>JAOXYA010000045.1:29967-57070 GCA_028565675.1 Sorex palustris | reverse complement strand
ACTGGCCCGGGCAGCCCCAGCACTGACGCCCGTGATCCGTCTTCATAACCTCCCTGAGTGTGATGGCGCAGAGCTGTGTGTGTGGAAGAGTGTGCACACCTGTGTGTGAATGTGTTTATCTGAGAGAGTAAATTTGAGTGTGCACTTGAGATGGTGTGTTGTATGTATGTATGTATGTGTATTTGTGTATGTATGTGTGTCTGTATGTGTGCATGTGTGTGTCTGTACGCTTGTGTGCATGTGTGTGTCTGTGTGTGTGTATTAGATCATCTTGAGGGCAGCCTGCTATAAGCAGGTGAGTCATCAAATCTAGCCCCCAAGGCAAGGCCACTGCTCACTGAGTTGGTACTAGGAGGTGCTCTTTGGCCAAGACTTTTCTAAACTTGATTGTTTCAATCTTATTTCTATGGGAGGTCTGTGTAGATGCAGGTCTACCAGCAGGGAGGAACTCAGAAGGGAGGGGAAAGCAGCACTTCTGGAGCTGAGCCTTTGTGGTTCTCCCTCAGCAGAACAGGCCAGAGGAGAGAGAGACGCCCCCTCAGCAGAGCAGGCCACAGGTGAGAAAGAAGCTGTTCTACATATCCTCTGGGTCCAGTTCCTCTGAAGAAAGTCTGGAATCAGCCAGCACCAAGCGGAGCCAGATATCGTCTAAGCAGAAAGCTGAGATTGGCCAAGGAGAGTCAACTCCCCAAAGGGCACTGCCTTCAATGCTATGGCCTGAGACATATGGCAGAGAACGAGACTCGGAGCACCAGAAGAAAAAGGGTAAGAACCAAGGGGTGTGTGTATATGCACAAGTAAAAGGGGAATGGGAAAAGGCCCACCTAGAGGTGTCCTAGGGGCTGGTTTTGGAGAGTCACAAGCTGGAGAGCCCATTCTGGGAAGGCCTCCACAGGAAACCACTGTGAGGTGGGCCCATGGTCTCCCCTTCCTGCTGGGCTCCCTGTTGGGGTTAGCTTTGGAGAATCCATGGAAGCAGCCATCTGGGTGACCTTTTCTCTTATTGATGCTTTAGCTCCAGCTCTGAAAGCATACTTGGCTCCATCTCAAAGGACAGAGTCATCAGCGACCTCTCCAGTACCAGCTGTAGGACCACCAGCTGTGGCAACATTGGGCGAGTTCCCAAAGAACCTATCATGGTCACAACTATCTCTGTCTGAAGACCCTCCCACCAATGCGTATCTTGCCTCGGTATATTTTATGATTTTTATTTTTGTTTTTACTTTATCTGTTATATTTGCAATTAAATAAATTTTGATTGCTTTACTTTGTGAATGCTATTTTATTTTTTGTTTTTGTTTATGAGCCTTACTTACCTGGCAGTGTGCAATACTTCCTCCTGACTCTCGCGCAGGCATCTTTCCTTTCAGGGCTGATGAGACCACATGGGGTGCAGGGGATCAAACCCAGTTTGACTGCATGCAAGGCAATCTCCCTGCCTGCCCACTGTGCTCTCTCTCTGGCCTCAGCAAAGGTTTTTCTCAATGAATACAATGAAGTCTTCTGAAAATGCTGTGCAAAATTCACTGAATCCCCTTCTAGTGTGTTTCCTATCCCATCTGCTATCCTCAGTTCTTACTCTTTCTCAAGGCCCTAGAAGCCTCCAGCCTGTATTTTGTTACCAGTCTCTTTACCTAGTTTCTGTATTTTCTACAATGGGAATACCATTGGTACTTTGGGGTTTCTCCCACTATTTTTAAGATGAACCGATGATTTTGAGGTATGATTTCATGTAAAATACCTACTGAAAGAGAAAACCCAGGTGTTTCCATATGCGATGTTAAATGAAGCTCTTTAGAAAGAAACACTGTGCGCTGAGTGGAGACTGTTCTAGCATAGCACCAGGTCCAGTAGACGGACACCCGTGGCCCCTCACAGCCCAGATCAAACCTGAGAGGAGGTGACAGCTGGAAGACTGACCATGACGAGGCATTTGCGACAGTCCAGAGCCAGAGAATGGGTTCCCCTCTGTGTGTTCGAGCCCTTTGGAAAGACATGTAGAGGGGCAGTGGCAGGCAGGAAGCACTCAGTAGTGAACCTGCCTTGCAGGAGTGGGGCCAGTATTGTCATCCTGAATGCACCCACGGGTGAGTTTGGTGCAGGGATGTGGGTGGCCATGGTCACCCACATGGGATGTTGGCACCCCACAGTGTGGGATCAGTGGACAGTACCTAAGGTGTATACCACTACAAAGCCCATGAGCACTGTGACCTGCAGTACCATAGTGCACGGGAAGAGAAGAGAAATAAACTAAATAGCCAACTTAAATCTAATGAAGCACCAACATCAGAGGGGCCTCTAGGGGAGTGGGGACCTCACCCAGTCCCCTCTGGGGTCTCGCTGCCTCAGGAAGACACACAGGTGTTCTCTGGGGAGTGTTTGTCTCCTCATGGGCAGGCTGGAGTCTGGGGCCCCACCCTGTGATCATGGGAGGGGGAGCAGGCCCTGCAAGATGTCTCTCCAGGAGCCAAGTTGGACAGAGCCATCCTTCCTCTCTCCCTGGCTGACATAGGTGTTACCGGCCCTGGGCCTCTCCGTGGCACTGAGAGCCCAGTTCTTACTCTGTGCAAAGGCCCTGCTCTCCTATGCATCACGGGACCCGAGCACACAGGACTGACGCACCAGCAAAGTCTGGAGCGACCCCAAAGAACTCTGGGTGTCGACTGCTCCCTCTCCTCTCAATAAAATAAAAAGGGGTCTGTGCCCCAATGTTGCTGGCGGGACTGCAGGGAGAGGTGTGTACAGACTCTTAGTCTTGGGAGCCTTGAGTGTTGGCACCTCAGACGTCACCAGATGCAGGCGGAGCCCTCTGATGCTCTCTGAGACCCCTGCTCTCGGCAGCCCTACCTGCAACTGCTAGCGGTCCACTCTGGCTCCCCTACCTGGGAGACACCTGCAGCAGGTCCTTCCCTCAGAGGCACCCCTGGGGTGTGGCGAGCTGGCTCCTAGGGCTGACCGCTGGCCGGGACCACCCCGACACCAGCCTCCTCTGGCACAGGGCTGGGTCACCACAAGTGGCCTGAAAAGAATAAGATGGATTTGGTGGCTCTTGAGTGTCCGCACCTGCTCACAAGAAAAAACAGGATGGTTCAGGGTTGGGAGGTCAACGCCACCTCGAGGTGCAGCAGCTGGTCAGCTGGAGACCGTCCCTCGGGACAAGGCCGAGCATCCAGGGGCCAGAGTGCCCTGACTGATGACACAAGTTGTGGCACCCAGAGAAATGGCTGAGGTCAGGGCGAACCCAGACATGCAGAATGGAACAGAGGGAACTGATCCGTGAGCTCAGGGCACCTAGGCCCAACCATGCAGTAAGTCTGAGAGTTGGTGAGTTTCCTCCTCAGAGATAGGGATGAGGTGGGTAGAGTGCCACTAGAGAGGTGCTTCACAAACTGCAGTGTGGACTGCTGGGTACTTATCACTGGTCAGCACCCTCAGTGCCATCCTTTACCTCCATTCCCTTCCCTCGTCTGTGGTAACTTCCCATCTGTGTTCTGGCAAGCCCAAAGCCTCCACCCAAGCTAAGGAATTCTCAGAAGCCCCATGACTGGGAGCAGATCCCTGAGGGCTCTCAGATATCAAGAGGTGTCTGCCCGGCAGGATCCGCGATGGCTGGGCAGTAAGCAACGAGGGAGGTGCTGGATGCTCTATCCAGCCTGGCTCCTTCTCCATCCCAGACGCCGGAACCCCGATCCCCCACAGGACTCAGAGAACCTCCAGAGTCCAGCACACAGAGACAGGCTGGACCCCCACGTGTGGAGTGGATTGTAGTGCACAGACCCTCGTGCTGTCCTTGTGCCTGTTCAATACCTCAGGGCCGTATCCTTGGCAAAGTGGATACAGTGATTGGGATGAAGGGAGTGAAAAGGAGGATAAGAAAGATAGAACTGGGCTTAGGGCACTTTGCCTACACGCAGCCCCCCACCCCACCCCAGTTGAGTCCCCAGCACTGCACAGAGTCCTAGAGCACTACCAAGAGTAACCCCTGACATAGGACCAGGAATTGCCCTCATGTCAGGTTAGGCCCAAATGGTAAAGAGTAAAGGCAGAGGAATGTGTGGGAGTTCAGGGTGACACACACCATGTGTTTACTGTCCTCTGAAAGGAGTTTAGGCCCATACATGGACAGAGAGAAGGTGGTGAGAACAGAGAGAGGGGGCCATGCTCAAACTCAGGAGAAACTTGCCTCGTGCCCTGGTGCCCTGAGCTGGGTCTTCTGACCTCTGGCTGTGCAGAGCAAAGGTCTGTATTTCCATGCCCAGTTGCAGAGCATGGCGGCTATGTCAAGGCCCCTCTTGGGAACAAACTGGCTTTCCTTGGCCTCTCCAGACTTTTCCTTGGCCTTTCCTGGGCTGGATAACGTCCATACTCTGATGTCTCTGCCCTCTGTGTGTCTTCATGTGATCCTGCGAGAGGCCCCCAAGGACTTCTAAAGCTACTCCTCAGCCTGGCTGGTACCAGGTCGCTGAGGAGAAGCAGTGAGGGGACAGCATCTTCCTCAGGGGTCACAGGGGCAATTCTGCTGTGGCTTGTGGGGGAGCAGCTCCTCATCCTGTGGGTGTCCCCGCCCTTGAGGTTTGGTCTCCCCTCATCATGCAAGAGTATTGAGATCAGTGCTCGCATTTAGGGCTGAATGGCTTCCAGGGCACAGCCCCAGGGCATGTCTGAGACCCACCAGGCACACACTGGCCCCAGGAGCATAACATGTGGGCTGCGCTTCTTCCTGCCTCTACCCCCTCCCCGTCCAGCCATGTGGAATTAGGGATCTGTGTTTTCCTGGCTTCACATCAGGTCAGATTAAAAATACTAAGGGGAGAGGGGGAAAAAATCTCAGTCCAGGGCCCGCAGGAGTCCCCTTGTTTCTCCTGGATTACATGCCCAGTTAACACCCCAGAAAAACAGAAAACTGCTCATGGCATGGTCTTATATCTCCCTAGCAGGTGTGTATAAAGGAGGATCCTAAGCCTTCTTAAGTCAGGAGGTGTGACCCTCAGATCTCACTGCTCTTTGACCTTTCCCTCTCCACGCCCTTCCCATTAGTGTGCAGGACTTCCTGGGCATCTGAGAGCCCATGTCAGTGACAGGAGACATGCGTGCAAAGCTGAGAGACTAGTGCACCCTCAATGCCTCCTGTTAACCTCAATGTCATAGCTACCTCATCCTCAAGCTTAGGATGATACTAAACCTGTGACAGAAATTGGAGGATCAAAGCTGCTTCCTCATCCCCCACTTTCAAGCCTACAGGTGGCCTTGCTGGCCATGAGCGAGGAGCATTTTCTTTCCCTCCATGCCAGCCCAGGCAGGTACTGAGAGGTGGATGACAAAACTCTCTTTCTTACTAGCCCTCTCTGAGAGGTAAGAATGTCATACAGGTTCACTCAGATCTGGATAGTCTCCTTGGTTTTCATGGAATTGGCAGGTGGAAAAGACATACGGCACAAGCATTAGTGGACACTGGACCCCATGTTGGTCAGCAAAAGAGGTTTAGCGAACCACAAAAAACTGAAGGTGCTGCTGGGAAGGCTGGGCTCTGAGTGTTCTGGAAGGTCACAGTGCTTGCCTCAGGGAGAAGTTCCCATTGCCCGGCTCGCCTGCCCATCTGCATCACTCTGCTCTGGAGATAGTCAATCTGTGGCTCCATGCCCCAGCTCACCTCCATGGGCACCTCTGGCGCTCATGGTCCCACCTTCCACCTGTGCACTAGGCTAGGTGTTTTCCCAGACCTGTGATCTTCCCGTATTTGCAACCTGAACTAACTTTGCAGCTCGTGTGCACTGTAGACACTCAACAAATGCTTCTCTAACTGCCTTGTGTTAAGGACAAGATTGGGATCTTCCAAGGGGACTTGGAATGACACTGGAATCCAGTTGTCGATTGCATAAACCCTACAGAGAATGACACTAAAGCCCCTATTTCTCTTCATTCTCCTGTGAACCATGTACCATCTTACTACTTCCCTTCTCCACTGAGAGGAAGGAAAAGAATCATTTCCTTGCCAGTTCTGAATAAGGAGCTCTGATCTCTTGAATGTGAGTTGGAGGGGTGTGGGTTTGAAACGTGGGCCTAGTGGCCATGGAACTGGCAGAGTGGGAACAATGATAAGACCAGTTTGGTCTGACAACTGCCTGGCCTTCTGCTTCAGAACAGCCAGAGAAAGGAGCTCAGAGGGCAGTGAGGACACCAGGCTCCTGTCCACCGGTCTATCCACCCACCTTCCACACCAGGGGATTTCTTCAGTGACTGAACCAGGTGGAGGACGTTTTCTCTCCAAGACACATTCATTGTGAGAGCTGCAACTGTGGCTCCATCACCCTGAAACTAAAATGGATGCTGATAGAAAGTGGGTTTTGAAAAACAAGAAAGTATTTCCCAGGAAACTGGGAGGGGGTCCCCATCCCCCAATCCCCACTCCATTTTCTTTTAGGGTTTTGAATTAAGTTTCTCTATTGAGAAGATTCCAAGTTTCCTGGATGTTTGCATCGGTGGGTCCTGATTCAGTCTTCACAATATTTGTGCTGAGCCTGACAACATGTCGGTAGAGAAGGATTCTCAACACCTTGATGTGTGGAGCTGTTTTGGGGGCTATCCTATGTATCAACAAATTTTGAGCAGTGTCTTTGGGCTCTACCCACTGTACAGGCAGTTGTGATCTTCCAAATTGTCTCCAAGTCTGATAGGCACCCTGTGATGGAACAGGGTGGAAAGAGAATCTGTCCTGGGTTTTTCATGACTTTCTTCCCTCCATGCCTATGGCTGTTCTTCTAGGGCACTGTCTCCCTCCCTCCTGGCTGAATGACTGACTTGTCCACCACCGTACTTGCTTCCTGGGGTTTGGCTTGTAGTACCCGGCAAGAGAAGTTTTGTCTCTCATGGGAGGAGGAACCTCCACCTGCCAAGTGCCCTGCTGCTCCCTGTCCTGTTCCATAGACTACCGGGTAGGAGTTTCCTACACCCCTGCCCTGTGGTCTCTGGTCCTGGCTGGTTCTCTCAGCTGAGCCCTTGGATTCTCCGTCTCTTTCTCACTGGGCCTGGCTTCCTTACATGTCCACAGAGGTCCCACAGGACGGCTCGGGCCTACTGTGGTTTGAGGCCAGGGCCCTTGTGACACATGCTTCAGATGGAAGCCATATACTGTTCTTAAAAGGCCCACAGAATGGCAGGTGGGAACTGGTCCTGACCCTCAGAGCTAGGTTTAGGGATGTGAGGAAGCATTGGGAGCTGCTTCTGGGTCAGCCCCTGCCTTTATTTCCATCAGGGACTGAAGCTAAGGGTGAGGGTGGTCTGACCTGATTTCTAGTTTAGAGACCATCACTGTGCAGCGGCCAACCCTACCAATGGCAGAAGAAGCTCTTAAGAGGATAAATCGAATGTCTGTTTCTGGTGCTCAGTCAGAGATGTCACGGTTTTATATCAGCCCTTCCCTAACTCAGCCCTCAGCAACAATTGATTTTAGCAGAACCTTCATGCTGACTAGGAACATTTCATATACTGAGTCAAATGGAGACTTTAGGAATGGTGTTGGAACCACATACAGTGAATGAAAACAAGAGGTGATTTAGAAGAACACTCATAACCCTTATCCTATTACCCCCTGTTTCATCAGTTTGAATATGAGGAAGGATCCCTTGGTGTATATAGAGAACAGCCTCAGCTTACTGTTAAGTGCTTGAATCACAGGATGAATTCAGTGATGTGAGGCCTGAGAGACTGGCAGACACATGCTGCTGAACCCTGTGGGTGCTGGGGTGGTGTCAGCATTCCCATTGCTCTCTCCATAGGGACAGTGCTTTATGGCCTAAGTCCATCATCATCATCATCATCATCATCATCATCATCATCACCATAATCACCATTATCAATTAGTTTTATTTATTATCTGGCAATCTCATCTGCCATCTATCAACCACATCTTACCATTGTCTATTGATAATTCTCTTTCACAAGCTATTAATCATATCCACTTATCTATCAGCCTTTCTTAATCTTATCTGTCATTTTTGATCAGCCCCAATAACCTAGTTCGGTGCAAATCTAGGAATAGTCATAGAAGCCACAGAGGTACCAGTGCTCGCTGGCTGGCCGTGTACAGGGCAGGGTGCTGAGCTCAGACGTGACCCCTTCAGCCTGGGCAAAGTGTTGCTCTGGAATCACAGGGTGCCAGAGGAAAGGCTTTCTGGAGACAGTAATGCTCGGAGAAAGGTGTGTCATCTCAGTGCAGGAGCCCAGATCCACTCCCTTGGTGGGACAGCACATGGTGGACATGGTAGGAGAGTTTGGGTGGAACAGCACACCAACAAGCAAGCGAGGCCCAGAGAACAGAGCGGTCCTCACACTGCAGCTGATCTCAATGCAGTGGACATTCTGGGACCACACTAAGACTGTACCTTGCTCCCCTGGACACTGTTCAGTTTTGGCAAGCCCAGGAAGGTCCATCCCAGGGCTCCCCTTGGGAGGCACCCATTTCTTCCTAGTCCCTGTGTGTTCCTCCTCATCCTGCCATGCTCTTTTCTACCTGGATCTGGGCAAATCTTTAGCACCACCAAGGGATTCCACCTGCCCTGACTCCCTCAAGCCCCATCTCTACTTCAGGGGTCATTCCCCAGCAGAGGACAGCCCCTGCCATGGACAGCCCCCACTGTTTCCTAAAAGCTCTAGACCTGGTCTTTGACACCACAGAGTCCCGAGCCCTCTGGTGCGATACCGCAACCTGCCCTGTCACGGGTCCTGTGTCCGGACCTTCAGTGTAACTTAGCATGTCTGGACCCTTGTTTCAGCACCTAAGGAGCTCCTTCTGGTTTGACCCAGCGACAGGCCCTGACACAGACATTACTGGATTCATGTGTTCCTCTTGCAGAAGTCATAGTCCGCAGCTCCACAGCCCCAGGGCTCAGTGTCTACCTCTGCTCTGCAGAAATGAAGAGAGTCTTTAGTGAGAATGTTGGGCAAGTGAGGGTCATGGCCACAGAAAGGCTTTAAAGAAGTTTTTTTGGGGACTTCACCCTTAAAGCCTTCTGCTACTTAAGCCCTACCAGATGTCTATAATGTCACCAACTACAGGACTTTGAGACAAATGTGACATCCAGATGGGAGATGGACACTGGGCTCATCTTCCCAGAGGGAAGCATTAGCTCGGGGTCTGAATCTACTCTTGCAGTGTTTCTTGGCAAATTGGGGCAATAAACACAAACATTCTGGCAACTGATGCATAGGAGCTTGGACGAAAAATGGCAGAACACTGAGCTTCCTTGGAAAGGCCTCTGTTCAGGACCAGTCCCAGGAGGTTTTGAGAAAGCAGGCTGGCCACTGCCTAGGCCATCAGGCTCTGTGGACAGTCGTGTCTGTGTGGGGTGGCAACTGTCAGCAGTGGGAAGTGAGCCACGCCAGCTTTTGGCACAGATCCGGCTGTGGGTTTGCCAGCCTCAGGCAGTCAGGGAGGCCAGTGTCACTGCTGGTGTGTGCAAGCACCACTCTAGCAGTGGGCCGGGCTTCACCTTGCCATCTGTACACAAAACACATGTCACAAGTCGTAAGTGATGCCTGGGAAGACACTGACACTTGCTCTAGTCAGAACTTTCCTCAGGGACCATCATAGCTCCCAGTCGGCCATGGAACACCAGGTCCACAGGGATGCCAGGAAGCACGTGACAGCAGTTCATGTCATGAAACCAGAGACTGGTGAGGGGGAGACACTTGGCTAGTGAAGCCAGGTCAGTTCCACCCAGCAGGAACTGAGAGATGCCGAATGTGAAGAATGTGGAAGAGAGATATCATGTAGGGTGACAAGATGGGTGTGAGAAATGGGTGTGGGCGTCACCTCTGTCTCCCCACCTTCTCCCCATGTGTCTCCCTAAACGACCGTCCCGCTACCATACACCCCCCTTCAGGTCCTACCCTCTGACTATGTGACATAAGCCCAGGGGTAGCTTTTCTCCCTTCAGACAGCCCCAGCGAGACAGCCTGATGTGAGGAGCCATAGGGAGGGGAGGTGGAGTCAGGGAGAGCACTCAGAGGGCTGGGTGCAAAAAGAAGGCCCAGGTTTGATCTCCAGCATTCCATAGTCCCCTTAGCAGTGTTAGGGGCCAAAACAAAAGAAAATGAAGCAACCAAACAAGTGGCCAGGGATTAGGACTGATCTGATGGTCTGTGAATGTGGTTTATGCTGGAGCACATTATGGGGAAGTTACTGACCTGCTCCGGGTCTGTAGAGAAACTGATTGTAGGAAATGCATATTAGGACTAAAAGTTGCTGGTGGGAACAAAGGCTTGACCCTTGGTGAGGGGCAAGGAGCAGAGTCCCCCAGGAGGGCCTTGGGGCCAGGCAGGCCAAAAGCTTCTTCCTGTTCCCTTTCACAGGTGGCTTTTCTGTGCCTAGGGTGAGACTCCTTGTCTCACCTGCCCACTGGGGTTCTTGGGGCTTAGGAGACTGTGTGGGCCTTGAGCTGGCTCAAGACCTGACAGAATTGCACCTTATCTATGGGACCTATGATGACAACTAGGACACATGGTGTCCGACTGCATTTAGAGGAATGCTGTGCTACCCACTGGTCACCAATAGAGTCACCAGTTACCAGATATGACGCCTGCCACACCCTTCTACTGAAGTCAAACTGGTCACAGGATCAGCCTCACCACATTCACTGCTTCATTCACTGCAATGGATGTGGTGTCTCTGAGATACACACACACACACACACACACACACACACACACACACACACACCCTGCAGAAGCACATGGTACAGTATGCTGGTCCTGGAAAAGACCTTGGTAATCTCTACTTGGGCAGAAGATTACACTGAGGACAGTCTATTCAGAAAGACAGAGGAGGGAGGAGATGTCAGCTAGTCTGGAAGGCTAGGCTGAGCTTTGTGACCATGCTGATGAGCGTGGGTAAGCACAAGCCAACTCAATCTTCAACTACGTGTGACCCGGAGCTCTGTGTCCCTGGGATTTACATGAGCCCCTTTGTACAGTGTCTGGAAGCCCTGAGAAACTTGGGTGAAAGGCAGAAAGGCACAAACACGTGTGGGAGAGATCCTAAATTCTTAGGCTGTGGGGTCTGACACCACATGGAGCATAATTGAGTGTGGGGGCCATGAAAGATTTTTAAAATAAAATTAATGATTTGTTATTATATGTTTGACCTGGATTCTTATTTTATATGCCCAGTTATGATCTAATTATTTTTTTGGTGAAAAGAGGGCCCCTTGAGTGTAAAATGCTTCTAAAGCCCCAAGTCAGGGACAGAGAAAGTCCACAGAGAGCAGGGGGCTTGTCTTGCATGTGGCTGACCTGATTTTAATCATTGCCACTGTATATGGTCCTCTACCCCACCAGGAGTGATCCTTGAGCACCACAGGGGTAATCCCCAAACAAACAAAAAGAAAAGCACTGGGTTAGACTCTTCAGGGTTCTGGAAGGAATGGCAAATTTTTGGTGCCACATTCCAGGGCCTGGTTTTGCCCACTCATTCACCAGCTATCCTGAGAGTCGACCTCGTCCATCACCTGCTCCTGACAGGAGCTGGGAAGCCACGCTCACCTTCCCGGGGTTCGCACAGCTATAAGTCCACCGCTGTGTCCCAAGTCAGACAGGGGGTGTTAGTGGCCTCTTTGCTTTCCAGATTACTCTGACTCTGAGAGAGATTATATCAGGGCTTCTCGCAGTCTGCTGAGCATGTGCTAGCAGGACGCAGGACCCCTCTCATGAAGTCAATGCTGCTAGTTTTCAGAACATGAGCTGAGCATGTTAGTGAGGGGAGAAGTGGGACTGGGAGGCAAGTAGGGGAGCAGAAAGAGGGCAGAGGATGAGGAGCTGAAGACAGAGTCCTTATTGCAGGACAGGATCTGAATTCCCACTATGCCTGGCACCACCACATGGACCCCCCAAGTCACCAACACTCAAGTTTCTGGAATGGAGAGCCCAGCAGCAAGGTGAAATCACAGTTCCCAAATAATGGGCTCTGCATCTGTTGGCAGGGAGGGCTCAGACTTTCCATCCCTGGTACTGTAAGTGTGGTTATGTAGAAGGGTCAGTTGTACTTCCTATAAGGGGTCCCAACTCTCCTCAGAGGGGAGGTCCAGTGACTGCAAGAATCAAGATTAATCAGCAAGAAATGTCTTAAGCAAAAAAAAAAATTTTTTTTAAAGCTCAAAGATCATTTTTGCTAAATAAAAACTCATCAAACAGCAGTGAGGTGGTATTAAAATGTCTCTGATTATGTATTTATCAGCATTCATCTGATAACCGAAGCAGCATGAAGCAAGAGTTGCACTTCAGAAAAGGACAGGAAAACAGCTCTTTGGAGCTGCCGGAGGAGGCTCCTCCTCTTCTTTGTAGGATCGCCAGCAGCACTTCTGGGGGCCCAGGGCGATGGCCAGCTCTGAAGCATCTGCTGGATCTTCAAGCTGCTCTGACCCTAGAGCTCTTTCGGAAATCATCTGAAGCAAATCTGGAGGCCCTTCTTCAAGGTATGGTAAAGGAGCTGTGGCCTGCCCCCAGCCCAGCTCCTGAGGGCCCAGGACTGCATATTGCTGCTGTGTTGGCCACTCAGCCAGACACGTCAAGGAGGACACCCAGAGTACTTCGGCTGGAACAGCACTTGGGAATGACACTCTGCTTGGGGACATGTCCTGAGCACTTCTGACTCTGCATCTTCAGGGCTGGATCCATCTGTAGCCCCCAGGAAGGTGGAGTCCCAGAAGCAGCATCGGTCTCTCTTGCTCAGGCTCATTTTTTTCCTGCAGGCGGGGCATGTGGACTGGGGGATGCCAGAGTCCTGCAGGGTCACAGACAGCAGAACGGCTTGTCCTCTAACCTCTGCGTATGGCACTAGACTCTAAATAAATGCCATCCCCACCACCATTTGTTGGCCATTGGTGTATTGCTAACTTGATGGCCTTTCCCCAGGTGTAGGCCGAGGGGAGAGTGCACTGTTGTCCACTGGGCAGAGCCCATCCAAAACAGCCTCAGGAATCAGGATCTTTGGAGCTTCCCTTTGGAACAGTGAGCAGTGCCCATGTGTCTCGTGCTTACACAGTGCTGGGAAAAGAAAATGAAAGAGCGAACTCAGAAGGAGTCCACCGGGAGGAACCTCCAGGCTTCCTGGTGCCATCTGCAGCACCTCCTAGTGTGTCCTGGCTGGAGGAAGTTTAGAGGTGGTTGTTCTTGGAGAGGTAGGCGATGAGGGCCACGGCCACGCCCACATAGATGCCGGTCCCGATGGTGATGGAGAGCACCGCCAGGAAGAGGGCCCTCCGGGAGCTGGTGCTAGCCTGGTGGAAGTCCCCCTTGGCCACCGCTTTGTTTGTCTGGCAGGGATGGGAAGAAGAGGTGAGAAGAGAGAGGAAGTCAAGGTGAGAAAGTGGGATCAATTGATAAGAACCTTCCCAGCCCTGGAGGTGACTCATTTTGGAGAGAGGTGAGCCAACCAGGGCTCTGGGCAGCTGTGAGGTCAGAGCTCCCAAAGGCTGAGAAAGGGACCAGACCTCAATATTGCCCTCTTTCTCCCCCACTGCAAGGCAAAGCCTGACTCCAACTGCTGAGCTCTGGGGCATCTATAAGCCAAAAGATAAATGTTTTACCTCTGGAGTTATCCAGTTTTTTTCCAGAATAATGGTCTATTTCATTATCACCAAGTAAATTATCATGCTTGCTTCTAATGCATGTCCACAGTTTTCTGACTTCATCTACATTATAAGATACGGGTGTGGGAAGGAAAAGATTGTTCTCTTTCCTGGAGAGAAAACTCTGGCACAAAATCATTAGAGCTACTTAAGATCTTACCCTTTGATGGGTGGCCATTGGCAGATGTTCCTGCCTCCCTTCCATGCCATCTCTGGAGCTGGTCAAATTTGCTCATCAGTAAACTAATTTGATATAAGCCCCAAATATCTCTTTAATTTTGTTTGTTGGACCACACATGGTCCAACAAACTCACTCATTCTGTGTTCAGAAATTATTTCAGGCAGTCTCAGGGTTATCATGTGTTGCCAGGGATCAAACTGGGGTTAGTTTGCCCACAGCAAGGCAAGTGCTTTATCCACTGTGCTATCTCTCCAGACTCTATTCTTATTAACTCAATTGCTTAAGGATAAATTTTCTCAATGATATTTGTTATACTTGTGTCCTAAAATAACGAGAAACATGTAAGATTCAGTTAGCTATACCTGACATTGTACTTTTGTGTCCAACCTCAGACCCCATCCCTAACCCTTTCTTCACTGTTTCTCTCTCTCTGTGTCTCTGTCTCTGTCTGTCTCTCTCATTCTCCATCTGTCTGTCTGTCTGTCTGTCTCTCTCTCTCTCTAAGACAGATTAGAAATGAGACCCTGGTGTTTGCCCATTTCCCTTGCATCCAGTAATGCTTGTGGTCCTTTGGTGAGATCTCAGGGGACTCTGTGCTATATTTCTGTTGTGTGTATGTGTGTAGGTAAACTGAGAAGGCTTTTGCTCCCCTGGGAAAATAAGGGGCATGTAGGTATGATGCAGCCCTCCTCCTTTTCACCCGGGAATGTGAATAGGATCCAGAACTCTGTGTATTGGGCAAAGTGTGTTAGGCTTCATCAGTGAATTTCTCCTTTTCCTCCTCCCAGAGAAGCTTACCATGTTCTTTCTAGCATCCATAATTTGGTTCAAGTTTATCTTTAACCTTAATTTTGTGTTTTACTTCTCATTGTCACAGTTCCCCAGGTCAATCTTGGTTACTTGTAGGCCAAAACTCTCTGGTAATTCTGGATTTTGTATTTGTAGTGAATTACCTGCTTTTCTATTTCCCTTTATAGCCTTTTTATATTTTATAATAGATCAATGTTCTTTGCTTAAACACAAAAAGACCGTTAATTCTATGCTCCTAATATTTAATTGACTCTGAAATGTATCTATTCCTGGGCATTGGTCATAATTGCTTGACTCAGGCATCAGTTGCTGTAGTTCCTAACACACCAAAAGGGAGGTCCCACTATGGGACTGGGATAGACCTGGGGCAAGTGGCGAAGCTATGCTGGCATCGAAATGGGACAGTCTAGAAAGCATAAATGCATGGACTTGATGCAAGCTGTTGTGCATCAAGATAGGACTCCCATAGGGAAGGATAGGATGAACTGGCCTAAAGACTGACGCTGGAATTTACAGTGAAAGCCTTGCTTGTTTTCAGAGCCCAGAGAACTAAGTGTTGAGATCTTTGTCTCTTACTGTGCTTATCCAAACTACTGCAAGTATTGATAAGAAGTAAACTTAATTGTTTAACATATAGAACTAGAAGGAAAGACAAAAAAGCAATGTAGATGTCCTTGGGAGACCAAATGTTTCCTTTAATTAATCTCTTCAAGAAAATTGCTTCTATAAATGAACAATCACACCTATTCCCTTACCTCAAGCCCCCTCAGATGTTCTATAACTAGCAGCTCTGCATTAAATGGGTCATTTTCACCACCAGGCTGTGGTCTCTCTATCTCTCTGCTAGAGAGGCATGGGGGTGGGAAAGCAGCTTGGTCACTGAAATCGGAGAGTGCCCACACATTATTTTTGAACACACATTCAAAGAGGACAGGGCTCTCCAGAAAAGCAGGGAAGTGGTGGAGACTCTTTGGCATCTCTTAAAAACACTATCAGAAGCATCTTGCACCTAGAGTGGTGGAAGGAGGTAGAGATCCTTGCCCCTTGGATTGCAGCTAGCTAGATGGAATGCTTCTTGTTACCATACACCCCCCTCCCTGATCCGGAAATCCATGTTGGGGATGGAGAGAATGAGTGTGATTCAACTCTAGGCATCAGGAAATGAAGTGAGTAGGCGCTCACTTTGCTGATGGGGGTGGGACAATGCGTGATGTTAATGAAGGCTAACTCCAAGCCAGTAGGGAAGATTCTGGTCATAGTAAAGACAGAGTCTGCTTCTGGCTGAATGTTTTTATTCACTGTTGAGCCCATTTCAAACCATCAGTTTCTCACCAGGTCCCATTGCCATGTGTAAGTTTCAAAATTTTTATATTTTGTTTTTATATTTAATGTTTATTTTTATATTTGATTTTCTATATTTCATAGGTGAGAATGGGAACTGGCATCTCAGTCACTTAAACTAAACTACAGTAATACCTCCAGAATGGATGATGGATGATTGTACTTAATCCTCAGATGATAAATTTCCTTCTTCACCTGGCAAAATATGGTGATGGGAGCAGGTCTGAGAAATGACTTGGTCCTTCTTGTGGCCTCCTCTTTTGTCTTTAACTTCTGGAAATTGATGGTCAGTTTTTGTGTCTTGTTCTGTAAATTTTTTTTTGGCTTGGTAGAGAACCAGGAGTTCACTGAGGACAACTTTAAATGAAGCAGAGCTAAGGGAATACAAAATGGGAAATGTCCTAGGACAATGGTAATTGTGTCTTAATGAGCTGAGTTTCATTTTATCTAGCAGTGTTCTCACATGCTCTAATTCCTTCCGCATGGATCATGTAACTGCCCTTCTTGAGGTTGTGAACATTAAAATGGGGCTTTGCTCTTCTCCCTGTCACTGCACATAATTATTTCAATCCACACAGAACTCTTCTGCAAGAGAGGAGGTGGGGAGATGGAGATGAAGGTAGAATAGCCCCTAAACACTCCTCGATCAGGAGTCCAGGACCCTGCCAAGACCACTGCATCTTGGCATTGACCATTGGTACCAGAATCTACACATATGAGTGATTCTACATAGAACCTGTATTCTTTGGGCCACCTAAAACAGTCTGAGGGAAGGCCACTCATTTTTTGAGTACCTGGCTGGCCTGAGGCCTGGCTCCTGCTAGTGGCAGAAACTCACCCGCATTCTTGGACTGACTAGAAGAGTGAATATGTCAACATTAGTTCTTTTTGTCCTCCTTGGGGGTCACTGAGGTGCCTGCCCCTGGCTACTCTGGGAGCCAACAGTTCTTTTTTTTCCCTTTTGTGTCACACCTGGCAATGCATAGGGGTTACTCCTGGCTCATACACTCAGGAATTACTCCTGGCGGTACTCAGAGAACCATATGGGGTGCTGGGAATGGAACCCGGGTCAGCCGAGTGCAAGGCAAAAGCCCTACCCGCTGTACTATCACTTCAGCCCCAACAGTTCATTTTCTGCTGCTGTCAACTATCCACCAGCTGCACTTCCCAGAAGCTCTGCGAAGCTATGGCACCACAGCCACACTGCACACCAGACACCGTAGGCTAAAGGAAGGTGGCCCAGACACACACACACACACACACACACACACACACACACACACTTCATTTCAGAGACACGCATTATTACACTGTGTAATTCAACAGAAGAGCATTCTGACCCATAATAACAAGGGAAATTATATCGTCTATGTAAAAGATGTCATTTTGACCAATAGTTAAGCTTAAGTCCATTATGCTGACATTCCCAGATGTATTAACTTAGCAACAAGTCATCTTTATGATGCTATTTATAAAAAGAAAATGTTGGTACCTACAGATTCCATACCAAAGCTCCAGGCTCTTCCCAAGTTTTCTGGCTCTGCAGGAAAGCAGAGGTACATCCCTGATCAGGGCTCATGTGTTTGTGAAGTTCTGGTGCTAAGGACTGGACTTTGAGTAGGGTGGCCTTTTTGTGAAGAGGTGTCTGATCTCACTGAATTCTCCAGAAACCCTGCATCCAGCTGTACCAATGCCTACTAAGAGGGGAAGAAGGGAAGAGCTGCAAAGGAATGGAGTCAACTTTATATCTCTTAGAGGGACAGGAGGCCATGGAACTTGAGGGTTGAGTTTTTCTTTTCAATCAGAAGAAGCAGATGTCAGTTCTTGAATGTAGCACAAGGGGCATAAATACCCAGATGTCCCACCCCAGGCTGGATTGTGTATCTGTTTAGCATCAATCGCCACAAAGGTTTGGTGGTGCTCAGACCTGGTAAACCTCTGAATGGCTCAGTAGCTTTTGATATTTTCTCTATCTGAGCATCCCTGGAGCAGGTAAGTTGGGAGCTCTGAGACTGTGTTTTCACAGCCCCACTCCAACTTATACAAGAGAAACTGTCTTGCCCACTTCCACCTGCCATGTTGCTCTGGGGTCTATGCTAACCTTTGCCAATCTCCGGGTCATTGTAGGAAACTGGGACCTTTGCCACCTCATACTCTATCTGTTACTCTCTGGTTGCCAAAATACCTCCCATTAGAGTCCCTGCTATTAGAGCAGGGAGCAAGCTCTGTCCCCACATGTCCTGCTGACATATCTGGGTGAGGCAGTGAAGAAATTCAGAACCATAGAGGCAGATGTGGCAGTCTGCAAGTGTTAGACAGTGAGTGGGGTTCATGCACAGAGCCTCAGAAATATGTGGTAAGCACTCATAAAACTTTCAGAACAATGCAAAAAGAAACCCTTCTATTCCAGTGGACAAAATACATTAGGCCATGCAAGTTCTCATGTTTGTTGAAATAATCAACCTTAGTCCAGCAAACAGGATCTTAAATCAACATTATCTAAGAAGGTAATGGAAATTAAAGCATTGCTAGAAGATAAATTCAAGAAATTCAAACAATATCAGCTTCAGAAAATGAAAGAAGCCAAACACATGGAACCAAGGGAACTAAAGAACATAATAACAGGTCACAGCTGCAGAATTTGGAAATCTAACAACTGTTATTGTTATCGTAGAATTTAAGGACAAGATACAAGGCTTCAACAGCAATGAAGAGGCAAAAGACAAGACACAAAATAATGGAAGAGAATGGAAGAAATGTAATGGCTAACAGTAATATGAATAATCTCTGAATTATAGGAATACTGGAAGGAGAGAAGAAAGAAAAAGGTAAGGTTATTGGTGGGAGAGATTATAACTAAGTCAATAATCTCAGGAAAGAAGTTTCTCTGCAGATTCTAGAGTCCCAAAGAGATCCAAATAAGAGAGACAGAGGAAGAGCAACACTAAGATATCATCAACAAAAGAGTAAGAGAGGAAGAAGATGAAGAGAAATAGAAAGAGAATGAAAGAGAGAAGGCAGTAAAAGAGAAAGAGAAAGAGTTAGAGGAAGAGAAATATAGAGTACTTAAAACATTAGAAGAGAAAACCTCATACATTCATGTAAATTGGGATGAGACCTGCTCCCTGTTGGGAGGGAGACTTGATCACTGCACTGTCCCTTGTCAACAGACCTCATCAGATGGTCTAAGGGCTAGACACGAATCCCAGCTACACTTCTCCTGACACCTGCACCAGCTAGGAGCTGACCTTCCACTTGCTGAGGGCTCCTGACTACGAGCCTGACTATGGCTGTCAGTGGGCAGCAAGAGGGCTTGGCAGTCATTTATCTCCTGATGACTGTGGAAATCTCTCCAGCTCGGTGGCCCAGAACAGTAATGAGCACTTAGATCTTTCCCACTTTCTGAGGGTTGGGGCTTTGGGATCCCTTGGCTGTCACTCGAGTTTCAGGGTCATGGGCTGTGGACACCCTAACATTCTCATGTTGCTGGGCGCTTAGGCAGAGCAGTGAGTGCACCCATCTGCTGACTCTACACAGGCTCAAAGGCAAATGCCTCCTGTTCATGGGGCCTGTGGACAGAACCTTATGGATCTTTCCTGATGGTCTGGCCAGCCTCCCAGAAAGATGAGTTCTCCTAAAGAAAAGGTTTGAGATCCCTCTCCACCAGATACCCAATAGTATGTCAATGGAGACATGTATCCAGAAGCTACAAGGAAACAAGTAGCTATCAGGTAAATGAGCTCCTCCAAGTGCAACCACAGTGTGTACATGCACATGCACAGGCTCAACACACCATAGACTGGAGTGCTTCCAGGCAGAGCTCAGTTCAATCAGGAGAGACTCTCATGGCAATGAGAGAGTCGAACTCCTCAGAGGAGGCCAAGAGGTGGTCTTTCTCTGGGTAACATTGCATGGAAGGCAGCTTGTAAACCAGGAGCTTTCCCTCCATGCAGTGAAGTCACCTCAAAGCCAAGAGGGTTACTAATGTTAAACAAAAGTGAAGGTGACAGAATGGCACCAGTCAACCTCTCTGACTGGCCTGCAAATGACATTCCCTACCCTGGCCCTAAATCCTGCAAAAAAGGGCCCTGTTCCTGCCCTGGGCTGGAACTTTCCCACAGCCTAAGCTTCCTCTCTTGACTTCCTGCCAACATGTCAGGGCTAAAACTGTTTTTTTTTTTTTTGTATTCAAAAAGATTTTTTGTTGAGAAAACTGAGTGAGTGGACTGGCTCTAGCCTGAGTAGTATCACATGTACTTTCTGTGGCCAGTGTTGCATGAAGAAAGCATGTGATGGGGCCTGAGTAAAAGTCAGCACAGGTAGTGAGCGCCTAGTGTCACAGCCTGGAAACACCCACAGGAACAGCGGGCCCCAGGTAGCACCAAGATTGGACTCACAAGGCTAACTCGGGAAACGGCCTTCACCCCACAGCTGACTCTGTCAGCTAACCCAGCTCCCAGGGGCTGTCCAACACAGGGTCCACAGCTCAAGACTCTGGAACTCTAGTCCAACGTCTAACACACACCCCTGGCTCTTAGGGCAGAACTCAACACTGGTCCTCTTCAATCACATGCAGAAAACCTGATTTGAAATCACAGCGCAGGTAAGATGTGGGGGTGGGGAATGTCCCTCCCTTGAATGAAGCAAAGTTGAAAGGTAGGAAATGAAAACCAGGCCATCAGAGGATGCACAGCCCGGGCATGTGGCTCTGAAAAGGCAGTCACCAATAAGGCTGACTCACCGCAGGAGAGCAGAGGTGCCCCAAGTCAGCCCCTCAGGTCTGTGTCAGCGAGTAAGTCCTGTTCACCCAGAAAAGCGTAGATAGGAAAATCCTCCCACACAGTCCCATTCTCACTTTCTCAAGCTCAGGACTTCCTGAAAGATCAGTTGTTGGAGCAAGTGAAATCCATACATATGTGTCAGAACTGCATCAATCCACCGTCAGGCCCCAGCGCTGGGAGGGTTGAGGGGATGGTTCTGTCACAGACTTCCTCCTCCTTCCTGGAGCCAGCATCTTGGCTGTTCTCACTGAAGTGTTTTCCCTTCCTGCTCTCACCCAGGGTGTGGCTTGTGCAGAGAGTTAGTTCTCAACGCCCTGCAGTCTCTGTGTTTCCTCCTTCCGTCCTACCTCAGTGCATCCTCGACCGGTAGCAATTTCACACAAACCACCCTCCAGGATGTACAGTCCAGGAGTCCCACATGGCTGGGAGCAGTATTTGGCAACTGTGAAAACAAAAGTTGGAGTTGCCTGGAATTGGAATTTGGAAGGCCCAGGTCCCTAAAAAGAGACAAAGGATCCAAGAACAAAGGATCCATCCTCATCAAGGATGAGGCTGAGAAAGGATGCAGAGAGAATGATGTCACATGCTGTGTCCCTGGTCCACTCTCAGGGTCAAGGGAGGTGTCTGTGGTCATTGTGGGCCAAGGATACAGGGGTTCTTCTAATGGTGTCCTTTGTAGAGAGAACATGGAAAGATGACCACTTCCCGCCTGGAGAGTACAAAGCAGAGACGTCACTGCCAGTTAGGTGGAGAGACCTGGACATTCTCTAGGGGCTAGCTTAGGCTGCCAAGAGGCTCATCTTTAATCCTGTCTAAGGGAAAACAATCAAGGCCCAAGAGACTTTCACAGTAAGTGTTGACAGATAACAAATGGCTTGTCTCAAGTAAACTGGAGTTGATGATGCGGAAAGTGTGAATGTGTGTTTGTGTGTGTGTATTTTGTGTTTGTGTGTGGTCTTCAAAGGGTCCAGTGAAATTCCCAGATGATAAAGAAAACTGCACACACTAAGCGCAGAGGGAAAAAGATCTCTATAACAAAATGACTTAGGTAAGATGGACTGGAACCCCCATCTCTCTTGACTCAACATGTTCACCCCAAGTGGCATGCAGAAAGACTGATGTCACATGCTGTGTCCCTGGTTCACTCTCAGGGTCAGGGGAGGTGTCTGTGGTCATTGTGGGCCACATCATGGTTAGCAAACTGAGAAGTTGAAGGATGACCACAGTCTTTCTTCCTGCATGAAGACATGTCCACTGTCCATAAAGGAACAGTGCTATGTGTCTGCCCCAATATGGTTCAAATGGAAAAGGTGGATAAGACAATGTAAAAACTTAAATTCTCACACTCTCATGACTAAAATATAAATTCATATTACCACTGGGAAACATGTCAGTATTTCTCACAATTGAACATAAAGACTGCAAAACAATCTCATTTCTAGTGAATACTCCACTGACATTATGCATTCACCAAAACACATCAAGTCCTTGCATGGAGGACTATGTCAATCACAATAGTCCCCAAAAGGAAATGAGACAAATATGTAACATAATAAAAAGAGATCAATAATAAAAGTGGTCAATAGCAATAATTAAATAAATCATGGATATAAATGAATGAAATGCTGAACGAAAAAGCCTCATTAAGTTGACATAAGAACAAAAAGAAAGCTAATTCAGTTTATATTAAGGGAATTCATGCTATGGGTACTGAAGTTAGGTAAGTGGATATTTTGGGGGATAAATTTGTAGAAAGATTATAAAATACAGTTTTATACTCTAAGATAATTTTATCAATAATCATTGATACCATAAATTAAATAAATAGGAAAGAGCTGTCCATAAAGAATAGATACTAATTATATGTAACTACAGAATTAGGAAATCTTGAAACCAAATGAGACAAGAAAAGTGGGAGCAGAGGCAAGAAAATACTGTTTTCCTCTCTATAGGCAGATGCAAAGGGATTTGGTAAGATTTTTATGCCGTGACCTCTGTTCTGCCTGTCTTTGTTTTCAGAGTTCATCCCCATTCCAATCTTCTCTCTCAGGTTCTAGCTCCAGGATAGCTCTGGTCACCCCCTATTGAAGTATAGGCCGGAGTGGCTTTTGAGGTCTCTTTCCCAGCCTGGCACTTCCTGTGCACTACTGTTTGTTTCTCTCTGCACCCAGGCTCCTGCATGTTGTAGTGCCTGGATGGAACTTGGGACACATTCATGCATGAGTGACAGAAGATTGGGGCAACTCAGTGGCCATCAGCTTTTCCTCCTACTGTTCAGAGCATGACAGACTTAGCCAGAGACCTTCCTTCTGGGGTATAAAGGCATCATTTTGACCATAATTATGGTCATGGATTGAGTTAGTGTTTCCTTAAGGATAGGGTCACGGCTCACCTACTGACTGGTTGGTTAAACAACTGAAGTATTGGATGCCAAAGATGAAACCAGGACTTCGCATGAAACATGTGCTCAGCCTCTAACCTACACCCATGGCCCACAATGATCACTGTTCTCACAGAGAATTCACAAGGGCATAAGGATGACTGAGAGTGGCATATCCACAGAAGTAAAGATTTACAACCAGGGTTCCTTGTTCTGACTGGGAAAACCTGTGTTTTCTAAGTTCGACCACGCCTTGGAAGGTCTTAGAGATATAGGCCTGGGTGGGATGTGCTGCTGGGCGGGCTAAGGGGAGCATCCACCAGGCTGCATTTCCCCATGTGTGCTACTACAGCTCTGAGTTACACTTGACTATTTCATGTAATACAATTAAATTCTGTCTACAGTAAGTTCGAGGCTCCCATCAGCCACATTGCGAGTATCCACAGACACAGGGTTTGTTGTTGGAGGAATGGAAACCCCTAAGGTGGAAAGAGTTGGAAATAAGGAAAGAGGAAACATGTCAGGCTGTGGGCTGCTACCTAACCAGGCAAACACTCCCCAAGGTTGTGAAGATTCACATGTGCATGTACCATTATTCCCCACCTGCTTTACAGTCCAACTGTAGGAGGGTGGCATCACAAAATGAATGCAACATCCACACCAGGAAGAAAAATGGGATGACTCCAGGAAAGAGAAAGGAGCTTGAAAATCTGTAGAAACTGAGGTAGGTTCAGGGACTTCTACATGGCCTTAGAAGTTCACCCACATCCCAGGGGTCTAGCTGCCTTCCTCACACTGGAGTTCTTCACAAGGAGACCTGCTGATCCCACCCCTGCAAGGCCTCTGGTCCTTTAGGCTGAGCTACATGCCTCTCCTTATGACCACCTCCTCTTTTCCAGGACATCTGGAGATGCCCCAAAAGGCCAGGATCTGGCCTTTCTCGGGGGTTCCAAGAGCCTTGGGCAGGCATTTCTCTGAGGTTTGAATTGTGTTTTTGCAAGTGTTTTGGCAAAGGCTTCATTTCCTTTGGCTGAAAAGTACCACCCACTATTTGAGGTTCAGAAAAAAATAATGATTTTCTCTAAGATACATCCTGCCACTTTGTTTTCCTTACAGTTCCTATTTTTAGGGCCAGATCCTGGTAGAGTCAAATGTTTCCACACACCACATCACCCACCGGCACACCAGGCCCGAGCAAGGAGAGCAGGGGGGGAGCTCACAGGAAGTGCCCGTGCTGGGTGCTAGCCTCTGAGGTCTGTGACTAGTGCCCAAAGACGGCTACTGGAACAAACTCTCTGGAAATTTATAGCACCTTGGCACTTTGTGGCTCATTTTTCCTCTAGTACCAATATTTGGCTGTCTGGATTACATTTCTTAGCATTATTGCAAAGGTTATTCCCATGATTTATTACTGTCTACCATTTGTGACTCACTGATGAGGTGCCCAGAGCTGCTCCAAAGAGGCAGACTCAACGTCACACTCTGGTGAGGAGAACCAGGCTGACTCAGACCAGAAACTGTGAGGCAGAGACGTCCCCCAGATGATCTCATGCTCCAAACCCACTTAGCACTCAGGTCTCACTTCGCACAGAGAGTTTGTTTGCTTCAGGAGCATGTTTATGATTTCCCCTTTGAAAGCAGGTCCTGCTATGAAACTACAAAAAAAAGACAAATCTTTTGTGTTTACTTGAGTCTAAATGTTAGAGAGGAGATAGATTATTAAACCCATATGATTTGTCTATCCTGAGCTTGCATGGGCCCTGGCCCTGAGGATTGGACTCTTCCTTGGTTTGCATCACAACACTAGGGCATGTGGTTTTCTACAGATATGGCAGATGGCAGAAGGTCCCTATTAGATGTCATTTCCCTGAAGCACAGCCTTGATGGTACAATAGCAAATAAATGTCGAGGTTCTGGGCCCAAAGACAGCAGGTCTCCCAATTCTCCATGTCAGAGGAGTGGCTGCCAACTGTCCAGGAATCACAGCTGCCAGCAACCCTGGGAGACTTTCTCAGCGTCTTCACTTAGTTACAGGTTCTTTTTCCAGTTATTTACAGGTTGGCTCCAGAGAGAAGCTTGTCTTGGTTTCCAACTTGCTCTTAGTTGGTTTGTCTATACAAGGAAGGTCAAACAGTTGGAACCAGTTAAGGGAGAGTATAAGGAATGTCCACGGAGTCCAAGAAAATGGAAGTCCATGATGCATGCAACGGTAGCTTCTGCTCAGAAAACTTCCTTGTGTCTCCCTTGCCCAGTTGGGCCAGTAGCCAGCAGTCTTGACCCCCAAGGGCCTCTCGCATCTTACTTTCCAGAGCCTATACCCACCCACAGAGCTATTCTCTTTTCATGGGTGGTCTGGATGGAGGGAATAATAGGAATAATTAGGGAATAATTATGATCATGAAATAATCAAAATTGTATTATTAAATCAAAATAACACCACAAAAAGGGGAAAAAACGATGCTCTTCCCACCTCGCAAATTTGAACAGCTGTAAATGGCCCTCCAATTCCAAAGGGCTTTTCTACCTTCTATTCTTTTTATTTATACATAAATAAAAGTTGTAAATTTGTAAAATAAACTGCAAGTATACATGTATATGTCCATACACATATGAAAAACCTTGTGCTATCGCCATGTACTTTATGTATGCCAGACTTGGGGTATTCTTCACTTATCTTTTAGAACTGGACATTTGACAGGAGATACACTATGGTTTCAAACCACCTGATTCTTGTGCTGCTTATGTTGCTCTAACAGGCACACAGAAGCTTGGATGCTGCTGCACTGACTGATGGACAAAGGTAGAAGAGCCATAGTCAGACACACACGGTCTTCTGTGGCCTAAGGATGGAATAAGTCAAGAATCTGGAAGGACAAAGCACAGGGTGAACAAACTGCTTTTAGTGCTGTGGGCAAACTTGCATCTTTCAGTTTAGGAGTGTACAGTTACCTGGAAGGTAGGTTGGATATTCTGCTGACACTCATGCTACTTTGGGTTGCTTTGTTTTCTTTCTGTAACATTTCTTTTCTTTTTGTGTAATATTCCTTCCACAGGAAACTCAGAGACTTGTCTGCAAGCCTTCAGATGCAACCAAGTCTGGTCTGGAAACTGGCATCCCACAGTGCCAATAAAGGTCTGGGAGTAGAATTTGCTTTTCCCAGTGATATCCTGGCCATTTCTTTCTGTATGTTGCCCGCCCTTCTCATTTGTTGAGTGACTGTGACCCTGAGGCCTAATTGCAAGGGAGAGCTGCATTGGGTGACCCTTCTAGGCTGAGGGATTTCAAGCTACCTCTGTTATCAATGAGCATACCAGAGATGAGTGCCCTGGGAGAGGAAGTACCATCTATCTCCTGAATCACAGTAAAGTTAGCTTTTTCCAGCCTAATCTTTCCTGTTTTGTAGAAAGCCTTTCTCTTTGCTATTATTGTCTGTGTTCACTCACAGGGGCAATACTTTCAATACATTCCAATGTGTTTCCTGTAAGATTGCCAACTAGTTCTGCTGGGATGAGGCTTTCCACTGGAGCCTGAGGCAACTCCCTATCAGGTAACAATCTGTGGTCCAGGCTTCTGATTCAGATTCTTTAGAAGGAAGCTATGGTGTTTGTCCCAAAAATGTCCTGTGCACAGATAATACAGCCCCAGAAAAAGGGCTGGAAACTACTCCCCAGGGCTCAATAAAACCATGGGTTAAGCTCTGTCTGTTCTAGACCAGACTCAATGCCAAAACCTGAGAGCTGTGCTGCTCATGGGTACAGGCACTGAGTTTAGACAAGGCATTAGTCCCACTGAGAAGTTAAACTGGTGTAGAACTTAATTCACAGAAAATAAAAAGATGCTTTACGCTTCCACTCATGTCCTGTCTACTCACTTCCGCTTCGACTCATGGCCTGCATGCTCACTTCCGGTAGACTCACGTCCTCCCAACTCACTTCTGCTTCCACTCATGGCCTGTATACTCACTTCCGCTTCGACTCATGGCCTCCC
>JAOXYA010000044.1:11257-26926 GCA_028565675.1 Sorex palustris | reverse complement strand
GCCACCCATGATGTATTCGATATGCCAAACACAGTAACAACAAAATCTCCAATGGAGACGTTACTGGGCCCGCTCGAACAAATCGATGAACAATGGGAGGGCCTTTACCTTTACCTTTAAGTATTTCTTACTGGGTCCATAAAAAATGATTTATATTATGTATGCTTATATGTTTGTCGGACAAGGAGAGGAGAAACACACCCAGCGATTCCGTTCTAGGGTAGGTCGTCCTGCTGAGAGAGTATCTGTCCTAGAAGTGAATTTCCCCAAGGGAAAGAACTTTACCCCCATTGATTGTGACCACACCTATGTGTAGTTGTTACCCCAACCCCTCATGGTTTTGGGATTTGACTAGACTGTAAGAGTGGGCTGGGGGATCAGGATCCAGGCTTCAGAAGGAGAAGGAGAAAGGGGATCCAGATTCCAGAGCCAGAGGAGAATGAAGGGGGGTTGAGGAGGAGAAAGAAGGAGCATGGGGGAGGAAGAAGCAGGAGGAGAATCAGAAGAGGATGGAGATGGAAATGGAATAAACAGCAACTAAGACCAACCAGCCTGGTCTCGTTCCTTTCTTCACCTGCCCATCACCATCGACCTCCCCGGGGTGGGGGAACCAGTGTGAGACTACCAAACATGGGCGGAGGGAGAGATAGAGCCGCCACTGCGGCCCCTTTTTGAGTTTAAACACCGGGGAGCACTCACCCTCCTAGGGAACACTCACCCTCTTGGGGAACACTCTGTCAATTCAGCCAATCAGGACTGGGAGCACTCACCCTCCTAGGGAAGACTTTCCCCCAGGAATTTCATATGCAGCTTCTTCTCTCGTGGCCCTCAGAGGACTCCCCCAGGGTCAGCAATTCCAGGGTTAGATGAGCCCCTCAGGACCAGAGTCCGGGCAGTGTGCAGGGAAGAGAGAGGGTGTGGGGTGCAGTTTGGGGCTTGGGGCACTAC
Organism: Sorex palustris; assembly: GCA_028565675.1. Classification (NCBI taxonomy): domain Eukaryota; kingdom Metazoa; phylum Chordata; class Mammalia; order Eulipotyphla; family Soricidae; genus Sorex; species Sorex palustris. The sequence goes on along the minus strand of JAOXYA010000044.1, from coordinate 25,978 downwards.
AGGGAACCTCTGCTTGTCTCCTGCAGACCTGGAGGGGCAGTCGCTCCTCTTTCCCCGGGAGTCGGCCACCGACTACGTGTTGCTGACGCCACAACAGCAGAAGCCGCTGCACAACTTCACGCTCTGCATGAAGGCCTTCTCCGACCTCACGCGTGACTATAGCCTCTTCTCCTACAGCACCAAAACCCATAGCGACGCACTGGTGCTGTACATGTATAGGCCGGGCGAGTTCTCCCTGACCATTGGCCACTCCGAGATCGTCTTCAGGACCCCCCAGTCCTCGCAGGGCCCTGTCCACATGTGTGTCACCTGGGAATCCTCCACGGGCATCGCCACCCTCTGGGTGGACGGGAGGCCCCAGGGGAGGAAAGGCATTAACAAAGGCTATGTCCTGGGTGCCGAGGCCAAGATCATTCTGGGGCAGGAGCAGGACTCATTCGGGGGCGGCTTCGATGCGAAACAGTCCCTGGTGGGGGAGGTGTGGGATTTGCACTTCTGGGACAGGATTATTCCCATGAAGCGCACTGGGCCCAGCTGCCAAAACGGCAACCTTCTCGACTGGCACTCGCTCACCTTCCAGTCCTCCGGCGACGTGGTGATCAAGCCCAAGCTTTGGCTTTAGACCCCAACCCACCCCACCCCCCTCTTCCAAATAAAACGCATCTGCCTACCTGCTTTCTGTGTCTGCTAAATTGGTACCCACGGTGCTTTGAAAAGGTGGAGGGTACTGGGGCCTGAGGAACAGAACAGGCCAGCAGGGAGGGCACTTGCCCTGCAGGTGGCTGAGCTGGGTTAGATTCTCAGCATCCCTTTTGGCCTCTAGAGCACTGCCAGGAGGGATTCCTGAGCGCAGAGGCAGGAGTAAACCCTGAGCACAAAACCACAGCAGGGAGGGCATTTCCTTACACGCGGCCAACCCGAGTCTGATTCCCAGCTTCCTGTATGGTCCCCTGCACTCCACCAGAGGTAGCTCTTGAGGGAAGAGACAGAAGTAAACCCTGTGTAGCGCCAGGTGTGACCCAAAAAGAAAAAAAAATAAGTCTGTAGTCAGGGACGGGCTTCAGCAGAAATGAGACAAGGCGAAGGTATCTCAGAAGCAGAATCTCACTCACACCGGTGCCCCCAGCTCTGTTCAGCTCCTCCTGAGGCTGGGGGGACCCACAGAGAGGAGAGAGCACGACTGAGCAGGGCCAGAGAAGGAGACTTTTGGCCTCAGACTCCTTGAGGGCTGCCGGGGGGGTTGGGCTGCTGAGCTCCTGGTGACTGTGGAGCAATTATGCTTCTAATGTTTGTTCAAATAAATACTTCTTGTTGGAGAATAATGAGGACTTTCCCCTCTTATTTCCACTCTGGCCTCATCAGGGAAGAAATAAAACATTTCTTTTCCTTCCTCATTAACACCAGCATCCGCTGCTCCTTCTCCCGTCACCCCAGCACAAGATGAAGCAGCACTGCACTTCCCGCCAAGCCCTGCCGGGTTGAGGAGAAGTGACCAGCCAGGACGACTGGACGTCTGCCGGTGGTGGCCATCAGGGGCTTTGAGGGGCAGCGGGATGGCACCAGTGCTGGGGTGCTGACTCCCCAGGACAGCGGGCGAGGCTGGCACCTGGGACGCTCACGGCCTCCTACACGGCGCCCAAGCAGCGAGTGGGGTCCCCGTCTGGGTCTCAGCCCTGTGGTCCTCGTGGCAAGGGGCTCGGTCACAGGCACGGTCTCCCCTCTCTGGTCTCAGGAAAGAACAGCCACAGGAGTCACCGGGCCTGACTCTGAGTCACAGACGGCTGATTAGCTCGTTTGCAATGTTAATGGAACACTGACATTCTGTGGTGCAGCACGTAGAAGGTATTTTTGTACACAAAATGCACAGCTGCCCGCATGCACTGGGGGGTGAGGCCTGTTGCAGGGGACCCTGTGGAAGCCAGGGGCATTCCCTGGAAGAAACTTCTAGCAGGGGATAGGCAAGACCTGAGGTGTCTCCAGAAGCCTCTAGATACTGTTTTGTTTTGTCTTTTGCTTTTTGGGTCACACCCAGCGATGCTCAGGGTGACTCCTGGCTCTGCACTCAGGAATGACTCCTAGCAGTGCTTGGGGGACCATATGGGATGCCGGGGATCGAACCCAGGTCAGTCACATGCAAGGCAAACACCCTCCCCATTATATACACTATCTCTCTGGCCCCATCTTTTCGCTTTTTGCTGTTTGGGCCACATCCGGTGATGCTCAGGGGTTCCTCCTGGCTCTGCACTCAGGAATTACTCCTGGTATTACTCAGAAAACCATACAGGATGCTGAGGATCGAACCCAGGTCAGCTGCGTGCAAGGCAAGCGTCCTACCCACTGTACTATCACTCTGGCCCTGCTTCTCAACTCAAGAGCATGGTTCCAGGACCCTGGACCACACACACACACACACACACACACACACACACACAAACACACACCAGTCACAGCGCCCCTTCACCCACCTTGTAAGGGCCAAACTGACGCCATCACAAGCAAAAATGAGAAAAATCAGATAGACCTCAGTTTCAGTTTCCCAGCAATGAAACAATGTGTAACTAGCCAACTTGAACCCACCTGGAAAGTTCCTGGGCCCAGGAAGGGGGCTCAATCAATCAAAATGCCCCAGAAATTGTTTTTTGTTAGCCATAAAGAATGAGCAGCGGACTGGAGTGATAGCACAGCGGGTAGGGCATTTGTCTTGCACGCAGCCAACCCAGGTTCGATTCCCAGCATCCCATAGGGTCCCTCAAGCACCGCCAGGAGTCATTCCTGAGCGCATGAGCTAGGAGTAACCCCTGTGCATCACCTGGTATGACCCCAAAAAGAAAAAAAAAAGAACTAGCTGATGGAACCATAAACTGTTACCGGAAACTATTGTTTAACTATTGCCTGACCACTGTTACCACGGTGTTTGCTTAACTTTGAAACTTTGAAACGTATATGAACCGCAAGAGATCTCTCCATGGGTGAGACCGTAGACCCCAGTTAACTGGAATCAAACTCCTTTTGCGTTTGCATTGACTTGTGTGTGCCTCTGTCCCTCTTATGTATATAGCCTCATCCATCTTGTGTGGGCCTCTGTCCGTCTCTTTACTCCAGATCCGAAAACCTCCCTCACAGAACACAAAGGTCCAGCTCCTTCCCAGGGCCCCCTCCTGGTTCCCACCCAGAGCCCCATGTTTTGCCTTCATTCAGATGTGACTCAGTGAAGGTGTCAGGATGACACCTTGTGTCCACACCAACAAGGAGGGTTCCCACAGGCACCCCGAGGCAGAGAGAGAGGTCCACCTGCCCCTGGCCAGGCAAGGACACAGGAAGCAGCTGCCTGGTCCTCAAACGTAGTGGACACAGAGGCAGCCCTGGGGAGTACAGGGAGGGACCTGATTATTCTGTGGATTCAACATCATCCATAGTGTGGACCCACACGCATCTCACTCCCAAAAGAACAAAATAGTTATGATGGAAGGACCCAGGCAGGGAAAGCAGGGACTCAAAGAGCCCAGCTCAGGCCTTGGTTCCAGTCCTGATCCCATTTGGTCCCCTAAACATCGCCTGGAGTGACTCAAAACTGACATTGAAGGAAATAAGCTTCAATCACCTTTCAAACACATTGTACATCTCCAGACCTAGCTCAGAGACATGCGGGCCAGCAGGCATGTTTTATTTTTTTTTATGTAGGAGTATTGCTATTTATTCAGCAATTGATTAGGCTGATTGAATTGGACATGAACTCCACCTTAATTGTTTTAATTCCCTTTTTATAAATTTATTTATTGAATCACCAGGAGAGCAGTTACAAAGCTTTAGGGGTTAAGTCTCGGTCATACAATGAAACACCCATCCCTCCACCAGTGCCCATTTTCCACCTCCAAAAAACCCAGTATCACCCCCATCCCACACCCTCCCCCTACCTGTGAGGCAGATGATTTTCACATTACTCTCTCTCTCTCTACTTTGATTCCATTCAATATTTCAACACCAGACCCGCCATTATAATTTGGGATTTTACCCCAATACTCAGATCTGCTGAAAAGTCAAGAGTAGACAATTTGTTGTCTATTGCTGGTTATGAATAACATATGATGTTGTGCAGCCGCAGTAATGGCCGCACAATTTTGGAATTCTGAAATTTTAACTATTAAATCCGGAGGGATTTCTGCCAAAACCCATATTCCGAGATTTGTTCCTGAGTCTCTTGGATCAAGGCTTTTAAGCAGCTGGATCAGGAGCCAGAGAAGCCGTTCATGGGTGGCAACTCAAGATCTCGTTGGGGCAGGGAGGAAAGGGTCGGCTCCAACCCATCCCGTGAGGCCCTGCGTGTCTCATCACTGAGAGCACAAACCTGACTGTCCAATGGACTCTGGAGGATGGCGACAACCAATTCACCGGGGGAACAGGCCAAGGCACGAAACCTATTCCCACCTGGGGTGGCCTGGCACTGGTCACCTACTGCATGGACTGGACGCATTTTTGCCAAAAGCCCTGGGTTCTGACATTTGTTTCTGAGTCTCAGGGATCATGGCCATTAAGCAGCTTGATCAGGAGCCAGAGAGGCCATTCGTGGGTAGGGACTCGGGATTCTCATTGGCGCAGGGAGGAAAGGGCTGGCTCCAACCCATCTCGTGAGGCCCCACGTGGGCCTCACTGCGGGCCCAAACCTGACTGTGCAATGGCCTCTGGAAGATGGCAGCCACCAACTGCCAAGGGGGAGCAGACGGAGGGACAACACCCTTCCCCTCTGAGGTGGCCTGGTACCAGTAACCCATTGAGGGGACCGGATGCATCTCAGTCAAAAGCCACTGGATTCCGAGATTTGTCTCTGAGTCTCTGGGATCATGGCCATTAAGCAGTTCGATCAGGAACCAGAGAGGCCTTGCCAACAATTATATAGCTGAGCCGGAGGTGGTTTGTGGGTGTGTCTCCCACAAACCTAACTTTTGGCCTGTTAACTTCTTGTTAAACTTTGTCCCAAGTTTTTGGGGTCTGGCCAAAGGCACAGCAGCAATTTTGGGGTATCTGGAAGTCTGAAGGCACCATCAGGCTGCTGATGCACTCACCCCACAGGTACAGATTGACCTGATGGTGGTACCATACCCCCTCAGTAAGCATGTTTTAAGAGTGAGCAGTGCCTACTCCAGATTGAATCCCAGTAACCAAGAGCTTTCACAAGCAAGCCTCCCTCCCCCACCCCTGGTATGGGGATTCCAGGACCTGGGCTGCCCTTCCCAGGAAACCCGCCCACCCAGTAGACTGACTGTCATGCCCACAATTTGCCTCCAGGTGCCATCTTAGCGCACCAACAACCCTGGCCCAAAGACTCCCAATTGAACCCCAAAATGGATTAATGCCATACAGAGATCGCTCTAGAACCCAACCATTTACAGTCTAGTAATTTATATTTATAATCGCAGCCATGCAAACTCTCATGATCTTCAAAATGAGCAATGGAAAATAAATGATCTAGCATCTGCCCTTGGCAGGTAGGCTTGAATGGTGGTGGGAAATTTTGAGCAACACATAATGCCCAGAGGCTGGAGCGATAGCACAGTGGGTAGAGCGTTTACTTTGCACGTGGCCGACCCCAGTTTGATTCCCAGCATCCCATATGGTGCCCCAAGCACCGCAAGGAATTATTCCTGAGTGCAGAGCCAGGAGTAACACCTGAGCATCACTGGGTGTGACCCAAGATGCAAAAAAAAAAAAAAGAACATAATACCCAAAATGAGAGAGAGGGTATTGGGGAAATTATCTGTCATGGAGGCAGGGTGAGGACTGGGATGTGGGTTGTGGAAAATGTGCACTGGTGGAGGGCTGGGTGTTCCATCATTGTATGGCTGAATCTCAAACGTGAAAGCTTTGTAACTCTATCTCACAGTGATACAATTTAAGAAAAAATAGTAACAAGGAGCTCATGCCCAATTCAATCAGCTCAATCAATGGCTGAACAAATAGCAGTACTCCTACATGACTTAAATAAATTTTAAAAATTTTAAAAAGTGTGCAGCAGAGTCCCAGATGCTCTGAAAAGCGACTTCCAGCAAGAGAGCCCGGAGCAAGAGGCCACACCCGTTCTCAGCAGGGCAAGAAGCCGTAGATCCGGGAATTGAGCTCCGAACACTGAAAGATCGCGTGCCTCCAGTCTCTGGAGGACAGGGCCAGAGGCTGATCAATCGCCAATCGCCGTGATCTAATTGATCCTATTGATGTCGTGTGGAGGACCTGTGGGTGATTCACTCCGTGGGTGCACAGAGGCTGCAGCTGAGCCCGGGTTTTCTGGATGAAGCCTCGATAGTGGTTTACCAAGTTAATGAATCTTGTCAAAGCACCAATCTGACTTTATAGACATGAATTCCCTCTTTCCCATCGTATTGATAGCTCCTCTAACTGGTATTTCCTTCTGCTCACTTACACTAGATAGTTTGTTCTCCCTCTTCTCCCGTTCCCGTTTCCTGAGGTGGACGTTCCTAAGAGCTGGCATCATGCTTTCTCATGCGTTTTTTTTTCCCCTTCTGCCTCTGATCATGGCTTCTGTTGCTGCGTCCCTCAAACATGGATAAGTATGGGGCTGGAGCGATAGCACAGCGGGTAGGGCGTTTGCCTTGCACGCAGCCAACCCGGGTTCGATCCCCAGCATCCCATATGGTCCCCTGAGCACCGCCAGGAGTAATTTCTGAGGGCAGAACCAGGAGTAACCCCTGTGCATTGCTGGGTGTGACCCAAAAAGCAAAAAAAAAAAAGTGTCCATGAGACATTAGAGAAATGCAAATTGAAACCCCAGTAAGACACTACTACCAGGATGCCTAAAATAAAAAAGACTCCACCAAATACTGGTGAAAATGCTCAGAAGCTGATACACTCATGCCTCGGGGTGGCCACTGAAATGGCTCAGATCCTCAGGAGAACTGTTTAGGAATTTCTTTTTTTTCTTTCTTTTTGGGTCACAACCAGCAATGCTCAGGGGTTACTCCTGGCTCTGCACTCAGGAATTACTCCTGGCGATGCTTGGAGACCATATGGGATGCCGGGGATCGAACCTGGGTTGGCTGCATGCAAGGCAAACACCCTCCCCGTTGTGTTATCACTCCGGCCCTAGGAATTTCTTATGAATCTAACTAAGCACGTAACTACCCACGTAAACCAGCAATTTCACTCCTGGGTTTTTACCACCCCCAAATGAAAATTTGCAATCATACAAAAAAAGCAAATACATCTCCACATAGCTTTATTGCGATAATAATCCAAAATGGGACTGCATTGATAAATACATGATTCATCATTTCTTAGCAAATGCCAAATTTATTGTACGTAATAATCCGAAACTGAAAACAATCCAGATATCATTAAGCAGGCCAATGCTTCAATAAGGTGTGGCACCTTCCTAACACAAGACCACAGCAAAAGAACAACGATTTGGTGCAGGCAGTCACCTGATGGATAGGCAGGAGATCACAGTGAGTAAAAGAAATCCGGTCCGGTTTCAAGAAGTTAGACACTCCATGACTCTTTTTATAAAGATCCTTGCAATAAAAAAAATACAGAGATTAAGAAGAGATTGTGGCTATTGGGGTGTGTGTGTGTGTGTGTGTGTGTGTGTGTCTGTGTGTCTGTAGAAGTGAACAAGGCTATAAATTGACAAGAAGAATTCACACGTCTTGGGAAATTCCCAGACACCCAGGCAATCCTCCTTAGGTGAACACATTCTTCCTTCAGTTCAACTCTGTGTTTCCACTCAGCACAAGTACCACGGAAGCTAGGAAATTGTCTCTGACCCCACTGGACCCTCGAGCTAGACAAGGTCAACACAGCCATGACATGCTTGAGCAACAGCTCACCTTGTCGGACCATTCTCACTCTGGTTTTAATGTGAAGGCCATTCCTGGGATGGTTTGATCCAGGCCCGTCACTCCAGCGCCCGCTAAGCATCCCCTCCCCGTGACCTGGGTTCAGCCTCTAATAGGAACCCCCATTAGGGGCGCCCCAAGGTGGGGTGGGGGACACCCTTCTGGATTGGAACTCGGGAGGGTCAGGTGGTGGGGGAGAGGAGAAGGGGAACGATGGTGCTCATTGGTCAGAGAAACAGCACCACAGCCCGGAGAGCAGTCTCAGAGGCGCACAGATTCGGACCCAGGTTTCTGCCTCCTTCACAGCACGGGCCAGAAAGTGAGGCTGCACCCTGGCTGGAACAGCTGGCGGCGTGGATCATGGCTTTGTTAGAGAGCCACTGAGCTGGGCAGCAGACGCAGGCTCCCTCTCAGGACCAGGGCACACGCCGAGCTGGGGCTTCGTTTGCTACGTGAGACTCACGGCACAGGGCGGAAGTAGAAAATCATCTCGCTTTAAAGCCACTTGCCGAGCACGTCCCCCTTTACAGTGGGTGGGCTGAGGGAGTGCTCCCACTTCTGGGTGAGGAAGTGCTTCCATGGCTGGGTGAGGGAGTGCTCCCACTGCTGACCGAGGGACTGCTCCCATGGCTGGGTGAGGGAGTGCTCTCACTGCTGGGTGAGAGAGTGTTTCCATGACTGGGTGGGGGAGTGCTCCCACTGCTGACTGAGGGAATGCTCTCAATGCTGAGTGAGGGAGTCCTCCCATGGGTGGTTGAGGGAGTGCTCCCAGGGCTGGTTGAGGGAATCCTCTCATTGCTGGGTGAGGAAGTGCTCCCATGGCTGCTTGAGGGATTGCTCTCACTGCTGGGTGAGGGAGTGCTCCCACTGCTGACTGATGGAGTGCTCTCATTGCTGGGTGAGGGAGTGCTCCCATGGCTGGTTGAGGGAGTGCCCCCACTGCTGACTGAGGGAGTGCTCTCACTGCTGGGTGAGGGAGTGCTCCCACTGCTGACTGAGGGAGTGCTCCCATTGCTGAGTGAGGGAGTGCTCCCACTGCTGGGAAGCAACCCCCGCCCGCCGCGGAGGCCTGGAGCGAGCCATCCCACACTCCCATCAGGTCCAGGAAAAGACTCTGGAAACTGGGATCGCGCGCAGACTCCCCGCGTCTTGACAGCAGTGACTAATCCGTGTCAGAATGGGAGCAGCAGACCCGCTTTTGTCTGGGGTTTGTTTCTTCGCTCATTTTTCCATGTCCCCCAATTAGGGAGCACCAGTGGGTGGGAAGCGCCTTGGCCCCAAGGCACGAGCTGTGTTTGTGTAAAGGAATCCTTTGCATGCCGCAGGAGAAAGGGCACCCCCCGCTGGCCCCCACCCCCAGAGCAATCACCTCATACATTCCCACCGCTGTCTGCTGGCCACCAGAGACCCCGCCAACTGGGTGTGCATTGCGAACTCACTGTGGAGCGAGGCAAGGAAAACATTTTTGTAAGGCTCTTTAAAAATTATTTGCACGGGAAACAATTATAAAAATGTGTGGCCGTTTGCTGGATGCGAGAGAAATGCTCGATTCCACGGGGCCAATTTTCTCCTCCAAGATTTATGAACCCGACACTGCCAAGCCTACAGAAATCTAAATAGTAACATGTTTCACGTTAAGAGAACTTTAATTTAATAAGAATAATACCCCAAATACCCAGACAGTTTTATAGCGCTGTGGTCTTGGTGTCCAGCTGACGCTTTGGGGCCCCCGGGATGGTCAATCTGCTGGGCACATCAGCCCCAGGCGCTACCTGGCAGGGCACGGTGGAGACCGACGGGCTGGTGGGCCTCAGCCGCCCTCCTGGCGGGGGGCTGCACTTCTTAGGCAGCACCCCTGGCAGACCCCTGGCCTGTGCCACAGACTCCGGAACCCCATCTGTGTGCGGGTGAACCAGGAGTTCCTGCGCAGTCTCTGGTCAGGGGCCAAGTCTTAAGTGCAAGTAGTGGGCTTGGTTGTCGCTGCTGTTTGGGATGGGGCGGGGTGGGGCCTGAAGCCCACCGAGACCCTAAAGTCTTGGCTCTCGCGCTTTCTTCTTTCTTTTCTTAGCTCTGGGTCTGGCTTTTCAGTCAACTCGCTCGAGTCACATCAAGCAAATCCGTGGGCACGACTTGACTCTATGTACCCAAGTCAGCGCCACGGCGGTCATTGAGGTCCCTGACAGGACGTGGGCACTCGCTGCTCTTCCCAGAGTCACACCTGGGCCGTATCTACTGCTGGACCGAGACCGGGTCGTCCCACTGGCCACCACACAAGCCCTCAGCGACAACCTGTCTCTTGGGTCCATTTCCGGAAGTCCGTTTCCAACCACCGTCTCCAACTTCGGATCCTTTAATCAAACTCGGCTCTGCCCAAACCCAGGGACCCTTGGGGAATCCATTATTTTGACTTCAGTCACAGGTTAAAAAAAAAAAACAAACAAAAACTAGGGGGTTGGATCGATAGCACTGCGGGTAGGGCATTAGCCTTGCACGCAGCCGACCCAGGTTCGATTCCCAGCATCCTATAGGGTTCCCCGAGCACCACCAGGAGTAATTCCTGAGTGCATGAGCCAGGAGAATCCCCCATGCATTGCCGGTGTGACCCAAAAAGAAAACAAAAAAACAAAAAAACAACTAATCACTTAGTTTGTATGGAGGTAACAGTCCACAGGGGCCCCGAGGAGAGCCCCTAAGGCGGCCCAGGGGCCCCATCATGGATTCTCGGCCCAGCAAGCAGGTAGTTTGGTGCAAAGCCCAAGAGGGCTGTGCCGCTTGCAAACTCTGGTTCTGGGGGCCACCGGGGCCACCCCAGTGGTACTGAGGGTCTCTTGGGCTGCCCCCAGCAATGCCTGAGAGGCCGAGTGGCCCCAGACATGGAGCCCATGTCAGATGCGCGCCAGGCATACTGCCCGCTGGGACATTCCTCTAGAGTGTCACCTGGATTTCCAGGGGCATCTTTTCTTTCTTTCTTTCTTTCTTTCTTTCTTTCTTTCTTTCTTTCTTTCTTTCTTTCTTTTCCTCTTTCTTCCTTCCTTTCTTTCTCTCTCTTTCTTTTCTTCTCTCTTTCTTTCTTTCTTTCTCTCTCCCTTCCTTTCTCTCTCTCTTTCTTTCTTTCTTTCTTTCTTTCTTTCTTTCTTTCTTTCTTTCTCTTTTTCTTTCTTTCTCTCTTTCTTTCTTTCCCTTTCTTTCTCTCTCTTCCTTCCTTTCTTTCTCTCTCTTCCTTTCTCTCTCTTTCTTTCTCTCTCCCTTCCTTTCTCTTTTTCTTTCTTTCTCTCTCTTTCTTTCTTTCTTTCTTTCCCTTTCTTTCTCTCTCTTCCTTCCTTTCTTTCTCTCTCTTTCTCTTTTTCTTTCTTTTCTTTGTTTCTCTTTCTTTCTTTCTTTCTTTCTCTCTCTCTCTCCCTTCCTTTCTCTTTTTCTTTCTTTCTCTTTCTTTCCCTTTCTTTCTCTTTCTTTCCTTCTCTCTTTCTTTCTTTCTCTCTCTCTTCCTTCCTTTCTTTCTCTCTCTTCCTTTCTCTCTCTTTCTTTCTCTCTCCCTTTCTCTTTTTCTTTCTTTCTTTCTCTTTTTCTTTCTTTCTCTCTCTTTCTTTCTTTCTTTCCCTTTCTTTCTCTCTCTTCCTTCCTTTCTTTCTCTTTTTCTTTTTCTTTCTTTTCTTTCTTTTTCTTTCTTTCTTTCTTTCTTTCTCTCTCTCCCTTCCTTTCTCTTTTTCTTTCTTTCTCTTTCTTTCTTTCTTTCTTTCTTTCTTCCTTCCTTCCTTCCTTCCTTCCTTCCTTCCTTTCTTTCTTTCCCTTTCTTTCTCTTTCTTTCCTTCTCTCTTTCTTTCTTTCTCTCTCTCTTTCTTTCTTTCTTTCTTTCTTTCTCTTTCTTTCCCTTTGTTTCTTTCTCTTCCTTTCCTTTTCTCTTTCTCTCTTTCTTGCTTTCTTTCTTTCTTCTTTTCTTTCTTTCTCTCTTCCTTTCTCTTTCTTTCTTTCTCTCTTTCTTTCTTTCTTTCTTTCTTTCTTTCTTTCTTTCTCCTTTCTTCTTCCTTCCTTCCTTCCTTTCTTTTTTTTTTTTTTCTTTTTTGGGTCCACACCCAGTGTGCTCAGGGGCCACTCCTGGCTCTGCATGCAGGAATGACTCCCGGTGGTGCTCAGGGGACTCTATGAGATGCTGGAAATCGAAACTGTGCCAGGCTAATGCCCCCCCCGCCCCCACACTGTGCTGTCGCTCTGGCCCTGGGGGTCCCTCTCATGGGCCTCTGTCCCTGCCCTGCTCTGCTCATCCCCCAGTCCACCTCACTATTGGCGCCTCCCCCCTTCCCTCTGGCAGCCCAGTCTAAGGGCTTATACCTAAGGCTGCTTGAACAAACAACAATGAACTGCAGGTGGGTCTCCCCCGGCCCGTGTCTCCCCTTATATCGGGGGTCTCTCCACCTGGTCTGTCCCCCCCACCCCGCCCCTTGTATTGAACTGAGCCGTAGTTTCCCTTGCCATTGACTCAAAGCCTCTTAGACCAGTGTTCCCAAGAGGCTGGGTGCCACTGTCCCGCCACCCGGGATCCAGAATGACCCAGAGGGGTGACGGAGCCCTTGGCGCAGCATCGCAGGGGCTGGGGTGGGGAGACTGTTTTCCTAAGGAGAGTCTGTTTCCCGCCAAGTGCTGGGTGATTGTTTCTTTCCCTGAAGAGGTGCCGGGGGGGGGTCAAATCAGCCTGGGAAGCTGGCGTGGGTGATGGTCGCAGAGGCAGCCCGGAGTCTGGGAAGGAGAGGGGAGCCCAGTGAGCTCTCTAAGAACCCCGGGTGACCCAGTTGGAGAGACGGGGGAGGCTTCCAGACACTTCCATTGCCATCGGGATGAGACGCTGCGTCCCGGAAGGCAGCTGCTCAGGGCAGGCTCCGGAGGAGCGGAGCGGTGCTGTGGTCAGCAGAACCCCGGGCGGGTCTCCGGGAACATGGGGCGCTGCTCCCCGCTGCCCTCGGCCATTCTGGAAATACCACGGGGGCCGCCCGTGCAGCCGTGGTTTGGCGCTGCCGGCCACAGCTGGAGCCCAGAGCCCAGGAGCACGCACCAGATTCCTGGAACGGGGAGTCCATGAAGCGTTTTCAGACCTCAAAGGAGAGACGGGAGGAGGGGGAGGAGGAGGAGGAGGAGGAGGAGGAGGAAGGTGGAAGGGGAGGAGGAAGAAGAGGAGGAGGGGGGAGGAAAAGGAGGAGTAGGAGAAGGAGGAGGAGGAGGAGGAGGAGGAGGAGGAGGAGGAAGGGAGGGGGTAGATCAGTTCAGGTGGAGTTCAAGTTTGGGGGTCAGGCTTGGGGGACCCCTGGGACTCTTCTGTAGTGAGGCCATCAAGGGCCCCTTGAAACCGGACCCGAGGGCTTACCAAGAGCAACGACGGTGGGAGTTCCCGGGCCCCCGCCTTTGTTTTGTGTGGTCCGCGTGTCACGGGGTGAACAACGTGGAACCGAGCCGCATTCTGCGGGCCAGGGGGGGGGCTGCGCCAGGTCCCCTCAGACGTGCGAGCCCCTGGGGTGGGGGTGGGGGTGCCCCCCCTTCCTCCCCTTTCCTCTTGAAATCAGAACTTCAAATGGCCGGGCCTGGCGCAGAATTGTTTTTCCTGCCGAGATAGGATCGTTTCAAACGGCTTCTCTCCGCGTGGAGGCCTTGAGAGGCCCTCGGTGGCTCCCCCCACCCCTCAGCCCAGATGCTGACAGACGAGACCCGACCAGAGCAGCCGGGGGTGGGGTGGGGTGGGCGGTGCCCAGGGCAGGGCCTGGCAGATGCTCCGAGTCGGGCTGCAGGGAACTGGCCAGGCTCTGCGTCCCCCCAGTGCAGGAACATTGCCTGAGGGACACTGGCGAGTGGCAGGGGGACCAGTGTGCCGACCTCGCCCCCCACCCCTCGAGGTCTCAGGGGTCCGGTCTCTGGTCTCTGGGCAGGAGCTGGAGCATCTCAGTGCTCCCCGCTCTCAGGAAGCTGAGAACGGGGCACCAAGAGCCTTGGATGGGGGGGGCTCACGCTGTGGGGGTGTCCCAGCCGGCACCCCAGCACGGACACCCTGACTCTGCTGACAGCCCCGTCCAGGAGCCTCCCACCAAGAGAGAGAGAAAAATCAACACAAGGCTGAGCTGGGTGGACGTCCGGGAACGCACCCCGCCTGGACCCGGGAATCCACCAAGCTGGGGAGAGAGGTCCAAGCTGGAAAACGGGGGGTGGCTGGTGACCCCAGAAGGGGAGGAAGGGCTGGGTCCTCCAGCCAGCATCACCAGGTGTCTCTGCGGCCTGGGCATGGGATCCACGGCCAAAACCGACGCCAGCCGCGGATAGACAAGGGCATCTCCCGGGCTGAGGAGGGGCACGGGGGGCAGGGCGCACGCCTGGCATGGAGCCATCCCAAGTTCGAGTCCCAGCGCCTCATGTGACACCCGCCAAAGCCCCACCAGGAGAGATCTCTGAGCACAGGGTCGGCTCTGAGCACCACTGATGTGGCCAAAAAATGGGAAAAAATGTATTTTTCATTACATTTAAAAAAAAAAACCTAGGGGGCAGAGCAATAGCACAGCGGGGAGGGCGTTGGCCTTGCATGCAGCCAACCCGGGTTCGATTCCCAGCATCCCATAGGGTGCCCTGAGCACTGACAGGAGCGACTCCTGAGTGCAGAGCCAGGAGGAACCCCTGTGCATCGCCGGGTGTGACCCAAAGAAAGCAAAATAAGTCACTTTATTTGTTTATTTATTTATTTATTTATTTTGAGAAACAAATAGATTTTATTTGGCGGATTTCTAAGGTGTGTGTGTGTGGGAGAGAGAGAGAGAGAGAGAGAGAGAGAGAGAGAGAGAGAGAGAGAGAGAGAGAGAGAAACACACACAAGAGAGAACACAGGCTTCTCAAAGGGGGAAGAGAGGAC
>JAOXYA010000041.1:53206542-53236760 GCA_028565675.1 Sorex palustris | reverse complement strand
CTTGCCAGGCTTTGCCGTGCAGGCGAGATACTCTCGGTAGCTTGCCGGGCTCTCCAAGAGGGGCGGAGGAATCGAACTCGGTCAGCCATGTTGGCCGCTTTAAGGCAAATGCCCTACCGCTGTGCCATCGCTCCAGCCCAGAAAATCTAAATGGGACAGATGGCAAAACTAATTCTGGACAACAATAACAAGGTATGCCATTGCAGTCTGTCTGATGTGACATCCAACCAAGAGCCACCAGAGGGACAAGGAGCCATGAACATGCAAAGTAAGTGCTGCAGAGCATGTAACATACTACAATTTTTTCAAAAAGCATATACATGAGAATAAATCATGACTTACTCTTGTGGTCAACAGCCTGCTAGATAAATGGTGATTTCTTCAAATGCATTTTATGTGAGGATTGAATTTGTGAGAGCATCTGTGTTTACTTACATTCATGTTCTCAGTTCATGAGGCCCCGGACCCCATGCTTTTTCTCTCTTCTTTCTGTCTCTTTCCTTAATCCTTGCGGTGTTACTACCTGAAAGCCTGTTCACCTGTGACTGGTCCCAGGTTACTGGCACCAGAAAAAAGAAACAGTGAGCAAAGCTCCATGGGTGAGTATGTTCTGTGGATTTGTCAATCAGGGTAATGATCGGCCAAAGTACTTCCACAGGGGGGAGTACATTCGACTCCCAAAATCACTAATGCACAATTCAGGATTAAAACTTAAAGGAAGGCTTTCAACAATTACTTCAGGCGATCCTCACAGGGAATTTTAGGTTCCAACAATGGAAGAAAGTGACCTTAGAACTGAGAGAGGGCCAAAAAAGGGGGGGAATTCATCCACACCTGATTCTGTGTGGTCCTTTTTGTACCTGTCCCATCAGCTTTAGAATCACACATGAAAAGTACTAAAAGGTGGGCCGAAGTGATAGTACAGCGGGTAGGGTGTTGCCTTGTAAGCAGCTGACCCAGGTTCAATCCCCAGCATCCCATATGGTCCCCCAAGCACTGCCAAGAGTAATTCCTGAGTGCAGAGCCAGGAGTGACTCCTGAGCATCACTGGGTGTGACCCAAAAAGCAAAAAAAAAAAAATTTTTTTAATGTAAAGGAGTAAAAGGAAAGTGAGGAGGAATTAGAACAGATCTGAGGAGAAACTGTCTAAGGAAAGTGAGGAGGAAGGATGCTCATGGTCCTTTTCTACGTGTTCCTGTTCAAAAGGTTAAACCTCCATCCAAAATCACAAGAACTTGTTAGAAAATTTGAAAAAAAAAACTGTCAAAGAAAAAGGTAAAAGTGGCTTTGGTCTCCCAGATGGCTTTGGTCTCCCAGATCAACCTTCTCCTCCCTCAGATACACCAGGAAAACATAGTAGTGGCAGAAGCCAGTCAATATTATCTAGAATTCAGCAAGGAATTAGGCAGTCTCACTTAGAAGGGACTATGGGTGCATAGTTTTACCCTGTGTCTTTTATTTCTGTAGCTGCAAATGAATTCCCAGAAGGGGCAGAAGAATACAGACATACTCTTCCATTTTGAGACTTTAAAAGAATTTAATCAGGCTCACATGAACTGACTATTTCTATAGTATGGGACTTCTTGGCTTAACTACAATAGAGTGGATAATTCTCGCAGAGTGGAAGCAATTGCCTTGAACCGGTCTCTCCCTTGCCAAATTTTTACAATGTAAAACATAGTGGGGGAATGAGGTTTGTGGTGGTGGATTAGAAATGCAAACGCTAACATCTAGATCAGTATCCCAGGAACTGGGATTTGGGCAGATACAGAACTGCCATCTGCTGATGCTGATAAGGTTATTTCCCAAGTTCATGACTCTTGTCTAAAATCTTGGGGAAAAAATTCTCCTCCTGATTCACAGCTCAGACCTTTGTTACTGTTAAGCAAGGGCTGAATAACTTTATGTGGCATTCATTGCCCAAGTAAAAGATAGTTTAAATGAGATTGTTCTAAATTCATTGAGTTTAAGACATGCTGCTGCATATCTTGGCCTTTTACAAGGCTAAGGTAGATTGTCAGAGGGTTTTAAGAGACTTCCTCTAACCAGGAGGAATGTTAGAGGATTAAAGTTTGCAGTGGCATAGGGTACTGCGCATAGCAGAAATATTGTGTATAGCAGAAATGCACACAGCTAAATTGCAGGACCAATGCTTACAGAGCATGGTAATACAATCTCTGTGAGCAACTCTGTAAACAACTTCAAGTCATGAGGTGGACTTCACAATAAAAGGACTCTGCAAAGGTTAAAAGTGGATAGTAATAGTACGTCACAGCAGACTGGACCATTCAGACGGATGCCTTTATAAGCAAATATAGAATCCAGCAAGGCAATGAATACTACAAAAGGACTATAAGTCACGTCCGTAATTTTGTAACAGCAACCTGAGCATCATAACAATTTCAAAGTCAATGAATGACAAATATTGCTAACAGTGCCTGTTTTGTTTATCTGTGACACACCAGGCAGCACCCAGGGCTGACTCCTGGCTCAGGTATCCTATTGCATGGCTCATGACCTTATGGAGTGCCAGGGATCAAACCTATTACGGCCTTGTAAAGGCAACTGCTATACTACAGCTGCTTACTCCAGGCCCTGATAACAGCACCTTTTAAGATATATTAAATGAAGCTACCATTGTACTGGGCTAGGGAAAGAAACCTGGAGGACAAAGTGAAGAGTAAAAGGTTGCATAAATCAACAGGTGTGTAAAGCCACAAAAATGGCCAAGGGTAAGGTCAGGTCATAATAATTCAAAGTGCATGATACTAAGGGGGGATAAAACTGCATCCAAAAGCCTGACTACAGTTCCATGGTGCATAAATCCAAACAAGTGAGAGTAGCACCGGACCACTTTGGAGACCCAAAATAATCTGTAGGAGATGATTAAAGACATGCGTACATTTCTAGAGCAGGAACCAAAAGGACCCAGTTCTGAAAATCAATGTAAACACTTCCTACTCACTATAAACAGCACACACTCCCCTCCCCACCCACCCCAAGAAAGCCACCCTGCATCACAACAAAGGGGTCACTGAACAACAAATGGGGTTTTGAGTCCAAAATGATAAGGAACCACCATGTTATACGAGCCTCAGCATTAAATCTAAAAGTGAACCAACACAATTTTCCTTAGTTTTTTATCAGTAGACTCCCAGCATGGCTTAAGTGATTACGTCTAGCTCTATCCAGCTCTATTGTGCCCCATCAAAAACACCTGAAATAAGATCATACACCAATAGAATATGCAAAGCAATATGGCAATGCGGCTTAAGGAAATGTAGACGATCCTAAGCTTCAAATCATTTCACTATGAGTTTCAAGATCTCCACATTGGGCAGAATCAAACAATTGGGGAAAGAGCTAAACATGACTATTTACAGCATCAACACTCAAAAGTGAGTAATGCAGAACAATGGGCTCATGGAGAAAGCGGGATCTTCAAAATCTGCAACAGCACTCACTCAGCAACGTGAGAAATAAACTGAAGTACTGCAGTATAAAAACCATTTGATAAATTAAAAGGAAAAGAATTCCATTTACTCTAGCTTGGTTTTGCGCTGAAAGCACACACATACACCTACCAGCCCTCAGGGGTAACACCTGGATCTGGGTTCGGGATCGTGAAGTTAGTAGTAGGGATGAAATCTAGAGCTCCTGAAAGCTGCAGTGCATGCTTTCTGGACCCTCACTCATTTAAAATCAATGGTAAAAATACAAAGAAAACACTTAGGCAAGGAAGGCCCAGCCCTTGCACATACAAGATCCAGAGTGAAGTAACCGGCACTTGGGTCCCAATCACAACAATGTAATGTACACGCCCCGTCGTCCCTGAACTGCCTGCTCTGTGCTCTCTGTGACCCAGTGATAAGGCAAGTCAGGCATGTCCTAGGGCTACCAAGGCCCCATCTGTATCACCTGGAGGGAAGCAGAAATCCTATAATTATGCCTTAAGAGATATTTCTGGACTACACCTCAGGTGCTCAATGCCTGACCTTGTCCACATGCTTGGAATTGAACCCCAATGCTATTCAGAGGACATATATAAAAGATGAAACTGAGTGACCTGGTGGCCTAGAAGACAAACAGCACCCCCTAATGTGTAGGTCTGGTCCCACAGTACCAGGAATTCAGGGTAAAAAACTAGAGGCCAGTAACTGTTCCACCTTAATCATGCAAATGATTAAAAACAAAAAAAGATGCAAATGGTGTATTTCTTAAAATCTAATCATGTTTTATAGTGATGTCAATGAATTCACCCAGGAAATAGCTGCATGATGTAATTAAACATGCACAAAAAATATGCAGCAAGATTTCTGTACATTACATATGTTATTATGTATTGTATGCGACCTCTTATTCTCTAGTTCTCACTCTCAGAGAACCTGGCAGGCTACTGAGAGTATCACACCCGCCTATATGCCTGACTAGGAACACCTGTAAAGGTGATTAGAAGCTGCCCCAAAAGCTTCCATCCCTCTCGGAGAGCCCGGCAAGCTACCAAGAGTATCCTGCCCACACGGCAGAGCCTGACAAGTTAACCGTGGCATACTCGATGTGTCAAAAACAGTAACAATGAATGGTCCTCATTCCCCTGATCCTGAAGGAGCCCCCAATATGTCATCGGGCTACACTAGCACCTGACAGGGACAAATGGAGACGTTACTGGGCCCGCTCGAGCAAATCGATGAACAACAGGGTGATAGTGATAGTGATAGTGATAGTGATACATATGTTACACCATATAAACTTCATTGCTAAATCATCATCAGCCATCGTAAAACTTGGAAAAGATCAACCACAGTTGGATGTAATGAAAACTTTTCCATGTGATGTGAAAATGTACATGACAGCCACGCCTGCACTGTGTGTGACGGGCAATGACACCTCTGCACAGCACCTCCATCTCAGGGACTCTGGAGCTGACAGTGTTGCAGCACGAGCAGGAGCAGTTAAATGGGTCTCTGGTGGAACATGAACATCAAGCCATGCGTGCATGTCAGTGTTCTGGAGGCTGACAGTAAAACCTAGGAAGCAGGCATATAATGGTGGCTGAAAACCCATGGATGGATATGGTCAGGGAAACACAAGCGTGTAAGGGCTAGAGTGATGTCTGCAAGTGGTCACTGGCTTGATGCCCAGCACACTCCTTTTCTATGGATTTCTCCTTTAGACCTTTCTGGGGGGTGGTGGTCACCCAGTGCTCTCAGATCTGTAGGCCCCTATGACCTAGTCAATCACTGTGCAGAGGTAGAGCCATGTGTGAGGACATGCCACCCTCCATTGACAGTGAGTGCTAGTCATTGTCTCAGACAGGGGGAAGCTAATATTACAATACTACTACTGTAACACTACAATCCCCTAGCCTGTCCCACAGGGCCTCACACACGCCAGGCTTGTTGCCTTCCCACTGATCCTCATTGTAGTGTCTTCTGTTGATTGCACATGGGCAACTGTGAATTCTTAGCTCACTCATACTCAAAAGAATGTAATCTTAGAAGACGTACTCCCTTCAATACTCCAGCATCTTTTAGAATTGCCCCCTTGAGACATTTATGCTCAGAAAGGGCAGTAATGATCTTCCTATAGTAACACTGGCTATTACACCAAAGGGTTAGCAGACAAGCAGGAGTTCTACCTCTAACGCTCATATGCTCTGACCTCATCTTCCGGTGCCCATCCACAGCTTCCAATAGAACCTAGTGACATAAAGACACAAAGAGTCAGGTAAGGCACATTTCTGGTGCACACAAGGGTGCCCAGTGGCCCTGGGGAGGGAAACTGGGGTCACTGGTGGTGAAAAGTGTACACCAACGAAGTGAAAAGTGTACACTGGTGAAGAGATGGGTGTGGGAACATGAGGCTCTCATGACTGAAATCCAGTCACGAACAACTTTTGTAACAGGCCACTGTCCACGAGCAAGCACCACACCTTCCTTCCGGTCGGTCAAACAGCACGTGCAGAGGCCTCCACATCCCCCCAGTATCCCCAAATATCACTCAGAACACAGTCAAATCAAAGGCCTAAAGACTCGGACACCGAGTATCAGAAAAGCACAATCTCCACCCATCCAAACTTATGGGGTGGCACCCACATCCACGCACACGGGAGCTTCCCAGCGGCTCCGCACAGCCACGTGGTGCCAAGGCAGGAACCGCTGCCTCCAAAGGGCAGATCTGCACACGTGCAGGCTGTCTGCGAAGCCCAGTCTCTCCTGAGCGCCAACTCCTGCCTCTGTCTCCCTCCCTGCCCGCTCACATCTAAGTCGTTCTCAGAAAACACTACTTTGCCTCAGTGAGAAAAAAAAACAACGCTTGACTCTGGCCAAAAGAGTTCCACTCTCTGAGCCCCGGCTGGAATGTGAGGAAAAAGGCAAACGCCCTCGCGTTGCCTCACTGCAGAGAAGAGAGACGTAAAGAAACGGCCGGTTCAGGTGAGAGAGAACACCCAGCGAACAGGGCACGTGCGGAGGACACTCAGCCTGAGGGAAAACGCGGCTGGGCTGACCTGAGCCCACAACCCTCCCGGAGAAACGGACGGAACCAAAGACACGGACGAGTTTGTGCGCAGACAGACTCTCAGTCACGGCGCGTTCCACCCACAACCCTCCAGCCACGCACCAGCAGGAGCGTGCGGGAAAAGGTCCTCAGCCGTGAGGCCGCGCTGGGATGCAGACGCCGGAAATAGGGAAGCGAGGCCACGCCCCCAGGAGGTGCGAGGCCACACCCCCAGGCGGCTTCCAGGCGAGGCCACGCCCCCAGGCCTCCAGGCAAGGTGAGCGAGGCCACACCTCCAGGAGGTGCGAGGCCACAGACCCAGGCGGCTCCCAGGTGAGGTCGTGCCACCAGGACGCTCTCAGGCGAGGCCACGCCCCCCAGCGACTCTCAGGTGAGGCCACACCCCCAGGAAGTTCTCAGGCGAGGCCACACCTCCCAGGCAGCTCCCAGGCGAGGCCACGCCCCTGAGCTCCCAGGCTTGGTGAGCGAGGCCACACCCCCAGGAGGTGGGAGGCCACAGCCCCAAATGGCTCCCAGGCGAGGCCACGCCCCCCGGCGGCTCCCAGGTGAGGCCACGCCCCCAGGAGGTGAGAGGCCACACCCCCAGGAGGCGTGAAGCCACACCCCCAGGAGGTGCGAGGCCAAGGCCCCAGGCGGCTCCCAGGTGAGGCCATGTCCCCAGGAGGTCCACTAGAGACTCTACCAGCTCAGGCCCTTGCAAGCGAGATGGCACCAGCATTTGGCGCGAAATTTAGCACGAACACAGAAAAGCAGAGGAAATCAGTTTCTCCATAGAAACAGTTTGGAAAAGCGGGGGAATACTGCAGTGGGATGGGCGTTAGCCTTGCACGTGGGAGGTCCAGGTTTGATGCCCAATACCCCATATGGTCCCCCGCGCATCGCCAGGAGTGAGTCCTGAGTGCCCGGCAGACCTACCGCCTGAGCTGATTGCAGAATAAAGTAGATGGGGCCAGGTGGCTCCCCAGACGTCCAGGCCTCTCTGCCAGAGAAATAACCAGGTGATGCCCCGCCTCGCTCTCTGTCCCCTGTACCCTTCCCTCAGTCTCCGGCCACATGCATGTGGGCGAGACTCCTTGCTCTGGGCCTGTCGCTGGGCCTCCCAACTGCTCCGAGAGTCTCCTAGTCTCCAGCTGCGGCCACGTGCACCCCCTGCGTCCGCCTCCTTATCGCTGCCTGGGCACCGGTATCCAGTCTGGTCTGAACCTCATCTAGCCCTGCCTGTATCGGCCGGAGCTGGGCCTAAGCAGCCTGCTTGCTTAGGCCTCTTGGACTCAGAGCCCGACCTCATTCTGGAGACCCAAGACGAGGAGAAAGTCTAGAGAGCCACGCAAAGGAAGAGCTGGGTCTGGGCATTTTCTTTCATCTGCTAGTGTAGCCCACCCCCAGCCATTCCATTGTCTACCCTGATTAGCCATTTGTTCCATGGGTAAGTAAGATTTAAAGTGACTTGCCTAAATATGCCTGGCGCCCCGCCCAGCCATTCCTGCTGTTTCCTACCCTCTTGAAGCAATCCTAGCAATGGACTTTCATGAGGCAGCTTAGGAGAAACCATCTAAAAGCCAACTTGACCGCATAGGCTGCTCTGCTTCTGTGGTGCTCTGTTGTATGACATTGGGTTGTCCTTACTCCTCCTGCAGGGAGCTTAAGGTTCACTGAGTTACTCCCACAACAGTGCCCCTGAGGCACACCTAAATCCATCAAGACTAATAATCCTATATTGCTTTTCTCTTTCCTTTATGTCACCTGAATGGTTTAGCAGTGTCCTTTTTGTATAGACACAGGAAGGCAGTTGATGCTATGCTTTTGTAACCTGGGAGTGAGTTGACTCCAAATGATATTTACTGCTGGGCAGCCATATTTACCTGACTTAAACCTCAGTTGGCCTTACTTCCTAACACCCCCAAAAGGAGAGTCCCAACGAAGGGACTGGACGAACCCAGGGCAAGCCATAAGCTACCCTGGCATCAAAAGGGAACAAGCTAAGCACCATAAGTATAATAAGTTAAGAGCATGGTCACGGAAGAAATTCTGTCATGACCCAAAAAGAAATCTGCTGGGGTTAGGAAAGAGTAGCCTGGCCCGAGGACTGGTCTGGAATACATAGCAAAATGTCCCCAGGAAGACCCAACACTTAGGCTTAATATATCTTACTGTGTTCATACAAAATGACTAGAAATATTGTAAGTAAATATAATATTTTTATTGTATTATTTTGGGGGCTGGAGCGATAACACAGCGGGTAGGGCATTTGCCTCGCATGCGGTCTGACCCGGGTTTGATTCTTCCGTCCCTCTCGAAGAGCCTGGCAAGCTACCGAGAGTATCGCGCCCGCACGGCAGAGCTGGGAAGCTCACTGTGGCGTATTCAATATGCCAAAAACAATAACAAGCCTCACAATGGAGACGTTACTGGTGCCCGCTCGAGCAAAAGGATGAACAACGGGAGAACAGTGCTATATTATTTTTATTATACGGAGGCAAGATGGTGCCAACACCGCCCGAACCCCTGGCGCTCTCGAACCCGGCTCACCATCTCGCCTTAGACAGCACATGATTTAGCACCCAGGCATGGAATTCTAGCGCGATCCCTGCTGGAACTCTCCGTGTGATTCCTGATGGACAACAGCGACTGTTTCGCAAGGTTTGGACAGAGTGGCGTCCGCGGGGAGCCCCCATACCCAGCCCGGCCCCAGCGTGGGCCTGGCCCCGGCTTTAGCCCCCTCCGAAGCTGGGAGAGTGGCTGGAGCTCAGGCGGTCGCTAGGGCTGCGGTAGGAGGCGGAAGAGGAGGCGGCGGCGGAGGTGGAGGCAGCGGGGGATGGCGCAGAAAAGGAGGGGACCCACCTGCGGAGCGCTACGGCCTGGAGCCCACGCCACTGCCGCGACCCCCGCCACTGCCGCGACCCCCGCCGCCCGGCCGCCCCTCCGTGGTGGGGTCCTGCTCTGCCAGCTGCTCTGGGCACACTCCACCGACCTCAAGGAGATCCACCTGAGAACCGCAGATGTCACAGGCGCTGCCCAGAAGATGCAGGCAGGTGTGTGCTTGTCAGCGTGCAGTTTGTTACAAGGCAGCCAACTGCAAGCTTACATTCGTTACGCTGGGAACACCTGTAAAAGCAATCAGAGGCCACCCCAAAAGCCACCGTCCCTCTCGGAGAGCCCGGCAAGCTACTGAGAGTATCACACCCGCATGGCAGAGCCTGGCAAGCTACCCGTGACATATTCGACATGCCAAAAACAGTAACAATAACGGGTCTGGTTCCCCTGACCCTCAAAGAGCCTCCAATATGACGTTATCGGGAAGGACAAGTAAGGAGAGGCTACTAAAATCTCAGGGCTGGGATGAATGGAGATGTTACTGGTGCCCACTTGAGCAAATCGATGATCAACGGGATGACAGTGACATTGATACCGTGAAATTTACTATGGTTATTTAAGTGGATTACTAGCTGAGGAAAGGCTAATACACCCTGGATGGATTCCTGCCCTGGAGCGGATCTCGTAGTAATCTAGAGTGCTGAACCGTCAGATGAAATTTTGTGCTTGAGTTAATCTCCTAGAACTTCCCCTGAAGGAGTGGCTTTACCTCAGCTTGTTGTTATGATAATGTTCAACCCCACCTATGTGTACCCCCCCCCTTCATGATTTCTGTATAACTATGCTGGAAGGGATAAGGGGGACTAGACCATGACTAGAAGCCGAGGACTTTGAGGTCCACGAGGAGACTAGGATCATGGAACTATGATGACTGGGACTACAACCAAAACTACAACTATGACTGTGCTCTAAGGGGAAAAATCGGACCACGCTGGGGAGAGAGAAATAAACTGATGACCAACTGACCAACCTGTCTTGGGGCCCAAGCTGTTTCTGTTTCCCGGTCCTTGTCCCTAGTCCTGCCTGGGGAGGTGGCTCTCAGCCACCGAACATTTGTCCCCTGCGCACCCCTGTGCGCCTTTTCCTTTGAAACTCACAGTGCCCAAGCATATGTGTCAGCCACATCTCCCTCGTGAGATATGTACTTTCATCCTTTCATATGTAATGCTGAGATGTGATTGTGGCTCCCTCTACTGTGGAGAAGCCTTAGTTTCTGCGAGCAGGTTACTGCCAGAGACTGTGGCGGGAAGTGAGGCCACGCCCCTACATGGCCCTCTAACCAGCCATACCTCCAGGAGATGGTACAGGCAGGAGGGTGTTTGCCTCGCACAGGGCCGAGCCAGGTTCTATCCCTAGCACCTCACAGGGTCTCCTCCCTTGTGACATTTATTGGGGTGTTAAGTCCACCTGATTCCCTAGGCACTACAAGGTGTGATTCCTAAGTGCAGAGCAGAAGTAACCCCTGATTGCTGCTGGGGGTGTCTTGAACGCTGTAGTTAGTTCCCGGAACTGATCTCCCTGCTTCAGGATTTGCATCCAAAGCCTCTGAAGAAGTTCCAGAGGTGGCACTGGGCCTCTACAGGAAACACAGGAATCTTAGGTGTCACTGAGGCCTCTGATGTTGATCTAAGGCAGCACAATTTTCTGGGGTTTGTGCGCCACTTTTCCTGCACTACTGACTTTTTTGTGAGTCAGCTCAGGAATTAGGAATGTCTTCTAGACTCTGGTTTGTGTGGTGAGTCCCTGGGTGAGTGACTGATTTGGTCCTACAGCATCTGAGGGGGTTCTAACATGCAGTTCCGAGGACGGCTGTTTCAGCTTAATGAATATGTCTGTCCCAGACGTTGATCCTTCGAAGTGTGAATCAAATTGGGGGTTCATACCAATAATCTTAAGCTAAGATCCCATGAGGGGTCCAGACAGCAGAACACTTGAGAGTTGCCTGTGGCTTGTCCTGGGGTCCCCTCCCTCATGACATCATCCACTGGGGTGTAGGCACATATAAAATACCCAGTATCCCCCTTCCCCGTGGACCAAGAAAGTCTGCTAGAATGGAGTGATCTTGTAAATGAGATGAAGGGCCTTATGTCCAAAATTTTGTTATCGCACAACACCATAACACAGGTTCCTTATAGAAGGGGTTTTACTTAATGAACAAAAAGAGGGAAATGGCATTACTCCTGTCGCAGGAACAAATTCTGGAGACAAAGATTCTGAAAATAATGCAAATTCTCTTGTGCTTTTGCCATCCGTGCTACCTCTTCCATCCCTCTCACTGCCTGCATCAGTGACCCTACAGCTGAAGAGTGAGCAGACTTCATTTCCAGTCCCTACATTTCCTTTCATGTGAATATGTCCCTAAAACATTCTTATTGGCATTTATTAATTCCTAATTTTAAAAAGAAACATATCACTTCTGGGTCACTGATATATTAACATTTGACTCAAAATAGATCTGGTATTCAAAATCCACTGTATTTATTTAACCCTAATGATCTGTAATTACCTAACCTAACCCTAACCCTACCCTAACTCCTAACTCTAACCCCAGCCTGAACTCTAAACCTAAATACTAACACCAAGACCCTAACATAACCCTAATCCTAAACCCTGACCGTGACCCTGAACCTAAAACTTTAACCCTAACCCAAAACACTAACCTGAACCTGACCCCTAACACTAACCGTAATCCTAAAACTCTAACCCTAAAAGACTAGCCCTAACCCTAACCCAAAAACCCAACCCAACCCAAAATAGTAACCCTAAACCTAACCCTAACACCTAAACCCTAGCACTCTAACCGTAAAATTTAATCTCATGCTTACTCTCACCCTCACCATAAACTTTAACCCTCGCCCTTACTCTCACCCTGACACAGACCCTGAACTAGACCCTGATCCTAACACTAATTCTAACCCCAACACTACCCCTAAACAAAACCCTAAGCGAAACTCTGAACCCTAACCATCTTAACCCTAAACATCTTAATTAACCCTAACCATAAACCCAAATCCTAAACACAACCCCAACCCAAAACTAACCCCCAACTACACCCACATCCACACCACTACCCTCCACCCTCACACCATCCCTACCCCCCTAATCCAAATAACACTCACCCCCCCACCCCGTATCACCCTAACCCTAACCTAACCCTATCCTAATCCTAACCCTAATCCTAGCCCTATCCCTACCACTAACCCTACCCCTACCACTAACCCTACCCCTAACCCCACCACTAACCCTGAATCTACCCTAAACCCTGGCCCTAACCCTACCCCTTCCCCTACCCCTAATCCTAACCCTAATCCCTAACCCTAATCTTTAACCCTAACCCTAACCCAACAAAATCTAGTAGACCAAATACAATAGCACATTAAAAAATATCATACATCATGGTCTTGTTGGGTTTCATCTTAGTAATGCAAGGATGGTTCAAAATATGCAAATCTATTAACATAAGACATCACATCAGTAAAAGGAAAGATGAAAATCATATGATCGTATCTATGCAAAGAAAGCTTTTGAAAAGATTCCACACCCATTTATGATATAAAAATAAAAATCTTGAATAAAATAGAAGTGGAGGGAATCTTCCTCAAATAATAACAGCAAGCTATAGATAGCCCATGAGTGATATTATTATTATTATTATTATTATTTTGGCTTTTTGGGTCACACCAGCGATGCTCAGGGGTTAGTCCTGGCTCTGCACTTAGGAACCACTCCTGGCGGTGCTCTGGGGACCACATGGAATGCCGGGCCCCAAACCCGGGTCGGCCGTGTGCAAGGCAAAATTAAAAAAAAAAAATTAAAAAATAAAAAAATAAAAAGCCTTGCTTGCTCTGAGCCCAGAGAACTAAGTTTGGGGATCCTTGTCTCTTACTGTGTTTATCCAAACAACTGCAAGTACTGATAACATATACAATTATAGGGAAAGATAGAAGCAATGGAGATGTCCCTGGGAGACAGTGTCTCCTTGAGTTACTCTCCCGAGAGAACTGCCTCTGCCAAATGTTTATCTATGTAAATGATCAATCACACCTATGTCCTTACCTCAAGCCCCCTCAAATGTTCTGCATTAAACAGGCCATTTTCATCATCGAGCTGTGGTTCCCTGTCTCTCTGCTGGGGAGACCTGGGGAGGGGAGGTGGCGGCTCTGGGCCACTGAATGGCCACACACGTCGCAGCAGCAGCTCCTTCATTTTCCTTTGTGAACTCTCATTCTGGTTTGTTGTTGTTGTTTGTTTGCCTCCAACTTATCTGCAGCTCCACCCACACAGAGACAAAGTAAGGAGATGTGCAGGGTCAAGTTCTTTGCCTTGACCACAGGTGGCTCCAGTGGGATTCCTGACACCAGCAAAAAGGGAGAGAAACTGGAGTAGAGGCTCTCAGTGTTCTAAATCCCCACCAGGGAGCCTGGGTAAGGAGCCCAAACCCCACAGCCACATGTTCACATGTGCCACGAGGGAATTCTGATAGCTGTTCAGTCCCAGGTTAAGAAAGGGGCTTAGAGAAAATGTTGGCTTTGTGGCACTTACACCAACAGCTACCAGTGCTTCCTGGAGTTCAGGTTCAGTCCCAGTTTAGCAGGAAGTGGATGAAGTCCTGAAGCTCTTACAGGCCAGAGGAACTTTTTCTCTGGAAGCCTGTGTGGGCAGCGAGGGTACATGGAGGAGAGACGAAAGAACCAACCACGATGAGATTCCAGGGAGAGCAGGTGAGAAACTTGTCTTGGGCAGGAGGGGAGGCCCAGGGCCTAAACAGCATCCACCGCGTCTCACAATCCAGCTCACCAAGTGCGATGGATAACTGTGGTATGACTTGGGTTGACCTAGCAATTGAGAAACAGTCACCTGCTGGAGGGGCAGGGATACCAAGTGGCCCTGCTGAGTCCAGCAGAGCAACAGGCTCCCAAGTCAAATTCTGCCCTGAGTGAACGTGACTCCAGCGCAGTCAGAGAAAGGCAGTAAAAGTCTGGGACCAAAAGGCCTCAGTGCAAAGCCCAGATCTCCTACTAACTAGATGGAGAGCCTGGGGCAGTGTTCAGGTTTGTGTCTCATTTTCCTCAGAGGCACAGTCCAGCCTAGACCAACTCAGGACCTCCAGGACACTTGCATAGTGAAGGAGCTTCTGCCAGCAGAAGGTGTGCTGGTGGTCTCTGGTACCGGAGTGTTCTACCAACCCTCAGCCTGGTGGTTCTACCACCTTCTCTCCTCCTGGGGGCCCTACGAAGGCACACTGTGGTTGAGCACTGGATCTGTGTTGGGGACGGGCCTGGGCACCCCCTGCCTCAGTTTCTGTAAACAGGGACGGGTGTGGAGAAACGTGGTGTGAGGGCGAGCCGTCTCCTGACAGCAGACCTTGACAGGTGGCCAAAGGGCCACCGTGCTCTGGCAGCTGGACTCGAGAGGAGGCTGAAGGGAGGATTGGCTCGTATCCGCCTTGGCTAGGCCCGAGGCCACATCTCCATTCCTTGTTTCTCAGGGCTGAGATAAGGAACCGAAAAACAAGAAGGAACTGAAAAACAAGTAATATTGGCAAAAATAAAGTTGCTTGCACAGCATGATTAATATTGTTAATGAAACTTATGTAACCTGCTGGTCATTGCTAAAATAAGACTATATAAACCAGCTTGGATAATAATAAACTTGCTGTATGCCGTATATTGCATGCAGCCCTCCCTAGCCCTGGTTAGCTCTCATTCCCTCACTCCGGCCAAGTTTCAAGTTGGCCGCGCGGGATGCGGCAGATCTGGAGCGGTTTCCCCTTACAACTCTTAGCTCATGCTACTCTCCTTTTCTGGGGTTCCTGCTAATCAGAGAATGCACCGCACCCTGCTCACCCCATCTGTGTGCACCCACCTTGTTCCAGGCATGGCTCTCCTTGGTTCCTACAGGCTCCTTCATCTTTGTTCTCAGAGCAGCGAGCTGCTTTCATTTCCATTTTACAGATGAGGAAACATGGATCTGGACCAGAGCCATAGGCCACTTGCCACGCATTTAGCTGATAAGGGTTCAATCTCTGGCGCCCTATATGGTCCGGTCCTCCAACCCCCCGAGCCTGCCAGCAATGATTTCTGAGTGTAGAGCCAGGAGAAAGCCCTGAGCACTACCAGGTGTGTCCCATAAACCTCAGACAAGGACTTAAACGTCCCATGAGATACAATTTTCACAATTATTTTTTCCGCGGAATTAACTTTTTATCATTTTGTTAGCCGTTTAATGGTAACAAGCAATAAATAAGTAATTACGGGCCTGCTACAGGAGATCTGAAGGACGGTTGGGAAAATGGAAACTGAATGAGGGGAGGTGACAGTGGTGGTGGGCTTGGTGTTGGAGTATTGAAAGCTGCAACAAATGATTATGAACAACTTTGTAAACCACAGTGTTTATATTAAAGTGGAGAAAAAAGAAGAAAAAAAGGAAAGATAAAATAACAAGCAAGAAATTTTTATCACTAAGACTAGGAACATGTTAGAATACTACAGTGTATCAGTAATCAGTCAACCCAAAGTACTGTGTGTCTCTAAAGGTTTCAGATCCACTGAAATGCATCCACCCAGTTAAGGCAATGATGGAAACTGAGGCCTGCCCTCCCCTGGGTTAAACCAAAATTAAGTACAAAAGATTGTCTTGTAAAAGGTTCCTATACCAGGAAGGAAAGTGATATGGTGGGGTGGAGAGTCGAACACAGGCCCCAGACTGAAGTCACTGGTTCCAGGGAAGAACATAACATGCGGACAGTGAGTCGGAGAGGTTGGCCAACATACATCACCCTCAGCCTCCCAGCTCCCAAGCTCTAAGTCATATTGTGTTATAGTTAAATTGGCAATATCCTGTCAAAATAGTTTGTGTATCTCATGGAAACTTGACAATACATTCACATTACAGTGGAAGCATCACATTAAAAATAGTAATTTGGAGGCCAGAGTGATAGGACAGCAGGTAGGGTGTTTGCCTTGCATGTGACAGACAGGGGTTTAATCCCTGGCACTCCTGAACACCGCCAGGAGTTAATTCCTGTGTACAGAGCCAAGAGTAACCCCTGAGCATTGTCAGGTGTGGTCTTAAGAAAAAAAAAAAGTAATTTAATGGCCCAAGATTCCTTATTTAGGGGCTGGATCGATAGCACAGCGGGTAGGGTGTTTGCCTTGCATACAGCCAACCTAGGTTCAATTCCCAGCATCCCATATCATCCCCCAAGCACTGCCAGGAGCTATTCCTGAGTGCATGAGCTAGGAATAACCCCTGTGCATCACAGAGTGTAACCCAAAAAAAAAAAATTCCTTATTTAAATCAGTTTGACTTTTGGTTTGTGTCCATGCTAGTTCATGCCTTGGACAATAGACTGCTAGGTTAACTTCAGTAAGGTTAGGTTTTATTTAGGTCATACATATTCTATCTGGTACAGTTTGAGTTGTTAATTTTCCAGGTGTTTTCAGTGGTGTACTATATTGTAATTAAGTAAAATTTGAAAAGTAACTTGGCTTAGTTACTCATCTTACTGAAGCTAGGGCACTAAATATCCTTAGATCCCAAAATATATGCTCTCAAATATATCAAATTTCTCCCAATCTGTCTTAGAATTAAAAAAAATTCTGAAAACTCACAAATTCAGCATAAATTGTCACAAAGAGACAGAGAAAAGGTGTGGTGTTGGACCTCTCAACCCATGGATAGTGTGATGCTCCATGATGCCAACATCAGTGGTGTGTATAACTGGGATTTCAAAGACCCTGGTCCTCTCTCTGGGAACACCACAAGATCCACTATCCTCCCAGGGGTGCCATGAGACTCTTGGCCCACTCCGTGAAACCAAGTCCTCTCAGGAACCCCGTTGTTGGATATTAACCCAAAGTGTTTTAGGCGTCATCTGTGAACTGCCCCTTTTCCTCCTCCGAACGTACACACATCGCAGCAGCAGCCCCCGCATTTTGTGAACTCACACCCCATGTAACCTCCAGAGTCCCCAAATCCCTAGTGCTCTCTAGGCCTCATGAAACGTTACCACACCCCATTTTTGCCACCTCACTTTCCTTATGGAGGCATGTGCTAAACTCCCTCAGTAGTATCTGGCCCTGTTCTGTACCTTGGCACTTCTCTGGATCTTTGGAACGTAACACCCATAGTTGTGAGGAAAAAATAATAAAAGGCTGGGGATATTTTATCAGAAAAGGCAATTGTTTAAGATTTTAGAAATCTAACAGGTTCTAAAGTAATGGCACACCTCGTCCTGACCACCAGAGGTTAAAGGAGAAAAAAGTGGGAAATGCTAAGTGAACAAAGAATACGGTGATAAAACCAAACAGAATGAAGAAGTAGGGAGATGGCACAGGGACACACAGGCTTTGGTTCGATCTGACACATGGTTCCACCAAGCACTGCTGGGTCATCTTTGGGAAACTCAAGCCACTGGGCTGCCTGTGCTCTGGGAAACTCCCTCTGCTTCCTTTCCCTCATCTCGACCAATCTTAAGGTCAAAACTACTGGTGTAAAACCCACACGACATTAGGAAAAATACTTCATCACACGGCAAGTAAACACTTAACTGGCTTCACTGGACCAAGGGTCTGGGAATTGAGAGGTTGGCACCAAAATATGAAATTCCAAGGAACAAATTCTATTGAATGTTTTCTGAAAGGTTTCCAGGTTTTCCACTCTTGTTAGTCTGACGAGTCAAGGGAAAAGACAATTGCAAATCCAAGATCTCTTACCTTTCTTCCCTCTTGACATCATGCCCAGAGGAGTAAACTGACAAGAGCATCACTCACTCAGTGATTTTCCTGTTGGACTGTGCTTACCAAAAACGTGCTTCAAGGCTTAGAAAGTCTTGGCCAGCATGATCCAATTTTACCCAGTACTATGTACTGTCTACCTAACTGTGTATTAATTTGGATGCAATGAACAAAAGTACTCCTTATCCAGAAGTACCTGAAACAATGTAACTAAAAATTATCATCTCATGCCTAGATGACCCTCAATCCCAGTGTTTAAGGACAGGGAAGGAAAGAAATCAAGGAAGAAAGAGAATGAGAAGTAATGGGTAAATAGACACCGGGCGTTCAGTCATACTAGTGACATGGGTGAGTGGTCCAGTCATATATACCTAAAACGCAGACTCAACAAAACTGAAACTACGAGATCTAAGCTGCAACCACCGAAACTTTGCAATGTTTGTTGAAGGTGGGGATGTGGGTGGGGAAGGAATATGGACAAACTGGCGGAGCGGAGTTGACACTGGTGGGATGGCTGTTGAAATATTATATGCCTAAAAATATTAATAACTTCATTAAAAAATTATTTCATTCCTAGCTACATATCACTCACTAGGGCACGAAATGCCTCACCATTTTTAAGGCAATCACGCCTAACAACACCTGGAAACTTAACTTTTACTATGCCCAGGTAGAGAAATAGCTCAAATGAGAGTATACGCTAGTCACATGTAAGGCCTGGAGTTCATTCTACAACGTTCCTTGGCCTCCGAGCACCTCCAGGTGAGATCCCTAACAACAAAAAAATTTTTAAAAAATTAAAATATTAATACAGCGATAGTACACTATTTGATTTTCCATAAGAAATGCCCAGTGTGTTCACCAACTTACCTATGAGGCAGAAAAACCACCTTAGAAAAATGTTGTACTACATATAAAAATTAATTTGCTGAAAACAATTGCAAAGAACAATGGAATTTGAATACTGTACAATGGAAAGTACACAAAAGAAACAACATACACAGATATTGCTGACATGAAAGTCTTTTTAATTTGGTTGATACACATTTAACAAAATATTTTAGAATAATCCATTAACAGGCACAGGGTATTTACAATTAACTGAAAAAAAAAAACCATAAAATTAACACATTCTTCAACAGAAGTATCTACTTTTAAGACTTACTATTCTGAATCTGGAAGACTTTCAGTTCCTTCTTCTTCTTCTTTTTTTTTAAGTTTTTTAGGTCATACCCAGTGACACTCAGGGATTACTCCTAGCTCTACACTCAGGAATTATTCCTGGCGGTGCTCAGAGGACCATATGGGATGCTGGGGATCACACCCAGATCAGGAACACACAAGGCTGTACTGTCTCTGCAGCCACAGTTCCTATTCTTGACACCCTGGTCTGAAGCTCAACGAATTGTGAATTAGGACCAAGAGTAGAAGAAACAAACTTCTAGAACATTTGGCGATTAAGGACCATCATTGGTGAGAGCTCAGAGGGAGGTGAAAGGCCAGATCTTTGAGGGGAGATACAGAATGGAAGACTCCAAAGGAAACAACTAAGAACAATACCAAAATCACACTAACCTTTTTCCAATTTTCCACAGAAGTCTGCAAGCTATTTTTAAAATTTATTTGATTTCTCCTCTTTTGGCAGAAAATCAGCATCCCTGAGACTCCAATTTTCCATGCCCTAAAAGCTAATGTCTAGAAACAATTCAAGATTTATAAATAAACTTAGCTTTATGTATCAAATAGAAACTTCAAAATAACTTTTATGATCTAAAAATACATTTCTCAAAGTTTTCATGCCTAATTCTTACAACTAATAATTCCCATTGTCTAAAATTTGTTTCACAAAAAGATACTTGAACCAGATGTTTTAAACAAAATACAACTTGCTCATTAAATGGAATGCCTACTCCTTCATATCATCCAAGTATTCTAAAAGAGAGGTTTTATTTTCATCTGGAATATATAGTATAAACTAAGACGACCACATAAAGGAAAACCAGGAAAAAAGAAACCAACACTACGTAGACAAGCAAAATACACCATAGACATATCTATCTATTGATCCAACGAGACTATTTAACAATACCTTCAATGAATGGTTTCAACAAATTTTGTAGAGCACCACCAGTTTTAAAAGTCAAATTTGCTGCTCTTCCAGTGGCGGTTCAAGAGCTTCCATTAATTTTTTATTTGCCTCTTCATTATGCCTGCTTTGACAATGAGTTAAATGTTTCTTAAAGCCTCTCGGGAAATTCGATTCAAAATTACAACGTGGACATTTAAGCAAACTTTGCCCATGGGCTGCTACATGATTTTTGAAGAGAGATTCCAAGAGAAAAGCCTTTCCACAAATTGTGCATTTGTAAGGGCTATGAACATTATGCTTATTAACCAAATGATGCAAAACAGCACCTTTTTTCATAGCACGACAGCAACAAATCTTGCAATAATACTTTCCTTTCCCGCGTTTCATGTATTTTGCAATCTCTTCTTCAGAGATAAATGCCTCTTTTTCTTCAGTAAATTGTAATACATTTTTGGAATGCTCTGGACTAGTCATGTCCATTTTGTTCTCTTTACTAAAATCAAGAGATTCCACATCAACCTGCTCTTGATCACTACTTGATTCTTGGCCCTTAATGTCTATCATATCCAAATCTGTTTTTATATACTCACCACTACTAAGCTCAGTATCTGAGTTCTCTTGGTTATCTTTCTTGAGCTTCTTTGAGGAATGAAATAAAGTGTCTTCTAAGAGTTTCTTAGGTGTAGCTAGGAGTTCCTCCTGAACCAAAAGATCACACCTTTGATCATCTATGGCATCTATCTGCAGTTCATCCCCAAGATCAACTGCCTTCTGAGACTCCGAGAAGATAGCTGACTTGGGAAGTTCAGGGAAAAGGGCATGTTTCCGAGACTCTGAAAAAAGAGCACGTTTCCGAGGTTCAGGAGAGGCGGGAGGGGCCGTTTTGGAAGGCTCCGAAAACAGGCCAGGTTTTCTAGTCTCATTATCAACAGAGAGGACAGGCTTCCATATGTCTGAGGCAGCCTTAGGAGACTCCGAAGGCCCAGAGGGACCTGATTTCCGGGCATCAGGGAAGACAGGTTTCTGAGGTTCAATAAAAAAGGAAGACTTCCAGAGATCTGGGGAACCGCTACGGGAACTTTTCTGGGACTCAGGAAAATCAAGGGAAGCAGGAGAAGTTTTCCGCTGATCAGGAGAAAGCTTCCACAGTTCTGGAGATCCTGAGGGCTTCCTGAGCTCTGGTGATCCTCCTGGACTACGAATCTCTGGGGACAGTGGTGGCCCTGGTTTGCGAAGCTCAGGAGACAAGGGAGGCCCTGCTTTACGAAGTTCAGGAGACACCGGGGGAATTGCCTTCCAGTGTTCTGGTGACAAAGTTGTCTTCCGGAGTTCTGGGGGGCCAGACTTCCACGACTCAGGAGATGTGGGGGGAGTTTTCCAGGAACCGGATGAAACTGAAGAAGACTTCCAGGATGAAGGGGACACAGAAGGAGCTGGTTTCCAAGGCCCCGGCGACACAGAAGGAATTGGCTTCCAAGGTCCAGGAGACACAGACGGTGCAGGTTTGGCTGGCTTCCAGGGCCCCGACGACGCTGAAGGACTAGATTTCCAAGACCTAGGGGACCCAGGTGGCCCTGGCTTCCAAGAACCTGGTGACACAGCTGGGGCTGGTCTCCTAGGCTCTGGGGAGACAGCAGAGAATGGCTTCCAAGGCTCAGGAGATTCTGATGGGGAGGGCTTCCTTGGCTCGGGAGACAGAGCCCGGGCTGGCTTCCGAGACTCTGGAGATGCAGAAGGGGAAGGCCCCCAAGGTTCAGGGGAAGCTGCTAAAACTGGTGATTCTGGAGATGAGGCTGAAGGAGGCCTCAATGTTTCTGGGAAGTGTGAATACTTCTGAGGTTTGGGATTAGTAAGAGTACCCTTGACCGGATCAGGAGATATAGGGGCAAGTTTCTGTGTTTCTGGAGAAGGAACAGGGACTGGTTTCTGAGGCTCAGAAACAGAGACTGGTTTTGAAAGTTCAGTAGAAATGGGGGCAGGTTTTAAAAGTTCAGGAGAAGGCATCTGTGGTTCAGGAGAAACAACAGAGCCAGGTTTCTGAAGGTCCAGGGAAGTAAGAGAGTTAGGTTTTGGTGATTCTGGAGACAAAACTGAGCCAAGTCTCTGTGTTTCTGTGGAAAAGGCTGGCATAGAATTTAGCAGTTCTGCTGAATTAGAGGACATTTTCTGGTGTTCAGAAGGAGGGGGACTTTTCAGAGGTTCTGCTTCTTTGTTTAACTGATTTTTTTGTTTCTCATTCCATTTCTCTGGGCTTGCGTGTTTGGACGTGATGTGATAATACACATTAGAGTACATCTTGCTGGTGAAGAAGCATTTATGGCAGTGAAAGAGTTTTGCACTTTTCTGGTAAAATATCATTTTACCTAATCCACCAGCATCCATTTCATCACAAAACTCCGGATGTATGGTGCCCATGTGAATCTGAACATTTTCATAATCTGTGCCTCTGAAACCGCAGTGGTCACATTCCAAACGTGCAGATGGTTTGCGAAGTTCTTGCAAGACTTCCATTTTTCTTTCTGTTATGATACACATTAATAATCTTTACAATTTCTTAATGATGCCATAAAGAAGTAGAAACAAATCATTTTTCGGGGAACTTTGTTTTGAATAAAAGGCTGTTCTAGTTCAAGCTGTAACTGCTTAGTTTTATGTATTTTGGTGAGGGGGACCGAACCACACCCAACTTACAACCTGCAAAGGGCTCTGTGCTTAGCGATCACTCCTGGAAGGGCTTAGAGAAAATACATAGTGCCCTGGGTCAAGGACAGGTCACCTGTATGCAAGGTTAGCATCTCATCCATTGTACTATCTCTCTAGGAACCTAACTGCATAATTTAAGTCCAGACTACTATGTGCATTAGTAGGTAATGTCTCTATAAAGATTTTGAAGAGAAAAAGATTCTTTACAGAGTCCCAGAAACTCCGCAATTTTTCTACATATCATCCCATTTAACCCTAACAATGTGGCTCAAGTATTAACTATTTTCATAGACAGATCAAGATTAGAGAAGAAACTTTGCTTGTAAAACTATCAGTCTTACCTCAGAATTATCTCCACATAGACCCAAATCCAGTTGAGGAATCATTTAACTTTTGCTACCACAGATGACCTTTTAAAGACAATATAGTTTGGGGTCAGAGAGATAGCAAAGTAAGTATGGTGTTTGCCTTCCACACAGCTGACTCTGTTCCGTTTCCAGCATCCCATATGCGCCCCCTCCCCCCACCCAAGTTCACCAGGAGTGATTCCTGAGTACAGAGCCAGGAGTAACTGCTGAGCATCACCAGGTGTGGCCCCCAAATAAAGACAATATAATTTAATGTTTTATCTATTCTAATATATATTAATTCTGTATCCAATATATATTAATTTTGTGTTTCTAGACACCTAGTTT
Organism: Sorex palustris; assembly: GCA_028565675.1. Taxonomy (NCBI): domain Eukaryota; kingdom Metazoa; phylum Chordata; class Mammalia; order Eulipotyphla; family Soricidae; genus Sorex; species Sorex palustris. The sequence goes on along the minus strand of JAOXYA010000041.1, from coordinate 53,213,142 downwards.
AAAAGACTTATTATGCAATATGGTGCTTAAAAATAGCTAGGAAGTAACAATACAGAAGGCAACCTGGAGAAGGTCCAGGAAACCTCCACCAAGTAAAAAACACTGAAGCAGAGACCCTGGATGATACAAGGATTTGATAAGCAAGAGAGTCTCAGAGAGAATACGTTTTTGGGGGGATCACAATCAGCAGTGCTCAGGTCTTATTTCTGGCTCTGCATTCATGGATCACTCCTGGCACACTATACAGGGTGCTGGGTATCCAACTTGTGTTGGCCAGTGTATAAGGTAAGAGTCTTGGCTGCTGTACTCTCTCTCTGGCTCCAAAGACAGAATATTCTTGAGTGACAGAAAATCATTCTCAAATTTTAAGATTTACAACTAATTCATCTTATTCTTCAGTTTTTTTGTTTTTGGGTTTTTTTTTTTTGGGGGGGAGTGGGAGTTTGGGTCATACGTGGTGGTACTCAGGGGACTCCTGGCTCTGTGTTCAGGGATCACTCCTGGTAGGGCTCAGGAAAACACATGAGATGCCAGTGATTGAACACATGCCACATGCAGGCAAACTATCTACCCACTGTACTATCGCTCCAACTCCCTCCTAATTCTTAAGTGAGATTTGATTATCTCATTATTTCACTTTTTTGGGGGGGGGGTTGGAAGGAAAAAATTCTATTTTTGCCACCTACAATAATATTTTAATAAAAGTAAATGTTCTATGACTCTGGTTTAAATTATTCTTAACCCCAGTCCATGGCTGTTCCTTCCATTTTCCCCTATGATTTTTCATAATTTTATTCTTCTATTTTTTAACATCTTGATTTATTCGGTTTCTGGCAATGTGCAGTGATGCTCCAGGGATACTTCCAGCTCTGTGCTTGGGGATAAATCCTGGTGGCGCACAAAGTGCCAGGGATTTAATCCAGGCCTCTCGCATACCGAATATGTGCTGAGCCTGTTAAGCTATCTCTTAGACCCAACACCTGTATCATTTGTCCATTTAAAATAGGGACTGGAGGGCTGGGGCGATAGCACAGCGGGTAGGGTGTTCGCCTTGCATGCGGCTGACCTGGGTTCGATTCCCAGCATCCCATATGGTCCCCTGAGCACTGCCAGGTATAATTCCTGAGTGCAGAGCCAGGAGTAACCCCTATGCATCACTGGGTGTGACCCAAAAAGAAAAACAAATAAATAAATAAATAGGGACTAGGGTAGGAATTAGATTTACTTTTCACTTCAAATAAAAAATTCAGTTGTCTAAACCACTCCCCGCCAAGGATTATGTAATGTTCCATTTCGCACTTCCTAAATTTTGTATGATTCTATTCTTGACACTATTCATCAGCTCCATCTGATAAATTATTCTCAATATGGGGCTAGAACAATTGCTAAAACAGACACTGTGACATACAGAATGAGTTTAACAAATGGATTACAAATTGTTTCCTTTTGGAAACTGTTTCCTCATGGCACAGCAGGTAGGGTGACCCGAGTTCGATCCCCGGCATCCCATATAGTCCCCTGAGCACCGCCAGGAATAATTCCTGAGAACAGAGCCAGGAGTAACCCCTGTGCATTGTCAGGTGTGACCCAAAAAGCAAAAAAAAAAAAAAAGTGTTAGTGTTTCCTCTTCTTCTCAAGACTTCACATAGTATACTATATGAAGAAAACATTTCGGATTTCTTATTACTTACTTAACTTATACTCAGCATGTACTTTACTTGTCCTCTCTTTGAATAATGTTATAATCAGTGTAGAAGAAGGCCATTAAAACTGTAAATTTCGAAAAATTAAAACGCTCTCTTCGATTTCTACATAAATGACTGTGCACACTATTTAGAAAGTTTTTTTAAAAAATGCTTCTTGCAAACTTAGCAAGTGATTAATATTAAAGATATGAAATAGGGAGGTAGCTCAAGTAATAGAACACAAGTTTAGCATGCTTAAGGCCCTGAGTTTGATCCCTGGAACCATTAGAAGAAGCATCTCTGGAAGAGGGCCTAGGCCCTGCTCCCTGGGTATGATTCCTATTGAGAAAACAAACAAACAAGACCACCCAATAAACATGTAAAAACAAAAAAACCCAACCTTCTACTTTTCAAAAATGTCTCAAAAAACAGTCGCCTAAGTATTCTAAAATATTTTAAGTATTTCAAAAACTAGAAATAGCAGGCTGGGAGATAGTTCAGAGGGCTAGAGTACAAGAGCCCTGGGTTTAAGTCCCAACACAAGTTCTTGAGAACCACTGGAGTAACCGAACCACTGGAGTAACCCCCAGCACCAAGTTGTGAGTAGTCACCAAGCACTGCTGCATGTGTGACCCAAAATACAAAAATGTACTCAGAATAATGTTTGTAGAATGTTTTATAAAACGAATACAAGGGGCTAGAGATAATAGTACATAGGGCACATGCCTTGCATGCAGCAAACTGGGGTTTGATCCCACCCCGCTATATGGTCCCTGGAGTACTGTCGGAAGTAATCCCTCAGTACAGAGCCAGGAGTAAGCCCTGAGCACTGCTGGGTGTGCTCCCCCCACAAATCAATAAAACAAATACTATGTTGGGGTCGTACCCAGTCATGCTCTGGGGTTACTTTCAATGTGCTAGGGATCAAATCGAGGGCTCCAGCATGCAAAGCACGAACTTCAGCCCCTGAGCTGTCTCACCAGTCCAAGCAAAGTACTTTTACAAATGGAAAAGAAATAAAGACCATCGTTCTTCCCTGGCCAACTTACCAGCTCTTACAGTGTTAGTCTGAAAGCAGTCTTCAAAGGGAAGGCAAGCCTACATGGCTTTTAAACTATACCAGAGAAAACTGTCTACAGTCCTGAAGGACAATGACGAGAAGTTGGATCTGGAAAACAAAAAAGAGCGGGGGCGGGGGAGAAATACAATCAGTCCTTGTATTCACTATAGGATTAATGCCCATATACATAACCAGACTGCTTCACAATAACCATGTAACTTTGATTACAATTACTCAAATCACTAGTATGACTAGAGAAGCAGCTGACATTTTATCCATTAACCGCAAGCACAGAAAAGCAGATTAATAAATAGGCAATGAAGAGACAAAATTATCAGTGTCTGAGAGGCCAGAAAAACTTGAGATATCTGGGAAGAGCAAGAATGGTGGTATTCATGCATTAGTTTAAAAGGGAAGGCATAATGTTCTGTGTAGTTGCTGATTTAAGAGCCCTCGAACAAATTATATGCACGGTTCACAATATACTTCTGAAAAGTTCCAGCAATACATCTACCCACCTCTATTTCTTCTACCTGCCCACTGCCTTCTGATACCGGATTTTCCTGACGAATGTCACTTCTTTCCAACCCACTAACATCATCTTACAAATACAAAAGTTTAAAACAATTTGCTTCACAATACCTCATGGCATTCCTGACACTTGCAAAGCAAAATCTGAACTTTCAAGTTCAAAGACAGTACAGGAGGTAAGGCCTTAGCCTGGCACACAGCTGACCCTGGTTTAGTCTCTGCCACCAGATAGAGTCTCAAACACAGAGCCAGGAGTGTTGAACACTACTAGGTGTGGCCCCACAAAACAAATTAAACCAAACAAAATCTAAGCAAGGTGCCAGAGCAGTACAGGAAGCAGGGCACTTTTCACACAGCCAGCCTGGGTTCCATCCAGGCATCTGTGTGGTCCCTTGAGCCATGCCAGGAGACCCCTGAGCACTGCCAGGTGGGCCCAGAGACAAAACTTATATTCCAAAAAAAAAAAAATCTGTTCATGTATATAAAACTTACCATGACCTGGTTCCAAACAAGACTGCCATTATCTGGCCTTCCCAACATAGTGTCCACCCTGTAATTCCCCGATTCTTTAAGTTTCTAGTCTTTTCAGGAAATACTTCCTCTCCTTCATATTCCCCATCTGCCCAGGCAAGTTTATCCATCCTTCCAGATGGACTACTTCTTTGGTATTCTCACCCTCCACACCCAATCCTTACAATCTTTACAGTGTAGTGGTGACCCTCTAGCTCTGTAGTCCAATTCTGCAGCAGGCCATGGTCTCTCAGAGAGCAGGAACTTCTCATTTACCCCAGTAAATTTTGCACATCTCCAACAGTAGGCATTTGGGGGGGAAAATGTGTAATCAGAATATCCTCTTATAATAAAACCCTCAGAAATCACCTGACTTTAAAATTTCAATTTGGAGTCAGGCAAGAAGTTGAGCAGTAAGGAAAGTACTTAACTTACATATGTGAAGCCCTGAGCTTAATCCCCAATACCACCCCCGCCCCAAAAATAAATTCACTTTAGAATTGAAAATAAATTTAAGCATTAAATATCTTACTCAAGATTAAGCAGTCATTTACATCTGATAAAGAAACAGAATAGGGCTGGATCGATAGCACGCGGGTAGGGCGTTTACCTTGCACGCGGCTGACCAGGGTTCAATTCCCAGCATCCCATATGGTCCCCTGAGCCCTGCCAGGGGTAATTCCTGAGCGCAGAGCCAGGAGTGACCCCTGTGCATTGCCAGGTGTGACCCAAAAAGCAAAAAAAAAAAAAAAAAAGAAACAGAATAAAGTTCTTCTGTCCATCCATTTCCATTTTCTCGCTAGTGTGTGGGTATGTGTGTGTGTATGTGTATGTTTATATATTCCCCCCACTTCCTAGTCTGTCCCTCTTTCTAGAGTGTCTTAAGCAATCTAAAACAGTGAAATTCAACAAAACTGGGAAGTCAGTATTCTAATAGACCAAAACCCAAAGGTGAAATTTACCTTTTAGAATCCAAGTAATAATTGCAGAATGCAGGACTACATAGAACTCCATTCCATATTTCTCACTGGGCAGAGGGTCCTACTGGACAAATTTTATCCAATTCTAGGAAGGATAATACTTCACAGGGAGCAACCAACAAGACATGTGACTTTAAAATAGCAAGAACTATGGAAAATATGTACACTGTCCTAGAAGCTTGAAGAGGAAGCTAGCAGGGAAATTGATTTCAGCTGATACAAAGTTCCCAAAACTGCTCAATTGTCATTATAATGAGGTCTTTGTTGGTCAGGAGCATTATTAAGTACCTGGAAGATAACTTCCAGTACAGGACCTGAAGGACTCTCATGAAGCCCGAGAACAATGTCTTCACCTGACAAGATGAGAAAACTGATACTGTGGAAGAGTAGTGACTTGACCAAAGACTGTACAAAGCCCAAAGCCTATCTATGGAAAGTAATTCTAAAGTGGCCAGATAATATTTCTCTTACTCTACTATTTACCTTTAAAGATTACACTATGTCTCTAAAAAGCATCATCATTCCGCTTAGTGTTTTGCAGTACTGCATCTTCTAATGGTCAAATGACACTAACACCCAATATTCCTTCCAAATTCTCTCAAGTCCAACACCACTGGTGACTTTTGAACATTGTGGAAGGCTGGAGAGGGGTACAGGAGTAGAGTGCCTTGCCTTGCATGCGGCCGCTCAGGTACACTTCCCAGCATTCATATGATCGCCCCAAGCATTGTCAGGAGTAATTCCTGAGTGCAAAGCCGGGAGTAGGTAGTCCCTGAACTTCACTGTGTGTGGCCCCCAGCTTGTCCCCCACCTCCCAAAAGACCCATTGTAGACCCGAGAGGTATCTCAAGGGCTGGAGTCACAGGTCTAGTTCCTAGCACTGATTCCTTGAGGACTGTCAGGATCAACCACTGAACACCAAGCTAGCTCAGCCTTAACACCATCCAGCGTGGCGCAAAAGTCACAAAACATACCTGTACCCATCCTACCTACACCTATTTGGCTCACAATTTTTTCATTGGGAGGAGGAGGGAATCCCAAGTGCTCAGGGGGTGGGGAACTGGCTGAATTCTTACCCAGCTATGCAGGCCTGAAGGTTCAGCGCTAAGCCCTTGAGCTGTGATGTTTTGGGGGCCCAGTGGTGGTGGTGACTACACCACCAGTGCTTGGGAGCCATGTGATACTGGAAATAAAACTTGGGGCCTCATGCATTATGTCAAACAGGCTTTTTACAAGGGGTACCCTGGCCTACTGGCAAATAACCCTTATTTTCTGGCAAGGAAGGGGGGTGAGGGGATGGGGGAATTGAGCTACACCTGGCTGTCCTCAGGAATTACTACTGGCTCTTCACTCAGGAATCACTCTTGGTGGGCTTCAGGGGACCATAGGGTTGCTGGGGGTGGAACACCAGTCAGCTGCATGTTAAACATGTGCCTTACCGACCATGGTATTATCTCTCGAGACCCAGCACATAGCTTTTAAAAGTGAAACAGCATCACTGGGTTCCACTAGTACCCATCACTTTTTTTGGCCACACCCAGCGGTGCACAGGAGTTACTCCTGGCTCTGCACTCAGGAATTACTCCTGGCGGTGTTTGGGGGACCATATGGGATACTGGGGATTGAACTGGGGTTGGCGGCATGCAAGGCAAATGCCCTCCCCACTGTGCCATCGCTCCAGCCCACACATATTACTTTTATCCCTTCCATTAGTAGGTGGGTTTTTAAAAAAAAATCGTAAACACTTTTCAGAGCAGTTTTTTTTTTTTGCTTTTTGGGTCACACCCAGCAATGCACAGGGGTTACTCCTGGTTCATGCACTCAGGAATTACTC
>JAOXYA010000041.1:53189724-53202104 GCA_028565675.1 Sorex palustris | reverse complement strand
GTTCCTCCTGGCTCTGCACTCAGGAGTTACTCCTGGCGGTGCTCAGGGGACCCTATGGGATGCTGGGAATTGAACCCCGGGTTGGCCGCGTGCAAAGCAAACGCCCTACCCGCTGTGCTATCTCTCCAGCCCCAAATGCTCCTATTATTACAGCAGCTCTGAAGTGAGAAAGTGAGGATAGACAACAAAAAGGATGTGAGGGCCAGGGGAGGATAGGGAATAGGGTCTGGTAGCCCAGAACCAAGCCACCATCTGTGATGCTTTTGAACTGAGTAATGCTGACTTCTGAGAGAAAAGCTATATGCCTGGGCCCGGGATATGGCACGGTGGTAGAACCCTTACATACATGCCTTATATGTAAGGCTTCCATTCTCAATATTGCAAATGAAAAAGCTGTTGCTTGGTCTAAGACAATCCCAATGCTGGGTTAACTTTATAGATATAACTAATGGTATTTTTGAGCCATCTGATTATTCACCAATAATCAGACTGTTATGAAAGCTCCAAGAAATGTCATGTTTTCTTATCTAGTGGTAAATTTTAGAATCCTGTCATTATCTACTCACAGCAAGTGGTATGAACAAAACACTCTTGATTTCCTAAGGAAGGATGGCTATTTCACTTAGGATTTGACATGCAGGACTTGGTGCCATTGAGGGGTAAGAGTGAATGCTATAGAAACCCACCCTTAGGGCTTTCTGCTCCCTAGATATCAGTAGGGTGAGACTCTGTCAGGTGTGCAATCCTGAACTTGAACAAACAGCAAAGTGTTTCTATGCTGGTTTAATAAAAGAGTTTCTATATGGAAAATACAGACCGGTAAGAAGCAAAGAACCTTGCTTCCCATGCACTCCTGTTTGGATGCCCGGCCATCAGCACTCTTCTGCTCTCTCTTGGTCGTTCCAAAGCCTCCAGAGCAGCACCACCCTCGACTCCCCTTCTTCCCTCTGTCAGAAGCAAGTCCTTTCCCCTATTTTGGCTCTTCATCATTTTTTTCTAGCAACCTTGTCAAACTCATAGTAAGCTCCAGGTTTTTCACTGTCATCCAAGTGGTATCTTGGAGCTTCCAGTTCTTTCTCTAGAAGCCTTCTCTTGATATCACTCTGCTCTTTACCAGTGTCATTTTGTGACCTGGGATTCAATATAAACCATCAGTGCCCCGTGTAAACGCTTTCCTGATCACCTGTCTTCCCTTGTGACTAACATTCCACAAAAGCAGGGTTGATGTAAGTCTGCTTGTCTGGTAGTGCTGACCTTACACAGGCAGACATAATGTAGGCATCCCATGAAGTCACTAAAACATGAGTTCACAAAGGTGACAGCAAAATATCACTTCACTAAAGCACCACAAAAAACAGGCACTATGCCAAGGTACCATATACCTATTTTTAAAATTCTCAGTAACTCTCTAAAAAATAACCCTGGAGACAAAAGTAGTCAAATGACTTTCCTAGCAGCCAGATGTAGATTCATTATATCACAGAACCAATGAGACAGGTTAAGTTTCTGCTCTAAGCATAGTTCAAATTAGCAGAAATTTAATAATATGTATTAGCAAATTTTTGTTCTTGTTAAGAAGCAGGACTTAATATGGTGGGAGTGGGATGGGCAGATGAAGGCTGGGGTGGGGAGCAGTGACTGGGAGTGGGGGCAGCTCCAAGGATCTCAGGAATGTGGGGCCTGCAGAGGCCCACTATCCGTCCAGGGGCCTATGACTCTGGATGTGTTTGAACCCACAGCCATTTGGGATGGGCCACTTCTCATCTGCATGAAACTTGGCAAAGCCCCACTTCTTGGAGATGTGAATCTTCTGGCAGTCAGGGAACTTGAACTTGGTCCAGTGCTGAATCTCAATCACATTCTCCTTGTTCTATAGTTTGGTGCAGATGGACATGATGATCTGCCAGTGTGGACACTGGCCACTGTTCCCTGGGGCTTTCCAAAGGTCCCCCCTGCATAGTTACTTGGAGCCTGGGACTGGAGCCAGCATGAGAGCAGATGGGATCGTCCATGGTAAAGGACTGCCCCCAAGGTCCCTTATTAGAGCCCAAACAAGCCCGAGGCTGCATATACTACCAAGAAGGCTGCTCACTGTCTGCAGCCATTGCTCACCAGGCTCCACGGGGTGTATTAGCAAACTGCTGAGGAAGAGAAGTAGCCTGGATGGTTGGATTTGTTTGGGGGCCACACACCACGTTGTTTAGGGCATACTCCTGACTCTGGGCTCAGGGATCACTACCACAAGTGCCAGAGGGACCACATGGGGTGCTGGGAATCAAACCCAGGTAGGCTGCCATAGTATCTTCTCTGGCACCTAATTTGATTCTAAAAATCCTTCCCTCCATGAACCAAAGGCAAAACTGGTTCGTATTCAAAACCATTAGGACTGGTGTGGACAAAACAATGTGTAAGTCAAGTAAGAACTTGTGCCAAGAAAGTGAAAAATCAAGTGTAGTATCACTAATGAATAAACCATAATGCTAAAGATCTGAGTGTTAAATATAAGTTTATTTATAAACCAGTAAACCAGAACCCAAAAAACACAGGGCAAAAAACAAATTATTACAATCCTTTATGTATATAAGAAAGGCAGAAGTCGAGATTACTGTAATTCTAGATTCTTGCCAAGGCCCTGCCATATCCTGCCAAACTCAAACCCATTTCCAATCACATTTGTGAACAGAGCGGAAGCTCTGTGGGTCTGCAGATGCTGCCAGTTGGAGGAGAGAGGAGACCTGAGCCTGGGTCAGGAGGGAAGGCTTTCCTGGTAAGCATTCTGTTGGTCTCACTCAGGCTCCTCCACCATAGTTTCCAGACAATACCAGAAAAATGGCAACTTCGACCAAAACATTACAGCACTCAGAATTCTCTTTCTCACAAAGATACTGGATTCACAAACCTTAAGTACTGTAGATAGATGAAAACATATCTGCAAGATCAAATAGATAAGATGTCTCAAAATACAGAAGAAAATCAAAAGTAAAAGGAGAAGATCCTGAAGACCCAATGAGCAAAAACCAGCAATCTGAAGGAAGAGCAAAAAATGGCAATGGTTGGCTAAGGAGAGAGTTCAAAGTGTGGGGGCACATGCTCCGCAAGAGGGAGGCCTAGGGTTCACCCCCTGAACACTGCGGGGGGGGGGGGGGCGGAATTATTGAGACTAGATGTAGTCCAAAAGCACTGCCAGGTGTGACCCCAAAGCGAAAAAATGCAAAAGCAATTGTTCAGGAAAGTACCACGCGGGATCTTCATTGTCTGGAGGCTCAAGACTAAGCTTCCAGCACGAACACAAGATGGATAAGCTTTTTGGGGTATGAATTTCAAAAACATTATGGCACAAAAGCACTAGTGTTAGCAAGGCTCACTTGATTATTACTCCGTGATAATCTTGTAATGCTTCACCACCAGGTCAAAGAAGAAGAAAAAGCGCACGCTCACTTTTCCTGGAGCTCCTCAAGTGATCCTTCGTGGGGCTGGGGCCGCACAGAGGCACAGCCAGGGCAGTGCTCCTGCTTCCCATCGCCAGCATCCATCTCCTCACCTCTTTCTCGGGGTTTTTCAAGGGGGACTTCCTCTCCCTTTTCTGGCTTCTTAAGTAGCTGAGAAAGTGTCATGTTACTAAAAACATCACTTTAAGGCGTATTATAAAAATAAGTTACTCAGTAACTAAAACTAAAATAATCCAATAAAACTGAGTCCAGGTATCTGAACAGAGCCGGAAGAGCTAGCTAGAGGACAGGTTTTGGTAAAATACAAAGGGAAACATTCGACAAAATACTTTGTAGTCAAAAAGACTGAGGGAGACCGAAGATCTCCTATGAACGAAGGAATGCTACTATATGGGAAGACAATCTCTCCTCTGCTCTTCGAGGATCTGGCTGAGATACTCATGTAATGAAAGGCAGATGAGCAAGTGAAAAAAAAGAAGCAAGCTAACAGCAAACTAATAGCAAAAAAAGAAGCAAGCTAAGAAGCAAGCTAATAGCAAATTAATAGCAATTCCTACATACTGGAAGAGACCCAGAAAATAGAGGAACTCCCTGAGGGGCCTGAGACACCTCCTTCAACACCACCCACAGCTGGAGGAAACAAGGATGTAGCACTGAATGGGAAGGCATGGGAACGACACAGTGAATAGGCCTTAGGAGTGCTTTTGCCACAGCGGGTGCTTTCAAGAGCTTTTCCCAAGTTTGCTTTTCCTTAAAATAACTAGCTAAAAATAATCCTTGTGACAAAGATATAGTTGGATTTCAGTTTCAGAGCACTACCCACCACACCATGGAACCCTCCAATGACAAAGATATAATTGGGACTAGCAAATTTTGCTCCCCTGTTACACACAGTGATCTAATTTCCATTTCTCTGTTGAAGCTCACAGACAGGAATCTAAAGGACTTGCAACACTATGTCAATAGTGACTGTTTTTGGGTGACAAAATTAAAATTACTTTTTTCCTTTCACCTTTAGGTTCTAGTTTTTCTAAATGTTAAGGGCCACACCCACAGAGTTCAGGGAGTACAGGCAGGAGTGCAGTGCTCGAGCAGGTGAACATCTCACACAAATGGTACCTGAGGTCCTAGGATCAGGCCCACATCCTTAAAGATCATAGGAAAACACCTTGAGGTACTTAGGGGCATGTGGTGCCAGCAACCAAACAAAGGACCTCGAACAAACTACTACTTGAGCTCTCCTCCCAGCTCCTTTAAAAAAAAAAAAATTAAAAAATAAAGGATTGCTTCACAAATCAAAACGAATCAGTTATTTCACCAGTAAAATAGGTTTACTCGGAGAAGCCAGAGCAATAGTACAGCAGGTATTTCACTACTCTTGTACACAGTCGAACCAGGTTCGGTGCTGGTGATCTATGAGCACAGAGTCAGGACTAAGTCCTAAATACTTACACCCCTCAGCTCCATTAAAAAAAGGGGGGGGGGGTTGCTCAGAAACAAAAATAGGGCAGTTTGGAAAGGTGAAATACAGCTGCACTCCCCGGTCAAAAGTCACCACCCCTTTATAGAGCCACTGCAGGAGGCTGAACCTCCTCTTCCTTTTGCAGGCCCATGTGGGGAGGCACCATGACTTCCCGTTGGAGAAGGGAGCACAGACAGGTCTCGTACTTTGCTGATCTCACAGGCATGGAAACTCTCTTCTAGTCTCCTGACTTCATTTAAATAGGGTTTCTTGACATCAGTGTTTTTTAGAACAGATAAAAGCAGAGCTTTTCAACCTTATGACACCTGTGGAGAGTATGGTACTTCAAACTGGCTGTTGAAAACAAACAGTTAAGTAGCACTAGCTTTTTTGAGGACCAGCAGGAAATTTCCAGAGAAAGGTACTGGTTGAAAACCACCAAATAGATTTTTTTTAATTATTATTATTTTTTTTAATTTTACTCTATTTTTTTTGGGGGGGGGGTCTCACCCGGTGATGCACAGGGGTTACTCCTGGCTCTGTCCTGGCGGTGCTCAGGGGACCATATGGGATGCTGGGAATTGAACCCGGGTCGACCACAAGCAAGGCAAACGCCCTACCCGCTGTGCTATTGCTCCAGCCCCTAGATTTTTTTTTTTAAAGAAAAAGATCAACTTTCTTCTTTGACAGATTGAACAGGTTATAAGGACACATTTACTTGAGTCTGTGAGCTGCAATTTTCCCATTATACTTCCTCTTCTGAAACACAAATAAAGCAGTATCTATCTGCAGACCATAAAAGGGTATTACTGCTGAGAATTTAGTTCTCACTCATGAAAGTGAACATATTTTAAGTTGCTGTATACTAAAACTATAGTCAGGTATAGTGCAACCAAAAGAGTCCATTTAAGAGTGAAAAAGGCATCCCAGTCTGGAAGCGTCTGCATTCCAAAAGTGGCTGTGCCATTACTTTCTTTTACTTTATAGGGGCGTCTCCTCTTTCTGGAGAAGTCTCATTCCATCTTGAGTGTATTAAAGTCTCTCTTCTTTCAATAAAATCTCTAAACTCAAATTCAGGAAAACAGGGTCAAAGACCCTGTGCCAGGTGCTGGGAAGATGGTTGTGAATAAGCAACAAGTGACTTTCCAGTTCAGCTAGGTAGTGCTGAACATGGAGGAGGAGAAAGGTGGACACGGTGATGAAAAATAGAACAAAGGGGGCCAGAGAGAGAGCACAGGAGGTAAGGTGCTTTTGATTTGCATGAAGCCGCCCTGGTTCAAATCTTAGCACCGCATACAGTCCCCTGAGTACTGCTAGGTGTGGCACAGCATCCCCCAGCGGGGGCGGGGGTGGGGAGGAACAAGATAGCATTGGGGCAATGAATGAGGAAAACATAAACAATGAAAAGACAAAGAAATGAGGAATGGGAAGAGTGAGAACCGTTTCTTTAAAGGGTTAAGAAAGAAAGGGTTACCTAAGTTCCAGATAACTATGAGCCGGCTAGAGTACAGGGTAGGGTCCCTGTGGACAGACCAAGTGGAGGCCTGAGATGAAATCCGTCCAAGAAGGCAGGAAAGGAGGATGCAGAGCTGACACGAGCCAGGGGCACAGCAGGAGCTGGGGGCAGAGCAGCTGCCCACTGGGGTGTCCGATCCAGCCCTCGCCTTCAGTCTGGGTGTATGACCTGGCTCTCACAGAGATCTATTTTTCAAGAGTCGTGCACAAAGGGCCACATACCTTTGTTAAGCAGTGTGGTTATAGCACACAATTCAGTATTTGTATGTGTGACTTGGGTTACCTCTCAACCTGTTTCACTAAGCCTGTGGATTGAAAAAGCCAAGCCTGGTCCTTTACCTCTAAAGACAAAGACCCAAGAGGCACTGGGACTATGTTTCAGCTTCCCAGAAGTCTGCTTATATAGGTAAAAAAGTCAAGTGGTCACCATGCAGGTCCACTTGACGCAAATGTAGTTTTCAGCTAGTGAGTTCTGATAGGTGGAAAGTACCTGTAATCTTGACCAGCTGAAATTCAAGCCTGAGCAGCCTGGTTCAATCTGTGAGGTACATGCGTGTGTGGTGGAGTGGGGGGTAGGTACCAAAGGGGTGAAATGAAGTGCTTCTAGCCTCCTCCTGTCTCCTATATACTTGGTCTCCAAAACAGGCTAAGCCCCAGGAATGCCTGGGGAATACAATTTGGGAATAATTGGTAGGACAGAAAAAAGGATTTATAATAATATAAACTGGACTACTTGGAAATCTTCTTTAAAAAATATTTTGGTTTTGGGATGCACCCAGCAGTGCTCAGGGCTCACTCCTGACTCTCACTCAGGGATCACTGGTGAGCTGAGGGAATTGTATGGGGTGCCAGGGACTGAACCCAAGACAACCATGTGCAAGACAAGTGCCCTACCTGCTGCGTGGTCTCTCCAGCCCCCTCTAAAATTATTTTAAGAGCTAACATACCTAAAGATTAGATTAGTACAGCAAAACTAGTTTTGGAAAACTAACTTTTTCCCAAAAATTACCTTAATCCTTACTTCTTTCTCAGCAGATTTTTTCTGTTTGTCTGCCTCTTTCTTCTTAAATCTTTCTTCTTCTCTTCTCTTCTTTTTTTCTTCTTCACGTAAGCGTTTCTTCTCCAACTCCCGCCGCCTCCTCTCTTCTCTTTTCTCTTCTCGAATTCTCTAAAAAGGTGGAAAAGAATATGTATAAACTGCCTACCCAGAATGGCACAAACAGGAAGGAGAGTCATCATGTAAAAGGTGGACCTACCTGCTTTTCTAATTTTCTATTTTTAATATATTCCAAAAGAGGTGTGGTTCTTCGAGCTAAAACATAAAAATTGTAGTTTAAAATAAAGTTTTTTAGGGGCTGGAGCGATAGCACAGGTATAGGGCGTTTGCCTTGCACGCGGCCAACCTGAGTTCGATTCCCGGCATCCCATATGGTCCCCCAAGCACTGCCAGGAGGAATTCCTGAGTGCAGAGCCAGGAATAACCCCTGAGCATCATTGGGTGTGACCCAAAAAAGCAAAAAAAAAAAAAAAATTTAAATTTATTTTTAACTTTTTTATTGAATCACTATGAGATAGACCCTGACATATCTATTCATGATTGGATTTCAGTAATACAGTATTCCATAAAATAAGATTTGAAATAGTTGTTTTCAGCTTAACATAAAATATTTAGAAGAACATTTACATTTTTAATTTTACATGCTCCTATATTGAGTTTTTAGGGAAGTTGTTTTTATTTAATTTTGGGGCCACTCCTCAAAAAGTATTGAAGAAGCATACCCAGGGTGTTCCTCAAGGACTGTATAGTGCCAAGGGTTAAACCCAGGGTCTCCAGCATGCAAAGCATGTGCACTAACCCTCTGAGGGATATTCCTGATTCTGGGAGAATTCTCATTCCATCAACATGTCAGGTAAATTTGGAGTTGAGGACAACTTTACACATAGTAGGTATTAATTCTTTTTTTTTTTTTTAATTTTGGGGCTATATCCAGTGTTGTTCAGAGTCTACTCCAGCTCAGTGCTTAAGGGCTGGTCCTGGTGATGAGTGCCAGGGACTGAACCTGGGCCACTAGGGGACAAAGCAACTTCTGAACTCTATCTCTAGCCCCTAACCGCTAAAAAAAAAATCATATTCTGTATTATTTACAAAAATGGTGTTAGAATCAAAATGCAAGATCAATGAAATACATAACTTCCTACATGTTCTGAATGGCTGCTCCCTATTTTTGCAGAGATTTTTAAATCATCCTGCACCATTTATGTATTTACTTTCATTCTGAAAATTTCTCCCATTCCTGCTCTCTAGACAATGGGTAATGCAATGTGGATTCTTACATCTCTGTCCACTGTCCACTGTAGCACTGTCCTCCCACTGTTCATCAATTTGCTTGAGCAGGCACCAGTAACATCTCCATTGTGAGACTTGTTACTACGTTTGGCATATCGAATTGGTAGCTTGCCAGGTTTTGCCATGTGGGCGAGATACTCTCAGTAGCTTGCTGGGCTTTCCAAGAGGGGCAGAGGAATCAAACCCGGGTTGGCCGGGTTGGCCGCATGCAAGGCCAACGCCCCACCGCAGTGCTATCTTATGTCTCTATTACAGATAAATCAAGATGATCGGTCTCAGACTACAGCAGAGGAGCACCGTGGACTTAGGACCACTGGTTCCCCGGGATGTGTCCTTCTTTTTGCTTTCACGCTCTGCCTGTCCCAGCTAACTGGGATGAGTCCACATGGGCAACCTGCAGGCATTAGGTGAGAATGCAGCTAGGAAGAGCTGAGACTGTCTAGGTTCTTTTATAGGTCTTCAAGGCCTCTGACTACATGAGAGAGGAAGAATACTTGATGCTCCTGAAGACTGACATGGCATTTCCAGAATCCCAAGGGACAGGAATTAATTAGGAACTACCGGAGAGCTCTTGGTCAGGGATTTGTAACTTGGACTTATCTAATGGGAAAGTGACCTGGCCAGTGAGGGCTCTGCAGAGGAAGTTCTCACTCATCAGCAAGGGGCAGGGTGAGACCTCCCTAGAGGTGGTAGGGGATCAGTGACACTAAGACTCCCATCTTGATTCCCTTCTCTCTTATGAAACACCTGCTTTGTTACCCCAAAGGATCCATGTGAAAGGTAAAGGAAGCATGTCTAAGATGGTTCTTTACAAGTCATGCCATTAAATAGAAACTACAGGGCTAAGTAACACAATAGTAACTTAGCTAACTCTTACCAATGAGGAAACAAGGGGACTGACCCTCAGGAAGATCTGAGCAGAGACACATTATTGCCAAGTGTCTGGAGCACCCATCAGTGCTCTAGCCCTGAAGGCACTGCTCCAAGTGCAGAGAGAGCCCTCACTGATAAGAACCATTACAGACCTACACAAGGGCCAAACTCCACGAAAGGAAGGCCCATCCCATGAGCCACTGGATGAAGATTCAAACTTAAAAGGGCCAAAGGAGTCAAAGAGAAAACCTCTTCAGTTTGGTCTGGTGATGATGGGCTCCAAGTCATTTCACCTGTCCATTCATAAACAAATCACAGAACATTGATTGGGCAACAGACAGTGGGCCATGTGTGAGGGAGGGAAGAAGATGAACTTGGCTGGAGTTTCCCGCACAGTATCTGACTGGTCAACAAGGGACACACAAACCTGCCTCCTCCTGTACCTGCCCAGTTAAACAGGGAGGCTGAGAAATGGGTGGAGAAAGAGGGAAGTCATAATTTCCCATCTGTTTCTTCTTTCTGTTCTTAAATTCCACCTGTTCTGTCATGATTTTCATTGACCTCACCCTGCCATCCCCAGGACCTAACACTACCACCATCTGCTCTCCTGCTTATGTCAGGTCCCTGGAGGCTGAGAAGAATCCTTCTGTCCCCTTTCTTCCCATACCCAGTCAATCCTGACTCTTGTCAGGCCCACCTACAAGATAAATGCTGAAGACCAGAGGTGCAGCTCAGTAGAAGCCCTTGAATATGAGAGGCCCTGAGTTCGATCCCTTGTACCCTGTAAGAAAATTAAACAACTAATTCTGCCAGTTTGGTGTACAAAGTCTTCCCAGGATCACAGCAAAAGCCTCTGGAACAGAAGTAGTCCCATACCCACAAACCAGAGTGATGGGAAGATGAAGCTGACCATGGCACTTACTGTTTCCAGCTGAATCAAACCCAAGGCCAGCAGCATGACAACAGGTGCCCATGTGTGCCAACCAAACAGGTCCAACACACCAGCCTGGCCATCTCTTCTCCATTTCTCAGCACAACTAGTGTGAGGGTATCACTCGAGAACCTGTCTTAGCGTTCATTATCTGGTGGCTCAGTTTGAAGCCTGATTTCTCCTTTTGTCTACTGCAGTCCCCTGCATGAGAAAGACCACTATCTGAGAGTATGGGCGCCATGTATTCTCATGCCTAGGTGCACTTGCACTGAATAATAACAGGCAAATGCACCGTAAGTACAACTTAGTATTCTTTTCAATCAGCAAAAATCCTGAGTCATATGTTAAATAATATGTATAATATAAAAATTTCACTATTAAAATAAAAAAGCATATTAATGGGCTTTTTAATAATAGTAATCTTTCTTATTTAATAGCTCAACTATCTTTAACTGTGTATCTAAACTTGTCCAAGTAATGTTTTATGCTAGGACCACAAAGCTAAAAATACAACTCCATGGGGGCAGAGGTGGGGGTGGGGAGATAACTAGGAAGGTAAATTATAAACAGAGTAATCATTCAGTGTCTTTTTTTTTCCCTGTCTTTTGGGTCACACCCGGCGATGCACAGGGGTTACTCCTAGCTCTGCACTCAGAAATTACCCCTGGCGGAGCTTAGGGGACCATATGGGATGCTGGGAATCGAACCCAGGTCGGCCGCACGCAAGGCAAACGCCCTACCCACTGTGCTATTGCTCCAGCCCCCATTCAGTGTCTTAAATCTTTTGTTTAATTGTGGGTTTTGGGGAGTAGGGGGGTCGGAGGGGCTGGGGGGCTCATATCTGGCAGCATTCAAGGCTTACTCTTGGCTCTCACTCAGAAATGAATGCAAGGCAAGGCAAGGGTACAAGGCAAACACTCTATCCACTATACTATCACTCTGGCCCCAGAAATGACATATTTTAAAAGAAGCAAAATCACCTTATGCTATGCAAAGTATCTTATTTCTACAATTGCTCTTTGCAAAGAATTCTGATTCTGGGCCTAGAGAGACAGTACAGTGGGTAGACCGATTGTCTTGTACAGAGTCAACCTAAGTTCAATTCCCAGCATCCCATATGGTCCCCCAAGCACTACCTGGTTCCAATTTTATGGCATAATCTCCTTCCCTATAGGCACAGAATACTCAACCACCTTCTCTGATTCAGGAGCAAAACTCAGAAACAAAATTATTGAAAACACAGGTGCTTTCCAACAATAATGCTCGAAAGTATTTTTTCAAGTTTTGATCTTGCCATCTTTTTTTTTTTTTTTTTTGCTTTTTGGGTCACACCCAGCAATGCTCAGGGCTCACTCCTTGCTCTGCACTCAGGAATTACTCCTGGCGGTGCTTGGAGGACCATATGGGATGCCGGGGATCGAACCCAGGTCAGTCGCGTGCAAGGCAAATGCCCTACCAGCTGTGCTATTGCTCCGGCCCCTGATCTTGTCATCTTTTTGGAAAATACCCTATACCTGGAAAATACTCTATATTTCTACAAAGACTATCACACACCAGCTGTAGTGATAATCATGTAAAAGAAGCAACAGATATTCTACAAATAGGTTTTTCAATAAAGATTTTGAAGAAAGAGTAAAACAGACCAATAAGTTCTCTTGTCTTTGCCTCTATGTCTCCCAGAAGGGTTTCAGGATTGGCACTAGTTTTCTCTTCCTCTATACAGTAAGTTTCTAGAAACTTCTTATATTCTGGATCTGTAAATTAAAACACAAAAACAAAATTTCTCCTCTCCATATATGGGAG
>JAOXYA010000041.1:53150104-53174713 GCA_028565675.1 Sorex palustris | reverse complement strand
ATCTCATATTTTGTTACTTTATATCCCCCAGATGAATGCAATCTTTCTATGTCTATCCTCTCTTTCTGACTCATTTCGCTTAGCATGATTCAGTCAATATATTTCTAGCCTAAGATTACACCAGCAGAAATAAACAATAACAATTAAGCTTGATATATACGAGCTACCAAGTGAAAGACAGTAGAATGTCTCATAAAATGAAAAAAAGAAGGAGGTACACCAACTGAGTAAACTTAAAGAAAGTATGTGTGAAAATGCTCTACTTCACTTACTTCAGCTTTCTGCAGACATGCCCCAAGTTGTTCAACAAAGGCTCCCACTTATCAACCGTGACCTGAAACGAAACACCAAAGCCAGGATTGGCACATGTCTCTTCAGCCTGTAAGCTCTGCTCACAGATATGTGAGCTGGGCTCACCCACCCTCGGTGGCTCCCAAAGGCTTCTATTATTCCATTAGCACATGTTGTCAGAGAGCTCGCCTTGCTCAAGTTCGTATTTTCTATTTCCTGTCCAATACTTTTGTCTGTACTGTGAAATCTCAAAAGCACTTCCAATTCGATGTGCTCAGTGCAAAACTCTCACCATCCCTAACCTCACACCCCTCTGAGTCCTCTTAACACTGGTAACTGGCACCCCTGACCCCTCCAGATTCCCTAAAATCCAACTGTCATTTCACAACTTGAACCATGTTGTCCTTCTCTCCGTGACCTAATACTCCATCCCACCCCCCATGACGTACAGGCTAAGGTACAGACCCTGACAATACCTTCTGACCTCTCAGTGACCCACAGTGAACCTTCAGCTCCAATTCCTGACATTTCCTGTGCATTCACAATCTAAGTCTGACAGAAATCACTCCAGCCTGGAGCACACCATTCTCCACATCTGAAACCCTCTCGGCCCACTTCTGCCTGCTCGCTGTCTGATCACTCTCCACGACGGAGGAGCTGGTCTACATGCAGAAGAAAGCACCTTCTTCACCTAGCTGCCTAGTGTCCCTCCCTCCGCTCCCCCAGACATCCTCTGCTGCCTGTCAATGGCCACCACTGGGCTTAGGGCACAGCTGTCGCCCAGTAGGTCTGAGCCAGAGGAAACAGATCCAAGTCTCGCTCCCAGTCTACAGAGCGTGGCTTCGGGATGACTGACCGACGGGAAGAGAAGCAAATTCTTTAGGCGTCTCCCTTTCCGTTTGATTCTGGGCCACATCGGGCAGTGCCTGGGGCTACCCCTGGACTGGCTCTTGAGAGCTGCTCGCAACAGTGTCCACAAGACCGCGCAACGGCGAGGACGGAGGCCAGGGCTCCTGCATGGACAGCACGTGCTCAGCACTTTCGGCCCCTTTAGGCTGAAGCTATTTGCCCACAGTTACCCCAACATTCTTGGAGCTCACACCAAAGGCAAAGTCCACCCCCCGCACACTGCCGCCCCAGTTTTGGGGTGCTCAGGGCTCATTTCTGGCAGGGCTCAGGGGACCATATGTGTTGCTGGGGGCTGAAACCATGTTGGCTGCATGCAAGGCAAGTCTCGCCTTAATCACTGTACTATCTCTCCAGCCCTGGTGTTTACCCTTTCTAGTCACAACTTTTAAGACGCGATGAGAATGGTGCTGTTTCTGTACTTAAAACCATTCAAGATTTCATAAGAAACTTTCATTTCTCTAAGACCCCAAAGCACCTTTGGATTATGAAAAAAAAAATCAACTTTAAGTTGATTTTGTGTTCTTTTTTTCCCTTTTGCAGTGCTGGGGGGGGGGGGTCTCACACATGAAGGGAGTGCTCTACTGCATTGCTACATCCCTGCTTCATCACCTGGGGATCTTGCTAAAACTGCAGATTTTGACTCAGGAAATATGACACTCTGCATTTCTAGGAGTTTCTAGATGGTACTTGTAAGGATGGTCCAGTCTGAGCAGCAAGGTCTTAAGGTAATCCATCTTTGAAAATTGGCAAAGTAGTAATAAGTGTTAGTCCTGTAATCACAGAAACACATCTATTATCCAGACTTCCCTGAACTGAACAGGCTCCTGCTTTGTATGCATACATGCATAAACACACAGACGTTTAGAGTTTTTAAGCACATGTGAGGAGAAGAAAGCCAAATGATCATACTGAATCTACAGGGTGAGACCGCCACCTGGAAGGGCGCCCAGGAAACTGTGTCTGTTTCAGTCAAGAGCAGCAGTCAGGAAACATGGCAGGCGAGCGCCCCCAGCAGCAACAGAACAAAATTGCGAAGATTCATCAGAACAGAACAAGGCAAAAAAACACAAACAAAAGCAACCAGGAGCAGAGGGACAGTGGCATGCAATGAGACCTAAACCAGTGGCCACAAATCCACTCTGGCTGGGAAGTCTAACCTTGAGCACAGATTCACGGGGCAAATTTTTCGTACAGAAAAATCTAGAATTTCAAACACTGAGCAGCAACAGCTCTGAACAGGAACGACACGTCGTCCTACTCCTGCAAAGTGGGGCCTGCTGCCGTGCTGTGCTCTCTCTCCCATGAGCCAAAGACCAAGTTCTTTGAAATTCTAGAAAAGGACATAATGTGTCAGATGATAAACACCAGACACTTCCGTTTCAAAGAGCCATCTAAAATGTGCCAGCCACTTCCACACGTCCAGAACGAGGGTCTCCGAGGAAACAAGCGTCCTACACCTAATCGCTCAAATACCGAGACTCATTTTGTATCACGCAGTGAAATACTTGATTGCCTAAAAATTCAAACATTGAAATGCGTAGGGGCGGAGTGATAGGACAGCAGTGAAGGCTCTTGCGTGCTCGCAGCTGACCCAGGTTTGATCCCCAGCATCCTCGTTTGTTCCCTGAGCCCACCAGGAGTGATTCCTGAGTGCAGAGCCAGGAGTAAACCCTGAGCATCACCAGGTGTGACCCCACACACACACAAAAAAAAATCAATGTGCCACTTGTTACTTCTGGGCAAGTCACTTTGTCTATACCATATTCTCATCCAAGAATAAACACACTTGGGAGTGTGTTTGTGTATCTACAGACATCACAGAATACCTCATTCCCAATTGCTTTAATCTTTTCCAAAGCATCAAGAAACCATTTTTCTGCTGTTTTCCATCTAAAATAGAAGGAAAAAGGCTCCAGGTTATCAGGTTATTCAAAATCAGCATGCATAAACATTTCTTTCACAAAAATTCTCAATATCTCTTTATAATCTTAAAAAATAGGGCAAGTTTTTTAGTAGTTTATTAAAATTCCAACTTACATAAGATAGATTATTCATTTATGGCATTAACACCAAAAGAGAAATTCAACTCTGATTTTCTTTCATAATCACGCTCTATTACTTTGGTGAACACTGATTTAGCAAATATTGGCCTTTGCCCATTAGAGAAAATACAGGTTTGGGGGCCTACAAACCTCTGAGCACAGTATTTTCATCAACTGGTTAATGAGTAACACCTGCTGTCTGTACGCTTTTGCTTCAGAACATCTTAGTCCAGTGGTTTTCAATGGACTGACCTCACTGATTTTTGCCAAAACATTGAAAACCCATTGGTCTGTGGGAGTGATGATTAACTATGATCTGGGAGACCAACTTACAGACAAGGGCCAGTCCACAAATGTAAGAAGGCTGGAAGAGACAGTCCTGTTCAATAAGTATCACTGACTGGTCAGCAAAGGACTCAAGGCCATTCGCCGTCCAGCTCAGTCTGAACAGCCTATCTTACACACACATCTTCTCCAGGGTCATCGTGTGCTTAGGAGCACAGAGCAGAAAATAAACACGGGGCTCATTTTCAAGAGTCAAATTACAACAGTAGCCTCCAAAAATGAAAACTATGGCATACGACAGCAAAAACAAAACCAAACACAGCAGCTTGCGTGTGAGAGCTGAACCCTGTGCCTGCCCTCAGTATGAGAACCCATGTGTGAGTCGGGGACACCCTCACTGACTTGCAGACACACCGTCGGTGCTGCACTGAATTATTACAAGCCTATCTCTTCATCTATACTAGATAATCCAATTCTGGGTCTGTTTTGGGGGGACCACACCCAACTATGCTCAGGGCTTCTTCCTGGCTGTGTGTGGAATCACACAGTACCGGAGATGGAACCTGGTCGGGTGCCTGCAAGGCAACCTCCTTAGGCACTGTACTATTTCTTCAGCCTGGGAATCCCAATTTTTTACAATGTATTCATATCAGTATACAATGTATACAGACCAAGTAAGTGTACTTACTATTTTTTATATAATTTAGCATAAAGAAGTAAGATATTCAGAGACAATGAATCATTTCTCCTGTAAAGATCCAGGATAGTGATGGCTCAGCTGGCTCAGAGAATCAAGAGACTTGCCCATCCTAAAGAGTTTGATTTTCAGATTAACTTCTAACTATACACTTTCACTGAAAAATGTAGGGGGGGAAGGGGCCTAAAGGAATAGCAGGTGCCTCAGAGTGTTCATCTGCAAGCAGATGGCCATGAGTTGAAGACTCTAAGGCCTCATAGGCACTGACTGCTACACCAACACTATTATAACCATACTGACTACAATGAAAATGAAATATCTGGAGCCAGAGACATAGTACTACAGGTAGGGTGTTTCCCTTGCATGCAGTCGACCGAGGTTCAATCCCTGGTATCCTGTATGGTTCCCTGAGCCCCACCAGGAGCGATTCCTGAACTGAGGACCACCAGGTGTGGCCTAAAACAAAACAAAACAAACTTAAATATAAAAAAGGGGAAGCAGCACTTCGGATGTAGAAGGAACCAGTGTGACAATAATAGAAATGATCATTCTGGAGAACTAAGTGTTAAAAGTAGGTCAAGGGATATACACGATAATCTTTCAGAATCTGCATTGCAAGCCATAACAACAAAAACGGTGGAGGGGTGGGAAGAGGGCGGGAGGGAGGGAGGGCGGGAGGGAGGGAACGTGCCTGTCAGAGCCACGCGAGGGGCAAACTGGGACACTACTGGTGGGAATGCACACTGGTGAAGCAGTGGGTGCTGGGACATTCTATGACTGAAGCCCAAAGTAGCAGAAAGGGGCCTCTGACAGAAGCACTCTAAACGAGCTCTTTTACACACCCTAAGAACTCAGAAATCAAGAACCCACAGTAAGAAAATCTCCCCACCCAGAACAGGAAGAGAGAAGACTTACAAGAACCAAAGTGGAAAATCTGGAGTTAGTACCTCTGCAAGAATTCTCCAGACTGAAACCCAATCATGAACAATCTTATAACTGTGTATCTCACTGTGATTCAATTAAAAAAAAAAAAGAGTAGGGGGGTGGGGGCGGGGAAGCCCAGGGAGATGCTCAGCTGGGGATTCAGCTAGTGCGAGAGGGGCCGAAAACTTGCCCTGAAGATGTAGGGCCTGGGTTCGATGCCTAATCAACGAGGCATGGCTGAGGCAATCAAGGGGCACAGCAGTGCACGTTGGCACCGACTGTTCAATCATGAAATTAACAGCTCGTGGAAGCCAAATAAAAAGGAAGCACTAATGGGTCATGATTTTAAATAAATCCAACAGATAATCCTTTAA
This sequence comes from Sorex palustris, assembly GCA_028565675.1. Classification (NCBI taxonomy): domain Eukaryota; kingdom Metazoa; phylum Chordata; class Mammalia; order Eulipotyphla; family Soricidae; genus Sorex; species Sorex palustris. Next base: position 53,169,191 of record JAOXYA010000041.1, on the reverse strand, counting down.
AACAAACAAACAAACAAACAAAGAAAAACACTGTCTCCGCACTCTGATAATGAAGACCAAAGAGTGGCCGACAGGATAAAGTCTAGCGAATGAGAAAATAGGCTTGTGGCCATCAGTACTTACTCTCCATTTTGAAATGCAACCACGCCAACCTCATGCATAACGAAAGGATCTTCTGGGGCAATGCTTAAAGCTTGGCCAAAGAATCTCTCAGCCAACTTTGAATTATTGGTCAAACCATATTCTAGTCCGATATAAAGCATTGGCAAATGACACCTAAAAATATTGGAAAATTTCAAATATTCAACACCCAAAACCACAATTCAACAGTAATTAGCTATATTAAATCCTGCCTGCAAAATAATTTAAACATAGTAAAACACAGCATTGGTTTTTTCATACCATGTCACCTACTATTAATTAACGTCTAAAGAAGTCTTGGAGTAATGTGCGTACTCCTAGGGTTTATCTAACCTCTTCACCTTTGTCTCGTACTTTTCACAGCAAAAACCAACAAAATCTCGGGGAGAAAGGTAAGTCAAGTGCTCCAGCCTTCCCCTCCCTGAAATAGAGCCACTGGGCTTAGTTTCCCTCGCAGGGCCCCGCCCAGGTATCAGTCCTGTATGATGATGATGATGATGATGATGATGATGATGATGACGGGCCCATTTTCCTTTCACATCCTCCAAGACTATCTCTAGGCACAGAGTAAGCAATAACCCCTTTTGGGCTGAATTTTCATCTCTTCACATTCAGAGCAGGGCTGACATGAAGACAAAGTCAAGAAACGGAACTGGTTTTGAAAAGGATGAAGATCAACATCGATTTGCTCGAGCGGGCCCAGTAACGTCTCCATTGGAGACTTTGTTGTTACTGTGTCTGGCATATCGAATACTCTCGGTAGCTTGCCGGGCTCTCCGACAGGACACAGCCTCAGACTCAGCAGAAGAGGTGATCAGGTCTGCAAGGGTGGAGGAAGAGCGTCAGCGCTGGGTCCCAAGCACACCAGCAGTGTTGGGTGGCTGTGCTCTGCTCACGTCTAAAGCCAGGACCTGTGTTTCTGCCCACCTTCTCTCTCCTATCCCACAGGAGCCTTCAGGCTCCTTACAGGCAGGGTGGGGCACTCCCATATTCAAATCTTTTTTGTTGTTGTTCCACAAAAGCAATACTAACTCTGTCAAAACAGTCCAAAAAAAAAAACCTGTCTCTGAAAGTCAACCAAAATTCACAAAGATCTGAGGAGTGTTTATCTGGAAAAATGACCACTTGCTGACATCTGAGCTGCAAAACCACTGGCTAGCAGCCACTGAGGGACAGAGTGAGTGTGGAGCTCCTGAGACACCCCACCGAGAAGGCGCACCCCAGGGGAGCCCAGCTCCCAGGCTGCCTCATCACGCCATGAGAAACCAGTGGTGTAATTTTGAAAGCAAGAAATTCTGCTACTTTTGCTGGGGTAAACAAAAGGTACGACCTAAAACCTAAAAGGTTTTCTAGGGAGCAAAATGCCCATAGGGAGGTTTGAACAGCTCCCAATCACCAGGGATGCAGGACGGGTGAGCAGTACCATACGCGCACCACCACCCCCCTGCTCCCACAAGGAAGATGCGAGAAGACCAATGCCTCATCTCTAGCTAAATGCAACCCTCAGCGCAAAAAGAAACATGGTTGAGGTGCAGTCTGGGACACCGAGGCATGCCCAGTTCAGGACAGAGCCCCTCAGGCCACAACCAGGAACAACTGGCTCACTAAGCAAAGGCTTCAACAGTCTCACCTGACAATGGACACCAACTCTGAAAGAAACAGGATGAGGAAAAAAATGACCGAACAGCAACTAGGAGCAAAAACAACAAACTGATTTCTATTTTTTCTCCCTTTTTGGGTCACACCCAGTAATGCTCAGGGGTTATTCCTGGCTTTGCACTCAGGAATTACTCCTGGCAGTGCTCAGGGGACCATATGGGATGCCGGGGATCGAACCCGGATCGGCCACATGCAAGGTAAACGCCCTACCCGCTGTGCTATCGGTCCGGCCCCAACAAACTGATTTCTAGAGATGTAACAAGCTATTCCTTAAATGTCTGGTTTCAATAAAACAAGGAAACATGCAAAGTAATATGAAAGTGTGGCCAAAGATGGAGGCTGTCAGTTGAAACAAGGAAAAGAAAGGGGCCCTCTGACAGAAGCACTCTACACGAGTTCATTCACAAACCCTAAGAACCCAGAAATTAAGAACCCACAATAAAAAAAAAAACAGTATCTCCCCACACAGAACAGGAAGAGAGAAGACTTACAAGAACCAAAGTAGAAAATCTGGAGTTAGTACCTATGTAAGAATTCTCCAGAATGCTCAGCAGTAAATCTGAATTACACAAAAACGAATCAGAGACCATCCAGTCTGAGGAACAGAAAAAATGAAAAGTGGGACCCAGCATTCAGAAGCACACACACTCAAGCATGGTAAGAGCCTTCGAAAACGGAGCAAATGAAAAAGGGACAGAAAGAACATTTGAAAGTAGGGGCTGGAGACAGTATAGCGGGGTACGGCACTTGCTTTGATGTGATGACCTGGGTTCAGTTTCCAGCACACCATGCTGTCACCTGAGCACCACTACAAATGACTCCTGGGTGCAAAGCCAGGAGATGTAGAGCCTCCTGAAGAGGGCAAGCCCCGCACGGCAGAGGATGCAGTCTGAGCCAGAGCCGGCGGCACCTGTGTCCCACCCACAGCCAGGCACCACTTCTGAGTGCCACACACAGTACACAGGTAACTGCATACCAACACCGTCCCGAGCTGATTCGTCTTAGCAGCTGTTCGTCAAGCCTTAGGAGGGGGCTGTGGGAGCCCGCCCAGTCAGAAGCGCCTGTGGCAGAGGAGAAACATCCCTGGGACAAATGCAACTGTGGGGTCTGCACAGCTCTGGGCAGAGTGTCAGAAAGGAAGTTCCCATGAGAACACTGCTGGTGTGCAGAGAATGAGGACTGACTACTGGGGTTAGAAGGCATGCTAGCAGTATTAATCCAAACTATACTGTTGTGAGAGAACCCATTTTTTGGGAAACTTTGAAAAAATACTGTAGAAAAAAACCAAAACGGTTCATTACAGAAAACACAAGAGGTCAGTCAGGAAGACTAAAACAAAAACTAGAGACACAAAACTAACAGCAAACTGACAGACAAATCTCATCTCATCAACAGTAACTGCTAATAAAGCAAAGAGACGGGGATGCAAAACGCAAGTTGTACCAAGGGAACTGGAGGGAGACCTAGACGATCCCCAAACAAGCCTCATACTGGGTAGAACGACCAGGCAGAAGGATGTTCTCTAACCACGATGAATGTGAGTTGAAACGGGAGGTTCAGGACAATCATCAGTATGTGTAAATTAACCAGCACAATCTTAAATGACCAAGACCCAAAAAGGAAATCTCAGAACATTTAGGCAATTTCAAACATCTGCTCAATCTACAGGGCTAATTAGGAGGACTATAAATCTGTTGTGACGAGATGTAAAGCTGGGGCTGGAGCAATAGCACAGCAGGTAGGGCATTTGCCTTGCACACGGCCAACCCGGGTTCGATTCCCAGCATCCCATATGGTCGCCCAAGCACTGCCAGGAATAATTCCTGAGTGCGTAAGCCAGGAGTAACCCCTGTGCACGGCCAGGTGTGAGTCAAAAGGAAAAAAAAAGAGAGAGAGAGAGAGACGTGAAACTGAGAGAAAATCATGCTTACTTTGGTAAGCTGATTTGAGAATACAACAAGAGACAGTTTGTTAGTTTGGGAAACATGAGGTAGTGATCATTTCATTAAATTTTCTATCAATTCATCAGGTCACTAGATCACTATTGTATGCACACAGTGGGTCAAGCTTCTGCAAAACACTGGAAGAGGCCTCACATCCGGGTGGACAGAACAGGGAAACATAGTAGGGTGAGGGTCATTCTGAATAATTTTCACCTGAACAACTATCTCTAATAATGTACTAGCATTATAGACTATGCATCCTCTCAAGAGATTATATATATATTAAGCCCCAAACTCCACAGTGACTGTATTTGAAGAGAAAATCTGTGAGGAACTTGTAAAGGCTGAGTGTTTAAATAAAGACAAAAAGACAGGTTCTGGTGTGATTGGACTGGTGGCCCCGTGGGACGAAGAAACATGGGAACCAGAGAGGCAATGCAATGGGCTGGACCACCAGCTTCACACCGCAAGATCCAGGGTCAACCCACAGCACCCGATGATTCCCCAAGTACTACCAGGTATGGCCAAGCCCAGAGTAGTTCTTGAATACTACCCAGGTGTGGCCCTCAAATCAAAACCAAAGAAACACCCAACTACTCTTGGCAGCAGAAGAAGAAACAGTGAGAAGTCTGAGCCGTAAAGGGCTCCTGAGCAAACTGACATGTGAACACAGACAGCTTAGCCCCCAAGGCTTTACGTAAAGAGGGTGTGCTGTTGAAGCCTGAGACTTCAGTGTTTTGTGATGGCTGCTGGGTAAAGGCAATTAGGAATGTCCCTTTCACTATTTTCATGAACACCTAATTAGAAGAGTAGTCCGTATCAAGTTTAATATAATCAAAAAAGTGATATCGTGAACAGAATAGGCGCTAGAGTCAAAAAGTCTGAAGTCTGTCAACCCTAACAAGATGAGGCTGGCATCAATAAATGTATGATCTCACTCCTGAACACAGTGACAAGCCAACAATTTAAGGCAGTCCACTTTTACTGAGTGCTTTCTTCTTGCTAAGACTTATTCAAAGTCCAAGACTGTTCCAAACGGAATTACACAGTAAACCTAGGAGAAAAAGTTGCTCTTATTCCAATTTTTCACAACCTGCCGCGACTATCAATAAATCTCACTCTAGACTGGCTTCTGACTGCAGGTCCCGACTACCTGTGGAACCAACAGCAGCAATATTCTGTCTTAGAGGAGCATCTCTTAAGGTTGGAGCGATAGCACAGTGGGTAAGGCATGCAGCCAACATGGCCGACCCGAGTTCGATTCCTCCGCCCCTCTCGGAGAGCCCGGCAAGCTACTGAAAGTATCTCGCCTGCACAACAGGGCCTGGCAAGCTACCCATGATGTATTTTATATGCCAAACACAGTAACAACAAAGTCTCACGATGGAGACGTTACTTGGCCCGCTCGAGCAAATCGATGACAACGGGAGGACAGTGACTCAGTGACTCGGAGGAGCATCTCTCAGGGTTCGCTTATACCCATTAATGCTGATTAAGACACAAGCCGAGAAGGAGCCCTGCACCTACACCACCACCACCACCACCACCACCACACCAATACTACCATTATCACTACTAACACCACCACCACTACTACCGCCACCAACATGACCACCACCACTAACTACCACTACCGCCACCACACTACTAGCAGTGCTGAGGTATCAAGTAGTCTTGACAGGCAGAACGTAATCCTTTTCCCATGAATATTTTCACTCTGGCCTAAGCACATGTAAAAGAATGAATCTAGCTTCTCAGATAGACTCTTAGTTAACATAATCTAAACTGTCAGTTCCCATTTGTTTGGGCTAGGCAAATTTACACACTGGCTTTTTTCTCAATTTCCATGTTAATTTTATAATCATGAATGATAAAAATGAATATATTTTACTTCAGCAACTAAACAGCAAACAGTAGTAATAGAAAAATCCTTCTGACAGCCAAAGAAACACTTCTGTGGCATTTCGTCATACGGTGTACGTACCCTTTCATCAGCTGTGCTGCTGTGAAATAAGCGGCCATGGCCTGGTCATGCTCACTCTCCACTGCGAACGAATGTCCATATGCTATCCATGCAGGCCCATAGGTCTTCTCAAGCGTGGTGGCTTTGCTAAAACAAGAAAGTCCATTCAGGAAATACAGTATCTACTGTCAGTATTATTCTATGAACTGAGGGCTTCGAGGGCATTAGGACAAAATAATTTGTCACCATATGAAACAAGACTTTTTTGCTCATTAAAGAAAATGTAACAGTACAAGCACACGTAAATATTCAGAAAGGCTCACCCCACTATGGGCGCCAGCTAAGCCCACGAGCACACTGTGCAGATGCCACTGCTGAAGCCAGGAGCTTCATGCCTCATCCTCACGAATGAACAGGGTTGAAGCAACTATGAGCGAGGACATGTACGAGCCAAGTACCCTCATCTAACCATAACTTGCACGATCACTCACTACTTGATTTAAAGATAAGTATTCTGATTTAAAGGGAAGGCTGACATCCTACAGTGGGTGGGCTGCACCACTTATCAGCCATCTTCTATCAGTGGGTACACTGGTGACCTCCACCAGAAATAAGAACATATCACAAACATAGAGAATACAGATGAAAATCTTCAGCATTGTTTCAAATTTCATGGCTGAATAACACAGCTAATCAAAGAAGCTAAAACTCAAAATAGAACTGCTACAACACAAACAGCCTTACTGGTGCAAAAAAAAAAAAGCACAGGCAAGTTTTTCTATAACGTGTAACTCAACTAATGGGAAACATTCTTCCCATTTTATTCCTAATGCAAGAATTTTTGTGTCAGCTTACAGATTTCCTAACGATCTTGGAATATAAGTACTAATCAGAAAATTAAAGCAGAAGATTAACTGTCACAAATTACAGCAAGTGGGAGAATGTGGATTAGAATTCAAGTGTGTCTTCCAAGTTCATAGTCTTTCCCTTAGATCTACCTTCTCTGTTCAGATGGAGAAAAGCAAGGGTACTGTCAAAAAAGAGCTGGAGCGACAGCACACTGGGTAAGGTGTTTGTCTTGCACACGGCCGACATGGCCGACCCTGGATCGATTCCTCCACCCCTCTCAGAGCTACCAAGAGTATCTCACTCGCACAGCAAAGCCTGGCAAGCTCCCCATGACGTATTCAATATGCCAAAAACCATAACAAGTCTCACAATTTGTTGTGAGACATTACCGGTGCCCGCTCAAGCAAAACTATGAACAATGGGAGGACAGTGCTACTGTCAAAAAGCAAAAGCACTTAATAACCCATCTTCAAACTCTAGACATATTTTAATAGGTGAGTAACTGATTCTGGGTAAGTAGCTTGTAGTTTCATGGAGGTTTAATTTAAATAATTCTATTTAAGCAAAATAAAATTCCGCTTTTAGTAATCACATAGCTTCACGTATCATGCAATCTCACAGCTATTAACAAGTCTAAATGTAAAAGGCTTGTAGTATCACAGGTAACTGAAAAATAGACATTCAAACTGTTAAGATTATTCTCCATTATTTTATATCTACTCTCAGATGTAAGAATGCAAACCTGTTTTGAATTCCTTGAGAACGAAGCCCACACCACTCCTCTTATGCCCCCACACGACATCTCATAAAAAGCAGGGAACATAATCAATGCAACTAAACATCTGCTGAGAAAACATCTATTCTGTCACTATGCCTTTCAAGTCCTTACTAGTTACTGCGTAAGAGCAGATAAATAAGAAGTCTTCCAATAGGCTCGTCACAGAGGGAGAAAGACAATGAATCGTACCTGAGGTATCTTCTAGCATGTTCATTTTTATGACCGACCATGAGATAGTAGCAACCCACGGCAAACCAAGAGACCTAGAAAGTTCAAAATTCACCATAACCAATGATGACCTGTTTGAAATCAAACATTGCTAGCAAACCAAGCCAGAGGGTGGACTAGACAGACGTCCGGTCACAAGCCCCAGCCCAGAGGAAGCGAGACTGGCTGCAGGACCCCTTCCAGAGCCCCCAACCGTACCTGCAGCACCAATACTCAGCCACTGAGCTGGGCCCCCGCCCTCCAACACTGCCCCATTTTCCCAGCCGACTTCGCTTCTGCTCCTGTTGCAACTTGATGAATTCTATTCACAATGGCCCAGGCTACATTATTAAGATCTTACATTAGCACAGCGGTAGGGCGTTTGCCTTACAAGCGGCCAGCATGGCCGACCCTAGTTCGATTCCTCCGCCCCTCTCGGAGAGCCCGGTAAGCTACCGAGAGTATCTGGCCCGCACGGCAGAGCCTGGCAAGCTACCCGTGACATATTCGATATGCCAAACACAGTTAACAACAAGTTCCATGATGGAGACGTTACCGGGCCCGCTCGAGCAAATCGATGAACAACGGGAGGACCGTGACCGTGACATTATTACATTATTAAGATCTACATTATTAAGACCTTGCCAGAAAATTAAGATCCTGCTTCCTGACATTTGTCCTTAATGAAACAGTTCCTAATTTCTAGTTTTAAATGCATGCCTGTTTGGGAGAATCACCATTTTAATGGTTGCACAATTTAATAAGCTATCTTATTTGGCAGTATGCATTACTTCTGAGAAATGGGAAGGACAGGGTCCTGGTGTGACTGAACCGGTGGCCCCATCCAAAATTTAAAATTAAATATATATTCCCCAATATTTAATTTTCCTCTATGTTAATTACTTTTATATCTAAGTACAAGTTGAATTTTCTTGAACTTCAGATAAGAATAAAAGATTTATGTATTACTCACGGGATTACTAGGATATAAATCCACCAATTTATGGGAAAGGTAGAAAAGTTCTATATTAGGAGAAAAAAATAAAATTATTCTTTTCAAATAAATGTTGAGAGAACTTTCACAATCATGCAGTCTATCTTCACAGTAATGATTTCTTTTTCTACACACAAAATCTACTTACCCAACCAAATACTGAAACTCATAGTGTGGCTGTTCCATTCAACCACCCTGTCCCCAACTCTTCAGCCCAGCCAACATTCACCCATGGGTGCAGAGCACCCGTGAGTAGCGAGAGGTGGCTCAGCACTTCACAGAGCACCTTGCCTACCTCACAAGCCCAGTCTCCTGCTCCACAGACCCATCAGGGACCAATCGCAACCACCCACCACCAACCTCCTTGACCAGGCATTCAAGTCTGAGCCAACAAGATGGATCCCAGGGGCTTGAGCGGTAGCACAGCAGGGAGGGCGCTCGCCCTGCATGCACTCAGACTGGTTTGATCTCCAGCAGCCCAAAAGGTCTCCTGAGCACCAACACAAAGAATGATTCCTGAGTGCAGAGCCAGGAGGAACCATCCTGAGCACTGCCGGGTTAGAACAAAAAAACAAAAACGAAAAAGGGAAAAAAAAAAAGGCTGGCTCCCTCCTGTCAGCCACCCATGTCCCAGAACTCCGCCGGCTACTTCCAACGTGGAACAGGTGTGGGAGCAACAGCACGACTACAGACTCACGACAAGCAGAAGGGTTCGAGCGGGAGCCTGTGGCTGTACAGTCCTTGGACAAAGGTCACTATTCCGTTAGAAAGAGGTAAGGGCTTAGACTGCCCAAACAGAACTTACTGTTCCCACGGGAAAACAGAAACATGGGCCAAAAACTACCCTCCTTCAATTTCTAAATAGTCACGAACTTGCCATATCGTTTTCTTTTTGTGGGTTTCTGGGCCAAAGCAGTGCTCAGGGTCTCCTCCTGGCTCTGTACTCGGGGATGACTCTTGGCTGTGCTGGGGGGACCATATGCAGGTGCTCGGGATTTGACCCAGGTCTGCACATGCAAGGCAAGTAAGTGACTTAATCTTTGTACTATGTATCTCCAAAATCAATTTTCTTTCTTTTTTTTAAAAAATATTTTATTTATTTATTTTGGGTCCCACCCGGCAATGCACAGGGGACCATATGGGATGCTGGGAATTGAACCCGGGTCGGCCGTGTGCAAGGCAAACACCCTACCCGCTGTGCTATCGCTTCAGCTCCCCAAATCAATTTTCTTAAAGATCTTCTTTAAAAAAAAAAAAGAAAAGAAAAAAATACCTGTCATCCAATACCCTTAAAACAAACAAATACACCCTGAACCACAAATTCTGAGAAAAGCAAGAAGCAGGGATAAAGAAATAGAGTACTCTAGTGGGCAACAGCGTTGAGAATATGCTGGGGGTAACAGAGGAGACCACTGGTCAGTTCCAAAGGCATTCCTTCTCCCAACTGCTACTTTTATTAGACAACTCCACTATGTTTTGTCCCGTAATTATTTCAATTAATAAAAAGGCTTACCATTTGCTTTATTCAGTTCCACAAGTGTCCCTATATGCACCGGTAAACAATTTGCATGGAAAGGATCTTTTTCCATTACTCTGCAAGTTAAAACACATTTCGAACATTACCACTCCCAAGACAATGTATGGCAGCATTCATTATACGCAGATACATTTATTACAGCATTACAGGTAAGATTATGGGTTATACATTTTCTAGCTTTGTTTGGCTAGTGTGGTCCTCACCTGGGGACCACAGTGTTGGGGACTGAACCCCAGGTTCCAGCATGCAAAGCCCGCAATCAATCTGCTTAGCACTTTGCTAAATTCATAACCATCAGTTTCAGAAAGTTAAGGCAAGGACTAGGGTATACGTGAGGGGAAATCCAGTTTATCTGGAAAGAATAAACTTCGAAGGGTTCGGAAGACAGCTTCAAGAGCCAGAGGGCACACTTTGCAAAGAGAAGCCCGGGTTTGATCCCCGGCACGGCATGTTCCTCTGACCACTATCCAGGAGTGGCCCCAAACCTCCATCAATTAGCAGACAGGCGTCATGGATGAGGAGATAGCTCATACGGTCAAACATGTGCCGAGAGCATGCAAAGCCCTGAGTTCATTCCTTGGCGAGTCCTGGTCCCCAACACAGCTCGGTTAAATGCCGTGTGACCCAGGCAGCCCCAGAACACCACTCGCCCGAATACCACCAGCAGCACTGCACCAAGTTCTGCTGGGAGTAGTCTCGGGCTCTCAGTACTATAGAAGAACAGAGATGTTTCTGGTGCTGGGGGTCAAACTCCGGGGTCAGGGCCTCAGACGTCCAAGGCACGCAATCTTCTGCTGCGCTCTATCCCCAGGCCCCATAAAGACCAACAAACAGGCCCAGAGTAGAGGACAGCAAGCAGGGCACTTGCGCAAGACAAGGGGGCACTTGCACATAGCCAACCCAGGCTGGATCCCCAACATCGCGTAGGGCCCCCCAAGCACAACCAGGAGTTATCCCTGAGCACAGAGCCAGGAGTAAGCCCTGAGAACATCTAGGAGTGACCCCAGAAACAGAACAACCAACCAAAAAAGACTCCAAGACCAATGAATAAAAGTCAAGTACATTTATGTCAACAGAACTTGCAATATAATACTCCGTTTAGAAGACTAAAACAATATGAAATACAGGATTACAAGTACTTGCCAATCAAAACTTTTGTGTACGTAAGGATTTTAGAAACCCAAAGATCCATAAAAATCAGTATGTGCAAATATCTTAGAGATACATTTGTGGTGCTAGAGATAGTACAGGCGGGAAAGCACTTGCCTTGCATGCAGCCACATGGTTCGAGTCCCTAGCATCAGATTCCCTGTCAGGAGGCACATCTTAACAGGAAGCCAGGTGTGGCCTGGCCACACAAACACTCCCATGAATAAAAATATTTTAGGGGGCCAAAGAAAGAGAACAGAGGGGAGAGCTGAGCTGTGTTTGATTGCCGGCACTTCGATAGTTCCCTGTGCCCGATGGAGTGAACCCTGAGTGCAGAGCCAAAAGCCCTGAGCACAGGCAGGTGTGTCCCCTGCCCCACAACCCCTCACATTTGAAAAATACATCAATTCAAACTCCGTGCAGTGTAAAATGGGTATTGTACTGGGAGATGGCTTAGCAGGGGGTGAGTCTAACTGAGCACCAATGTCTACAGGAAATGTCTACGGGATTAAATTAGTCCCTATAGGAGACTGGACTTCATGCAACACCACACGAGAATGGGACCAAACCTGATTTCAAACTTCAGATTAACAAAGTTTGGACTAGGGGCGGGAAAGAGACTCACGGGGCCGGAGCCCAGGTTGCCAGCCTTAGCAAGCATGGTCTTCTGAGCACAGGGGGAAGAGACCCCCCAGCACTGAGCCGACCAGGTATGGCTCCCAAAATAAAATAAACAGAAACAGTAAAGGCTGAATGAAGAACATGTGTACTCTGAGTTTAATGGAATAAACCCACAGCATGCAACAACCTCTGTCTATAATCTGCTCTCCTAAAGCCAACCCAGTCTGGTACTCTGTCAACAGCAAAGGCAACTGTAACCATTATTTCCTTGGCAACTCAGAAAGCCATCCCAACACACTTTCTTACATTCTTACATGAAAATGAGCATGGATACTTACACAGAAGTAAGCTTGTAGCACATTTTAAAGTCACAGTTATAATAATGTCTTTCTGCTAAAGATACTACCACATCCAGGTTCTCCTGCAAGCCATCCACGGAGTCAGGGATGAGCGTTTCACTAGGCTTATTATACTGAAACACAGAGAATTCAGATATAATAAACTCCACGTGGCGTACCAGATGCGAAAGCAGACTCAGAAACCAAGAGAGAATGCAGGGGTCAAGAGCACAGGCCTCGCAGAGTCGAGGACCCAGTTCCACCCCATTCCTGAACATCACTGAGTATGATTCTAGCAACAAAACATTCAGCCCAGCTGGTGAAGTACCACAGGGAATGACCCCCAGACGCCTTTAGCACTGCCATGGGAAACCCTGCCATAAATAAATGAAAGAAAACAGGAAAAGGCATGCTCGATTTGGCCTCAGTGCTCAAAGGACGTGTTTTCATCACCATTCCTCTCAAAAAGTTTAATCTCATCATAATGTTAGGACAGAATTTCAAGGCAAGAACTCTACTACATAGCAGAAGCTTAGGAAGCATAAAAATGTTTGCACACGGGCTGGAGCTATTGCACAGCAGGTCGGACATTTGCCTTGCACGCTGCCCACCTAGGTTCGATTCTCAGCATCCCATATGGTCCCCCGAGCACTGCCAGGAATAATTCCTGAGTGCATGAACCAGGAGTAACTCCTGTGCATCACCAGGTGTGACCCAAAAAGCAAAAAAAAATTCTTTGAGTGATCTGGCAGGGACAACAGCAACATCTTTGAAGACTGGGGACATTAGGGAAGACGAGACAGCTTGGGGTGGGTGGACTTAGGGAAGACAAAATTTCCTTCCATGAAAATCTCGAGCCACCATTGGGTCTGGAGGCTATTGTAACCTCTCATGGAATAAATGTTGCATGCGTCTGATCCAGGTTTGATTCCCGGCACCCCAAATGGATCTTTGAGCCCTGCCAGAACTGATCCCTGAGCTCAGAGCCAGGAGTAAGCCTCTGATTATTGCTCGGTGGATGTGGCGTCCCCCTCATCCTCCCCCTCCCCGCAATGTACCTGTGAACATCACAGCCTGCTTTGAGTGAGCCCTGCCCTGACCTAAGGGATGCCTTGCTGAACCCCCTTTGCACTGCCCACTTTACCATCAACAGGATTGAGACGTGTAGCTTCACCTTCCCTTTATGCATGGGCTAAAGTGAGTTTGAGTTTTCGGTGCTCAGGGCTTCCTCTTGGTTCTGTGCTCAGGGATCACTCTTGGCAGGGCTCCGGGGACCATATGGGATACTGGGGATCAAACTCAGCTTGGTCAGTGAGCAAGGTAAGTTCCTAAATCCCTGTGTGATCTCTTCTGTCCCTGGAGTGGTTTGAAAGGCCAATGCAGAACCAAAGCATCCCCACGGAGCGCCGTGAACGAGGAGTGGAAACAAATAGGTAAAAACTTGGTTAGCAGGGCTGGAGCAGTAGCACAGCGGGTAGGGCATTTGCCTTGCACACGACTGACCTGGGTTCGATTCCCAGCATCCCATATGGTCCCCTGAGCACCAGGAGTAATTCATGAGTGCAGAGCCAGGAGTAACTCCTGTGCATCGCCGGGTGTGACCCCCCCCCCAAAAAAAAAAGCGAAAAAAAAAAACCCAGAAAAACTTGGTTAGCGATGAAATCAGACTGGAGGGCTGGGCTTAGATTCCTGCCAACAGTGACCTCCCACTGCTCCAGCCGAGGCCTGGGAGTCGGGCTGCATCTGGCTACCTCGGGCAATAAGATGGTCCTGGGAGATGGCTCCAAGGGGTTCCTTCTGCTGCAGGCAGGCGGGCCTGGGCTGAACGTGGGCTGCCGAGCGCGCATGCATCCCCCTGGGCTCCCTGCCGCTGTGTCCCCCGGGATGGGGGCTGCGTGTCGGCTCCAGGTGCCACGTGGTGTGCGTGCATCTGAGTGGGAAAGCTAACTGGATTCTTCCCCAGTCCATGAAGGAGAAGCCTGTTTTTCTCCTGGTTCCCTCCCGGGCGCTGGGGCAGGCTTGATTAATATTCTCCCCGCAGCGGCCTTCCTGCTCCCAAGCTGCCAACCAGCCCTTCCTTCGATCGCTCATTATATCAACAGTTTGTCTGTTATTCGGAACAGTGGAAAAAGCCTTCTGCAAACACGCCCTCCGGCTCAGGGGGCATATGCGATAACTTACTCAAACCAACCTGATACTTATTTCATTTCCCTGCAAAGTCCACTCCAAAGAATTTTTCTTTTTTAAAAAGTAATTTCTGAAAACTTTGGCTAGGCCATTTGTTTGGCTCTAAGACGTGCTCCCCAGAGCCATTGGTAATTATAACTGGAGTGAGGAAGCTCTGTTATTAGAAATAATATTTGGTCCTAGACGACGCGGGAAAAGTTGGGGGAAGAAGGAATGGAAGGTCGGGAGAAGAAGGGGTGAGATGGAAGGGCAGGGCTCTGGCGGTATTCATAAACCCCAGTTTTTGTATTTTGACAAAGAGCTGGGGGAACTCCAGGGGGAAAAAAGGCTTGGAAAAGTGTTGGCTCTTGGAGAGCTATGGCCTTCCATGTGGCAGCTGTTAGTAAAACAAGTAGCACTGTAGCACCGTCCTCCTGTTCATCGATTTGCTCGAGCGGGCACCAGTAACATCTCCATTGTGAGACTTGTTGTTACTGTGTTTGGTATATCAAATACGCCACGGGGAGCTTACCATGCTCTGACGTGCCAGCGGGATACTCTTGGTAGCTTGTCAGGCTCTCCGTGAGAGATGGAGGAATCGAACCCGGGTTGGCCGCGTGTAAGGCAAACGCCCTACCCACTGTGCTATCGCTCCGGCCCATTATAATTAATTATATTAAATAGACACTTTTGGTTCCTCACCCTGTCCGCATCTCCATGGTTCCACAGAAAAATTCTCAAGGCATGGATGTTCTAGAAAGATCCTGGGTTGTAAGGCACAGTGGCTACTAACATGTACTTATTTCTTTTTCTTTGGGGCTTATTTTTTTTTCTTTTGGGTCACACCCAGCAATGCTCCTGGGTCACTCCTGGCTCTGCACTCAGGAATTACTCCTGACGGTGCTTGGGGGACCATATGGGATGCCGGGGATTGAACCCAGGTTGGCCGCGTGCAAGGCAAACGCCCTACCCGCTGTGCTATCACTCCGGCCCATTGGGGCTTATTTTGGAGGGTTGGGTGTGGGAGGATGCCACTTCAGGCAGACTCAGGGATCACTCCTGACTCTGAGCTCAGGGATCAGCAGTGAGGGGGTGAGGGGAATAAAGCCAGGTTAGCTGCATGCACGGCAAGCGCCTTAACGCTTGCACTATCTCTCCAGCTCCAGACTTACCGTATTTCTGATTTGAGACTGTACTGCTCCTGTCAGGAGGGGGCCTGAAAGCCTGCACATGTCACTCGGGGTATGGATGGGAAGTGGCACCTTTCAGCTCAAAGACGCTGAACACAGGAAACGAAGACTGTGAAGACGGCCTAAGGGTTAGACCCTGAACCCCAAGCTGCAATACTCCTTGTCCGCCTGTGTCTGACACCCTGGACAGTTGTGCCTACCAGGATCGTGTCTGCCCCTGGCAGTGTGCCAGGATCATAAGCTGGCAGGGACAGTTGAGATTATGCTACCCTGAGGCTTAGTCAGGGAGAAGCTCTGTGAAGCTTTGTTTCGTTTGATGAAAATTAGCCATAGCAACAAGGCATATACTCTCTCTTCTCTGCGTTTCCGGAACCATGCAGGTTCTCAAAACTTGGGTAAAACACGATGGGCTTTTTGTTTGATTTGGGGGTGGCGTGGGGTTTCCCATTCCTGGCAATACCCAGGATGCGGTGCAACTCAGAACTTGCAGTGCCAGGGCAACTGGTGCCACACCTGGAGATGTTCAGAGGACCGTGTGCTTCCAGGGATAGAACCAGAGTGTGTGTGTGCAACGCTAGCACTTGAATCCCTGTACCATCTCCCTGACCCCAACTTCTTAAACCTATGTTTGCAGAGGAAGGTGTGCAACATTAGAATGACTTTTGGATCTTACTTTGGACAGATTTGAAATTAACCCTGATACAGGCTGTTTGGCTGATAGTTCAGTAGAGGATATTTGATATTTTTGTTTTCTCTCTTCCTCTCTCCCTCCCTCCCTTCCTCCTTCCCTCCCTCCCTCCGTCCCTCCCTCCCTTCCGTCTTTCCATTCTTTTCTCCACACCCGGTAGAACTTAGGGTTTACTCCTGGCTCTGGGCTGGAGCGATAGCACAGTGGGTAGGGCATTTGCCTTGCAAGTGGCCAACATGGCCAACCCAAGTTCAATTCCTCTGTCCCTCTCGGAGAGCCCGGCAAGCTACTGAGAGTATCTCACCCGCACAGCAAAGCCTGGCAAGCTACCCGTGGCATATTCGATATGCCAAACACAGGAACTATTGTCACAATGGAGACATTACTGGGCCCGCCGGAGCAAATCCATCAACAACGGGAGGACAGTGACAGTGACTCCTAGCTCTGCACTCAGGGATCACTCTTGGCAGGACTCCGGTGACCATATGGGATGCCTCGGATTGAACCCAGGTTGGCTGTGTGCAAGGGAACCGCCCTACCCTGCGATCTCTTTAGCCCCAGAACAGGATACTTTTAAAACAAAAGTATTTGCATACTTCCATAGCTCAGCACTTTGCATGAGCAATTGCCTGCACCTGTAGATGCTGTGTATAGATGGAGCACTCACCGGGCATGTGGCAGGTGGAGCACTCACCTGGCAGGTCCTGTGTTGCACCCCCTTACCCCTCAGCACAACTGATGTGGATCTAAGGGCCTCTGATCACCTCCAGACCTGAGCTAGGCCCTCTGTGCTGGGGGTGACTCCATTAACACGAAGGTGCCTCCGCTCACAGCACCTTGTCCTTGCCATGTTTTCGGTCATTGGGAGAAGCTTGTCTTTGAACTCTTTTGGCTCATTGCTGTTGGGTTTTCCTGGTGCCCCGGTAAACAGCCGCCTAAGAATTCTTTCCAGCACTGGTCTTTGAGGGCATATTTCAGTAAACAGACAGCCCTGCCTTCAGATAGCTCAACTTACAAGCTTGTTACGTCCCAGTGGTGCAGAAGCGATACACATTCAGTAGAATTAGGAATTTTGTTCTTTTCTGGGTAAGTGAGGCAGAGTGATGAGCCAGGCTCTATTCTGGCTGCAGCCCCCCGGGAGGGTGAACCCCCGCACCCCCAGCTGTTCTCAAGCTTCATCAGAGAGGTGACCAGGTGTCCCCGTGGCTGGAGCATCCGTGTATCCAGCAGTTGATTCTGGTCAGTCCTGGGCCCAGGGCGCTCTGTGTCGCCATGTTAGCGGGGAGGAGACTCCCGGCCGACCTGGTACCCAGTTTTTTTTTTTTTGCATTTTGGGTCACACCTGATGCTGCACAGGGGTTACTCCTGGCTCATGCACTCAGGAATTACTTCTAGTGGTGCTTGGGGGACCAGATGGGATGCTGGGAATCGAACCTGGGTCGACCACGTGCAAGGCAAATACCTTACTCGCTGTGCTGTCGCTCCAACCAGTTTCTGTGCCGGAGCCACTGGGTCTCCTGTGAGTGCAGGTGGCTTCGTGGAGGGGACCCGGCCCAGAGTGGGCTCATGGAAAGTGCTCTGAGCGTGAGAGAGCAGCTTAAACTACGTGGTACTAAGTGGTATTAAATGCATTTTCACGGGGGTGTGCACCTGGCAGTGGTCAGGGCTTACTCCCAGCTCTGTGCTCAGGACTCATACCTGGGAGAGCTCTGGGGACCCTGTGGGGTGCCAGGGAGAGAATCTGGATTGCCCACCTGGAAGGCAAGTGCCCTACCCACTCTATTATTTCTATTATTTCTCCAGCTCAGTATTAAGTACATTTTGACTTAAGATCAATTTTTGGTTTGGTGTTTGGGCCACAGACCCAGCAGAGCGTGGGGGCTTCTCCTGGCTCAGTGCTCAGGGGTTTCTCCCGGTGGTGCTGGGGGACCATGTAGTACTGGGCATCGAACCTGGGGCACCTGTATGCAAAGGCGTACTCAGAGCTTTGGACTGTATCTGGCTTCTGGAGTAAGTTTAATTTTAATTTTGTATTTCCCTTTCCCTTTGTTGTGATGTCTGTGATTAAACGCATGGCTGCCGTGTGCTGGGACTTGTGATTCTGGGGATCACACTTGGCCCTGGGGGTGCAGTGCTGGGGGCTGAGCTTGCAGCCTTACATGTTAGTGCTGTACCACTAAACATTCTGGTGGGTTTGTAGGGGTGTAATTTCCTCGAAAGTCATGTATTTCTAGTCAGGGAAAACGGTGGCTAGGAGGATTCATCAGTGGTTGGAATCAACCACAAGTGTGTGTCGGGATGAGGGTAGGTAATATAGGTAATGTAGAGAAGGGACCAGTATGACAATAATAGCTGGAAAAAAATCATTGGACAAGAACTGAGTGTTAAAAGAAGGTAAAGGGATATTCGTGATAACTTTTCAGTATCTGTATTATAAACCACAATGCCCAAAAGGGATGGAGGGAAGGAGGAGGGAGGGAGAGAGGGAGGGAGAGAGAAAGAGAGAGAGAGAGACAAGGAGACAGATACAGAGAGACAGAGAGATAGAAACAGAGACAAACAGAGACAGAGAGAGAGAGGGAGAAGGAGAGAGAGGGAGAGAGAGAGAGAAGAAAAGTGCTTGCCTGCCATAGAGGAGGAGAGGTGATGGGAGGGAACCTGGGGACACTGGTGCTGGAAAATGTGCACTGGTGGAGGGATGGGTGTTGGAACATTGTATGACTGAAACCTAATCACGAACAGCGTTTGCAAGTGTCTATCTCAGAGTGATTCAATCACAAATCACAAAAATCACAAATCATCCTGTTAGTCGTCGATTGCCTCGAGCAGGCCCCAGTAACGTCTCCTTCATCCTAGCCCTGAGA
>JAOXYA010000041.1:53115581-53140210 GCA_028565675.1 Sorex palustris | reverse complement strand
GAATCGCCATGAGATGGGCTGGAGCCTTAGCATGGCGGTAGGGCGTTTGCCCAGGTTTGATTCCTCGGCCCCTCTCGGAGAGCCCGGCAAGCCACCGAGAGTATCCCGCCCGCGCGGCAGAGCCTGGCAAGCCCCCTGTGACGTATTCGATATGCCAAACACAGCAACAACAAGTCTCACGGTGGAGACGTTACTGGGCCCGCTCGAGCAACGCTCGAACAACGAGGGGGACAGTGACAGTGACGCCATGAGATACAAAGTCGTTTATGACTGGGCTTCAGCCCTGCGATGTTCCGACCCCGTCCCTTCATCACTCTGCAGCTCCCGCCGCCAGAGCCCCCAGTTTCTCTCCCGCCGACTCCCCCACCCCCGTGGCAGGCACGTTCTTTCTTTCTCTCCCTCCTGCTCTCTTCGTCTCTGTCTCTCCTCTGGGCGTTGCGGTCTTCTTGGCTCACTCTGAAGACCAGCACAAGGGCACGCACAGCCCAGATGTGCTCTCAGCCGTGCTCTGACTCGCGAAACGCAGAAAACAAAGACCTCCGGGCACTCGTGCAGCTCCGAGACAAGGCAGGGGCTGGCTGGGGGCACAGCCGGTCAGGAATAGATCCGTGAAGCGCGAGATGCTGAGTGTGGCGGGGTGGGTGATCCGCTGCCCCTTGCTCTTCAGGTGAAGCCAAGAATCTGCCCACGTACCCGGGGCCCAGCAAGCTGCGGGACTGCTACTGCACCGTGAACCTGGACCAGGAGGAGGTCTTCAGAACCAAGGTGGTGGAGAAGTCCCTGTGGTAAGCTCGGCGGCTGGAGCACTGCCGGGGTGCGAAGGGACGCTCCCGTGGCAGGGCCGGGGCGGCACGCACCGTGCCGCGTCAGCCAGGCACAAGCGCGGTGCCCCACGCAGGAGACCTGCGGAAGCTTCCCCCTCCCAGTAGGCTGCCTGAGAGCTCCCCGTGGTCGGGACTGAGAAACGTGGGGTAGGCTTGGGGGAGCGCGGCCTGGAACTGTTCAGCGGGGGTGCTGATGTCCACGTGATTTGCATTCTGGGGTCCCCACACCCACCCCAGAGGCCGCGTGGCAGGAAGTGGTGGCACCTCATGGTCACAGCAGTTCAGAGGCGCTGCCTTGGGTGAGGTGCAGAGCCTTCCGGGGCGGGCCGGGTGTGGCACCCGCGGCAGCTTGTTTGTGCCGAGCCTCTTGGCAGAGAAGACCAGGAGGCCCCGCCCAGCCGCCCGCCCCCAGCCCACATCTCCCGCTCTGGGCCTCGGTGGGTGTGCGGGGCCAGCCAGACTTCTATTCTGAGCTGGGAGCATTTTTAGCAGATGAATTATAACCTGCACGCTGCTGCTGCGCCTCGTGGGACAGACTGTCGGGCCTGGTGACCGAGTGCATTTACCTTTCAGAGAACTGATAGACGCCCACCAACTGCCCACCCCCGGGGCCTGGAAGCGGCTCCTTCGTCTGCCCGGGTGACCTGGCCACTGCCTGCCGGGGGTGGCCAGGTCACTGTCTCTCTAGGGTGGGCTGGTCACTGCCTGCCCGGGTGGTCTGGTCATTACGTCCTGGGGGGTGGCCTGGTTGCTGCCTGCCAGGATGGGTGGCCTGGTCACTGCCTGCTGGTGTGGCTGCTGCAGTTGTGCCCTGAGTGCGCTTGTGTAACTGCAGGTCCCAGATTCCATGTCCAGAGCAGCTGGGCAAGGGCAGGGGTCTCCCAGCCCCAGTGGCCCCTGCTGCTCATCAGCACAGTCACCCACACTCTTGTGAACGCCCAGTCTGAGCTCTGCTCTGCATCCTGCATCCCACACCTGCTGCCCTGCCACCAAAGGGGGCTCCTGGGAGGAGTGGGTGAGTGCGCCCCGAAACAGACCCAGCCCTTCTCTGGCCTGGGAGCCGCAGGGTGAGCCAGTTGTGCAGAACATCCCTTGGAGGGTCCTGGGGAAGGTCTTGTGGGACGTCTGCAGAACATGCCGCGGAATGACCCCTGGGGTGTCCCGTGGATGTCCCCTGGAATGTCCTAAGGAGTGTCCCGTGGAGTGTCCTGTGGATCATCCTGTGGAACATCCCTCAGAGTGTCCCAAGGAGTGTCCCATAGATTGTCCCGTGGAACTTCTCTCTGTAGCTGCAGCCTGAGCCGCAGGGCCTCGCTGGGTCAGCCTGGACAACGCCCCACACCGGTGGCAGCAGGACCAGAAGCCACAGGGAAGGGCTGCATGTGCTGAGACCGCTGGCACAAGCCCTTCTTTCAGCTGGTGGTCCGTGTGTCTGGGGTGTGGAACCGCCCCCCCCCGCCCCCCGCTCCCACCATGTGCTCATCTTGGCTCCTCTCTTCTTGGGCCTTGCTTCCCTGGTGAGCGCGGGGCAGTGAGGAGAGGCTGGGTAGGGCAAGAGCCAGGTGAGGAGGAGGAGGCACCTGAGGGGGGTTCCCGGCTGCAGCCAGGTTCTTGCCTCCTTTGTGACAACAGGGGGCCATGCTACTCTCCCCCGGGAACGGCAGCAGGGGACGCAGGCACAGCCCCATTCGGCCCTCCGTCTCTGTCCGGACCCCACACCCCCGTGTCCCCACCTCCATCTCTATGGGAATCGGGCTCCCAGCTGACCCCACCTCCGCCCTGACCCCTATCTCCGTCTGACCTCAATCTCTGTCTTGACCCCATCTCCATCCAGACCCCCATCCTAAACCCTCACTCTGTCCTGAACCCCTGACTCCAGCTGGCACTCTCCCCCCCACCCCTGTGTCATGCCCCGTAACAGGAACCCCTCAAGCCGCCTGGTGTGAGGGCCTGGGCAGGAGCGCAGTGGCCCCAAACCCACGCCGTGTGTTCTATCACGCCCCGCTCTGTGCCCCCTGGAATGCTGAGTTCCTGCTGGGTCCCTGTGTGGACTGAGTCTGCGAGTGAGTGCAGCGTGGTTGAAGAGCTGTTCCTGGCTTGTCTCTTCCCCGTGAGCAAAGGAGAGTGGCAGGAGGGCCGACTTGGGCCAAGAGAGGAGTGTGCCTCGCCTTATGGGGGACAGCCAAGGGGCTGGGGCAGGTGGGCCTGTCGGGCACTGAGCCCCGCCTCGAGACGGGAAGTCTCCCCCTCAGCCCGGTGCCGGGGCTCGGCTGTCACTGCAGCCTGTGCTGGGAGGGCCGGGGGCTGCGTGACTCCCCTGCGTGCCTGGGCCGGGGAGGTGCCACCGTGGGGGGCTGTCGCTCTTCTCTGGAGCGCACTGCTCTTCCCTGCAATTACAGTGCCGGGGCTGTCCCTGGGGGCGGAAGCCGGCATTCACATCCTCCGCCAGCCGCACTATTTACGGCGAGCCAACTCCTCTGGGCGGCTTTCCGTCCCTGTGAAGGGCTCCTCCCGCAGGGCCATTAGTCACCATCCCAGCGGTGACCTTGGCGGAGGACAAAGCGGCTCTGTGTGGAGACCCCCTGGTGAGGCGCATGGGAAGGGGAAGTGCACTGTGTGGCTCTTTGAGTCCACCAAGAAGGGGGCATTGTCCCAGCTCACGGGGCGGGCAGCCCCCCGTGCCCATGACCCCGTTTCCTCTGCAGAGATGTGTCCGGGCGAGGGAGCTGCCTAGCGGGACAGTCCTTGACTGGCCCCGACTGTGTCGGCCCCCAGAGTCCACCTCTGCCTTGGCCACATGACGGGCGGGGGGCCGGGAGGCCGGAGCAGAGTCAGGGCCTGGGCACGGGCCCCTCACGGCAGCGCTGTCGACTGCAGCGTCTCCCATCCCTGTGGGCTGGGCGCGGCCCCCCCAGAGCCCAGGACAGTGCTGTCCACTCACCCCAGCCCACCCGGGTGGAGGTAGGTGGAGTCAGGGAGCCCACTAGTGCCGAGGAGGCTCGATCGCAGGCAGACTCGCCAGCCACGCTCACCCATGGGTGCTCGACCCTGGGAGCCCCAGGACCTTGCTTCTGACTTCCGGCCTGTTTTGCTTGACTTTTGCTTTGATGCTCCACACCCAGGCATGCTCTGGACCCAGGGGTCACTCCTGGCCAGTGCTCCATTAGTGCCGGGGGGCCTACCTCCAGCATCAACACCTGCACTCAGACCTTTGAGCCATATCCGAGGCCCCTGATTTTGTTTCTCTATTTAATTTTTGGGTCTCTGGGCAACTCCAGGCGGTGATCAGGGATCACTCGGGATCTGTACACATGGATCACTCCTGGCGGGCTCAGGGGACCATGTGGGGTGCCATGGATGAAACCCGTCCTGTCTGCATGCAAGGCAAAAGCCCTGTCTCTGGCCCCTGTGTTTGGTGTTTAAAGCCAGCCTTATTAAAATGCAAGCATGCGTCAGAAAATACCATTAAAGATGAGCAATTCCAAAGAACAAAGCTTAACACACACACACACACACACACACACAATAAAAACAAAACAAAAAGGGAACGAAAAATAAAGTGAAAGTTCTGGTTCCCCCTCTTTGAGCTGGCTTAGTGCTCTCCATGGCAGGCCAACACTGATAGAGCCTGTCTGTCCCGATCCCTGTCCCTGAAGCTGACCCTGGACATGTCATGTGTCCTGCTCTCAGCCCTGCTGATCGGGAGGAGGCCCCCTCGAAATGCTCAGAGGAGTGCTCATTCACGGGGACCCAGCCTGACGCCTGTGTTCTTTGTGCATCAGACTGGTGCGGGTGTCTACCCAGCAGTGCTGGGTCAGGGGCGCAGCTGCCAGGAGGGCTGTGTGCCCAGTGCAGCGTGTGCACGAAGCCACAGCACTGCAGAGTGCACGTCGGCACAGATGGTAGATGTGCATGCAGGCTTGGGGGTGAGGAGTGTGAGTGTGTGCGCAGACTCGGGGTGGGGAGTGTGAGTATGTGTGCAGACTAGGGGTGAGGAGTGTGAGTGACCATGCAGGCACGGGGTGAGGAGTGTGGATGCCGGCCCGGCCTCCTCCGTTGCAGCCTCATGGCCCGTGTGCTCATCCCTGGGCCCAAGGCACTGCAGGGACACCCAAGGGGGGTGGACGTCGGCAGCCGCCCACACGGCCCCTCCTTCTTGCATGCATCTATGCAGTGAGCCAGGCGGGAACCCGGAACTCTCCCGTTGCTGCTTGCCTCCAGCTTAGAGGGCGTGTATGGACCGGTGTGTGTGTGCACATACATGTATGTGCATGTTTACATATCTGTCCATAAGTGCACCGTCTATTGTGTTCCCACATGTACATGTCCATCACGTGTGCACATGCATGCATATATACTTATTTCCTTATGTGTGTTCACACGTGTACGTACGTGTGTCTCCACATGTAGCTCTGCATGTGTGCACACCGGTCTGTGTGTGAATGCCACATGTCCGCACGGTGCGCACATATGTGTGCACTGTTGATGCTGTGGATGGACGTCATGAAATTTGTACCCATGGCCACAGTGCAGGGGACGGTTTGGTTCCCGAGAGGTGCGGGTGCAGGAACGTGCTCAGGGATGATGCTCACAGTTGCTTCGCAGCAGCCTGGCTGTGTCCTGAGCGGGCAGGGGACCCAGGAACAGGAGAGGCTGGTTCCGTGCCGAGACGGGGGTCCCGAGTGGACAGACTCAGCTTGGACCACGGCACATCCCACGTGCCTGGCCTTTCTGCCAGGTCCGGCAGCTGAGGAGCCAGACCCCAAGCCTGATGCGGTTTCCCTGACAGCCCTGCCTGGCTGCAGCGCTGGCCTCATGGTGGCCGCAGGGAAACAGGCTGAGTGCCGGGTGGTGTGAGCTGTGTGCAGGTCTCCTCGGGGGTGGTCTCAGGGGCCCGCTGCTGTCTGCAGGGCCCCCTGTGCTGATGGGTCTGGGTGGCCGTGGAGAGCCGTGGATTAGAGTTCACAGGTTTGCCTCAGACCTTAATGGTCCCTGAGAGTGTGAAATGGGCCAGGGGTCCCAAGATTCCTGGGGGAGTTTCTGCCGGGCTTCCCGGACGAGGTCTTTGCAGCAGCCCCTCCCGGCAGGGGGCCTGCAGCCAGCTCGCTCGACCTCTTGGGGAAGCTGCGGCTGTGGTGTGGACACAGGGCCCGACCTGCTGCTCCCGGATGCAGGGCCATTGGCCACACGGGGGTCAGTCCTGCCCCCTGCCTGCCTCACGGCACATGCCTCTGGGCCCACGCAGGCCCGAGCCTGGGCACAGCCTCCACAGCCCCACGCGCTGGCCCGCACCGAGTGGGGGGCTTCACGAAGGGGACACGGGTGGGCTTGGCGGCCCCAGCACGGCCCTCTCCTGGGGCCCATCTCTCCCCCCCCGCAGAACAGCAGTGGCTGCTGGTGGCCGTGGCAGGGCAGGGGCCACGGGGAACGTGGGGTCATGGGGCAGCAGGCGCGGGACACGGGTGGGAGTGGGCCCTGGGGTTGGGGCCAGGTCGGCGAGAGGCTGGGGGGCAGGATGTGCGGGTGCGGGTGCGAGTGAGCGGCGCCTCCCCGCAGCCCGTTCTACGGCGAGGACTTCCACTGCGAGATCCCGCGCAGCTTCCGCAGCCTGGCCTTCTACATCTTCGACAGGGACGTCTTCCGGCGGGACTCCATCATCGGTAGGTGGGACACGGCCTGCCCGCCACATGCCCTTCCCCCAGGGGTGACCGTTCCTCCCGCCTTGGCCCCGTCCCACACCCTCCATGGCTCTCGCAGGCGTCCGTGCTGCTGGTCTTTGTGTTGTGCCGAGCTGGGCGGGCGCAGTCCCTACCCTGCCTGTCCAGGCGCGCCAGCTCTCTGTGGGGTGGGTGCAGTTCAGAGGTCCTGGGGTCCTTGACACACTGGGTCTCCTCCTACTGGGCCCTCCAGAGGTTCCTGGTGCTCCAGCAGCACGTGAGTCCGGTGGGAGGCCCCTGGGGAGGTGGGTGTGAGGAGAGATGGGCGGGGTCCTCTGCTCCCCAGGCCCGAGCTGGTGTCCCCCCCCCCCCAGCTGTCCCCCTTGAGCAGAGGAGCAGTTGCGGCAGGAGCTGCAAGAGCAGGGTCCCAGGTGGGGTCTCTCCAGGCACCTCTGAGTGCTGCCCCCGGGGTGGGTGCCCGTCCCGTCCCTGCCCTCTGAGAGCTGCTGGGGTGGCTGGTCTGGCTCTTCCTGCGTCCCAGGTGGAGACAGGAGAGGGGAGAGTGAGTCCTTTTCCTCAGTGAGACAGAGTCCTTCTTGTCCAGCCCCGCACACAGGATTCGCCTTCAGTACCACCCAGCTCCACCCTCCACACCACCCAACCTGCACTCCCCTGTCACCCCCACACCAACCCTAAACACCCGAACCCCACCCTCACCACCCGCACCCACCTCCACTCCACCCTGCAACCACCCTCACTCCACCCCACTCTGCATCCTTCACCCCACCCTTTTTCCTGCCCCTGATTTTCACTTTCTATGAGGGATTCCAAGCGCTGTGGGTCTGCCGTGCTCTCGGGGCTCGTGTGGACGCTCCTCTCCAAGCTCTCCGCCCGGACCAGGGACTGAGCCTGCTGGAGGCGCCTTCTTGGGCAGACACTGGGGCCACCATGTCCGCTGGGTGCCTGCACTGGCCGCCCTCCAAGCACCAGGCCGAGTGGTGTCGGGCCTGTGGAGCCTGGGGCCTCAGCCCTCCCCCGCGGCCCCTGCACCGGCTGCTCTCAGCCGCCCCTTTCTCAGGCCGCCTTTGGGCAGGGTGCCTGATCGCGCGAGACCCCTCACTCCGTTCTGGGCCGCAGGGAAGGTGTCCATCCAGAAGGAAGACTTGCAGAAATACCACAACAGGGACACCTGGTTCCAGCTGCAGCACGTGGACGCCGACTCGGAGGTGCAGGTGAGCCGGCTGGGGGCAGCACTGGACAGCCTGCCTGCTGTCCTGTCGTGCACCACGGTTCTCGCAGAGGTGCAGCAGCCTGAGAAACACACGTCCGCGAGTGTGCTGACCCCTCCCTGAAAGAAAAGGAGCAGGGGAGAAAGGGGCACGGCTCCCCTGCTCAGACCCGTTTGTGGGGGGCGGGCCTCTGCCCCATGATTGCAGAGATGACAGGAAGGGCCAGTCAGACAAGGCTGCTGGGTGTGTGCTGGGGGCGGCTCCCTTCGCAGCGCTGGGCTTCTCCCCGACCGTTGACCCCTTCCCTGGAAAGGCCCCTGCCCACCATGAGCCGCGTCTGGAGGACGCTGCCACTTCTTACGGCTCCAGCTTGTGGAGAGTCCGTGGCACTGAGTCTTCCCGTCCTGGACAACTGCTCGTCTGCACACATGGAGCCTGTACCTCACACGGGAACCTGACCCGTACGGGAGCCCATCCCCCACAGGAGCCTGTCCCCCCACAGGAACTCATCCCCCACAGGAGTCCGTCCCCCACAGGAGCCCATCCCCCACAGGAACCCATCCCCCACAGGAGCCCATCCCCCACAGGAACCCGTACCCCACAGGAGCCCGTCCCCCACAGGAACCCATCCCCCACAGGAACCCAAACCCCACAAGAACCCATCCCCCACAGGAGCCCATCCCCCACGGGAACCCGACCCCCCCAGGAGTCCATCCCCTGCAGAAGCCTATCCCTGATGGAGTCTGTCTCCCACAGGAGCCTGTCCCCTGTTCCCTGAAGAGCTTATTCCTTCTCCTCTCCGGCCCCTGCTGCCTCTCAGTGAGGCCAGTGCAGGCACTTGGGGGAATGAGCACAGGACTCAGCACTACCCTGTGTCCAGATGAGGGACACATGGCCCCAGGGCACTTGCAATGGGTGGTAGGTCTGTTGTGTCCGCAGAATGGGGCTGTGTGAGGTGATTTGTGAAGTGACCCTGTGACCCCTGGCTCCATGAGCAGGGATGTGTGAGGTACCCTGTGAGATGATTCTGCATCTCTGTTAGTAGGGCGGTGTGAGGTGACCCCATGTCCCCATGAGCCAGGTGTGTGAGATATCTATGACCTGGTCCCATGTTTCCATGAGCAGAGCTGGCTGTGTGAGGTTACCTTGTGAGCTTGTGTCCCCATGAACAGGGCTGTATAAGGTATCCTGTGAAATGATTCTATGTCCCCAAGAGCAGGGCTGTGTGAGATATCCTGTGAGGTGATCCTTCCTGTGAGCAGGGCAGTATAGAATACCCTGTGAGGTGACCACCCTGTGTTTCCATGAGCATGGTTGTGTGAGGTCACCCTATGAGCCTGTGTCCCCATGAGCAGACGTGCGTAACTTACCCTGTCCCCATGTGTGAAGTGAACCTTTGAGCCTTTGTCCCTGTGAGCAGGGTCTGTGAGGTGACCCCATTTCCCTATGAGCAAGTGTGTGAAGTGAACCCAGGGCCTGGTGAGCAGGGTCTGTGAAGTGACTCTGTGTGTCTGTGACCAGATGTGTGAGGTGATCCTGTGTCCCTGTGAGAGGGTTTGTGAGGTGTCCCATGTCCTGGTGAGCATATGTATGAGGTGACCCATGTCCTGGTGAGCAGGTGTATGAGGTACCCATGTCCTGATGAGTAGGTGTGTGAGGTGATCCATGTCCTGATGAGCGGGAGTGTGAGATGACCCATGTCCTGGTGAGCAGGTGTGTGAGGTGACCCCATGTCCCTGTGAGCAGGGTCTTTGAGGTGACCCCGTGTCCCTGTGAGCAGGTGTATGAGGTGAACAATGTCCTGGTGAACAGGGTCTGTGAGGTGACCCCCAGTCCCTGTGAGCAGGTCTATGAGGTGACCCCGTGTTCTTGTGAGCAGGTGTATGAGGTGAACAATGTCCTGGTGAACAGGGTCTGTGAGGTGACCCCCAGTCCCTGTGAGCGGGTCTATGAGGTGACCCCGTGTCCTTGTGAGCAGGTGTGTGAGATGACCCATGTCCTGGTGAGCAGGTGTGTGAGTTGACCCCGTGTCCTTGTGAGTGGGTCTGTGAGGTGACCCCATGTCCCTGTGAGCGGGTCTGTGAGGTGACCTCGTGTCCCTGTGAGCAGGTTTGTGAGGTGAACCATGTCCTGGTGAGCGGGTGTATGAGGTGAACAATGTCCTGGTGAACAGGGTCTGTGAGGTGACCCCGTGTCCCTGTGAGCTGGTGTGTGAGGTGACCCCGTGTCCCTGTGACCAGGTGTGTGAGATGACCCATGTCCTGGTGAGTAGGGTCTGTGAGGTCACCCTGTGTCCCTGTGAGCAGACAGGGTGACCCCGTGTCCCTAAGAGCAGGTATGTGAGGTGACCCCATGTCCCTCTGACCAGGTGTGTAAGGTGATCCCGTGTCCCTGAGAAGAAGGGTCTATGAGGTGACCCCGACTCCCTGAGAGTGGGTGTGTGAGATGACCCTGTGTCCCTGTGAGCGTGTATGTGAGGTGACCCATGTCCTGGTGAGCAGGGTCTGTGGGGTGACCCTGTGTCCCTGTAACCAGGTCTCTGAAGTGACTCCGTGTCTCTGTGACCAGATGTGTGAGGTGACCCTGTGTTCCTGTGAGAGGATTTGTGAGGTGTCCCATGTTCTGGTGAGCAGGTGTGTGAAGTGACCCATGTCCTGGTGAGCAGATGTATGAGGTGACCCATGTCCTGGTGAACAGGGTCTGTGAGGTGACCCCATGTCCCTGTGAGCAGGTGTGTGAGGTGACCCCATGTCCCTGTGATCAGGGTTTTTGAGGTGAGCCCGTGTCCCTGTGAGTAGGTTTGTGAGGTGACCCATGTCCTGGTGAGCAGGTGTATGAGGTGAACAATGTTCTGGTAACAGGGACTGTGAGGTGACCCCCTGTCCCTGTGAGCAGGTGTGTGAGGTGACCCCGTGTCCCTGTGAGCAGGTGTGTGCAGTGTCCCATATCCTGGTGAGCAGGTGTGAGGTGACCCCATGTCCCTGTGAGCAGGTTTGTGAGGTGTACCATGTCCTGGTGAACAGGGTCTGTGAGGTGACCCCGTGTCCCAGTGAGCAGGTGATCCATGTCCTGATGAGTGGGTGTGTGAGGTGACCCCGAGTTTCTGAGAGCAGGTCTATGAGGTGACCCCGTGTCCCTGTGCGCAGGTCTGTGAGGTGACCCCGTGTCCCTGAGAGCGGGTGTGGGAGGTGCTATGAGTGACCACTCTCTGACCACCGTCCCTGTGTCTTTCAGGGGAAGGTCCACCTGGAGCTTCGTCTCAGTGAGGTCATCACTGACACGGGTGTTGTCTGCCACAAGCTGGCTGCACGGTAAGACAGGACCAGCTGCCGTGCCGTCGACTTCTCCTTTCACCCTGCTGTTGTGGACTGCTCACTGCTTTTCTGCTGTTTTCCGAGGTTCTGGAATGTTCTTCACTCTCAGGAAGCAGTGTCAGCCCTACTGGCGCGTGTTGGCTGGCGAATGGCTGTAGTCAGCGTGACTCCCGTGAGGTCTGCCAGTGTGCAGTTGACAGCACTGGGTTAGACAGAGCACTCAGGCCGTGGCACCCAGTAGTGATGGCACGTGGGTGTCTGAGGCCAGAGGCACAGCATGACGCTGCAGTCAGGCCCCATCCCGAATCTAGACCTCTCTCTAGCCCATGATGCTCGGTGAGTGTGAACATGTGAGTGTACACGTGTGTGTTCATCTGAGCATGCATGTGCATGAGTGGGAAGTGTCATGAGTGAGGGTACAGATATGAGCACATGTGTGCATGCACCACTCTTGTGTGTATGTGACTGTGAGGCTGCACATGATTGTGCATGTTTGCCTTTGCATGAGTACACATGTGAGTGAGGAAGCTTTCGTGTGTATGCACAGACACATGAGAAGTCACACATGGGGGACACAGAGGGATGTGTGAAGGCACATGTAGGACACACGGAAGTACATAAGACATGGGACACATGTAGAGACATGTAGTAGGACACATGTAGAGACATTGGACACATAGGATGTGTGGAGAACATTTAGGGACACAGGACACTGGAGGCACATGTTGAACTATGTGGGTCATATGCAGGTCCAGTATGGAACATGTGCAGATGACCTGTGGAAACATGCAAGACACATGAGGCATACGGGATACATGAAGGTCATGTGTTGATACTTGTGTAAGACACATGCAAGTCACTTGGAAATCTGTGTAGAGGCCTGTGTAGGACATGTTTGGGTCATGTGTGGAGTCATGTGTAGGATGCATGCAGGTCACATGTGGAGGCACATGTAGGATGTGTGCAGGTCATGTGTGGAGGCATGTGTTGGATGCATACAAGTCACGTGTGGAGGCACTGTAGGTCATGTGAGGGCCATGTGTGGAGGCACGTGTTGGATGCATGCAGTCACGTGTGGAGGCACTGTAGGTCATGTGAGGGCCATGTGTGGAGGCATGTGTGGGATGCATGCAGGTCACATGTGTAGAACATGTGGGGAGACCCCACGTACTGGAGTCGAAAGTTAGCCCATACCCTCACCATGTGACGTGGGACAGTACTTCCTCCGTCTACCATTTCCTGGTGCCACGTGTGAGTGGCATCGGCTAGGGTGTGGAGAGAAGGGGCTGAGGTAGGGCTTCCCCCGTGGCCTGCACCCCCGTAGGGTCTCAGGGGTAGTGGGGCAGGCCACGGCAGAGGGCTCATGCCTCCCAGGGGCCGCCCCGGGCTCAGTCCTGCCCCTTTCTAGCAGTCTGTTCCCTGCCTCAGGACACCTGGTGACTTTGTGGCAGTTGTGTTGTGCCTGGCTCTGCCACACAGATGTGATGCCTCGTCTGAGGACCGAATGGGACCCACAGGCTGCTCCCCGGGGGAGACCTGTCCTGCTGGCATCTCACTGCAGAGGCTCCTGTGTGGGAATGGGCTCTTGGGACTCGGAATCCCCGGAATCAGGACCATCTCCTCATCTTAGAAGAGGGTGACCACACCTCCA
The DNA here is from genome assembly GCA_028565675.1 of Sorex palustris. Classification (NCBI taxonomy): domain Eukaryota; kingdom Metazoa; phylum Chordata; class Mammalia; order Eulipotyphla; family Soricidae; genus Sorex; species Sorex palustris. Next base: position 53,127,535 of record JAOXYA010000041.1, on the reverse strand, counting down.
AGACTGATTTCTGATGACGGACAGTCTCAGGGGCCAGAGCTGAGCTATGGGCCCACCTTTGTGGGGTCCCAGTCCCTACCACAGGGGCCACTGATGGTCTTCTTCCCCAAGGCTAAGGGCCCCTCAGGTCCAGGTGTCTCTTGGGGGTCCCTGGACGTGCTGGCTGGCATCCTGACACACTTCAGCTCAGCTCCTTCCACACGAGAGGGCGCCTGCAGCCCTGCACCCTGGCCCAGGCAGGTTCGTGGGCTCCCTGGTCTCCAGCTGAGCACCAGGGGCCCTTAGCCTTGGGCTTGGACCTGGGCAGTGCAGTCAGCGTCTTTTGGGTCAGCCGAGAGTGTCTCCTTGGGCTCCTGGCAGCTCACGGTGGCTCAGACTTGTCCCTGCCTGCTCCTGCATCCCGAGCCTTGGCCTTTGCTGTCTTGCCGTCATGGTGGTGGCCAGCAGTGTGCGTGTCTCCCTCTGTGGCCTGCCTGGACTAGCTCTTGTGTGGCGTGAATGACTTCCCTTTCTAGCGAGATCTGAAGCCAGGTTCAGCCTCATCTCATTCTTCTCCTGTCACTGTCACTTAGAAATATCTGGGAGCCACCTCCAGGCCCGGCGAGCTGGTGGAGTGTGAGGACATGAACACGCGTGTGCAGACACACATTGCGAGGGGCCTGAGCACGCGTGTGCAGGCGAGTGCTCGACAGAGGCTGAGCATTGTCTTTTGCTTTGATTTGCTTTGCTTTGGGGCTCTCCTCGGTAGACTCAGGGCTTGCTCCTGGCTCTGTGCTTGGGGGTCTCTCCCGGCAGGCTCTGGGGTCCATGTGTGGCCCTGGCCCTGGGAGTTGAACTTGGGTCAGCCGCGAGCAAGTGTCGCTTGCTGTACTATCCACTCTAGCCCCAGTTTTGTTTGTTTGTTTGTTGTTTTTGTGGAGTTTCTTGGAGGGTTGATAGGCCTGAGCAGACCAAGGAATGAGCCAAGCAGGTAGACATGTGACAGTGTGGCCGTGGCCTGGGGCCACGAGAGGAGGGCAAGAACAGGGGGACTTGGCTGCTCCCATGAAGCTCTGACCCTGGGTCTCCTGCTACATGCCTGGGCGGGAAGGTGGCCTGGCCCAGACCCTCCACCTCTTTTCCCTCTTGTGCCCGGCTGCCCTGGCGTCCACTCCCTGGCCCTCTCCTGGTTGTCTCCTGGCTGAGCAGTGACTTGTGGCAGCCTGAGTTTGTGAGGGCCACCGAGGTGTCCCTCAGTGGCAGTGAGGCAGGGCCCCCGGCCCCAAGACCCTGCCCAGTAGATCCTGTCTCAAGGCAGAACTCAGGCACTGCTGACACCACGCCTGCCCGGGGGCAGAAGGAGGGGGCAGGGGTCTGGCGATGGTCTGTGGGTGTCCAGCCACCAATCAGGCTGGACGCTGTGCTCCTGCCACAGGCGGAAGTGGCTGAGCCGAGGCAGGAGGGAAGCAGAGCTGGCCCCTGAGGCCGGCGTCTCAGTCGGCGGCTCCCACGGTGGCACTGTCCCTTCCGGGCGTGTGAGCCCGCTGCCCCGGCCTGCAGAGCCTGCTGGCGTGGTCTGAGCCAGCCTGTTCCCAGAGAAGGGGGCCCGGGCCCGAAGGACAGAAGCCCCTATGGGAGGGCCCGCAAGCGGCACCTGCCCCAGCCGGGTTGACGCCCAGCCCTCCTGGGGGGAGGCAGAGACCGCTTAGTGCTGGCGCCGCTCATGGGGGCGTGGCGTGTGCCAGGGACTGTTCCCGGGTGCTCGGGCCCTTCCTGCCTCAGCCTCAGCTGTCCCTTTGCTGCTTTTTGAGGGAGGCCCGGCCGGCCCAAGGCAGGCCGTCTGGGCTCACTGAGGCCTGAGGGTCGGGAGACGCGGGCAGTGAACGTTCTAACAGCCCCCCCTCACAGACAAGTCTCAGGTGCCTCCCGGAGCCACGTGCAGAGCCCGACCTGCTGCGTCCCCGTGTGCCCCTTGGCCCGAGCCCCCGTGAGCACCCTGTGTGGCCTCAGCGTTGCCCCCCGAGCCCGTCCAGGCCCCGTTGTCCAGGCACAAGGGCATGGCGAGTTGCCTGCTGTGTTTCGGGAATGGCTGCAGCGCCGGGAGAAGGGGTGCTCAGGGCCACCCCTGAGACCCAGGGAGACGCGCGGCAGGGGTGCGGGAGAGGGGTCGGCCGCGAGTGAGCGGACACCAGAGGGGGCTGGCATGGACCTTGCTCCCCTGTCCCAGACCTGCGGGGCCCAGTGGGGACTGCTCTGGTCGCTCGCAGGGCTGCCAAGGGCCAGGCAGGGCAGGGTACTCGTGAGAGAGGCCCTGACCCTGCGGGGCCCCGTGTCCTGGGATCCTCAGCTCAGGGCCCACCTCCACCAGGTTCCGAGAGCCCGTCAGCCGCGGGAGGAAGCCCAGGTGCGGCACCGGAGACCGGACGGGAAGCCCGGCCGTGGGGCTGCGTGTCTGAGCCGGCCCCACACAGGCAACTCAGCCATGCTGAGGCCCACGGGCAGGGTGGACTCCTGAGCCTCCACATTCCCGCCAGCACTGCAGGGTTCGAGCCCCGCGGACCACCTCGCTCCTGTATGGCAGAGGGGCCGCGGGCGCTGGCCCCCTGCCACACAGACCCCCGATAGCCACGCAGGGGCCACAGCCCTTCTGACCACCCCGTGTCTCCACAGCATCCTCGAGTGCCAAGGCCTCCCCATTGTGAACGGGCAGTGTGACCCGTATGCCACCGTGACACTGGCAGGGCCCTACAGGTAAGTCACCCCACCCCGCCACGGCCCACCCCTGCCACGGCCCATGTCTGTCTGTCCCTGGGCTTCTGCTCAGGAAGCTCCGGGTTGCACGACTCCATGACTCCCAGGCCGGGAGAGAGAGAGGCTGGTGCCCTCCTCGGAGCTGGAGGCGGTGCTCGTGCCGTGACTCCTGTTTTCCTCATCACTTACCCTCTCTCTGGCTCCAGGTCAGAGGCCAAGAAAACCAAGGTGAAGAAGGAGACCAACAACCCGCAGTTTGATGAGGTGTTTTATTTCGAGGTCGGTGCTCCTCGGAGCCAGTCAACCCCCTGGGCCCACCCCCAGGCCCGTCCAGGGCTGCTGCGTCCCTCGGGGTGTTCCTTCCCGGTTCTGAGTTCAGTGGCGCCGTGTTAGTTCTTGCCAAACTTCAGGGCTTGTTTGGGCTTTGCCGCTTCTGGCTTCGCCGAGTGAGAAGCAGTGAGAGGTGCGGTGTGATGTGAACGCCCCAAACATAACACACAGGGGTGAGGGGGAGGGGCAGACCCACCCCCGTGGGCTCAGCTGGGGTGGGCACAGCCAGGAGGGCAGACCCGGAGTAGGCACACCTGGCACGCGCGGTGCTGCTGTCAGCCAGAGCAGGCAGGTTCACTCGCTGTCCCTGCCCACAGGTGACCAGACCCTGCAGCTACAGCCGGAAGTCACACTTTGACTTCGAGGAGGAGGACGTGGACAAGCTTGAAATCCGGTGAGTGGACTCAAGACCCTGCTTGACCAGGGCTGCCTACCTGCGGGTGTGGACAGAGGCTCCAGCTTCTCGGTGACTCGGGACTTGGGCTCTGCGGGTGTGGGTGCAGGAACAGCACTGCCCCCAGTGCCATGCCCTCGGCTGGGACTGCAGCGTAGGACACATCTCGGCTCGCTGTCCACAGGAAAGCTCACCCTGCCACAGCCACTGCCCCTCTATGCTACTGCCCCGGCGTGACGCTCGGTACCACTGTGTGAACCTTGATGTCAGTGCACCACCACACGCCACTACGGGACACTCCGTGCCACTGCACTTCATGCTACTACACGCCCCTGCATGAGCCTGCATGTCACCACTTGTCACATACTCCATGCAGCCTGGTCCCTGGAGCTGAGTCCTGGCCGGTCGAGGGTCTCGCTTCAGGAGCTCCTGGCTCTGGGATGGACACCCCCGGAGTCTCTTCCCAGCTCCCCACCTCCCCCCAGGAGGCCCGGGCACTGTGATGGGGTTTTGACTGTCACACCTCTGGGCCTGGTGGGGTCCCAGTGGGGTTCCAGTGGGCCCTATACCCCGTTTGGGCCAGCTTCTGAGGAGCACGGTACTCGCCAAGTCCCCACGTCTGCCACCTGCTGTGCTTCCCTGAGCTGTACCGAGTAGGTGCCCTCACGTGGCCCCGAGCCCCTCCGAGCTGCGCTCGTGGGTGTCCTCCACGTGGCCCCATCCCCCTCCGAGCTACTTGTACTTCCAGTTCAAATCCTGAGTGGGTGTGGTGACCGGGAGCTCTGGAAGTTTCCTCAGAGGGAGCTGCTGCCCTGGGCTTGCCCATCCTCATGAAACCAGAGCAAGGAGCACTTTTCAGTCTGGACTGAGTGTAGGGGGTGAGGTCTGGCCATGTTCTCCTGACACGTGGAACATGGAGAATGTTCAAGGGACCCTGGGTGATGAGACGTCGGCAGTGTGGAGGCTTTAGAGGGTCTACAGTGGTCCACAAGTCCTGCTGGCATGTGTGGGACGCTCTTTACCCTCTGCTGGTCTGCTCAGACATGTCGGGCCACAGAGCTGCCACTGCTTTCCAGGGTTCTCGAGGGCCAGGTGGTGTTGGTCCTTCTCTCAAGGAGTGACTGCTGCGAAGCTGTTGGTCAGGGCTGCTGTCCCTTCCATCTGTCCATCCCTCGCTGTGCCCCAACCGTGGGCAGCAGTGCCACCTGCGTGACCAAGCGCAACGCCTGCCATGCTGGCCAGTCAGCAGCTGCAGGGTGCAAGACGTTCAGGAGCCCCGAGACCCTGCTCACGTGCCCCGCCCACCCTGAGGGCAGGGATGCGGGTCACCCTGTCCTGTAGCAGAGGCAGGTCCTGTGTCCTGACCCAAGTCCAGAGCTGGTGGGCGAGAGAGCCAGTGCCCATGGCCCGCCCAACCCTGACGCGCGGGGCCGTTGCAGGGTCGACCTCTGGAACGCCAGCAACTTGAAGTTCGGAGACGAGTTCCTGGGGGAGCTCAGGATCCCCCTGAAGGTGCTGCGCCAGTCCAGTGCGTACGAAGCCTGGTAAGGCGGTGGCCGTGGGGCGGGGATGCCCTGTGCCCTCCGCTCCGCCCTGGCCTCTAGCCGTGTCCAGGGCAGAGAGTTCCCGTCTGGGGCACGGCACTGGGCGTGGGGAGCGAACGATGGCCCTGCTGGGCGTGAAAGCAGCAGGGTCCGCTGGCGGGGCGCCCACCTGTCACGGCTCCCGCTGCTCCCTGCGCCGGCACTGTGCCCGGCACCGTGGCTGTGTTCCCAGGCTGTGATCTCCCGCGGGGTCTTCTGAGGAGAGGGCTCACCCGCAGGGCCCCTGGGGCCAGCCTGGGCGGGAGGGTCTCACTGCCTTGCACCCCCAGGTACTTCCTGCAGCCCCGGGATAGTGGCGGGAAGAGCCTGAAGCCGGGCGACCTGGGCTCGCTGCGCCTGAACGTGGTGTACACGGAAGACCACGTCTTTGCCTCGGACCACTACCAGCCCCTGCGGGACCTGCTGCTCAAGTCCGCAGACGTGGAGGTGCCTGTGCCCCGCCTGTTCGCCCTGACCCCGCGGGCCCCCGTGCCTTTGCGTCACCCGCTGCGCTGGGGTCTGCCCCGGGACACCTGCCTTTGCCTTTGCTGGGGGCCCAGACCACACGGGGCCCCAACGTCGGGTGTGTGGCCACACGTCCTGTCTGGTACTGAAACGAGATGAGGGTGGGCAGGAGGCTGCAGGCCGCACCCGGGAGCACGTGGGCCGCTGCAGCCACGACAGGGCATTTCCCGGACGCGCGTGTTCCTCTGTGGAGGTGGGGGAGGGGCTGAGGTCCCCAGGTCACGCCTGCCCCTCCGCAGCCCGTCTCGGCGTCCGCGGCGCACATCCTGGGGGAGGTCTGCTCGGGGAAGCAGGAGGCAGCGGTCCCGCTGGTGCGGCTCTTCCTCCACTACGGCAGGGTCGTGCCCTTCATCAGCGCCATCGCCAGCGCCGAGATCCGGCGGACCCAGTGAGTGGGAACGGGACGGGCGAGGGCCCGCAGGGTCTGGGACAGAGAGGCCCTGGCCCCCGTGCTTGGGACCGGGCACCGCCGTCTGCTGGTCTCCTGAACCCAGAAAGCATTCTCCCGGGCTGCCCGTTCCGTGTCCTGGAGTCAGGCCTGGGCCGCTGGGTGCCCTGCACCCTGCCCCGTGGGGCCTCACCCCTGCCCCGTGGAACCTCACCCCTGCCCCGTGGGGTCTCACCCCTGCCCCGTGGGGTCTCACCCCTGCTCAGTGGGGTCTGCACCCCTGCCCTGTGGGGCCTCACCCCTGCCCTGTGGGGTCTCACCTCTGCTCAGCGGGATCTGCACCCCTGCCCCGTGGGGTCTGCACCCCTGCCCTGTGGGGTCTCACCCCTGCCCTGTGGGGTCTCACCTCTGCTCAGTGGGATCTGCACCCCTGCCCCGTAGGGTCTCACCCCTGCCCCGTGGGGTCTACACCCCTACTCTGTGGGTCTCACCCCTGCTCAGCTTGTCCCTGGGCTCTGCACCCCTGGACACCCTGCATGCTCCACTGGGGTGCAAGCCTCCTGGTGCTGTTTCCAGGGACCCCAACACCATCTTCCGCGGAAACTCACTGGCGTCCAAGTGTATTGACGAGGCCATGAAGCTGGCGGGGATGAACTACCTGCACGTCACCCTGAAGCCTGCCATCGAGGAGGTGGGTCGCCTCCTCCTGAGTGAGGCTTCCTGGAGCACTCGGTCGTGCGGGCAGGCAGAGTTAGGGGCGCCCCTGCACGAGACGGTGTCCAAGCCTCACCTAGCAGACCGTTACTCCCGCCTTTCCTGAAGTGGAGAAGAGGCCCGCCAGGGGAGACCTGGGTTTGCCAGAGATGAAGGACCTATGAGAAAAGACTGGTTCTTGAAAGTGCGGGCCCCCCTGCCCCCTGCAGAGTAGACATCTCCTCCTTCACTGTGGACACCCCTCTGTAGTGTAGACACCTCCTCCCATGCAATGTGGACACCGACCCCAGCAGATTGGACACCCGCCTGTGTAGTATGGACACCCCCCTGCAGCGTGGACGCTCCACCCTGCACTGTAGACACCCCCACCCACTGCAGTGTGGATGCCCCTGCAGTGTGGATGCCCCTGCAGAGGGCGCGGCCTCATTTCCCGGTGGCTGTAGACGGAGGCTGTGCCCGCTTCCTTCCTGAATGGCTCAGTGCTTCCTCCCCTGGGCAGCAGCTCTGTCCTCTCAGGCCCATTGCGGTGTGTACGGTGGACAGTGGGGTGGTCCCGGCTGGCCCTGAGGGTGAGCCCACCCAGGGCACTGCCACCCTCCGCTGTGTGCCGCACGTCTGGCGCCTGGCTGGTGCCCAGCTCTGTCCCGCTCTGAGCCACCCTGGGCTGGCCTCCCGCCTCAGGCCTTGTCCTTGTAGGTCCTGCAGAGCCACAAGCCCTGTGAGATCGACCCCGTGAAGCTCAGGGATGGCGAGAACCTGGAGAGCAACATGGTGAGGGGCTGTCCAAGCCGCGGCAGCGGGGCTCTGTGGGACCCTCCGCACTCGGCTGCCGGTCCTGTCCCTGCCCGACGGGGCCGCTCGGGCCCTCGCGTGCTGCCTGCACAGTGGCCCTGCACCGCTGCCGGGCTGGCCAAGCTAAGCAGTCCTACCCCTGGAGACTCCCCGGGGCCCTCCCTGGAGCCCCCCACACCGTGGACCAACCGTGCCAGAGCCACGAGAGGCTGGCTGCGCCCCTGCCCTGATGATCATGTCTTTAAGGAAGAGAGCCCCTCATGGAGGAGAGGGGCCGGGGACACTCCTCTCTGGGCCCCGCGAGGCCACTCCGAGAGGACCGGCCTGGCCTCGGCTGACACTGCTCTCTGCAGGAGAACCTGCGGCAGTATGTTGACCGGGTCTTCAGCGCCATCACCAAGTCGGGGGTCAGCTGCCCCACCGTCATGTGCGACATCTTCTTTTCTCTCCGGGAGGCAGCTGCCAAGCGCTTCCAAGGTGAGCTGCAGAGGAAGCCCCACGGCCCTGAGAATCCTCCACGGGCGGCGGGGGCGGGGGGCCTGGTCCTGACATCCTGCCGGACCACGGTGCCCAGCCACATGCTGGCCTCCCCTTCTCGCTCATGGTCACTTGCGCTCATTCGTGCTCACTCACAGTCACCTATTGTCACTTGCAGTCGCTCTGAGTCACTCAGTCGTTCGCTGTCTCAGTCATTTGTGGTCACTCGGTCACACACTCACCATCACTCACAGTCGTGGTCACAGAGTTGCTTTCCAGGGCTCACCACCGCTCACAATTATACTCACAGTCACCCAGTCACTTACACCATCATCACTCGCAGTCACTCACAGTCCCCTCCTTTCGCAGTCACGGTCACTCACAGCACTCACAGTCACCTGTCACATTGTTCACAGTCACTCACAATCTCTCAGCATCATCACTCACAGTGACTCATGGTGATAGTCACTGTCACAGTTGCTTGCCATCACAACAGTAACTTCCTGTCAGTCACTCTCTTCACAGTTGTTCACAGTCACTCAGTCACCTGCAGTCTCACTGTTGCTCACCATCACTCTGCGTTGTTCACAGCCACGTATCTCTCATAGTCACAGTCATTCACCATCGCTCATAATCGCTCACCATCACTCACACTCAGCCGTTCGCCGTCACTCTCACTCAGAGTTACTCACCATCACTCAGTCACCGTCACTCATAGTTGCTCACCATCACTCACACTCACAGTCATTCATCATTACTCACACTCATAGTCACTCGCCTTCACTCTCAGTCACTCACTGTCACAGTCATTCAGTTGCTCACTTCCCTTGGACTCTGGGTCCTGGTCCTGTTCTGCACCCCTTCGGAGGGGTCCACAGGGCTGAGCGTTCCCACTGGTGCTGACTGTGGAGGCTGGGGGGGGGCGGGTTCTGCACAATCCTCTCTGAGTGAAGCAGAGATGCCTGCTGTCAGGGTGCAGAGTGGCCTTCGGGTCTGCCCATTGCCACCCTCCTCCCTGGGAAACTGAGTCAGGCCACCCGTGTCTGGAGTGTGGAGGGCAGCGCCCGAGCCCAGATGCGATGGGAGAAGCATGTCCCGGCCCAGTGAGCTGGCCTGAGGCAGTCCCCCGTCAGCCTGAGCTGGCAGCGCTGGCCCCGACCGCAGGAGAGGGAGGCAGACAGACGGCAGTGGGGGAGGGGTGATGGGCAGAGATAAGGGACGGGACCCCGGGCAGGCTGGCACTCCCCCAGAAGGACACCACTCGGAGGGCTGCACGCAGGCCAGCAGCACCCAGCAGGGGCCAGGCCCTAGCGCTCTGCTCACCCTGTGTCTGGTGGGGACAGACGACCTGGACGTGAGGTACACGGCCGTGAGCAGCTTCATCTTCCTGCGGTTCTTCGCGCCCGCCATCCTTTCCCCCAACCTCTTCCAGCTCACGCCCCACCACACGGTGAGTGTCGGGTGTCCGTACTCCTGGGCCCCCCGAGAGCAGAGCTGCCAGTGCTCCGTCAGCCCCAGCCCCGAGCGCCAAGGCCTTGCCACCAGGCGTGGGCTGTGCAGGGTCCAGCTGCAGCCCAGCACGGGCAGAGCAGGCATGGGACGGGCAGGGGGCACGGTCAGGGCAGGGGGCAGGGCTGTGGTCTCCGGGGACCCCTGTCTTGTGCTGTGCGGGGTCCTGGGGCCTTCTGCTGCTGCCTCCCATGAGCGGGCGGTCAGAGCGCCCACCACACCTGCCCATCACTGCCAGTCAGCGGAAGGTGCCGGCCCCGGCCCCCACACCACCAGGGTCCCTGCTGGGCAGAACGCAGGGCAGCAGCTGTGTCCCCAGCCAGCTCCACCAGTCCAGAACCGGACCCCCGGGCCCTGCAGCAGCCACCAGAACCAGGAGGGCCAGTGGGGAGACGGTGGGGAAGGGTCTCGCTCCACATGCTCCTGGGCTGCTGGGCTGGAGGACGCCAGCTCCGCCCTGCCCCTCTGCAGACGGGGGGGAGGGGGGGGAGTCTGGGTTGAAGTGAGGTCGGAGTTGGGGCTAGAGTCTTGTCCGGGCTCTGCTCACATCTGGGTGGGCGTCAGGGTCCAGCCTGGGTCAGGGGTCAGTCTGGGGACGAGGGCAGGTCTGGGCAGGTCGGGGCTGGCCCCGGAACATCATTGGGGATCTGCGTTCTCATCTACGAGCTGGCAGCTGAGTTCTCACCTGCTCCCACGGTGCAGCTGCTCTGTGACTGCGACTACGGGCCCTGCAGTGCCCGGCTAAGGCCACTGTCCACTCTGCCAACAGGACCCGCAGGTGTCGAGGACACTGACGCTCATCTCCAAGACTGTCCAGACGCTGGGCAGTCTGTCCAAGTGCAAGGCTGTGAGTCATCCCTGGAGCATGTGCGGGGAACTGCTCCTGTCTACACGGAGAGCAGGATGTGTGTGCAGGGAGGCGTGTCAGGCGCGAGCCCTGGGGGCCTGCTTTCTCCGGACAGCAGGGGTCCTCTGCTGGAGCTGAGTTCTCACCTGCCCCGAGTCTGGGCGGCAGGAACCAGGTTCCCTGCAGACGTCCCCCCAGGGTGTCTCGGGTTCTGGTGAGCAGAGTGGAGGTTTGGTGCCAGTCTCACCTCCGCTGCCCGGGTGTGCGGGGCTCAGACTGGCCCTGGTGCCCCGGTGCGCAGCCCTGCTCGGGGGTCTCCCAGCCCTGCTGAGTGGGTGGCTTCAGGAGTACCCACATCAGGAGTCCGTGCAGCCATGGGGAGCTCACCGAGCCCATTGGCCGTGGCAAAAGGCTCCCCACATGCTGTTGGGGCCCAACATCCTCCCCGGGGGCCAGGCAGGCGCATCAGCCCCCACACACCGGCTGGGGGTCCCGGGCCGGGGTTGGGCCATGGGAGCTCCTCTGAGACCCGTTTCCTTTCAGGCCAGCTTCAAGGAGTCGTACATGGCTGCGTTTTACGACTTCTTCAACGAGCAGAAATACGCCGACGCTGTGAGAAACGTACGTGCCACCGCGACCTGGCGGGCTGCCGGAGGCGCTGACACCGTGGTTCATCCCTGTCCCCAGATACTGTCCCCTGACGCCCAGTCAGCTCACCTGCTGCTCCCGGCTGGGCAGACGGAGGTGGAGGCTGGGCAGGCGGGGGCCTTCGGGAGCTCCTTGAAACCCACCAGTGCCCGTCCGTGAGGGTCTCCCTGGGCGGGGGCTCTCCCCAGGGGCCGGGGCCTGCTCTGGGGCTTTGTCCACACCTGCCTGCGCCCCCGTCTCTGTCCGTGTGGGCACACCTAGCTTGCACCCCACCTGCTCTGGCCTCGGGGGCCTGAGAAGGGCCTGTGGGGGTCTCCGTTTACACCCTCTCTGTCCCGCGGCAGTTCTTGGACTTGATCTCTTCGTCCGGGAGGAGAGACCCCAAGAGTGTAGAGCAGCCCATCCTGCTCAAGGAAGGGTAAGAGGGCCACGCCCAGAGGGGAATGATGGGGTCAGTGGGGCCAGGCTGGGGGGGGTCAGTGGGGCCAGGCGGGGGCCCTGTGTCGGTGGGAGGGGCAAGGTCGCACTGCCCTGTGATTGCGGTCAGCCCAGCACGGGCAGTTTCCAAGGCGCAGCTGTGGGTCGCTGCCCCTCAGAGCGGAAGCAGTGCTAATGTAGGTCTTTGCTGGGCAGACAGGGCGGGGATGGGGCGAGGGTGGTCCGCATGGGCACTCACCTGCCCACTGGCCCTGCTCACAACAGGTTCATGATCAAGAGGGCACAAGGACGGAAACGCTTTGGCATGAAGAATTTTAAGAGGAGATGGTTCCGCCTGACGAACCACGAATTTACCTACCAGAAGAGCAAAGGTAATGGAGGGATCTGCATCTCCCGCATCTGCATCTCTGTGTCCCCCGTGCAGCGCGCCTGCCCAGGGTCTCTCCTGTCCATCTCACCTGTCACTGCATCTTCATCGAGGGAGGGCCCAGTGCAGTGGGGGCCCTGGTCTCTGAGCATTCCCCTCTCTGGCCGAGCTCTGTCCCTGATTGGGAGGGCAGCCTGGCAGGAGGACTCGGG
>JAOXYA010000041.1:53100108-53113826 GCA_028565675.1 Sorex palustris | reverse complement strand
GGAGGGACCTTGGGATCTCCAGACGGCCGTGGTCTACTCTGAGAGGCCGCCTTGCTGGCCGGGACATGGCTGTCGGGACTGCGGAGTGAGGTTCCTGGGACAGGAAGCGGCCTCCTGTGATCCTCGTGTTCTTTTAAACTCTGCCCTTCCCCCAACATGTGTCCTGTCCCAACCCTCCCTAATCCCGTGTCCCAGCTCTGCTCTGACACCTGCCCCGCCCCTCTGGCCACATGCCCCGCCCCCTGCCCACATATCCCGCCCCTCTACCCAACCACATGCCCCGCCCCCGTCCACATGCCCCGCCCCTACCACATGCCCCTCCCCTCTAGCCCCGCGCCTCTCCCCTCTGCGTGCTCTGCTCCCGCCAGACCAAATGCGCTGTTCCTCGGACCACATGCCCTGTCCCCCCCAACCACTCGGCCCACCCTCGCACCACATGCTTCACCCGCTCTGAACTCTCGCCCTCCCGGCCCTGACACCGCAGGAGACCCACCACTCTACAGCATCCCCATCGAGAACATCCTGGCGGTGGAGAAGCTGGAGGAGGAGTCCTTCAAGATGAAAAACGTGAGCACCCACCCCTGGGGCACCTGGCGGGCTCCTCGCACCCCACATCCACCCTCGTCTCTGGACCCCCTGCATGGTGCTCAGATCATGGCCGTGCCCTGTCCCCTGCGTGCCCGCGCGTGTGGGTGCCCCGTCCCCTGCAGATCCCCACGGCCTTCTCAGACAAGAGCCCCTCAGGAGAGGGGCGTAGCCTTGAGTCCTGCCGGGCGCTCGGGCCCAGTCAGCGTCCTGTATCCGCGCGGCCTCTTCGCAGGACGGCTGCCACGTGCCAGGGCTGTGGGACCTCACATCTGATTCAGCAGACAGAACCCACCCTCCCCGGGTCCCGGCCTGCGTCCCACTGTCCCTCTCTTCCTGTCTCTGGGTCCCCACTGCCCCTCTGTCTATCCCTGTCCCTGTGTCCGTCGTGTGTGTCTCTGTACATGCCTCCACCTCCTTCATGGCTGAAGCTGTCATGACCCGCCCCCCGGCCGGGCACCTGTGCTGTGCAGTGGGGACAGGAGCCCGGGTGGGGTGGGAGGGTCCTTGGCACGCGCAGGCGTGAGGCAGGGCGAGCCTGAGGTCCCTGCAGGGAGCTCCTGGCGATGGGCCGCGGCCTGGCCACAGGCCATGTGTCCTAGGAGAGCCCAGAGATGGTCAGCCTGGCCCACAGGCCGCACACCTGAGGAGGCTCCGGGGCCGAGTGACCAGGAGTGCAAGGGGGCTGAGCACTGGGCTGCCGTGGCCCCTCATCCCCCTGGTGTCCTCCGGGAGGCCCCGAGCCGCATCCGTCCTTCATGACCCAGACTCGCAGGCAGCAGGCACCTCGGTGCCCTGCCGGGCCTGCAGGCCCTCGGCCGCTGGGCGCCACCTTGCTGTCGGTCCCCGCAGATGTTCCAGGTTGTCCAGCCCGAGCGGGCCCTGTACATTCAGGCCAGCAACTGCGTGGAGGCCAAGGCCTGGACCGACGTCCTCACCAAGGTCAGCCAGCGGAACCAGCGGCGCCTCACCGTCTACCACCCGTCCGCCTACCTCAACGGCCACTGGCTCTGCTGCAAGGCCTCCTCAGACGTGGCCGCCGGCTGCACCCCCTGCACCAGGTAGGCCGGGCCAGCCGCTCGCCTGCCAGTGCCAGCTGGGACAGCACTCTGCCCGTGCACTGAGCGGGCCCAGGGAGGGGACCCCCGTGTAGCTGCGTCTGTCGCCCCTCCCGTCCTGCTGCTGTGGGGCCAGCCACAGGTGGTGCCGGGAGCCTCCCGGGGGGCCTGACCTCACCGCGCGGGCCTGGGGGCTGTGAGGGACACTGACCCGGGCCCTGGGTAGGGGACACGCTCCAGAGACGGGACAGAGTTCCCTCCTGAGGTGTCCCCGTTTGCTCCTGCCCGTCTCTTCGTGAAACGAGACACACGCCTGCCCACCCCTTACTGGGGCCTCCTGCGCTTCCCGTAAGGCCAGTCCAGGCTGTGTCTGCTTGGTGCGTTTCCACCCCACTCTGGTCCATATCAGGACTGTCCTCCCCGCCAGGACCATGACACCTGCCCCCAGACCTGAGACACCTGCCTTCCCCATGTCGACTCTGCCCGTCCTGCTGTGCCGTCTGCCCATACTCTCCGCCGGGGGAACAGGACCCCCACCCTGGCCTCTGACTCACTGAGGACCCACAGGCCGGCTTGTCCTGGCATGTGCTGGCTGACTCTCGGCCCTCTGGGGCCCTATAACCCCGTCCCAAAGTCTGGGGACACTCTTGCCTAGACTCCAGGCCCAGGCGGGGGCTGCTCCCTCATCCAGTGACCTTAGAGGCCATGTTCTTAGCACGTCTGTTCTCTTCTGTGTTCGGCAGTGGACTCCCGGCAAACATACAGCTAGACATCGACGGGGACCGAGAGACCGAGCGGATCTACTCCCTGTTCAACTCGTACAGGAGCAGGCTGGAGAAGATGCAAGGTGGGCGGTCCCACGCCGCACAGGAGCACACGGGACGCGGCAGGGCAGACGTGTCCGCCGGGGCAGTCTCGGCACATGTGCATCTAGACGAGTTCGCGAGAGTGTGGACACGGCAGGCAGGGGCACTGTGTGCGCTCATGTGCACGCGTGTGCTGCGTGTGGGCATGCCTGCCCCAGAAGCATCCCAGACCCGGCCTCCTTGTCCCGGTGGCCACTGCCTGCCTGCCTGGTGGGGGAGCGTGTCCACACGCCCCACCCAGCAACTGGCCATGTGGTGCCTCAGATGACATGTGGTGATGGGGCTCGGTGCCGGCCGAGTGGTGGGTGCCCGCCCTCCCGGGCCTGGGGACGTTTGTAGGTGTCAGAGGGGCTCGTGCTGGCCCTGACCCGGGACCACCTGCTGGCCCCTCCTGTTCCCAGCCCCTCTGCGGTGGGTGGAGGTGACCAGCACCCCGGGGACAGGGCAGGCCCGTGTGGCTGGTGCAGGTGCTGAAAGCCCTGGCTTCAGGCCCTGCCCCTGCAGCGCAGTCTCCAGGCTCCACACGAGCTGACCGACATGTTTCTGGCCGTCTGCCTCAGCACTGACTGCCTTCTCCTCCCTGTCCGCGGGCCGGCAGAGGCCTGTGGGAGTAGGTCTGTGTATGACGGGCCGGAGCAGGAGGAGTACTCGTCCTTCCTCATCGACGACCCCCAGGAGACGTACAAGACTCTGCGGCAGGTCCTGGCGGGCGTGGCCGCGCTGGAGCAGGAGCACGCCCAGTACCGGAGGGACAAGTTCAAGAAGACCAAGTATGGCAGCCAGTGAGTGTGTGGGCCGTGGGGGGTGGGTGCTGGGCCTCTGCTTCTGCCTCAGTGCCCCCAGCATGGCCAGGCGTGCATCGGGGTCCTGCGTGGAGCACCGTAAGCAAGTCGCTTGTCGTGCACACGTGCCATGGTCCTGCACACGGCACCGTACACACTCATCACATGTCACACGCACACGTGCCAAAATCCTGCATGCACTATGAACACATCACATGTGACACGTGTGTAGACCACGGTCCTGCAAATAGCACCATACACAAGTCACATGTCACACGGCACCACGCACACATCACACTCAGACATGTGTGCCACTGTTCTGCACACAGCCACAGTCACACACTTGACACCAGCACACATGCTCCCACACGCGTGCCTCCATGCACTCCCTCGGGACCCTGGCCTGGTTCTGTGTGGCTCTTTGTGGCCCAGATGAGGCCCAGGACCGACGTCCTCACCAAGGTCAGCCAGCGGAACCAGCGGCGCCTCACACCTGCTCTCCCCGCCCCTCTGCAGGGAGCACCCCATCGGAGACAAGACTTTCCAGAGCTACATCTCGCAGCAGTCGGAGACGTCCACCCATTCCATCTGAGCCCCCAAGGCCCAGAGTCCCCGTCGGGGGCACGGCAGGCAGGACCCGTAATAGCAGACCACGCATGGAGCTTTGGGCCAGGGATGCCCAGGGAGGGTGGGTGGGGATTTCCGAACACGTGCTTCTGTGTCCTGCGGCTCGGTTTGCTGGTCCCCGGGCTCCTTCCTGTCAGCTGGCCTTGGTCCTGGCCAGAAGAGCCCCGGAGGCCAGGCTGGGCAGAGCCGAGGGAGACCCCCCCTGCAGGGTGCGGGTCAGCCCTCTCTCCTGCCCCCAGGGAGGCGCCCTTGGCCCCAGGCGGCAGGGCCTGAGCACTGGCCGGGCGGGGCCCGCCGTTGGCTTTGCTGTCTGAGCTGGGACGGCAGCTTCCTCCCTACACCAGTCTGGGGACACGGCCCACGTGCGCACATTCTTTTGAAGCTTTTAAAGGACCTTTTACAACTCGCCCTTTGGTACTGGTCACTCAGAACATGTAGGTCCCCCTGTGGAGGATGGCCTTGGAGGATGCTGAGGAGACTGCCCTTGGACTAACGCACACCAGGACAGCAGGAGGCTCAGGGAGGCAGGCCCTGAAGCCAGGGACCGCAGGGCAGCGGCTCCCACTGCGGGTGGCGCCCCTGGTGGAAACGCCTCGTGAGACGCGGAGAGCAGGGATGATACTGGCTGTCATCAGAAGCTGGAGGAAAATGTGACAAAAGGAACTTTGGTCCACACTGCTACTCAGCTACGCGGAACTAAACCTTTCATGTGGAGTGTAACTTGATGTTTCTGTTACAAGATACTAATGACTTGCACCGTATTTTACTGGCTAATTAAACAGATGTTTTATTCTTTCGGAGACTGGCTGTGTTCTGACAACTGTTCACTGCCTTCACACGCATGTGGTGCTCCGTGCAGGAGCCTATGTGCAAGACTGGTACATGCGTGTGTACACAGAGACACACATGTACACACAGACACACACACAGACATACAGACTCACAGACTTAGACACACACACACATGCAGGCTGGAGGTAGGAGGCTTTGCGTCTGCCGTTACTCCTTGTTCCCGACGGCGTCTTCCTTGGTCACTTCATGGAGCACATGACCTAACCAGGGCCCCAGACTCAGATGCACACACTCACATAGTCCCACGTAGGGACACAGGCTCACACGGGCGCTCTCTCTCTCTCTCTCTCTCTCTCTCTCCCTCTCTCACACACACACACACACACACACACACACACACGCACGCGCGCGCCGGGGCCAGGAGACCTAGCATCTACCTCACTCCTGTGCCTTCCTGAGGAGGGTGCGTCCCCTACCCGGGGTCCCAGACAGATTGGGGTTGTGCGCGTGACACGGGGCTACTTCCCATCCTCTGAGTTGGAGGCAACGGTGCCACGTCGGTCGGCAGACTGCCCAGCTGTGCAGGGACCCCGGGAAAGGGCTGAGCTGCTCTCCCAGGCGTGGCTTGGGGAGAAGCCCCCGCCCTGGTGGCAGAGCTGTGCTGGCTGATCTTTGACCTCTGACTCCACGGTGATGTCACAGGAAGCCTTAGCAACCAGGCCCCAGAGCTGGGCTGTGTGGGGCAGTCGCACGTCATGCTCCCCCCTTAGGGCCCTCCTCTCCCCACAACCCACAGAAGGCAGCGATGGACAAGGACAGCACAGGGGCCGTGCCCAGGAGGCACCGGCTGGGCCCGGCCTCTGGGAGCCTCAAGGTGGCCAGTGAGGCGGCAGAGCTGCAGAGGAGCTGGAGCGTGGGGGGCCTGCCCCAGAAGGGGACCCCCACCCAGGTCCCGAAGCTCAGCACCGCGGCTCCGGGTAAGAGACGCGCTTGAACACACGCAACAGCTGTCATGCTCACACGTGAGTGTGGCTCCCTGAGCACACGTGGCCCCTCTCGCCTCTCTGGGCCTCTGCCCCGCCCCCCCGACCCCCCCCCCGCATGTGGCCGGCATGTTCTGGAGCGTTCTCCTCTCAGAGCTGAGACCCAGGGGCCAGCAGGGCCCCTCACACCGTCACTTGAGTGACTGTGTCCTTGGCCGAGGCCAGAGGCCACCACCACAGCATGTCCCCTTAGCCAATCCTCAGCTGGGAGAGCGCTATGCTGGCCCGTACCTCCGACTGCGGCTAAGACCCCCCAGGACAGTGAGCCACTGGGAGCGGGAGGGACCCCCGGGACGGGGAGGTCCCGCAGCTCCCCACGCCGTGGCGCCCCTGAGGCGCCGCAGCTGCCTCCGTGGAGGACACGTCCCAGGCCACGATCACCCTGTCCCCAGCCCAGTGTCTCTAAGGCCTGCCCTGTCCCCCCATAGCTCAGAGACCCGCCCCATCCCCCTGTAGCGCAGGGACCCGCCCCGCCTCCCACCCTAGTGCCTCTAAGGGGGCACCCGGCCTCGAGAGCTGTGCCCGTCTCCCGGAACCCTCTGAGTGGTGATCAGCCCGGAGGGGCGCCCACTGGAGGTGTCAGCCGAGCCCCAGACACAGCAGCCGGGCCTCCCTGGGAGAGACCCCCACACACAGACCCCTCTCCGGTCTGCCCAGGACCAGGATGTCCCAGGTCGAAGTTCTCCAACTCTGACTGAGAATCAGCACCTTGGGCCTGAGCTCCAGCACTGCAGGGGCAGAGCCCAGAGTGGGACGAGAGCCCAGCGCCGGCTCCCCTGGGCCATGGGGCCCCCAGGAGGGTGGCGGGCAGCGGGAGATGAGGCTCTCCCACCCCCGGCACACGCTGCCCTCACTGGCTCTTTCCTCAGAGTTGGCTGAGCCGGGAAAGCACCTCCGAGGCGCGGCTGCAGAGCGAGGCTGGTAAGGGCCTGGGCTGGGGGTGGGGTGGTGCTGACCAGCGGGAGCCCCGGTCGGTGGTCACGGCTGCAGCCAGACCCCCCAGGCCCTCTGCTGCCCAAGGCCCCTGCGTCTTAGCTGGCACCCGTCCCAGCAAGCAGCCCCCGGGAATCCCAGAGCAGGGCTCTCATCTCTGACCAGGCTGACAGCCTGGGGGCAGCTGGCGGCAGTGTGGCGTGGAGCCTCCCCAGTTCTGGTCCCCACCCGTCCCCCTCCGTCCCACCCTGCCCTCAGGTCGGCCTGGGCCTCCCAGACTGACTGGGCAGCACCACGGACAGCACCATGCCCGGCCCCAAGGGGCAGCGAGCAGGGCTGGGGAGTGGAGGGGCCTCCGTCCCAGGGTGTTCACACACCGTCCCACACCCTGGACAGCCAGGCCCCCCTGGAGGACGGCGAGCAGAACAAGGACCAGGCTGAGGAGGCCCCGGAGATGCCAGAGGCCGAGGAGGACCCTGAGGAAGCCCCCGGCAGACGTGACCAGGTCAGGCGTCCCTTCAGCACTCTCTTGGGCTGCACCCAGGGGGCTCGGCCTCTCACTCTCCCCTCGGGTCTTCTGCAGGAGCCAGAGCCAGAGACCACGACGACCCGCCTGCAGGAGGGGGAGGCACGGACAGTGCGCGCCCCGGCCCAGGTGCTGCAGCTACAGCCCGGGGAGGACCCAGGCTCGGTGCCTGGGGGCAGCCCACACCCCTCCCCATCCGCGTCCCTTACTTCAGGGCCCTGGGAGGGCCGGGCAGCGGACGTTCCTCCCCACGCCAGGACTTGAGGCAGGGTCGACCAAAGCACTGTGTGACCGGGCCAAGCCAGAGAGCTTGGGCGGCCACAGTGCAGACTGGCCTCACCAGCTGGCCGTGACGGCATGGGGGCACGGCACGGTCGCACACTGGCCAGGGTGCCCAGGGAACTGACCCTCTGGGCGGTCAGGAGGGGAGACCTCTCCTCGGTGGCTGCCACACCTGGCCGCGGACACCTTGCTGTCCACACCACCAGAGCGCCCTGCCACCTCCTCAGCCAGCGTGCGGAGCCCTGGGCCCACCACTGCCCGGACCAGCCTCCTCGTGACGTCTGTCCCGCCCCAGCTCAGCCCTGCCTCTCTGTTTCCATCTGCAGAAGCTCTCAGTGTTTGTGGAAGTTGATCTAGGAGACCACACTGAGGAGGTAACGACCCACAGAGCACAGCAAACGCACACTGGGGAAAGTCACACTCAGGCAAGGCCCGCGGGCTTCCCCAGGGAACCTCCTGTCACCCACTGGGTCACAGGCGGGAGAGGTCAGGGTGCTGAGGACTGGCTGAGGACTCAGGGACACCTCCAGCACCATCAGCGGCCACAGGACCCAAGACACTCACATGGTAGTGCTGGTCGGTGGGAGGTGTGCGGCTCCGGGCGGGGGGCCTGGCCTCTGTCTGACGTAAATGCCCCGACAGCGCCTCTGCCTCCCTGTCCTCGCTGTTCCACCAGGAAATGGGGGCATTAGCTGCACTCACATTCAGGGTGTCTCTAAAGCCCACGGAGCCATGCAGGTACCGAGGGAGCCTTGAGCCAGAAAACATCACCACTAGCACCACCATGACCTGTCACCCGCCCCTCATGACTGTGACCACCATCCCCCCAGAACCACCATCCCCAGCACAGCCGTCGCTGTCACCATTAGCTTCATCATCAGCACCACCATCATCATCCGGCCACAGCACTGTAGTCGTGAGGAAGCCTTTGCCTAGAGACCATCTGAGCCCCTCCAAGACAGACAGACTTGGGGGATGCCCCCTGGAGTGCTGTTGTGGTCATCTGTGGAGTGCCTGAAGTCCCTCTATAGCAAACAGGAGATTCTGACTGCGGCTGTTTTCCCCAGATTGGTCATGAGTGGTTGCCCTGTGAGGACAGTCCTTTCTAAACGTTGCAGCCCGCACACACATGCACAACGATGAGACCACAGGGCACTGTACACTGCCAGAACTTAAGGGAGGCCACTCAGAGGCAGAGTGGGGACAAGGGCTCAGGATTCAGTCTCCAGACGAGAGCAGATTGCCAGTGGTCAAAGGCCAGGGTCCCTCGGGAAATTCCAGCTGGCCGTGCAGCGTGTGGGAGGGGCTCGGGGGGAGGGTCTGTGTCACGGGCGCTCCCAAGCCCCAGCCCCCAAATGTTCCCTCCTCTCCCGCAGGCGGCCACAGGCACCACGAAGGAAGAGAAGCTGGCCCCGGCAGACCTCGGGGACCTGTCAGGAGACGAGTGAGTGAGGCGGGCACGTTCCTGACTGGTTTGGGCAGAGCCCTGGCCCTGCTCCTGCCTGGGGCATAGGGACGCAGCCCCCATCCCGCCAGCCCAGGACAGGTCAGGGAGGGCGGAGGGGGAGGTGAGGGAAGGGTGCACAGTGCACTCAGCCTGAGGGGATGGTCTGTCGTCCCAGCAGGCTGGGACCTGCCCGGTCCGGGCAGCGAGTCTGATGAGCCCGCGGACACTTCATATTACGGCTCTGGCTGAAGAGCTCCCTGTTTAGCAGCTCTGTGGGCGCATCTGCCACTGCAGGGCACGGGAGCAGGCACCTCGGCGTCCTCCCCGCTGGCACTCACTGCTCACCGCGTCTGCCTCCTCCATGCCTCTCCACTCCCCCTTCCTCTCTCCTTGTCTTCTTGCACCTCCAACCCCAGGACCAGCATGCCGGGGTGTTTGGGGTCGCACCAGCAGTGCTCAGGACTTACTCTTGGCTCTGCACCAGGGGTCAGCTCTGGAGGGGCTCAGAGGATCCTGTGGGACGCAGGGGATCGAACCGGGGTGAGCCACGTGCCAGGCGAATGTCCTACAGCAACAGCGCCATGTTCCCCCCCATCTGGCCGCCCCTTGGGACATATCCCCAGCCCGCAGTCCTTTCTACTGCTGGCTGCGAGGTCACTGGTAGCATAGCTTATCTGATTGGCTACGCAAATGACGGTGAGAGTTGGAAGTGGCCAAGCGAACCACACGCCTGAGGAGGCGTCTTAGACGAGGTCCTCAGCCCTCGTGCAAATAAGCTCTGGAGGGTGGCAACGGCTCAAGGAGCAAGACGACCACCATGGCCTCGTCCCCCTAACCCCCTCCCCAACTCCGAGTGGACACTGTATTGGGCCCTCGATCCTCTGTCATAGCAGCCCACCCTCCATCCCCCGAGGATCCATTTCATTTTCAACATTAGAGACAGGAAAGATAGCATGCTTGAAAATTCCCGTCCGCTCAGATGAATAAGTAGGAATTCATCATCTTGGCGAGCAATCTGTAACCTTTATTTGCTTCCAGTGATTTTTTCTAAACATTGCTCTGCTGACAATAAAACTGATGCATAGTCCTTCAAAACAACGCGTGGAACCTGAGGCCCCAGGCCCTTCCACTCAGCAGCTCCCGGCCCCACAAGCAGGGACGTGCGTGTCCAGGGGTGGAGACTGGGCCGGGCACTGCTCCCTGGACACCGGGCAGCAGTGGCTTCCACAGGCCTCTGCCCCCTTGTGGGCACTCCCAGGCCTTTCTCTGCTTCCCATAGGATTGCGCCGGCTCTGCTGTGTGCCAGACCCCTGCCAGACGGCTGCCGTGCGGGTGGCTGTCCAGCAAACTGCTCGGCCTCGAGGCTGGGCGCTCCAGACCCCCGACACTGCCCAAAAGACCCGCCTTGGCCGCGGGAGGGGCTGCGGTGGTCATTGGTCCGCCCCCCTCTGGGCCCTCGGCGACACCTGCACAGCCTCTCACACAAGTCCCTGCCAGGCCGGTCCCCCTCCAGCCGCCCGCAGACCGGCCCGCAGGCTGACCAGACGGGAACCTTGACCGGGAGTCACGTGGGCCCTGCAGGGAAGGGTCGTGGTGGCATCTTGGTTCCTTGTAGAATCCCAGAGACCAAGGGACAAGCCAAGGGTCTGGAAACTCAAGGACTGTGTCCCTGTTGCTGGGACCCCTGCCTCCTGGGCATCCTCCCCACCCACACACCTGGAATGCCTTTGCCCCGCTACCGGGAAGACCTCTGCAACGCCCCAGCCCCTCCCCGCACCCAGCACACCCTCCCCCCGCCCCTCCCACCCGTCCTGGAGGCCAGTGGGCCCCAGCAGGGGGTGCTCAGCCTGAGAAGAGGTCGTCCATGCCCTCAGGAGCCGCTGTGTCTGCTGCATCCCCCGCACGGCGAGGAGGAAGACGAAGGAGTGCGTGTAGCAGCCCCGGAGGAGGTGACTCCCGGGGGCTAGGGTAGGGCTGGGTCCTCCTCTCCGAGGACGGCGAGTCCAGCAACCCAAGCTCTCACTCCTGTCCCCCAGGCCCGCACTGACCCGGAGAGCCTGGGGGCCCAGAGACGTCCAGCACGCCCGCTGCAGGGACGCGGAGGACCAGCCCCTGATGCAGAGCCTGACTGCGGGGGACCCCACGACTGCGACTCAATAAAGACCAAGCCCAGGCCCTCCTGCTTCGCGGCTGTGCCCACGGGAGGCGGCCCCTCGGCTGGGGCTGCTCCAGCCTCTCGGCCCGTGTGCTCTGTGCCCATGTGCCCGCCCTCAGGGCCAGTGCAGAAACCACTCGGGGCCCCGCGGAGGGGCTGCACACTCCCCAGGTGGGCGGCAGGGACCCCTGCGTTAGCCCTCAGCTCCCACAGGAATGGGGGCGTGACCGGGGCGGCTGGGCTGCGGGCTGTTGATGGGAGCTGCCCCGTGACGGGCCACCGAGTCTGAGGAGGCCAGCACAAGCCACTGGTTCTAAGCCCAGAAGCAGGGCCTTCTCCCGCCAGACCTGACCGCCAGCCCGGGAGCACACACTCGCCCTGACTCTCACCGTGTGTGCAGACGTGCGTGCTCACAGGAGTGTCACACGTGTGCAGTTCAACCCACACACATCCGGTACACAGACCCAGGTCATGCTCAGGCACGAGCCGCACGCCTGCAAATGTTGGTGTCCATGCAGGACTGTGGCCCAGAGAACTCGGGGTTGCACTCCACGCCCCGCCGCGGGTCCCCTCTCAGGACACCCTTGGGGGACCCCAGTGCTCTGAGAAACCTTGTCTGTGTGCATGCCTGGCCCCCGGCCTGAGGACTGTGGACTGTGAGTGCCCGGGCCCCTCCACGCCCTGAGGAACCCGATGGTGTGGGCCCCTGAGACCCCCACGTCTCAGCGGGCTGGAACCTGCCTCTTCCCACCCAGCGCTCGCTCCCAGCCACGTAGCCCCCTCTGCGCTGGACTTTCCCCCGGGTCCGCAGGTGCCCTTGCGGTTTGCTCCCTGGGGGTGCAGACAGGGCAGGGGAGGGCGGCTGCTCTGCAGGCCCGGGCTGGTGGGCTGCGGACCGAGGAGGGGAACGGCGTGCAGGTGAGGAGGTCGCCAGGCCAGCAGCAGCCTGCACAGGTCCCAGGGCTCGGCTTGACGAGTCCCACGGCCTCCCAAGGGAGCTGGGGGTGTTGGCGGCAGCTGCCAGATGACCACACGAGGGGCAACGCCAAGGGTTCCAGCCTCCTTCCTGGAGGTGGCTGAGAGGACAGTTTGAGAACCAACAAAAGCAGGGGGTGGAATCGGAAAGGAGGCCCATGTGCCCAGGCCTGGCCAGGAGGCGTTTCGCCATGGGGAAGGTTGCCGCAGCCGGAGAAGCGACGCGTAGCCAAGGCTGCTCGGGTGGCCCAGGGCCACAGAGGCGTCCCAAGAGGCTTCCCCGGGCCGCCGGAGGACCTGGGCTGAGGAGCCACACGCGAGACAGGACGAGGCAGCCCAGCATGCTCTGGGCCTGGGTGCCCTGAGCCCAGCCCCTCCAGGAGGAAAGGCCCCTGCAGGAAGTGAGCCAGCGAGGGGCCCGCAGCAGGGGTACTGGAAGCCGCTTCCCTCAGCCGCTGCGACGGTGCCTCCCAGGCCTGGGGCTGCCTGTGCTCCCCAGGTGGCCTCCCCAGCCCTCCCCAGCGCGTATCCACAGAGCGGGACTCTCCCCACTGTCCCTGCTGCTGCTCCAGAGGCCGCACCTGGGCTCCAGGACGAAGGCCTATCTCACGCACATGTGTGAGAGCCCAGGAGGGACCTGAGGCCCACCGGAGGCAGAGGGCAGAGGACTGGGTGTGGGTCAGCAGTGTCGGGTGGCTGAGAGGCAGCAGCGTGGCCAGCCGCGGGGCTGCTCGCCGGTCAGTCCCTTGAGAGCAGGCCGGCCAGCGGCCACCCTGGGCCGGCATGGGTAGGACCACGGGAGCCACAGCAGGACGGGGGTGGGTGGCAGAGCAGCCTCAGCCTAGCCATGCCGCCAGGGGCACCAGGGGCAGTGGCCAGGGGACCTCACTTCCTGGTGACTTTGGTGGGCCAAGAGTGGCCAGTGGGAGCCACTCGTGTGCCCCCGAGCCGGGACTTTTCCATCGGGTGTGAATTGGCTCAGGAAAGCGCAATGTAGCTGAACTCAACGTCTGGATCTCACCAGCTGGGGACACATGTCACCCACAAAACCTAGAACCAAGTGTCCCTTCCTGCGCCCAAGCCCTTCCCTGAGGCAGCCGTCACCCCAGCCACTCCTCAGAGGCTGGGCAGGGACTCGCCTTGCCTTTTGCTGTCTCTGTCCGTGTGTGGTCACCTGGAGATGCTCTCGAGGCTGCTTTCCCCAGGGCTGGTCCCCTGCCACGCTGGCCTCGAGGCAGGTGGGCTCACACCACAGACCACACTTGGGACCCCACGGACACCAGCCTTGAAGAAGCAGAACCGCTAACGACAGGATGGGCGGGTGGCAGAGGCATCATGTTGTGTGGCAGAGAACCCTCAGTGGTGGGACCAGAGCTTAGTGTGACAGAGGGTGCTTGCCTTGCGTGCAGCCAATGTGAGCTAGATCCCTGGTACCACCAGGGATGGACCCCAGGCATCACCAGGACTGACCTCTAAGCACAGAGCCAGAAGTAAGCTCTGGGCACCACGGGGTAGGTCCAAAAGCCTGAAACAAAACATTCAAATGCCGACCTTCCAATATTAAAGGTAAAGGGGCTGGAGCGATAGCACAGCGGGTAGGGCGTTTGCCTTGCACGCAGCCAACATGACTGACACAGGTTCGATTCC
>JAOXYA010000041.1:53078882-53100008 GCA_028565675.1 Sorex palustris | reverse complement strand
ATATGTAGTATTATACTATGTATACTATATATACTGTGAATACAGTTTATGCTATAAATATTATGCGTAATATGATACTGCATATGCTGTTTATACGATATACAGTATATATACTATATATACTATGTAAACAATATGCATAATATAGATACACTATATACATGCATATTATTTACACATTATATGTACTACGGCTAGGAGCGATAGCACAGCAGTAGGGCGTTTGCCTTGTGTGCAGCTGACCTGGCTGAGCCGGGTTCGATTCCTCCGCCCCTCTCAGAGAGCGCGGCAAGCTACCAAGAGTATCTCGCCCGCACAGCAAAGCCTGGCAAGCTACCCCTGATGTATTCGATATGCCAAAAACATTAACAACAAGTCTCACAATTTGCTGAGACGTTCCTGGTGCCTGCTCAAGCAAATCGATGAACAACGGGAGGACCATGACCGTGACCATTATATGTATTGTGCAGACTATGCATACAGTGTATATATTATGCATACTATAGATACACTCTATATACATGCATACTATATACACACTATTTATACTATGTAGACTATATGTACTATCTATATGACATACACTACACATACTACATATGCCATATATACTATGCATGCTAGGATACACTGTATATACTATGTATAATATATATTAGCATACTATAGATACACTGTATGTACATACATTTTACATATATACACCATATGTGCTAGGTATACTATGCATAAAGTGGATGTGACGTATACTGCATGTACTATCTATATGATCTATAGTATGTATACTACATATACAACATAGACGATACTTGTTAGGCGTACCATATATACTATGTATTATATAAACATGCATACTATATACACTCTCTACATGTAATATATACTGAGCATACTCTGCATGCCATATGTACTGTGTACCCTCGGCATGCACTACACACTATGTGTAATGTATACTGTCATACTATAGATACACTCCATATACACGCACACTAGATACACCCTCTATAGTCTATGCATGCTGTCTGTACCATCCACATGATATATGCTACGTGCACTACACACACCACATGCGCTATGCATGCTACGCATAGTAAATGCATGCATCCTGTGGAGACCACGTCCCGCCTCAACACGTCCCCTGCAGACGCGCACACTCGCCGACGAGGCCGCCCACCTGGTAGCCCTTCCTCTTCTTCAGCCTCTTCTTGTTCAGCTTCTTGCAGGCGTACAGCTTGCCGGTGGCCTTCATCTGGCAGGCGGACACCTCCCCAAAGCCGCCCTTGCCCAGCACGCGGAAGTCCAGGAACCAGTCGTGGCCCACTGGCTGCGCCTCCAGCCACTTCCACTGCAGGAAGCGCAGGAAGTGGAGGCTGCCCAGGTACTGCTGGAAGGGCTCCTGGCTCAGGTGGGCCAGCGTGGCCCTCAGCACCGGCCTGAAGCGCCCGTCCCCGCCCGCTGGCTGCCCCTCCCGGGCCTGGGCCACAGTCTCCTCGTCCAGGAAGCTGCAGAAGAGCTGGGACCGGGGGTCCAGGAACTCGGCCAGGATGGCCTGGGCCTTCTGCGGCCGCAGCTCGTCCTCGGCCATGTCGTAGTCCTCGATGTCCTTCCAGAGGCCCAGGGCCGGCGCGTGCTGCCCCTCAGCCTCCAGGAACTGCCTGAAGAGCCGCTTGCCGATGGGCTGCTCCGTGCATAGACTCTCAAAGGCCAGGTCCAGGCTGGCCCGCAGAGACTCACACTTGGACAGGGGTGGCAGCCGGAGCCTTGCCAGGTACTTCCTGTCCCGGGAGGATGGGCCGCCGCTGCCATCGAAGCTGCCCCTGGCCGCGATGAAGGCGGAGTTGGCCACCACTGTCTCCAGGGACCCGAAATCCATCTCGGCACTGGGCCCACCGTGTCAGGCGCCAGCGAGAGACGCCGGGAGTCAGCCCTTGGGACCACCCTGGGCCCAAGACCAGGCCTGCCGTCTTGGGACCAGGAGGCGTCCAGCCACTGCAGGGCTGGCCGGGGCAACGCCAGGAGCGGGCAGGCCGGGCTGACCCAGTTCAGGCCTGTCCAGGAGGTCAGGGAGGACGCCAGCCAGTGCCAGAGAAACCAATCCCCTAAGCCGCTCCGCAGGATTAAGCTGCCCACTCCTTCCAACAGGCTTCGTGTGCCGTCTCTGAGGAAGGACAGGCCCCCATGCCCAGAGTGCCCGGCCCTGGCTCTGCCCAAGGAGAGGGATGGGGAGAGGTGGCAAGGGCCGGCAGCGGGAGCAGGCACGGGACAGGCTGGCCAGGCCAAAGGAGAGGTGGGCAGTGAGGAGCCCAAGGGAGACAGCTCGGGACATCTTCAGGGCCCTCGGGAAAGGGTAGGGCCACGACAGCCTAGCCACTGGGTCTCCTGCACTCTGCAGGAGGTCCAAAAAGGCCTCCAGGTGGTCCAAAGAGTGGAAGGTAGAGGCCACAGACACGGCAGGTGCGGAGGAGGCCCTGACACATGGGCACCGCTTTCCCTCTCACCTGCACTCACCTGGGGCCACACCTGAGCATAGCTAGGACTCACCAAGGGCACATCTGGGATTCACCTGGAATCACCTGGTCAATATGTGACACACACCTGAGAATCCCTGGGGCTCACCTGAACTCACCTGGGGCATATGTGGCACACACCTGTCAGAGACCTGGCGCCCCAGAGACACCCCTGGGCCATACCCAGGCCACAGCTGCACGTACCTGAGACCTACCAGCACACTGAAGGGGCTGAAACCTCGGCTTCACGCAGACACGGCCACGTCCATCTGCCCAGCCCCAAGTGGGTCTCTGCCAGGCAGAGGGCAAGGCTGTGAGCAAGGGTTTCTGCGGCCCAGAGAGGGAGGGCGCCAAGGTCGAGGAGGGAGAAGGTGGGCATTAGTGAGGCCCCGGGGACCCCGGCCGGCTGTGGGCAGGCTGGCAGCCTGAGGCCCGTGGAGGGCCGTGCAGAAGCAGCCGTGGGCCATGAGGGACTGGGCATCCCCTCCTGCATGGCTCCTGGGCCACAGGGGAGGGGCCAAGGCTGTCCTTGCCTGAGTCGGAGACCCCATGAGGTGCTGGTGCAGCTGGGTCAGAGGCGCACACGGGCCAAGGGCCCGCCGTTCCCTGGGGGAGCAGCACATGAAGAGCCTCCGAGGGCCGAGCCAGGGTCCACATGGCCCCTTGCACACCCCCAGGGCCCACAGCCCACACGGCGCTCGACACAGCCCTCCGTGGCACGCCACAGGCGCATGCCAGACACACCCGTGAGGAACACCCAGCAGACCTGGTGCCCGCACCCGCCCTCCCCCCACCCCCTCCACACCTCTGCCCTCCCCACGCTCTCCTCCCCACGCCCCCTCCCCTCCTGGCCCACACCTGCCCTCTACACTGGCCAGGGCTGCCCTGGAGACCACACAGTCGCCCCCAGAGAGGACAATTGAGGCTGCAGGGACCCAAAGTAAGAATGGGCTGGCCGGAGCCCAGGGCCTGGGGCGGCTGGTGGTGCTCTCGGTCACCCACAGTGGGGGCTGAGAGGGTCCCAGGCCCTGCGGGGCCCCAGTGCCTGTGGTCTAGGCAGAGAGGCAGGGTGTTCGGGTGCTGGCCCCTGGCAGGCCGCGCTGGGACCCTCAGAGCTCGAGAAGCACCCGTAGGGCGTGGGGGGTGGGGGCCAGGACAGAGGAGCGGGGGTGGGGGGCGGGCTGCACCTCCTCGGCAGGCCAAGGGCACGGGCTCCCCAAGGGCACGCAATAGCAGAGAAGCTTCCAGAAGGTGCTGAGCCGCCCTTGTTTGCCCAGAGGCTGATAAGAGGCACCACTGGGGCCGGGCCAGTGCTGACCGCTGTGGAGGACACTATAAAGCCCCGAGCCAGGCCAGGGCCAGGGCAGACGGCACCATGGCGGCTCTGCAGGAGAAGAAGACGTGCGGCCAGCGCATGGCCGAGTTCCGGCGCTATTGCTGGAACCCCGACACCGGCCAGATGCTGGGCCGCACCCCGGCCCGTTGGGGTAGGGACGAATGCTGGGCCCCGGCCCACCCCCAGGGAGTCCAGGGAGGAGCCCCCAGCCCCAGGGACCCCCGCCCCAAGGACCCCCACCCCAGGGAGCCCCACCCAAGGGAGCCCCCCACACTGGGGACCCCCAGAGACCCCCGCCCCAAGGACCCCAGCCCTAGGGACCCCCACCCAAGGGAGGCCCAGCCCCAGGGATCTCCACCTCAGGGTCCCCCACCCAAGGGAGCCCCAGCCCCAGGGACCTCCACCTCAGGGTCCCCCACCCAAGGGAGCCCCAGCCCCAGGGATACCCGCCCCAGGGACCCCAGCCCCAGGGACACCCACCCAAGGAAGCCCCAGCTCCAGGGAGCCCCATCCCAGGGACCCCCACCCCAGGGACCCCCGCCCCAGGGACCCCAACCCCAGGGACCCCCGCCCCAGGGACCCCAACCCCAGGGACCCCTGCCCCAGGAGCACCCTCGGCCCCAGGGAGGCCATGTATGCACACAGTGGGCTGGACAGCATGCATCAGCCCCGTCCACATGGGGCTGCCCATGGCTGGCCGGGGTTGGGGGCGGGGGGGGGATGGCCTTGCCTGCTGGCCACTGACGCCTCTGCCGCAGTGTGGATCAGCCTGTACTACGTGGGCTTCTACGTGGTGATGACCGGCCTGTTCCTCCTGAGCATGTACACGCTGATGTGGACACTCGACCCCTACACGCCGGACTACCAAGACCAGCTAAAGTCCCCAGGTACGGCCAGCACCCCCCCACCCCGTCTCGGGGCCAGCGAGTGACCGGCTGGCCCTGTCCAGCCCCAGGCCCTGCAGGGGGCTGAGGAAAGGGCTTGGGAGGACAGGGCCGCTACATGTGGACGGTCTCTGCAGGGGTGACCTTAAGGCCAGACGTGTACGGGGAGCGCGGCCTGGACATCTCCTACAACGTCTCGGACCCCAGGTCCTGGGTTGGCCTGGCCCACATGCTGCAGGACTTCCTGAAGCGTAGGTAACGCGGCTGCAGCCGGCTGTGGGGAGCCCCCGGCCTGTCCAGGCCCCTGAGTCTGTGCCCCGCAGGCTACTCGCCCGAGGCGCAGAAGGACAACAAGGACTGCAGCTTCGACCACTACTACATCCAGAACAGCTTCCACGCGCCGGGCCACACCAAGTTCTCGTGCCGGTTCACCAGCGACATGCTCGGGGCCTGCTCAGGCCTCACCGACCCTACCTTCGGCTTCGCAGAGGGACGGCCCTGCTTCCTCATCAAGATGAACCGGGTGAGCACCTCAGGCTGAGCCAGGCGCCACCCAGGCCCCAGCCCGCAACGGACCCCGAGGAAGGGCCAGTGCAGGGCCGACTCCTTCCTGGAGCCAGGAGGCAGCAGGCACACAGCAGGTCCCGGGCCTGGCAGGGGACACAGGAACACGGGGGACACGGGGGACAGGCATGGGGGACAGTGCAGAGGACACACAGGGACATGGGGACAGCCTCGGGGACAGGAGAGCACACACATGGGCAGCGCAGCAGTGGGGAGGGCATCTGACCCTGGGCACGGCGGAGCCGGGCTTCTCCACGTCTGGGGACCGACCCCCCACGACACTCAGATGCCCTCCGACCCTCTACAGATCGTGAACTTCCTCCCTGGCAATGATACGGCGCCCAGAGTGAAGTGTGACTTTGTGGTGAGTCCGGGGCTCCGCTCGGACCCCCATGTCCTCTGCGGCGCTGCTCCAGCCCCCGGCCCCCATGCCTGCCGGGCCCTGGGACAGGGTGACAGGAAGGAACGCCACAGGCTCGGCAGGTCCCGGCTGCAAGAGCGAGGGCTGCCCCCATGTCCCCAGGCCCACGGTGCAGCAGCCACAGAGCCACACGGGCACAGGCCCACCCTCAGCCTTGCGGCGTGCGTCCGTGGCCTGTACGTTCTCTTTGGACAGTGACTCCCCCCCCAGGGGGGCCACCATGAGCCCTGGCCTCGCCCGCGGTCCCCCGGGGGGAGTGCCCAGTGCCCAGTGCCCAGGCCGCACGCCCACAGCCCCCTGCCGCCCGAGACGAGCGTGTAGCGCCCTCCACGCCTGCCTCCCCGCACACCAGCACACACGCCCGCACACACGCGCACCCGCCCTCCCCAGGAGCAGCCCCACGAAGCCCTGCAGCCCCTGCAGGTGACCTACTTCCCGACCGGCGGCACCTTCAGCCTCAGCTACTTCCCCTACTACGGCAGCAAGGCCCAGGTAGGCCGTCCACTCCCCGCCCTCCCGGCGGCTGGCCCTGCCCCCACCCCTGCTCACGGGGCCCCTCTCCAGCCCAACTACAGCAACCCCCTGGTGGCGGCCAAGCTGCTCAACGTGCCCAGGAACCGGGAGGTCGACATTGTGTGCAAGGTCCTGGCGGAGCATGTGACGTTCGACAACCCCCACGACCCCTATGAGGGCAAGGTGGAGTTCAAGCTGCGGATTCAGGAGGGGGTCGCCCCCGCCACGCCCGCAATCTAGCCGGGACACTGAGCCCCGCACACGCCTGCCAACGCACAGATAAAACCCATGACCCGGCCTGAACGTCTCTTTCTTTGTCCTCGGGGGGAGGGGCAACAGCCGCCAAGGAGCCCCTGGTTCTGGGGGAACATGCGGGGAGGCCGGCAGCAGCCGGGAGGAGGGAGACCCACGACACGCGTGACAGGCACATCCAGTTCTGCCCCCGGGGCCCCTCAGAGTGGCCAGCTCGGCCATGGCACCTCAGTCGGGGAGCTCAAACCCAGGCGAGGACGGGGGCGCAGTAGGAAGAGGTGAAGGGGACGCAGAGGAAGGGTTTGGGGAGGGGCAGTGACAGGGCACAGTTAGGGGGGGTGCTGGCCCCGGGGCCCTGGCCACCTGCACACAGGCAGCTGCGGGTCAGTCCACAGTGCGAGGGGACAGCCAGTTGCTCCCGCCTGATGAGACATGAAAGGGGCCCCGGGGGAGGGACCCTGGACACACACACCCCAGAGGCGCCCCAGCCGGGGTCTGCGTGTGTGTCGCCCCCACCCCTGGCCTCTGCTCACCGTAACCTCCAGATGGGCCCTGTGTGGACAGGCCACAGGGAAGGCCTCGGCGGGGGGTCACCACGCCCCCAGCCGCCGCCCCCGCGAGCGAAGGCCCTGCACGTGCGTGAAGAGCAACGCGGAGAAACAGTCACAGACCTCACGGTCATAAAATAGGACAGAAACTTTATTGGTTTTGGTAAAAAGGCCACGGCAGGCCGAGTGTGCCGGCCTAGCCGCCCGTGTCCCACGCCGCTCTCATAAAAAAGAACTATGAAAAATTATCAACGAATTTTGAGTTAAAAAACTGTTAAAACATTCTCTATATTTAATTTCAACTTTATAATAGAATACAGGAAGAGGCGTTCAAAACCGACGTTTGTTTCTGCTCGGGCAGCGACAGGCGTGGAGTTTGTAAACAGTCCGAGCGAAGCCTCGGGGCCGCGAGGCCTGACTCAGGCGCGTTCCAGGGCCCCTGGGCGCCAGTGCTCACAGCACCCCGGCGAAGGGGTCCAGGCGGCGAGCTCGGGGCGGGCAGCCCCCCTTCAGCAGGTCCAGCAGAGTCCACGGAGCAGAGCCGGGCGCTGGGCGTCTCTGGACACTAGGAAACGGGGACGGGCCCCAGCAGGCGCGAGTCCCGTGGCCGGCTCACCCCGCTCGCACGGTCACCCGCAAGCGTCTCTCGGGCCGGAAGCTGAAGCGGGGCTGCGGCCGCCATCAATCCTCGTCCTCGTCGTTCTCGTTGAACTCGTCTTCGTCCTCGTCGTCCTCCCCGACGCAGGACACGGGCGTCTCCACGCGAGACCCGCTGTACTGGGAGCCGCTCGAGCTGGTGGCCAGGGTCCCGTCCCCTCCGTTGGCCAGGTCGCTGCAGGGCGGGTAAGGGGTCAGCAGGCGGCTCGGCCGCTCGGGCAACCCCGCGTCAGGGCCGGAGCAAGGGACAGCATGGGGCGCACACGTGTGCAGGGACAGGCCGCATGCCTGCTGTGCGTGCCATGTGTGCATGAGTGACGGGAGGGGCAAGTGTGCTGGGCGTGACATACATGCGTGTGCACGAGCCTATGCATGTGCACCGTGTGGTGTGCACGTGTGCATGTGATGTGTGCACGTGTGCATGAGTGACAGGTTGTACATGTCCACTGTGCATGTGACGTGTGCATGAGTGACAGCCTACGCGTATGCGCCGTGCATATAGCTTGTTTGCGTGTGCAGGAGTGAGACGGTACATGTGTGCATGAGACTGTGCACGTGATGTGTGTGCATGTGCACAAGCAACAGACTGCATGTTTCATGCATGTGACATGCACAAGTGCGCGCAGTGTCTGGGGGTGTGCCGGGCTGTGTGCGTGTTTGTGCCATGTGCGTGTAAGGGGTCGACCCACCCGGGGTTAGAACGTGATTTTTAACTGTGAGTCCCTGGGTGGGAGCAGAAAGGGTCAGCCCACTCCTCAAGCCCCTTCACACCCTGAGCGAGTGTCCAGGAGCCCCGCGGGCAGAACAGCTGGGCCTGACCACAGCTGTGCACTCACGCTGCAGCTGCCCCACGCCCACGCCCCGCAGTCTCCCACACGCCTCCCATGCCTTGTACACGCCTCCCACACCTCCCCTGCTCCCCACAGCCCACGGAAGCAGCCTCCAATAGTGACTCCAACAGGCAGCAAAGCAGAGGAAGGAGCAGGGCTGGGGAGAAGGTCAGGGTGGGGCGGGGGGGTCCCGGCCTGCGGCCTCTGCTGCTGGAGGAAGGCCCCTCTGTGCTGAGAAGCATGTGGAAGGCCCCGCCCACCCTGGGCCCCTGTCACCTGGTGGAGACCCGCGTGCCATTGGCCGTGGAGATGGACGTGAGGAAGATGCTGCCCAGCGACCCCTGGGCCATTTCTGGAGGGAGAGACGTTGGGAGAGCCTCAGAGACCCCCGCCAGTCGTGGGCACGCTGGCCTGAGCGTAACCACGGCCGCGGAATGGCCAAGTGAGGGTGTGGGCGAGGCCACACGCGGGAGTGGGCGTGGCCGTGGAGGACATGGGTGTGCGTGTGGAGGGCGTGGGAGGGCGTGCCCGTGGCTGACCTGTTACGTAGGGCTCCAGTGCCTTGGGCACCAGGCTCCGGGCCACTCTGAGGTCCTCGGCCGAGCAGCTGCCCGACTCCAGCCCACAGGCCATGCCCATCCGCTTCAACACCTCGATGTCGTCATGGATCTCAAACGTGTTGTCAAAGTTGAACAGGTACTCGAACCTGCAAGCAGGGACACACCAGGGACGTGGACAATGGTGCCGAGCTGCCCCCACGCACCCCGCAGGAAACGGCCGGACCACCAGCTCCACCAGCACGCCTGCATGACCCTGACCGCTGCACGGCCAAGTCTGTCCCCTGCACTGGCCGAGTCTGCGTGCGGACCCCCGAGGCTGTCCCCGCGCTGTGACCGCGTCTCCGTCCCCCGTGCACCCGTGTCCCCCGCCCGCACTTGTCGTTGGAGATGCTGCAGTCGATGACGGTCTTCTTGCTGGTGTTGACGATGATGAAGGGCAGGTGGATGAGGGAGTTCGGGGGCGGCGGCCGGCTGGCTCGCTGCTCCGCCTGCCGGTTCCTCTGCACCAGGTTCTTGAAGGCGATTTGCTGCAGACATCAGCACGGTCAGCCCTGCCCGCGCCTCCTCAGTGGCCGAGGGGTGGGCCAGGGAGGGGTGTGGCTGGGGGTGGAGGGGCAGGAGGGGAGAGGAGGGTGGGGACAGGCGACAAACAGAGAAAAAGGGGGAGGCAAGGAGAGGGAAGGGGCGAGGAGAGGAGTGGGAGGCAGGGAAGAGGCGGGAGAGAAGGGCTGGGAGGGGAGCGGAGGGACGGGGCCCCTTGGGTGCCATCCGGCTGGGGGGAGCCGGGTGTGGGGAGGGGTGTGGGGTCCACATCAGGGGCACGTCCAGGGCATTCCCGAGCCCTGCAGCTCACCCCCCCGCCCCTCCCCTGCCCGCCCCCGCCCCGCCCCGCCGCACCTGCAGGATGAGCTCCTGGAGCTGGGACTGCTTTTGCTTGATCCGCTCCAGCCGCCGCTGCCTCTCTACCTTCAGACAAACGCCGCAGCTTCGCACACGCCCACAGCCCGCGGCCGTCCCCACCACCCCACGAGACCTGGGCACGCGGGCGGGGCGGCGGGCGGGCGGTACCTCCAGGTTCTGGCACTCCTGGGCCGAGTTGGTGGGCAGCCCGATCCAGCGGATCTCCTTCTTCTCCTTGGAGATGATGTTCATGGCCATGAGCACATTCAGTGCGTCGTACACGCGCCGCCGGATGTTCTTCTGGTCGTAGGCCTGGGGGCGGCCGCAGGGCCCAGCGTGGGGGAGGGCAGGGGTGAGCCGAGAGGCCCACGGTGGCAGCTGCGGGTCACTCACACGGGGACAGTGACCGCTGCTGGTCACTCACATGAGCGACAATCCCATAGTGACCGCTGCTGGTCACTCACACGGGAACAGGCCCACAGTGACAGTTGAGTCACTCACACGGGGACAGTGACCGCTGCTGGTCACTCACATGGGAACAGGCCCATAGTGACAGCTGCTGGTCACTCACAAGGGGACAGGCCCACAGCGACAGCTGCTGGTCACTCACACGGGATAGTGGCCACTGCTGGTCACTCACATGAGCGACAATCCCATAGTGACCGCTGCTGGTCACTCACACGGGGACAGGCCCACAGTGACAGCTGAGTCACTCACCTGGGGACAGTGACTGCTGCTGGTCACTCACACGGGGACAATGACCGCTGCTGGTCACTGACAGCTGGTCACTCACACGGGGACAGTGACAGCTGGTCACTCACACGGGGACAGTGACAACTGGTCACTCACACAGGGACAGGGACCACTGTTGGTCACTCACATGAGCGACAATCCCATAGTGACAGCTGCTGGCCACTCACATGGGGACAGTGACTGCTGCTGGTCACTCACATGAGCGACAATCCCATAGTGACCTCTGTTGGTCACTCACATGGGGACAGGCCCACAGTGACAGCTGGTCACTCACAGGGGGACAGTGACCGCTGCTGGTCACTCACATGCGGACAGTGACAGCTACTGGTCACTCACAAAGGGACAGTGACCGCTGCTGGTCACTCACATGAGCGACAATCCCATAGTGACCACTGTTCGTCACTCACATGGGGACAGGCCCACAGTGACAGCTGGTCACTCACACGGGGATAGTGACCGCTGCTGGTCACTCACATGGGGACAGGCCCATAATGACAGCTGCTGGTCACTCACACGGGGACAGGCCCACAGTGACAGCTGCTGGTCACACGGGGATAGTGACCGCTGCTGGTCACTCACACAGGGACAGGCCCACAGTGACAGCTGCTGGTAACACGAGGACAGTGACCACTGCTGGTCACTCACACGGGATAGTGGCCGCTGATGGTCACTCACACGGGGACAGTGACCACTGCTAGTCACTCACATGAGCGACAATCCCATAGTGACCGCTTCTGGTCACTCACATGGGGACAGTGACCACTGCTGGTCACTCACATGGGGACAGTGACAGCTGGTCACTCACACGGGGACAGTGACAGCTGCTGGTCACTCACACGGGGACAGTGACCACTGCTGGTCACTCACATGGGGACAGTGGCAGCTGCGGGTCACTCACATGGGGACAGTGACCGCTGCTGGTCGCTCACACGGGGACCGGCCGACAGTGCCTGCCGGGCACTCACCGACTCGCTGGGCAGGATGTGGCTGTCGGCGGCGCTGAACTCGGCCACCAGCTCGTCGGCCACCTCGTTGTAGGACGTGGTGCCCTTGCGCTGCACCTTCTCACAAACCTTCATGGAGAAGTGCCGCAGCCCCTTCCCGTTCTTCTCACCCTTCCGGTTCCGCTTCCTGCCAGCCACGGGACCCTCAGCGCCTGCCCACCCGGCTCATGCGAGTGGGGTCAGCGCCGCAGGTGGGGCCATCCGCCCTCCCACTGCCCTGGAGACCAGACATGTGCGCAGCCACGAAGCCCAGGGTGAGCGTGGCCACGACCCGTGACGCCCGTGACCTCCCGACGCCTCTGCCCCGGACGGGGCAGACGAGTGACCCCCGGGCCCCCCAGAGCGGACAGGAGGCACGCAGGGACCCTGTGCCCCGACCCCGCGAGCTCACCCAGCCGACCACGGGGAGGGCTCCGACGGCTGGTTCTGGGAGACAAAGTGGCTGTTGGGGGTGTGCGGGCTGCCCACCACGAGTGTGCTGGCCGGGGTGGGTCTCTGCGGAGTCCCGATCACCTGCAGGGGGGCAGGGTGGGCTCAGGGATGCCCTCACCGGGCTCCAGCCCCGGCCGCCCAGTCACCGTCCAGGCCCAGCGGACGTCCCCTGGGGGCCCAGCTAGGTCCCCCCAAGGCTCCCAGGACAACGGACCCTGGGGCATCCGAGTGGCCGTGGGCAAGGCAGGAACTTGGTCCTGCTGGAGACACCGGCACCGAGGCGGGGACCACACACAGCCTTGGCCAGCGCCTGCTGGCAGCGCAGGCCCTGCAGCCCAGTGGCCGCTGACCTGGCCCTGTGACCGCGCTGTCCTGGCGTGCTATTTCGAGCCGGGCTGAGAGGCTGGTGCCCTGCTTAGCGGCTCAGGGCTGCTGGACGGCTCAGCAGGCGTTTTGCAGATCAGCCTGAGCCCGGATCGCGGCCACGGGCACCCTGCCCTGAGCCTCCCCCCTGCACACGCAGGCCGCAGGGAGCACAGGACAGGGAGGCGTCCCGCAGGGCTGGGGCGGGGACAGGCAGCATGAGGGCCGCCTCGTGGGCGGAGAGGGGTCCCAGGAGGGGGCTGGGCTGGCGCCGGGAGGGGCGAGTCCCCCTGAGCCCCCACGCGGGGCCGGTCCTGGGAGCACGAGGGGGTGTGGGGCGAGTCCTGGCAGACTGCAGGAGGCACCGGGTCCCCGCAGGCCCTGAGCTGGGGACAGGACCCCGCATCCTGGGAGCCGGGCACTCGCCTGAGGCAGCTCCACTGTCCTCCGCTGGCCCCTCCCGGCCCCAGGGCAGGAGAGCCCCCCCCACCCCGGTCCCGTGCTGGGGCCACTGGCCTCCCCGCCCCAGGCCGCCTTACCACTTGCTGTGCAATGCTGACATTGGGGTGCCCGAAGGTCTTCGGCAGCAGCTGCTTCCCAAGGGTGCTCACGGACGAGGGGTGCACCGCGACCAGCGACACCACACCTACGAGGGCCAGTGGTCAGGCCGGGCGGGGCCTCGCCTCTGCGCCACACTGCATGCCCTCAGGATTCCCTGGGCCCAGGACCCCCAGGGCAGCACGAGCCCACACGAACCAACCGGGCGGAGCGGCGGCCTCCGCCTGGGCCTTCTCCCCGGAGGACGCCCCTTCCAGACACCGGAGGCAGGACTCGGTGCCGCTGCCTCTGCGCGGGGCTGGGGGACCCACCTCCCGCACGCGGCTCCTGGAACGCTGCCACCGGCAAGGCCAAGGGCAGGACCCCGACCCCCGCGCTTCAGGAGGGCGGTCGGGAGCACTGCCCGCACGGGGGCTGCAGACGAGTCCCGCTCCCCTAGAGGCCCAGGCCGGGCACGGGGAACAAGCGGCAGCCGTGGGCAGACCCTGGTGACCCGGCAGCCCCGCCTGACACTGGGGAGCAGAGGGCCCGTGGCCCGGGGGCAGACGACCCCTGCTAGCCCTCCCCGAGGTCCCCCTCAGGCTCCCACTGAGTGGACAGCACCCGAGCGAGGCTTGTCGGCTGAGCCTGCGCAGCAACCCAGCGGCTGCACCCTCCCCTGCTCACCATCCTCCCAGTGCTCACAGGGGCTCCCCATGTCTCGACCCCGCACAGCCTTGTACACCCCAATCCCCTGCGGCTGCTGGTGGCCCTGCATCCTGCACCGTGACGAGAGCCCAGCGTCTCAGCGCTGCTTCATGCAGGGCACAGGAGACCCTGCAGGCACACAGGAACCCACAGGGGGCCTCACCAGGGCCTTGCGTGGCCCTGCAGTGCCACGGCTGGGTCCCCAACTGTGGTTCTGCAGGACTCCCCCTCCCACTTCCCCCTCCCCCAGTTCTGGCAGACGGCAGACAGAGTGCCCAGAGGCAGCCGCGCACAAGCAGACACACAATGGGCCCTCACACACACAGCACACGTGCGCAGACACCGCCGCATGGGCTCACAAACACAAGAGCACATACATGCACGAGACACCTGCACATTACTCATAGACACGTAAGTGTGTGTGTACACAAACCTACGTAGGCACACACACTCAGACACACAAAGAGGTACACAAGCATGGGCATATGCGTGGGCACACGCACAGGCCGGTCCCCAGACAGGGACATACACAGGCACATACGTGCATGCACAGGTACCCAGACAGGGACACCACCTAGAGACACACATGAACACACGTGCACACATGGACACAGGTACCCAGACAGGGACACATCTACAGAGGCACAGGTACACGCTGTCTCTCGCTACCGTCCCCCTTGTCAACCCTAAGGGACACCTCACTGGGGCCCAGAGGAGACCGTGGAGCACTGACAGACAGACAGACACTCACTCCCAGGGCCCGAGACCCACTCAGGACACACAGGTCATTTCCCTGGGAAAGGGGCCATGGAGGCTTCTTAGAAAACTACGAAGCGAAGAATTTACAAGCAAAATAGTTCAAAATGGATGCTTCCCTTCCTGGCAAGAAGATGAGGCAAAGATATGACCCAGGGGCTGGGGCGACAGTACAGCGGGGAGGGTTTCATCGCACGTGGCCAACCCGGGTTCCGTCCCGGAGCACCGCCAGGAGGGATTCCTGTGAGCAGGGCCAGGAGCAACCCCTGAGCATTGCCAGGTGTGACCCCCCCAAAAAAAGATGTAGCCCAAACTGCTAGAGCCGCTACCAGCAGAGGGTCCGCAATGCCCTATCCAGCCTGTCACTGCGAGCTTCCACCGGTGCATGGAGGACCAAGGGGCAGGAGACCAGTAGGTCAGTTCCCTCCAACCCCTTTAACCGGGGATTCTGACCTGACGTGAGCCGACGCTTCTGGCGAATGGTCTACCCGCAACCATGAGCAGCAGTGGCAGGTGGTCTCTCGGCGCCCGGCCGAGGGCAGCTCAGCCTCCCCACACGTGTGCTGCTGTGTGACCCCACCTGAGGCCCCTCCCTCTGGCCTCAAACACCGGGCTGTCCCATGGCCAGGAAATGGATGGGACACCGCCATGTCCTGAGCATGCAGCCTGCGCTCTCCAGCAAGTGTCCACCACCACTGTCCACATGGGGTGGCTGCACCATGGACACCTGGTGCAAGTCACCATGATCCCGGAAGGGCGCTGAGGGACACGTGTCACTCGCCCACTCTGGGCTTCCCACCCAGTGTTCCACGAGAGACCAGCTGGGCAGTAGGGACAGACCACGGGGCCAGGGTCGGCGGTCACGCAGGCCGTGGGGGCCGCAGTGCCCATACGCCCGCTGGCAGCAATCAGCCGCACCAGGTCCCCTCGGCTCCCGTGGAGCAGTCACGGGGGCCGGCACAAGGCCAGGCAAACAGGGATTCCACAGCCCCGGTCCACGGGTGTGCAGTGAGCCTGACCCTCGGCCACTCACCTCCTGGACAGAACAGGCCTCGGGGCTGGGCGTGCCAGCCGGGACAGCCACACAGAGCAGTGTGTGGCCAGGAGGGAAGGGGCAGCCACGAAAGGGCCCTTGGGGGAGCTGCTCCCGCCTTCCCCGTCAGAGAACCTCAGGCTGGGACAGAGCTGGCGGGGGGCTTCTCCGGAAGCCCAGGAGGCCACACAGGGGACACGTGAGCTTGCACTGTGTATGTACGTGTGCGGTGTACTGTGTGTGCAGTGTGCATGCGGCATTGCAGGTGTTGCTGCATGCGTGTGCGTGTACGCACAGTACTGTGTTGTATGTGCTACATGCATGCGTGCACATGTGCATGCTGCGTGTGCTGCGCTGGGCATTGCTGCATGTGTGCTATGCTGTGGGCACTGCATGCATGTGTGTTGCACGGTGTGTAAGGTGTACACATGGTGCACACCGCACTGAGTTGCACTGTGTACGCACGTGCGTACACCGCATGTATGATGTGTATCCACATGTATGCTGCAGTTTATGCACGTGTGCGCATTACACGTACGTGTACTGCATGTATGTGTGTGCTGCACTGTGTCCACATACATGTACAGCACTGTGTGTGACACACGTGTGCACTGTCTGATGTGCATGGTGTGCTGCATGTATGTGTGTGTATTCGTGTACCAGATCTATGTATGCACAGTGCATGGCAGGGGACAGGGATGGGACACGACCAGTGACCTGGGGATCCTGGAGCAGTCACAGACATCTCCCTCAGGGTAGGGAGAGGGCTGTGGGGGCTGCACCCCATCCCTGCTCTCCTTGCCCCAAGGGCCTCTGTCCTATGGGGGTCACCACCGCCCCGGCAGCCCAGGGGCCAGAACCCGAGCCCAGGGCTGCAGGCCCAGCACATACAGACCACAGAGCACTCCCAGCCAGGCGCTCTGAGCCCTGCCCACATCTGCTCAGGGAACCCACACAGGCCCGGGGCCCACGTGCCCCACCCACCCGGCCGGGGCCTTACCTTTGCCGGGACTGAGGCTCTGGTCGATGAAGACTTTCAGTTCTCCGTTGGCTTCCAGCAGGCCGGCCTGTGAACAGCACAGAGTGAGCCCTGGGCCACAGCCCACAGCTGGTCACAGGAGAGGGTCACAGTTGTGGGAGAGGCTGGGAGCTCCACGGAAGCAGAAGGAGGGAGGTCCCGGCACACTATGGCTGAGCTGGCATGACCAGGAGCCCATGGTGTGGGCGGGTCCAACCCCACGGCCGAGAGTCTGCGTGGGGGGCTCTGAATCTGCCCCACGGCCTTCCCCCGTCAGACATGCAGAGAAGTCTCCCGTGCACACACAGCACCAGGTGGGGTCCACATATGCACAAATGGCACCGGACGCCTGCCCAGCCCTGCTGGAGGCCTGACGGGGCAGCGCCTGCACACAGGACACTCCCTGCTCAGAGCCCAGGGGCTGGGAGGCACTCATCACTCGTGTGGACACACAGCTTAGACACACGGCACTGTCCAGGTCTGGAGGAAGGAGATCAAACCACAGCACCCTGGCACCCCCACCTACACCGTGGGCGTGTGCCGACTCCCCAGCACACACTCTGAGCCATGCGGGCTCCCAGCCACGCAGACTCATGCTTTCAACAGCTCTCCACCAGTCAGAAAATAAGTCCTTCTGGGGCTTCTCAGCCAGACACAGAACCCCCACCTGCCAATGCAAAGGCTCACGCTCGGATCATGAGAGCTGGGTCTTGCCTCACGATCTCACTCAAGGGAACCAGTTAAAAACAGGTTCTCCAAAGGGCTCTAGTCCTAGCGACAGTCTTCACCCAGCTCCATTGACAAGGGGACAGAAAGAGGTGGCCATGCCTGAGCCCAGCAGGGCCCGGGGCCAACGTCCCCACCCCACCACTGACGAGCAGCCAAGGCAGGGTCAGGAGCCTTGCTCAAACCCAAGGCCTCTGAAGGGCTCCGGGGGACCCACACCCCGGCAGAGGCTGGCAGAGAGCTACTGCTCCGTTGGCTCACCCAAGAAGCCACGGCAACACAGACCAGCACGAGTGGGCAGGGCTGGCCGGAAACACGCGTGCTAGCCACCAGCGAGGGAAACGCGCTACCTGGGGTACAAATAAGCTACTACTTGCAACTATTACTGAAAGGGAAAAGCAAAGGAACGTCGACTTTCCCTGGACAAAGGGCCACTATCCTCCCCTTATCAAGGATGACAGGAAGGAACATTCGGGGAAACACATTTTCAGAGTGACTTGCAACTTCCCCACCAGGAACAGAGCTTGCAGGTGGTTCCCAGGTTTGATCCCCAGCACCACACAGGGTCCCCAAAGCCTCGCCAAACAGGACCCTGAGCACAGAGCCCCGAGCACGGCCAGGTAGGAGCCGGGAGGGGAGGACTCTATGACAAACGCCCTTCAGGAGGTCAGCTGTGGAGCGAGGCTGGAACACCGGCCACGCAGTACTAACAAGGTCCCTGCGAGGCTCCTTCCCACAGGGTGTCTGGGGCACGCCGGCGGGAGGACGGCACACACGCAACAGCCACGCACACAGCACACACAGCATCCCAGAGAGGCTCTGCTGCCACCCCCATGGCCTGGTCTCCCACGCGCACGCATGAAGCAGACGTGCGTGTTCCGGGCACACGCACACACATGCAGCAGCCATGCACACGGCCCACAGCAGACGTACACATGACACATGGCACACGCACACAC
Source organism: Sorex palustris (assembly GCA_028565675.1). Classification (NCBI taxonomy): domain Eukaryota; kingdom Metazoa; phylum Chordata; class Mammalia; order Eulipotyphla; family Soricidae; genus Sorex; species Sorex palustris. The sequence goes on along the minus strand of JAOXYA010000041.1, from coordinate 53,081,747 downwards.
ATGCATTCAGCACATGTATACACGGCACACGCAACAAGCATGCACACAGCTTATGCAACAGATGTGCACACAGCTTTGCTCGACGAACAGCATTTTTATCATCAGTGTCGGTCAAACTGGTGAGTGATTCACGTTGTTCGTGGAGAGATTCCCTGAGCAAGCCCCAGCTATGGCAGCAAAGTGGGTGGTGGGTCGAGCCCCTCGGGCCCTGGCACTCACAGGGCAGCTGGCTCTGGACCCCCGGACTGGTCTCTGCTTTAGCTGGACCCCCCTCCCGCTGCCGGTCAGCTGTGGCACCCACACGCACCCCCCCTGCGCAGGACACACGTGTTGAAGGAACTGGCCTGTGGGACGCAGGGATGCACCGAGGGGCAGCCCCCAACTGTCCTCGGAAGACTGGGTCAGCAGCGCGTGTGAGCAGCTGTGCGGAGACCAGCGGGCCGAGCTCCCGAGGGCCAGCCCGAGGCCCACAACGCCAAGCGGCCACTCCGCTCTCCTGCAGGACCCTGTGGGAAACGCTCGTGCCCAAGTGCACACAGCCGTGAGGGCGGCCACCACGCAGTTGGCACTGGCTGTCCCTCTGTCCTCAGCCTTGCTGATGCTGCAGGGGCCGCTTCTGTCCGCCGGCCCATGGCCAGCACCCTGGCCTCCTCCCCCAACCCCACAGTGCCTCGCGCCAGTGACATGCAGAGCACGTCAGGGTCACATGTGTGCACACGAGTGAGAAGCCTGGACGCCAGGGTGGGGCCCAGAAGGGCCCACTGGGGCCCTTCACGTCCCGCCCTCACAGAACAGGCCCAGCAGCCATCACCTCCCGTCCCTTCCAGTCTCCACACAGTGCACAGGCGACGCGGTGCTCCCATGGGCAGAGGTGTGATGCACTGGGGTCCTGGAGAAAGTTGTGCTCCTGCCAGGCAGAGCTTGTGGGGGCCATCCAGGTCCAGTTCTCAAGGGACACAGCAAAGGGTCCTCCATACCCCACACCCACGGGCAACAGCTCGAAGGATGAGGGAAGAGCCCGGACAGGCTCACAGATGCCCGAGCACTCCCTGTGCACACTCTAGACATACCCACACATGCACACACACGCACCCCACATGTGCACACCCACATGCATGCAAACACATGCACACCCAGGTGTGAACATATGCACACACATGTGCACCCCACATGTGCACATAAACACATGCACCCCCACATGTGCATACACCCGCATGCACACCACACATACCCACATGTTCACATCCAAATAGGAACAGAAATGCCCACACACATAATCACCCGCACATGTGCACGCCCACATGTGAACACATGCGCCCACACATGTACTCACATACCCCACATGTGCACACCCACATAGTCATGTGCACACACCCTGCCCAGCTGAACACACGTCACACTATACACATACCCCACTTGCATACACACATGCATACACACGTGCACACGCGTGCATACCACTGGGTCTTCAGACAAGAGCACGCTGATTGTGAGCGCCTCCCGGCCAGGGGACACCCCTTCCTGTGCCAGGTCTGGAGTGGGGGATGCTGGGCTGCAGGCGGGCATGGTAGGACGCCCCCGGCCGAGAGCATCAGCCAGGGCATGACACGGCACACCCTGCAGGGCCGGCTGGCACCCCTGCGCTAGCCCAGCCTGGCCTCCCCAGCAACCCGGGGGGTCATGCACCCCCCAGGACAAAGCACGGCAGGACCGCACCTGGGGCACCGCGCCTGGGGCTTCTGCAGAGAGCGACTTCGGGCAGGAGTTCCAGCATCCACCCAGAGGGGTCTCAAGCACACAAATGTTTATTTGTGTTCTAAAAACGAAGGCACACGGAAGCAGGGTCCATGAAGCCGGGTCCTCCCAGCCCCCCACACGCTCTGGCACTGGCTGTCACGGTGGCCACACTTGCCCCCACAGCAAGGTGGGGACCCGGGGGAGCCGCGCTGGTCCGACAGGTGTCCCCAGCCAAGCAGCAGGGCAGGGGCAGGTGTGCGAGACTGGGCGGCGCCCACAGCCTGCCCAAGTCCCGCGGGCCCTTTGCACCCCCCCACCCGCGCCCATCTCCACCTCAGGGACTGCCCCCAAGCCTCCGGAGCCAGGGCTGTCCCTGGCGGTCAGACGGATGCCTCAGGCACCCTCCTCCGGGTCCGTCATCAGACTATGAGCTGAGCCCACGTGGGCCCCAGAGCCCCGCGCAGCCCCTCCAGCCTTCCGCCCCCAGGTCAGCAAAGCTTCAGCCCGGGGGCAACCCCCAGGGTCCCCCTGGGCTCCCTCCTGCCCCACCAGTCCTGGGCGCACACACGCGGCCCTCGTACCAGGCTCGCCTCCAGCAGCTGAGCCGACCCTGGCCCGCGGGAGCCCCGGCCACCCCAAACCCACGCAGGGCCCCGGGGAGGCGCGCACACGCGCCGCACTTACATCTTTTGCCATGTTACCAGATCCGGGAAGTGGACGCTCTAACTGTTCACCCTCCAGAGAAGAAAACCGGAGCTGCTGGCGAGGGAGGGAAAGCAGGCTTGAGCCGAGCGAGGGAGACCGGGAGAAAGCGACCCCCGCCCGCTCCCGGCGCGTGCTCGGGCCCCGCCGCCGAAGCCCCCCGCCCGCCGCCGGGGAATGCACCGGGTCGGGGGCGCCAGCCCGGCCTCACCGCGCACCCGGCGCCGCGCAGGGACTCCCGCTCGCCGCCGCGACCCCCGCCCGGCCGACCGGTAACTCTGACAGGTGGGCTTCGGGCCCCGGGCTCCCGCCTGTCACTAGGCCGCGGGCCGCGCCCGCGCGCGCCTCCCCCTACAGCCTGGGGCTCTTTCTCTGCGCATGCGCAGTAGCTAGATTTCATCGGATCTCACAGGTTTTTAGCCATGA
>JAOXYA010000041.1:53053466-53078782 GCA_028565675.1 Sorex palustris | reverse complement strand
GGGGGGGCGGGGCGCGGGGGGCGCGGGGCGCGCGCGGGCCTGCTCCGGCCCCCCGGGGTCCCGGGCTGGGAGCGGCGCCGGGACGCGGGGCTCACCCTGCGAGCCAGCGTCGGCGGCGTGACGTGCGCGGCGCGGTGACGTGCGCGGGCCTGGGCAGCGCGCCTGCGCGCCTTTTCGCGCCTTCACCGCCCTCCTCCTCCTCCTCCTCCTCCTCCTCCTCCTCCTCCTCGTCCCGCCGGCCGGCCCGCGCTCGGCCGCGGGGGATGAGCTGCGCGTGCGCCGGCAGGCGGCGGGCGCGTGGGCGCGCGGGCCCGGGCCGGGGGCTGCGGGGCCGGGGGACGCGGGTGGGAGCGCCGGGCAGGGCGCGCGCTGTTGCGGGAGAGGCCCGGTGACACATGGACCGTTCAGGCGCCCCTCTGCACGGGAGCCGGGTGTGCGCACGTGGGTGCGTGTGCACGTGAGGAGAGCCGGTGGGTGTCACGTGGGCGTGTGCACGTGGAAGGAGAGTGGGCGGGTGTGCACGGAGAGGTGGGTGGGTTGCACCGGTGGGCGTGTGTACACTGGTGAGCGTGTGGGTGGCTGTGCACAGGTGTACGTGTGGGCTGTGCAGAAGGGGGGCGAGTAGGCGGGTGTGCACAGGGGAGTCGGGGAGTGGGCACAGGTGTATGTGCAAACGGGAGTAGGTGGGTTGCACCGGCCGATTTGACACAGTGGTGAGATGGGCACTGGTGTGCGTGTGGGCGTGTGCAAATGGGAAGAGAGTGGGCGGGTGTGCACGGGCGTGCGGGCGTGGGTGTGTAAGTGGGAGGAGAGTGGGCGAGTGTGCACGTGGCAGGTGCCCACGTGGAGCAGGCTGGTGTGCACGAGTATGAGGCTGCGTGTGCGTGAAGGTGCAGGAAGTCCTTGCGTGGCAGAGCCGGGGACAGTGGGTGGCAGGGCAGCTCCCCGGGAGTTGCGGGTCTGGGGGCCGAGCTGACCCCCTGACAAGGCGGCCGCTGCGGTGGTGCCTTCAGAGGGAGCAGGTCACCACGGCTGTGTGAGCCTGCCAGGAGTACAGAGTCCAGGCTGCGTGGGGCCTGGAGCGAGTGCCAAGCTGAGGACCATCTGGAAGGCTGGGCACCCGGCTGGCCTCCGCGGTGGGCACCCACCGTGCCATTACCGCCCCCACGCGGGTTTCCCAATCTCCCCTTTTCAAGTGCCGGCCCACGCAGCCCTGCCCCAGGACGCTGTGATTGGCTGGACAGCCGCGCAGCAGGCGGTCAGACGAACTTTGATGGGGGAGAAGCCCCAGCGCCTGTGGGCAGGTGACCTAGTTTCTCGCTGCCGGAGGGTGGCGGGTGCCCCGGGGCCGTGCCTGGCCCTCAATTCCTTCCCTGTGCTTCCAGTGTGTGGGCAGCCCTGCCCTGGGACTGCCAGCCGGGGGAGGAGCTCAGGGGTCCCCAACAAATTAGGGAAGGGTCACCGACCGGCTGGCGTGTGGGGGCACTGCCCCGCCTGGCCACGGCCTGGCTGTGCTGGGTGGCAGCAGGCTGTGGCTGGCTCAGGAGAGACCATCCCTTGGGACTGGACTGAGGTGTGAATGTCCCCCTCCCACTGGGCCCCTTTCTGCTCGGCCGCCGGTGTTGGGCAGCCCGTGTCTCTGGTCAGACCTGGAGTGGGGACTCGTACCTAGAGGGGGACATCATGGAGCCCCACCCAGTTCTGCACTGTCCCCGCCCGCCTCAGCATGGGGAGTGGGAGGCTCTGGGTTTGGGGAGGGACACTCCAGGGGAGATGCAGATAAAGGCGTTTTGGAAAGCCATGTTGGTGTCCCTGGGTGTCCCACGAGGACTCAGGTCTGAGACAGGCCCTGTCCCCTGCCCCACGCTGCTGGTGCCGGGGGCAGGGAGGGGGCAGCCTCTGCAGCCCTCAAAGAGCCTAGACCTGCCCCCTCCCCGTTGCTCTCACCAGCCCACTGCCCTGAAGCTCCTCTGCTGAGGAGTACCCACCCCAGGGCATGCTGGACCCCAAATTCACCCTACGTGCAGACCTTAGTGGGAGAGGGTTGCTGTCTTCAGATGAGAGGCAGGCACTTGGAGGGCTGCCTGAAGGAGGTGGCCTTTCAGATGAGCACTGAGCAGCAGAGCACCCACGTGATTTGTGTGGAAAGCACGTGTCCCCCTGAGTGTGTTCTAGAAAACGTTCACCTCTGCGTAGGTGCCTGTCATACCTGGCACTGCGGTAAAGTATTGCAGGCCAGGGGATCAGAAATGGAGACCTCGTGTGGGTCTGAGGTTGGAGTCCACGACCAGGGCTCCTGCCCGGCCCAGCCTGTGCACCTCACCGGACAGGGCTCCCGGCCTGGCCCATGGCAACTGGGGACAGCACCGTGCCGGGGGCTGCCCCGCACCCGGCCTCACTCCAGGAACCTCCGAGGCTTCACACCCACCGTCATCCCCACACGAGCACGGGGCCCTCCGAGACATCTGTGGAATTCCCGGGGCCAAGGGCCTGCTGCACTGTCCCAGAGATCACAGGACCCTCCACCCTCAGTATCACCAGATGTGACCCAAAAAACAGAAGTTTCACTTTATTTTATGTACCTTGAACCCTAATTTTAAAAGTTGATATATTTTCCAAACCTTGAGTTATACATTCAAAATTACCTTAAGTCGTACAATTTAAACTTGGACATTTACTATATGGCCCCAACATAAAACGCAATTACTATAATACACCCCATGCTTTGAATTATGCCCCTAAGTTGCATGACACGCCAACCCCACAGCGAGGACCGGTGTTTGGGGAACCCCCTGCCCCACTGCTGCCAATCACTGGACCTGCAACTCACCAGGAGTGCCCGCACGGTGCGAGCTCTGCTGGGGAGACCGAGCAGGCCTGCTTCTTGCTTCCAAACGGCATAGAAGATGTTTGGGTGCAATTAGGGGAGATGGTCCCAGCCTTTGGGTCTGGGCAGAAACACCCACGTGGCTCACCTCCTGCCACCAGAGTCTGGCCCCATCCACAGGAGGGGACGAGGATGCCAGTCAGGGCCTCGAGGCAACCCGGCTTGGCCCGCAGCCTGTGCTGGGCCTGTGGTGGTCAGTTCTGGATCTCAGGAAGGGTCTGGTGGGGACTCGCCACAGGCTGATTCCCTGAGAAAGGCCGAGGTACGCGAAGGCCATTCTTCCCATTCCCAGCGGCCACACCCAGGGCTCCTGGCCGGCTTTACTTCTTGGGGCTGGGTGCAGTATGTGTGACTTTTGTGTTGTTTTCAGACAGAGTGATGGGGAGGGAATAGCCATGATCGGTGACCACGACTATTGCATGCCCATGGTGTGTCTTGTCGGGTGACCCCCGACTGTTGCGTGTCCGTGGTGTGTCTTGCTGGGTGTCCCGACTGTTGAGTACTTGGTGTATATTTTACTGCCTGCCTCACAGCAGTGCATTACGAATTTTTTCAGTAGTTCAAAGAAAATTCCTTCTTTTTTTTTTTTGCTTTTTTTGAGCCACACCCAGAGATGTTCAGAAGTTACTCAGGAATTACTCCTGGCGGTGCTCGGGGGAATACATGGGATGCCGGGGATCAAACCCAGGTTGGCCGCGTGCAAGGCATTTGTGCTATTACTCTGGCCCCCCAAAATACCACTTCTAGTCAACATAATCAGGATATCTGAAACAGTGAATTGAAATAAGAATAATGTAAAAGGATTAAGTATAAAAAGTTCATGTGTCTTTGTTCCTAACAAACACCGCCAGAGAATGTTCTAGAACTCATCAGTAATTAGTAGATTTTCTAGCAATGAGATCTATGCAATGAAACGAGCACATCTGCACAGACCAACAAGCTACTGGCAAGATAACTTTAAAATGTTATTGAGGGTCAGAGTGATCGTACAGCGGGGAGGGCATTTGCCTTGCACACGGCCAACCTGGGTTCGATCCCCAGCATCCCATGTATTCCCCCGAGCACCACCAGGAATAATTCCTGAGAATTAGAAGAACCAGGAGTAACCCCTGAGCACTGCTGGGCGTGGCCCAAAAAGAAAAAAATGATGCTATTTTGGGGGCTGTGGAGACCTCCGAGACCTGGAGTATGAACTCTGCATGTGAGAGCCAAGACCTTCCCACGTGGCCCCAGAACCACAGGGAGCAGGTCCCAGAACTGCAGAGCCCGAAGAGTGCTCAGAAATGTCGGCCACTGCAGGGCCACGGTCAAAGCACAACAGGAGGGTGCTTGCCTGCATGTGGCCCACCCAGATTCCATCCCTGGCAACCCAGGGTCCCCTGGGCACCACCAGGAATAAGCCCTGAGCCCTGTCAGTGTGGCCCCAAAAAAACAAAAGGAACAAAAATATCAGCCACTAAGAATGACTTTAGATGTGAAAGTCGTAGGGAAAGAAAACCCCTGAACATCGCTCACTGCGCTGCTGCCACCCTGTGCTGGCCCACCAGGGCCCCGGGAGAGGTGCCCCTGCCCGTCCAGGCCGGGCTCTCATGGTGCCCGCTGTGCGCCAGCAGCACACGCTTGTCTCTCAGCGTCTGAGGGTCTGTGAGGCTGGAGGTGAAGCCCTGTAACTCGCTGCCCTCCTCCCGCACCCCTGTGCACCCCGCACCCCCAGAACCCCTCACACCCACACACACCCTCATACAGCCTCACTCCCATACACAGCCTACACCCCTACACACCCCACGCACATACCCTGCATCCACACGTACCCCACACCCCCTCACATGCCCTCACACACCTCCTCATGCACCCACACACATACCCCACAGTCCACACACACTCCATGAACCTCAGACACACACACACCCTCATGCCCTCAGCCACTCCCCATGCACCAACACCCCCGTGCACCCCCACAACATGCACATACCTTGCACCCCCACACACACCCCATGAACACATACACACCCCACCCCACCACATACCACCCATTCACACACACACACACCATGCACCCCCCCACATACACCCATGCATGGCCACGCATGCCACACCCCACGCCCCGCCACCCAAAGTCGTGTAGTTTCCTGCGTGTGGATCTCGCACCGTCTGCCAGGTTCACACCCAAGCATCTCATCACACTTGGGCATCAGCAGGAAGGGTGTTTTCATTCCGCCTGCTGGTTGCCCGTGGATGTGCGTGTGTGAGTGTGCCTGTGTGTGTGTGGTCTGCAGTCCTGCTGTAGCTTCTGTCAGTGCAGGGACAGTGCAGGGACGTTGAGGCAGTTCACTTGGATATTCCACCCAGGAGACTGTTCGTCCCGTTTCCTCTGACCCAGCATGGCACCGGCAGGCATGTGGCAGGCAGCCCTGGTGGCCCGGTCTCGGGCCAGGCACCCATTCTGTGGCAGCTCTGTCCTATTCTTCCCAAGCTAAGGGATTCCGAGACTGGAAGCGGCGGGGCCTGCCGAGTGCTGGTTCTGTCTGCAGGTGGCAGCACGCGGCGTGTTCTGGACCTCCTGCAGCTGTCAGCGGTGTCCTCCATGGACTTGGCGAGCCTTCGGGGGCGCCTCTGGGGTGGGGCTTCTGGGCTTGGGAGATCATTACTGAGTCCACTGGTTCCACAGACTTGTCCATTTAGCTGTCCACGTCCCTGTGTGTGACTTCTGGCAGTGTCTGTGCATGCATGTGTGCACGCTAGTGCTGTATGTATGCTTGTGTGCATGCATCTGTGTGCTGACGTGTGTACATGCATGTGCTGGTGTGTGTGCACATGTGTACCTGTGCACGCACTTGTGTGCATGTTTGGGCATGTGTGTGCACATGTATGTGTTGGTGTGTACATCTGTGTGCAAGTTTGTGCTATATGTGTGCTTGTGTACATGCAGCTGTGTGCTGACGTGTTTACAGGTATGTGCATGTGTGTGCACATGTATGTGTTGTGTGTGCACGCGTGTGCACGTGTGCTGGTGTGCACATGTATGTGCATGCATCTGTGCGTGTTCATCTGTGCGTGTTTGCATGTTTGCGCATGTGTGTACATGTATGTGTTGGTGTGTGCATGCATCTGTGAGCATGGGGGTTCCTAGACAAGCCTCAGTGATGTTCTTGGCTGGGGACCCAGAGCAGCTTCCAGCCCTGCTGAGAGCGAGCCCCCACAGACAGCCCCACGGTGACCGCACCAGGCCTGGAGGTGCTCGGGGGTGGCCATTCTTCCACCAAATATGGGGTGCAAAGCCCTGGGGGGTCTGGGCACCCCAAGGGCCACCAGCGGGGGTGGGGAGGAGAGAGAGAGAGAGAACTTGTTTCTTGCCTCATTTAAGGTCCAAGGAGGATGACCCTGGCATTCTGGTTCTGTTCTTTGCGCCACACCCATCTGTGCTCAGGGCTCCCTGACTGGGCCTCGGGGCACTGAGGGTGGAGCCTGTGTGCCCAGCCTGTGCCATCACTCCGTGCTCCGTGAGATGGGACACAGGCTGGGGATTGGGGCAACAGTGCCTGTGCCTGGCATGCGTATGGCAGCTGGCCTGGAGAGCACCTTCATCGGACACCAGCCCCTCAGGTCCTTCACTACCTGTTTGTTTGGGGGCCCCGCCCCGCGGTGCTTGGGGCTTTATCCGGGCTCTGTGCTCAGGGGTCACTGCGGGCAGGCTCGGGGGACTGTACAGGTGCCAGGGATGGAGGCCGGCACACTGCCCACCATGCTTTTGCTCCGGCCCCTCCTCTCGCCACAGTGGTCTCTGACTGCCCAAGGTGATGTCCAGGCCGGCCTGCTCTCCGCGCTGTGGGTTCCGCTCCCTGAAGGAAAGCTGACCCAGGCTGCGGTCCGGCTGCCTCGGCAGAGATCAGAGCCGGGTCTCTGCTCCTTACTCCTGGCTGTGGAAGCCTCCGCCTCACTGTGCCCTGCTCAGCCTCTCCCGGCCACGATCCACAATCCACGATCCACTTCCCACTTTCATGATGTGAAAATATCACATCATGAAATGTTCAACAATACTGCCAGCTAAGTGTCTGGTCAGTGTTTACATTGGAGTCAAGACAAGACACTCGGGAGAAAATCTAAGAGCTGAAGCAGTCACAAGTCCAGATTTCAAAGCTCCATTAAGACAGTAACATGACAGCAGAAAGAGGCAGGCAAGAGACAGAAAGGACTGGAAACTCCAACCCTGGGCCCCTGAGGGCCGCACCGGCTCAGCTGCAGGAGGAATGCCTTCGGCCGAACAGCACGAGTGAACTGACTTCCAAATAGGGCCGTGTTGACTCTAGCCACTCCGCACAATCATTTCGGAAGCTAGATTTAATTTTCCAGAAGAAAAGTGATAAGCAACTTTTTTTTAATGGTGCCTTTGTATTTCCCGCTCATTCACCTTACTGACCACTAAGTCATCAGGGAGGATCAGTCAAACTGAACAAACTGAACCAATTTTTTTTTGGCTTTTTGGATCACACCCAGAGATGCTCAGGGGCTCCTCCTGGCTCTGCACTCAGGAATTACTCCTGGAGCTGCTTGGGGGACCATATGGGAAGCCGGGGATTGAACCTGAGTCAGCCGTGTGCAAGGCGAATGCCCTACCCACTGTATTACCGCTCCGGCCCCGGAACAAAATTTAAAAGATACTCAACAGATTTCAACTATATGCCAATAAAAATGACCTTTATTAAAGCATATTCTTGGGATTTAAAACTAAGTGCTTTAGAATGACATAATAAAAATGGACATAAAGTGTTTTATTTAAAATTGTTATGATTAAAAGCAAATCCACATTTACAAAATATTTGTCTCAGTTTAGAAAACATCAGCTAAGAGGATCAAAAGGCCCACGAGACTCAGCGCCTGCGTGAAAATATCACATCATGAAATGTTCAACAACAAAAATAGACTGGCAATGTTCTTCAATAAATAAACACTTTCTGGTTCATGAGGGGCAATGGTGGATGAACAGGAGCGCTACAGCTGTCACTGTCTCGGGAGACGAGCGCAGCGACTCGGCGCTGAGCTCAGAAGGCACATCCAGGCCAGGAGCCCGCAGCCGCAGCAGCACCAGGGCACAGCCAGGCAGCCAGGTGCGGTCCCAGGAAGGTCCTGGCCGCAGGGAGCGGCACGGGGGCCCAGCGGCGGTGTCCCTGCCCTGCGGGGGCTCCACAGGAGGCTCACAGGCTGCACCGCCGCTCGGGGCGGGGCACACACTTGGAGACGGCCAGTCTCCACAGCACCGGGGCCAGCAGCTGGCTCAGCGTGGTCACACTCAGGATCAGGAGGTACACCTGCAAGAGGGCAGCGTCACCCCACCTCGGCCTGGCCGCAAGGACTGGGCTGCTGGGGGGCAGTCTGGGGGCTCCCGGACTGTGCACGGGGCGCTGAGGGCAGAGCCTGTGTGCCCGGCTGGTGCCCGCTTGTGCTATATGTGTGCTTGTGTGCATGCATCTGTGTGCTGACGTGCGTACATGCGTGTGCTGGTGTGTGTACACCAGCCAGGGCTGCAGTCGGCGAGAGCAGGGACAGAGTCAGCTCGGGCCCCTCTGAGGGCAGGAAGCTGACAGCTGCGCCCGCTCACTTGGCCTGCGTATCTGCCCCCAGCCCAGGCACTGCCCAGTGACCGCATTCAGGCCAAGGAATCTCCAAGCCATGGTTTCCCGCCCACCAGGTCTGCGTGCAAAGTGGCTCTCACCCTTGGCTCCTTCTCAAGTCCCCGTGGCACCTGGATCCGTGCCTGCTCTCCTGAGGAGCTCCCCTCCCATGTGCCAGTGACTCCCAGCATCCGCCAGCCACAGCCTCACAGCCCAGGTTAGGGACCACCAGGGTCAAACACTCCTCACCCCAGAGCCACAGCACACATGACCCGCCAGTCTCCGGTCACCGTCAGGTAGCACCGCGAAGGTCCCTAAGCCTACCCAGAGGGGGTCCCTGAGCCAGAACCAGGCGTTAGCCTTGGGCACCGCCAGGTGTGGCCCCCAAACCAAACGAAGGAGACACAACAAGCCAGAGACAAGGCATGTGGGATCCAGCAGGTGGGCACGCAAGTAAGCCACACCCGCAACTGCACACACGCCTCACCCATGACTCCCAGCATGCGTGAGCCCAAACCCCATGGACACACACGGCACACACAAACCTGCACACCTACGCGTGCACACGCGCACACAGGCACTCCCATGGGCGCACACTACCAGAGGTGCCAGGGAAAAGCAGGAGGGATGAAAGGAGCCTGGCGGGGAGGTGGGAGCCTGGAGCCCAGGGGTGTGGGGAGGGAGGAGGCAGGGAGAGAGGAGGCGGGGAGGCGGAGCCCGTGTACACGGGGAGGGAGGAGGCAGGAGGGAGGCCGGCGGCAGGACTCACCTCCCGGGAGATGATGCGGGCTCTGCGCGCTCGGCTGCCCAGCACGAAGGAAAACTCGCTGACCTGTGCCAGCCCGGCCGCCACCACCCACTTGATGTGCTGGCTGGGCCGTGGCAGGAGCAGAGACAGCACCAGTGCTGCCAGGACGAACTGCGAGAGGGGGGTCAGGCCAGGTGGAGCCCGAGGGACGCGCACGGCTGCCCGCCCAGGCCTGGGACAGGGGCAGCAGCCTCTGACCCACCCCACGGGGCCCCGGAGGTACCTTCATGAGGACCACGGACAGAGTAAGGACCACCAGGACGCTGAGCTCGTAGAGCACGAAGGTGGGGAACACATGCAGGCCTGTGAGGGGACAGGCAGCGTCAGCACAGCCCAGCCGTGGCCTCAGCCCCTCCCGCCAACGGCCACAGAGTCTTGGCATTGCACAGACCCAGCACAACAGCTGAGCCGGACACGAGCCCCGGGTTGGGCACCCGCCATCCACACTGGATCCCAGCCGGGGACCTCTGCGGGCACCTCCCAGTGGCAGGGCAGTTGGGACCCAGGACAGCGCCCGGCCCGCCCAGCACGGCTGTCCCCCGCTGTCCACCAGGGAGGGGGCCCCCCGCCTGCCAGGAACGACCTCCAGCTCACGTGTCTTTCACACTGGACTTCTCCCGGTCACGGAAGACGCCCAGCAACCACGCTGAGACACGCGTGAGCATGAGGGAGACGCTCACCCACCTATGGACGCAAAAAAGATGATGGCCAGGAAGTCGCGGATGGGCTCGATGTAGGACACGATCTCTTCAGTGACCATGTGCCCCTGGGAGGACATGAGCGCCCCCGCCAGGAAGCAGCCCAGCTCCATGGACACGTCCAGCAGCTCCGTGACCTGTAGGAAGGGGGAGAGGTGTCACATTCCAACAACGCGGATCCACGTTCACGCACACGTGTGCACACCTCTCACATGTGTGCTCACTCTGATGCATCCACATGCACCTCCGGATATATGCATACTACGCTCACACATGTTCACTCATACACGTATGTGCACACCCTCACACATGCACACTATGCTCATACATACATGTGCACACCCCCAAAATACATGTATATATGTGTGCACACCCACACATATGCTCACACTCACGCACACACCCTCACAATGCATACTCATTCTCACATGTGCACACCCTCACCATACACAAGCACATGTGTGCATACCCTCACACTTGTGCTCATGCTCACACACATGTGCACATCCTCACATGAAAAATTAGTCATATACATGTGCACACCCTCACACATGCATACATCTGTGAGCACACACATACACGTGTGTGCACACATACATATGCTGGCTTGCATGGTCACACACATGTGCCTATATGCACACGTGCATACCCTTGCTCATGTATGCATTTACTCACATGCAAACCCCCACACATGCATACACAAGTGTGCACACCCTTGCACCTACTTTCACAAATGTGCATATACCTTTTCACATGCATACACACGTATGCACACCCTTAGACATTTGTGCTCATGCTAATGCACGTGCGCACACACATATGCACACACACGTGTGTACGTCCTCTCACATGAATACATGCGCTCACACCTGTGCACACCTCGCAGTGCTCTTACGTGTGTGAACTCTGGAACATATGCATACGTGCACCTGTGAGTGCACACTCTCACACATGCACACAGCATCACCCCTGCCCCCTCGCTTGCTAGCTGCGGGAACCCCGGGTCCAGGTGTGACACGTGAGCACAGGCAACGGATCTTGGTCTAACTGTGGCAAGGGGCAAGGCCCCGGGGCTGACAGTCTGGGGCCCACACTGTGGCACTGTGAACAGTCTGGGCCGGTGCTGCAGCATCTGTGCACAATTTGCCCTCAGGGTCGTGACACCACCCCCACCCCAGGCCCAGCAGCACCCCACCCCCAGGCACAGGTGTGTGGTGAGGGCCTGAGGAGGCGCTGGAGGGTCCTGACCTGGGGGAAAGCCCAGGGTGGAGATTGACAGGGAAGCCTTTCCGCACCATGGGGAGCCTCGGGGCCAGGACCGAAGTGGCCAAGACTTGCTGCAGCCCCCCAGCCCCGGGAAGCACCTGCACCTCCACTGGAGCCCTTGGCCCTGCCACAGACATGCGATGACACTCAGCATCCCCAGGCATGGAAGGCAGCGGTCAGGGAGAAACATGGAGTCGGAAAGGGAACAAGTACAAGGGAAGGGGGCTCAGAGCAGGCAGTGACCAGCACCCAGCACCCATGACAGGAGGCCACCAGCACCTGCCCAAGGCCAGTGGGGAAGGGACTCACAGGCAGGAAGGGCTGCTCTGGTGGGGACAGTGGGAGTTTCCCTGAGAGGCAAAGCCTCGGGTGCCCATAGCACCTAGCACCCGAGGGTCAGCACAGGTGCCCAGCACTCAAGAGTCAACCCAGCAGACACGGGCACCTCCGCCCCCACCAGGCCTGGCGATGGGAAGAGGAGCGAGGGGTGTCTCATGGGTAAGACGGTGCAGCAAAACCAGGGTGGGCTCTTTGGGGCTGACAGAATGTTCTGGAACTACGGGGATGAAGCAATGGCACAGCAGAGAGGGTGTTTGTGTGCGACCCAGCCAGGTGCCATCCCCAGCATCCCATGTGGTCCCCGAGCACTGCCAGGCGTCATTCCTGAGACCCGGCAGAACCCAAGCATCGCTGGGCGTGCCCCCCGCCCCCATGAAAGAGGCTCTGGAGCTGGGTGGGGACGGGCTTGCAGCACCCACACCCTCAGCCACTGAGATCCTCGCACACCAAAGAAGTGCTCGATCGTCCGTGAACTTCCTTTATGTGAAAGACGTAAGACCCAAAATTAGCTTAACACCCTAACAGCTGTCGGGGCATCTGCATGCCAGTGGCCAGGCCGGGTCCAGGCCCTGGCCCCACCCAGCCCCCCAAGCCGGCCATCAGCAAGTCCCTGGCGCAGAACCCAGCAATAACCCCAGCACCCCTGGGCGTGGCTCAAACAAAATCAGAGCAGCTGCTGAAAATGGGTAAGAAAACAGCTGGCCCCACAGGACAGCTGCAGGGGGTCACGAGGAGGACGGCAGGACACCCCCACACCACAAAGGCAGCTCCACACCCACCAGGGCCTCGGAGGGGGCAGGAAGTGGAGGCGGGTCTTGTGTAGAGGCTACTGGCCAGGGCAGGAGACTCAGACACACCAAGTGACCACAAGAAGGGACGCGGTAGTCTCCAGGGCAGGGACCCCACAGCAGGCAAAGACACACACCGACACACCCGGAAGGCAGAGGCACACACAGAGACCCCACGGCAGAGGAGGGGGGCGTCGGCACCGCAGCAAATACAGCGGGTGAGAGGTGAAAGAGAACCAGGGGACGAGCGTGGGTCAGCTCCACGCTGAGGCAAGAGTCATCCAGATGGGACAAGGCTGCTGGTGTCATCGTCAGAGAGACACTCCGGTGGATAAAGCAATGTGGAAATGCTTGGCACAGCTTAAATCACCCAGCGGCCCAGAGCGGAAACCAAGCCGTGTCTTCCTCTCGACCATGGGATCCGGGCAGGCAAGGGGCCGTGGGGCAGGCTGAGAGCAGCTCAGGCCAGGTGGGGGCACTCGGCCTCTCTGGGGCTGCACGTCTTGCGCCCACCACTCAGCCCCAAGCACTGGAGGTGGGGAGGCCGTCTCATGAGTGGAGCTGCCCCCCACAGACCACACACACCACGGAGGGGGCTCTGTGCGTCCCCTCCAGGGGCATCATGCTCACTGGGCTCTCGCAGCCCTGAGTGACCCCCACCCTTCTGCTGGTCACGCTGACGTCAGGCTCTGAGCCGCTGAGGGGCAGACACAGCTGCTCCACATGAGCCCCGAGAAAGTGGATCTGAAGGGAAATGACGTGAGACTCCAGGCAGCCAGGCAGCAGCCCAGACGCTCATCAGGCCAGAGGTTCTGTCTGCCGCCACCTCAGGATGAGAATGGCCCCTCAGAGATGGTGTCATCATGGGAGTGCAGTGACCCCTCACGGGACTTGTCCACCGTCACCTCGGTGTGAGGAGAAGTGACCCCTCATGGGGTCTGCCCGCCGTCCCCTTGGGTGGAGCAGTGACCCCTCCCAGGGGCAGAGCAGCGACCACAGCTGGCACTTGGCGGAATTACCATCAGCATTGAGAAGATGAAAGCAGAGACCCCCAGGACAAGGATCTCTCTCTTCCCTCTGCTCTCCCCGTGCAGCTTCCGGTAATAGGGTCCCACGAGGTAGGTCTTTAAGAGCAGACACAGAAGGAAAACGGCCGCGAGCGAGAGCAGGATCTGCCCCATCAGAGCCAGGATCCGCAGCACCTCCAGCAGGACGCTGGGGAGAGAGAGGCACGTCAGTGTCCACCCGCCGCCCGGGGTGCCCGGCACACGCCTGCGAATGCCGTGTTCCCATGGCCCGCGAGCAGCATGAACGTGAGCACAACTCGGCACCCCGGCCACGGCCCGGGAGGGAGAGGAGAGCAGGGATGCAGCTCCCTCCCACAGCCTGGAGAGAACGGTGGAGAGGCAGCCACCGACGCCACCCTGAAGGGCAAGCACCACCTCCGAGCCACCCGCAAGAGCAACGCCACAGCCGAGGCCGCGGGGCAGGTGGGATAAGGGAAGAGGAGCCGTAAGGGGGCACTCGGGGGAGACTCCGCTACAGCCCACGCCGGGAGCGGGTGTGCCGGAGGGCAAGAACCCGGGCTGAGGCGGCAGGACAGGCGGGAGCAGCCAGTTCCGGAGCCGCAGGACGCTGCCGGGAGCACACGGTGTCTGGGGACACGGGGGAGGCGGGCCCGCACCAGCCACGGCCAAGCCCAGCGCAGGACTGCGGGAGCCACGTCCTCCCAGGACAGACACACCAAGGAGAACTCCAGGCAGCAAAGAATAAAGCCGCCCACGGAGAGAGATGGACAGCAGAACGGGAGGGGACACGGCTAACAGGACAGCGCGGGACCCCCGCACTACAGAGCAAAAAGCAGGACGAAGGACGGGGACGGACAAGGTGGGACATGGACCACCTGCCGCAGGGGCGGCGGCCGTCACAGCCCTCCTGGCCAAGCCTGTTCAGCACCCAGAAGCCCGCCTGAGAGAAGGCTCAGCACCAGGGTTCTCGCCCAGAGTGGATGTGCAACTCGGACAACATCCCCAAAGCAGAGTCTGAAGAAACACGTCCCAGATGATTCGTGGATCTGGTATTGCAGAATGCCAAAACCAGGCCAAGGAGAGGCAGGCCAGCACCTCTCCCAACACCAGCCACGGCGCACCGTGAGAAAATCAGAGCACACCGGAAGCAGCAGGATACAGCAGGGCCTGCACTGTAGACCAGACAAGCAATTCTGGGTGTCTGGGCAAGAATTAAAAAGTTGGTGAAACTTCGGTTAAGAATGCCGAGTTGCTTTTGCTCTAGGATGAGGAAAGGGCTGTTCTCACTTGGAGTTCTATCCACCCCAACCTAGGCAGGAAGGGCGAGAACGCAAGAAAAAGGGGGCGAGGGCCAGAGCAACTGTACAGCGGGGAGGGCGCTTGCCCTGCACACGGCCAACCCGGTCGCATCCTCGGCATCCCAGAGGGTCCCCCGAGCACCGCCAGGCGTGAGCCCCGAGTGCAGAGCCTGGAGAACGCCCTGAGCACCACCAGTTGTGACCCAAAAAGCCAAAAAAGAGGGGGAGGAAGTTTCCAGGGTACAAAGGAGGATCTAGCCAATGAGACCCGTTTCCGAGTCGCCCCAGATCTCAGAGGCACACCGACTCTCGACCCACTTCGCTAAGAGATGAAATGGAGGGAGTTCTTACGAATAATTCAGCACAACACCTACGTGCACTTGAACTCGCAGCCCCACCCACATGCAGCCAGCCTAAACCCCATGGCTGCCAACGTCTCCCAACTCTCTCTATTCCAGCTGCCGGCGTTCCTCAAACACTCCGTGTGTGGAGCATAACCTATGACTTTCTGAGTAAACTGGGTAAACTTATGTTCCTGTTTGGCCAGTCTGCTCATCCAAGAAACTGCAATGGAGGCCTGAGAAAATAGAAGCTAAAGGGAAATAGCAGAAATGACACAGTAAGTAGCCATTACACACACCTATGACACTGCTGGTGACCACACACACACACACTCCAGTGACCACAGGAGCTCTGTCTCACTCTCACCCAGAGCATTATGACTCCAATCCACAGGCTCATGCACTGCCAGTGATCACAACTCATGCCCATATACACACACACAGTACCACGATCATGACAGCTCACATGGGCACGCAGGGCATGACACTGCACTGATCAGACAGCACACACTCACAGCACACACTCACGGCACACACACTCACAGGCATACCCACAAGCACACACTCACAGGCACACACTCACAGGTACACACAGGCACACGCTCACAGGTACACACTCACGGGCACACACTCACGGGCACACACTTACAGGCACACAACACACGGGCACACACTCACAGGTACACACTCACAGGCACACACTCACAGGTACACACTCATGAGCACTCACGGGTGCACACTGACAGGTACACTCATGGGCACATGCTCACGGGCACACACAGGCACACTCATAGGTACACAATCACGGGCACACTCACAGGCATACACTTACAGGTACACACTCACAGGTACACACTCATGAGCACACACTCTCAAGCACACACTCACAGGCACACAAGGGCACACACAGGCACACTCATAGGTACACATGGGCATACACTCACAGGCACACCCTCACAGGTACACACAGGCACACACTCACAGCCCACACTCACGGGTGCACACTCACAGACACACTCGTAAGTACACACTCACGGGCACACACTCACAGGCACACACACAGGTACACACGGGCACACACTCACGAGTACACACTCAAAGCACACACGGGTGCACACTCACAGGCACACACTCATGGGCACACACAGGCACACTCATAGGTACACAATCACATGCACACACTCACAGGCACACTCACAGGTACACACGGGCACACACTCATGGAAGTACACACTCATAGCCCACACTCACGGGCACACACTCACGGCACACTGGAGCCCACATGGCTGAGCCTCCTGGAAGGGTATCCCCCCACAGAGATGGTCGAGGAGGGTGGGGGAGCAGCCGGTCCTCCCCCACCAGCAACAAGGGCCCCACGTCCTCGGAACCTGTGGCCAGAGGGGTGGCGCCCGCTTACTTGGAGCTGGTGGCAGCGCCCGCCTGGAGGAGCGTGGGCAGGATGGCGATGAAGAGCCCCAGCTGCACGTCCTGCATCACCAGCATGCCCAGCAGGACCCCGCTGTAGTCCACGTCCCCTGCGGACATGCAGAAGGCAGTTCGGCGCGAGACCCGCACAGGGAGGGCTCTGGAAGGTTCCCTCCCACCGCACGCCACTCCTACACAGGAGCAGCCGGACAGTGGCTCTTCCCAGTGACCAGTGAGCTACCACAGCAGGTGGCCATGCACGTCCACTCCTCACCTGCTGGCCACAGCACCAGACCCCCCAGCCTGGCCGTGTGGTCAGTGCTGACCCAGGTGTCCAGCAGCTAAGGGCTTTGATCAGCGGGGGGTCGGGGGAGTTCCCAGGTAATACTGAGGCCGGGTCATTGCCAGCCAACTCATCTGTGTAGGGCCGGTCAGCTGGACACTCAGGCCAGCATGCAGGCGCTACCCTGTGGGGATGGGGCGGGGGGCAGAGGTGCACAGGCTCCAACCCTTTGAGCTTTATTCCTGGTCCATTGTCTAAGCCCTCCAGGTGTCCTAAGCATGTGCCTACTTCCTGGTCTACACACACACATGCACACACATGCACAGGTAACATCCAGCCTGCAGCTGCGCTAACACTCCCTTGGGGCTGAGAGACGGTACGGGGATGAAGACGTGCACACTGCGTGCAGCCTCCTGTTTGACCTGGCACCACATGGTCCCAAGGCGACCAGGACTTCCGAGGTGGCCGGGGTCCCTAGCACACAGGCCCGAGCAGCACCGCATCCCCGGCACCCGGAACCACAGGCCAAGAATCCTGGGAGGAGCTCCTGGGACCCCTGAGTACCAACAAAAGCTAAAACGGAGAGTGAAGTAGGAGACGTGGCCTTGCATAACCCCGCACCGCACCAGGAGCAGCCCCGAGCACTACCGATGTGGCCCAAGAACTGAAAAGATAAGGATTTTAAATAGGTGAAAAAGGTTTTAAGTACAGCGAGGAGGGCGTCTGCCTTGCACGTGGCCGACCTGGGTTCAATTCCCGGCATCCCATACGGTCCCCTGAGCACCGCCAGGAGTGATCCTTGAACGCAAAGCCAGGAGTAACCCCTGAGCATCACCAGGTGTGACTCAAAAAAAAACAATTTTTAATAGCTTTCAATAAAAATCACAAAATTTAAACTGCCCACTGCTCCGTTCTCCTTTGAATTGTGCATTTTGCATTTTCAAAAATTCTCTTACAGACCAGAATTCTAGCACAAGAATTAAGGCATCTGCCCCGCACACGCTGGTCCTGGCACCAAACATTGTCCCCCAAGCCCTGCCAGGAGTGACCCCTGAGCAGAGCCAGGAGTGGCCTCTAATCCCTGCTGGGTACCGCCCACACCCGCAAAAAAATAAACTCAGGAAAGAAAGGCGGAAGCCCCTTGGCCCTAGGGTCACGGGTCCTCCCCAGAGCATCCTGCCCACCCGGTGTCAGGCACAGCTCGCCCGCTCTCTGCCCACTGGGAGCCGTGCCCACCCTCCAGCCTCCACCCTGCAGCTCCCTGACCCACCTTCTTTGTCGCCCCGGGCACTGCCCATGAGGAACCTGGACACCAGGGGCGTGCTGGACAGCGACAGGCAGGTGGAGATGAAGACGCTCTGGGCCGGCCTGATGTGCAGCAGGTGTCCCCAGAGCAGGCCAAAGCCCGTCATGAGCAGCGTCATGTAGCAAGGACCCTGCAGGGCCACCCTCCATACCTGCAAGAGAACCCGCAGAGGGCCGTGGGGGTGGCCAAGGACCAGGCCTCACCACCGCCCCAAGGCCCAGCTCGCAGAGTGCCCCGATGGAAGCGCGGGGTCGGGGTGGGCTCCCGACAGCAGGGCCAGGGCCTGCACCGCAGAAGCAGCTGCGGGGGGAGACGAGGGTTGGTCTGGGGATAAGGCGCTGGCCGAGGGCGGAGCAACCCTGACCCCAGCACCACCAGGGGCCGCTGGGGTCCTGCTCCAAACTCGCAGAAACGAGCCAGAAGCACTGGGCCTCACCTGATCGTGCGCGCCACTGGGCACACCGCCCTCGCAGGCCAGCTGCGCGGACGGACGCGGTCTGGGCCCCGGGTGCCACCCGGTACTGGGCAAGGCCGCAGCTGCCTCCAGAGGGGTCCCCGGCTCCAAGGAGGCTGGGACCCGCAGCTGCCGCCTGGACGGTGACCACGGGGATCCTGTCCCCAGGTGTGGCGGACGCTCCGCAGACACAGTGCGCGGGTGCAAGCAGCATTCAGGGCATGGGCGGGGCCGGGATGGGGAGGGGCGGGGGGAATGGGGGACGCATGGATGGAGAGGGGGCGGGGCATAGGCGGGGCCGGGATGGAGAGGGGCGGGCCGGGCCGGAGGTGGAGCGGGGCGTGGGGCATGGCAAGATGGAGAGGGGCAGGGTGGGGCGGGGCCGGGATTGAGAAGGGCGGGGCATGGGCGGGGCCGGGATGGAGAGGGGCGGGGACGTGGGTGGAGCGTGGAGTGGGCGGGGCTGGAGTGGGCGGGGCAAGGGCGAGGGACCTGGGCGGGGGTGTGGGTGGGGGTATGGGTGGGGGCATGAGGTGGGCGGGGCATGGAGATGGAGTGGGGGAGCCTGGGCGGGGCCTGGAACCGGGCTCTGCCAGGGTACCCAGCAGGCAGGGAGGAAGGCGGTGGTGGGCGCAGGCGGGCGCCTCCCCTGCGTGGCCACTGCGGGAGCTCCGCTGGTCCAGGCGGCCCGGGGGTCCCCAGGGGAGGCAGCGGCCTCCCGGACTGCCCTGGACTCCTCCTGGGAGCTGGGTGGCCCTCGCCGAGGACACCTGCCCGCTGCGGCCGCCTCAGCCCCATCCGAACCGCTCCCGGCCCAGGACAGCCTCGGTCCGTCCTCCGGCACCCAAGTAACAAACTGATCAGCCGGCTCTGGACTGCTCGGCGGGACGCACGCGGCCCATCACTCCGAATGGGCCTTAGTCGTGGAAAATCTGATGCTAGTATCCGGAGTTTCTTGTTTTCAAACCCAACCTCCTTTGGGGATTTATCCTCGGGAACTAACACTGGGCCAGGGACAGCACAGTGGTCAGGGCGCCGGCCACTGCGTCCTCTGGCCGCTAACAGCTGGTGCGGCCCGTGGGGTCCCCAGCGGCTCCTCTGAGCAGCTCCTCGCGCTCAGGCCTGGGTCGAGCCTGCTGGGTCTGAGCGTCTGAGCAGCAGGCGCGTAAATAAACAAAAATACTCGCAGACCAAGACACTTCCTGCTCTAGACGTAAGCGAGGGTCGAGCCCAACACAAACCCAACCCTGTGCTGAGGCTGTACGGGACCAGCACACTGACCTTCCTCAGTTTCTCCGGGGAAAATTCCAAGCCGACGAGAAAGAGCGTAAAGAACACGCTGAATTCCCCCAGAGTCTCCACTTGCACAACAGACTGAAACACAGAAGCAGAAAGGCACGACTGCAGGCGGCTGAAGGACTGATCAGGCGGACGGCAGCACCATGACCACGGGACTCCCCACTGACGGTGTGATTTTCTTGCATCTGCTGCCTCCAGCGGAGCTCAGGGGAAGGTGTGGAACTGGGACTCCCACAGGCAAAGCTCCAGCACTGGAGGCACCTCTGGCCCTGAAGCTCTTCTGTGAAAAAACAGCCCAGGAGCTCAACTTCCTGGTCCCTGAGGGCTGTAGGAGGGGCATCCTGCAGGGAGCTCGGCCGCACACGCCTCACACACACCTTCCCCGGCTCACACAGACCTCACCCAGACCTCACATGACCCTCACAAGGGCCTCAAGTGAGTCTCACACAGGCTTCGCAAGGGCCTCCGACGAGCCTCACAGAGACCTTCCCTGGGATTCACACAGACCTCACAAGGACCTCAAGCAGACCCACAAAGGCCTCATACAGTCCTCACAAGAGCCACACACAGGCCTCACACGGGCCTCACACGGGCTTCACACGCCTCACAGAGCGCTCACAAGGGCCTCCAACAAGCCTCGCGCAGACCTGACATGGGACGCGTGCATTCACAAGGGCCTCAGAGATCTCACGCGGACCTCAACTTTGTCTGGTGCGGAAGTACTTGGCATGAAGCCCTCACGATGCCGCATGACATATCAGCTTTCCAGTGCATGAAGTTTGGAAAGCATTCATCTTGTGGGCCAGAGAGATAATAGAGCG
Source organism: Sorex palustris (assembly GCA_028565675.1). NCBI lineage: Eukaryota > Metazoa > Chordata > Mammalia > Eulipotyphla > Soricidae > Sorex > Sorex palustris. The sequence continues at coordinate 53,058,132 of JAOXYA010000041.1, read as the reverse complement.
ACCAGGCTGCTTGCCTGGCACACCGGGGACCCGGGTTGGTCCCTGGCACCCACGTGCGGCCCTGAGCCCCACTAGGATGATCCCCGAACACAGTCAGGAGTAAGCCCTGTCACCATACATGACCCCAAATCAAAAACAAACAAAAGACACATTTATTTCATCGAGCAGTCTGAGTTGCTTTCCTTGTGAAAAAAAAGGTTTACCCTACTTCCAAAAATAAAATCCTCAATGAGTCAAATGACACTTTTAGCACAGAGATTTCTGCGGAATTTTCCAGGACCCCTTCTTTACTCTGGTTCATGAAAATCACTCTCCTCGGGGGGCTGGAGCAAAAGCACAGTAGGGAGGGTGTTTGTCTTGCACGCAGCCAATCCAGGTCTGATCCACAGCATTCCAGATGGGCCGCCAACCTGCCAGGAGTGATCCCTGAGCACATGCCAGGAATTAGTCCCGAGCACTGCAGGTGGGGACCCAAAGCAAAACAAAGGCAGAAAATTGCTCTTTTTATGAGCCTGCACTCAAATCATGTGTCAAGACACACGTTAACCTGGAAGCTACTAAAGCGACACTTTTGCTCTTACCTTGATACTGTTCAGGCCAGAAGGCCCCAAGAGCACACCACAAATAATGTAGCCAAACATGGTGGGCAGACCGATGGCTGTGCACAACCAGCCACAGGGCAGAGAGAGCATGCCAATGGTGACGATGTCCTGCAAGAGCAACGAAAACAGAGGGACCGTGAGGGAGCTGGTACAAAAGCACCATGGAGAGCACGTTCTCTCTTCAGAGAAGAGAAAAAGCACAGAGACCACATTCTCTCCTAAGGCAGGACAGAGAACAGAGACATCTTCTCTCCTGAGGGAGGACAGGCAGATGGAGACCCCTTCTCTCCAGAGGGAGAACAAGAGATGAAGACATCTTCTCTCCTGAGGGAAGAAGAGAACTCAGAGACCCCTCTCTCCAGACGGAAGACAGAGATGGAGACACCTTCTCTCCTGAGAGAGAGGAAGAGAATTCAGAGACCCCTCTCTCCAGATGGAAGACGGAGATGGAGACACCTTCTCTCCTGAGGGAGAACAGAAAACAGAGACACCTTCTCTCCAGAGGGAGACATCTTTCCTGAGAGAAGAAGAGAACTCAGAGACCTCTCTCTCCAGATAGAAGACAGAGAGACGGAGACACCTCTCCTGAGGGAGGAAAAAGAAATGGAGACATCATCTCTCCTGAGAGAAGAGGAGAATTCAAAGACACCTCTCTGCAGATAGAAGACAGAGAGAGGGAGATATCCTTCTCTCCTGAGGGAGGACAGAGAGATGGAGACACCTTCTCTCCTGAGAGGAGAGAGATAGAGACACCTTCTCTCCTGAGGGAGGAAAAAAAGATGAAGGCATCTTCTCTTCTGAGGGAAGACAGAGCCGTGGAGACATCTTTCCTGAGAGAAAAAAGAGAACACAGAGACATCTCTCTCCAGACAGAGATGGAGACACCTCTTCTGAGGGAGAACAGAAAACAGAGACACCTTCTCTCCTGAGGGAGGACAGGGAGCATGGAGACCCATTTTTCTCTGATGGAGGGTGAAACTGTTGAGACCCAGAGTGTGTCTCGTTGGTGCACCAGGAAGAACGGAAGACCGTGGGAACTGTGAGTGGGACCAGTCTGCTTCCGGCAGCCCCAGACCTGAACCCGAGATGCGTCACAGGCCCTCACTCCATTCCGATTGGGGGTGTTATGTGCCGTTCTCCTGCCTCGCGGAGCCTCAGCCTCAGCCCCCAACCATGAGCTAACCAGAAGGAGAACTCAGCGGGACCAGCAGAGGAAAACTCCTGAGGCAAGAGAAGACCACACCCCCGCCCACCGCCCCCCACTGCCTCGCGGGGCAGGAGGCCCCCACCTTGATGAGGTGGCGATCCGCCCGGGGGATGGTCGCGTCCCGAGGCTTGGTCAGGATGTACTGGTTGTTCTGGGAGTCGATCAGCATGCTGAGGCCCAGGTCATCCTCCACTTCCCGTTTTGTGAGATTTTGCTTCGGGTTGGCCTCTTCTTCCTCCACCCTCAGAACTGCCTCAAAGTTCACCCCTTTGACCTGTGAGAACGGCGACAGCGATAATGACGGAGACGCAGAGGAAGGGCGCAGGCCAGCCGCCTAGTGGCGCGAGCATGTGTCGAGCACTGTCGAGCGAGCCTGTGAGCCGGGAGACGCTGGGCCTGGGGACTCCCTCCCGAGACTGCGGCTCCGTATTAAGCGGCCCAGGAGCTCTGGAGCCTGGGTCGAGGTCAGCCCCAAAGGGGCCCGGGCTGCCGGCCAGCGCCGGGGCAGGAGAGGGGCCAGTGCCAGCCCCCAGGACCCATCCCTGGGGACGCCCGAGTGGGGGCCCAGACTGCACTCGGGCTGCGGTGGGGCTGGCGGTGAAGCGGCTCACCACGGCGGGGGCTGATGGCCCAGACCTGAGCCGGGAGCAGAGCAGGGGCCAGTGAGCGGCTGGGGGGAACCGGGGCTGTGGGCGCGGGCGGGCGGGGACACCCCGGACGGCCCTTTCCAGAACCGGACCTTTTCCCCGTGACTGCCTGACCTGCCCGGCTCAAAGCTTGTTCCTCTGGCTCCACGCCGGCCCTCCCATGCCACGCGGGGCCACCCCCCATCCGGGCAGTCCTGCGTCGGCCCCGAAGGTGGAGGCGCGGTGCGAGGGAGCCACGAGGCCCAGCACACGGACGCAGCCGCCCGGGGCTGAGGGCGGCCACACGCTGGCCATTCCGAGCACACAGCCTCGGCCCCCGACTCACGGACTTGTTGTCATCGAACGCGTGCTCCTCGATCTCCTCCTCCAGCCGGTCTGCGGCCCGCCGCACGTCCTCCAGGATCTCGTCCAGCACCGACAGGCTCCGGTTCTGGTGCTGCGCATGCTTCAGGGCTGCCACCTGGTGCTTCTCGGCGGCGAGCAGCTCCACATACTCGGTCTCCTCCTGTGGCCGCAGAAGCCCAGAGAGAGGCTGGAGGGGCTGCGCACGGGCCACGGCCCGGCCACCGGCCGCTGCCCACAAACATCCCGCGCAGCTCTACGGCCGGAGCCCGATGAGGCAGTGAGGACGCGAGCCCGTGACCCCCTAGGGGCTGGGTGCTACTCGTCTTTCCCGACAGTTGTGACGCTTGGTTCTCCAGCCACAGGATCTCCGCAGGAGGCAGTCTTACCTCGAGACCCCAAGTCTCCCAGATGGTGCCAGAGAGGCAGGAGACAGTTACACTCCTGGCCGGGAGCAGGTGGGGATGGGGGGAGGAGCTGACCACGTGAGCAATGACCACCACCACCCACCTCTGGGTGCGCCAGGCTTCTGGGCCCGTGGTGTGGACGAGGCAAGCACCAGAGACTTGTGGCACAGGAGTTGGAGCCCAGAAATACCACGTGCCCCTGTGTGGCCCCCGCAGATACAGCTCACGACCCGCCAGGCCAGGGGACCTGACCATGAGCAGAGGACATGGGAAGCTGACGCCCACACCAAGCGGACAGGTGGTGCCGAGACCCCACCATGCCCGCAACCCTCTGCCCCCAGCATCACTTACGACCATTTCTACTTCCATTGCTATTTCTGGGTTTGGGGCCACACTCTCACTTGGGGCCTGGGGGACCCTGGGGACTGAGGCTTGACCACACACACTGCAGCACGGGGTCCCTCCCCGCTCTCCCACCCCTCCCACCCTGCTTCTCTGCTTTTTCTTTCCTATGTTTTTTTTTCTTTTTTTGGTTTTTGGGCTACAAAAACTGGGGGAGCTCGGGTCTAATTCCTGGCTCTGCACTTGTGGACCATTCCTAGCAGTGCTCAGGGGGCCGCGTGGGGAGCCAGATATCATACCTGGACTGGCCCTGTGACGCAGCACCCAACCCTCTGTGCAATCACACCAGCCCCTTGCTGCCCTACTTTCAAACTGCATCAGAACACCAGGGTCGTAGATGAAGAAAGAAAAGTTCTCATTCTTAAATTGCTTGGCACCCCAGAAAGGGTTTAAAGGATACCTTAGAAATTATACAAGTATCTCGCAAGATATTGCAACCATTTCTCCCCATCAGTTGAAACGGTTTCATCAGGGGCTGGAGTGATAGCACAACGGGGAGGGCATTTGCCTAATACCCAGCCAACCCGGGTTCGATTCCCAGTATCCCATGTGGTCCCCGGAGCACCGCCAGGAGTAATTCCTGAGTGCAGAGTCAGGAGTAACCCCTGAGCATCGCTGGTGTGACCCCAAAAGAAAAAAAAATTTCATCAAAAATTTTCATCAAAAAATACTTAACTCAAACACACATCTTTGTTTAAAACCAATTTTAACATTTCCAGCATGGTAAGAAGAAAGTAAACCTTCACACCAAAAAAGTTCTCAGAAACTCAGAATATTAACTATGATTAAATATCATAGAACCAGGGCTCTGGCAGTCGAAGACCTCCAGAACCAGCCACCAACATGCTGAGACCACTCTCCACACGCATAAAGGTACTGGCAGAGGGACAAAGGCACGTGGGTCCCAAGGCTGAGATCTCCAAGCCTGCTCGGATCGGGGCTGAGTATCCTCCACCCAGATCCTCCAAATTCCAGTAGGCAAGGGTCACACCCACCAACTGGCCCCCTGGCGCTGTGTAATCCCATCAATGGCCAAGACTCAGAGACTATAAAACCCAG
>JAOXYA010000041.1:53020313-53053366 GCA_028565675.1 Sorex palustris | reverse complement strand
AGAGTATCTCGCCCGCACGGCAGAGCCTGGCAAGCTCCCCGTGAGGTATTCGATATGCCAAACACAGTAACAACAAAATCTCCAATGGAGACGTCACTGGGGCCGCTCGAGCAAATCGATGAACAACGAGAGGGCCTTTACCTTTACCTTTACCTTTCTTCTTCTGAAGTATTTTTTTGATAATCCTATTATCCATTTAGTTGTAACATGCAATATAAAATAATTCTGTGTCTGCTAAGGAGCAGGCCTGGAGGGTGGCTGGGGAAGGGGAGACGATGGTGGAGGAAGGTCACTCTGGTGCTGGGCTGGGGCTGGAGCACTGAATGCCTGAATCTAAGTCTGAACTTGGGGGCCTGAGCGAGAGCACAGCGGGGAGGGCGTCTGCCTGGCACGCAGCCGACCCGGGTTCGATCCCCGGCATCCCATATGGTCTCACAAGCACCGCCAGGAGTAATTCCTGAGTGCAGAGCCAGGAGCAACCACTGAGCATGGCTGTGACCCAAGGGGGAAAAAATCTGGCCTCTGGAAAGCAGAGTCTAAGAGACCTATACCACACGGGGCAGGCATCAACAAGAGGCTGTCTGCCGTCTCTCTGTAGGAGAGGTCTGTCTGACCCCCACATGGGGGGCTCTGTCTGTCCGTCTTTAAGAGGGTCCTGTCTGTCTGTAGGAGGGATCTGTCTGTCCGCCCACCTGAGGAGGGAACCTGCCTGTCTGTCCACCTGTCTATAAGCAGGATCTGGCTGTCTGTTCATCTGTAGCAGGGAATCCGTCTGTCTGTCCGTCTGTAGGAGGGCTCTGTCTGCCTGCCTGTCCATAAAAGGGAATCTACCTGTCTGTCCACCTGTCTAAAGGAGATCTGTTTGTAGGAATCTGTCTATCCATGTACAGGAGTACTCTGTCTGTCCATCCATCTGCAGGAGGGCTCGGTCCGTCTGTCCGTCCATCTAAAAGAGGGCTCTGTCTGCCTGTCTGTCCGTCTAAAGAAGGGCTCTGTCCGTCTGTCCGTCCGTCTGCAGGAGGGCTCTGTCCATCTGTCCGTCCATCTAAAGGAGGGCTCTGTCCGTCTGTCCATCCATCTAAAGGAGGGCTCTGTCCGTCTGTCCATCCGTCTTCAGGAGGGCTCTGTCCATCTGTCCATCCGTCTGCAGGAGGGCTCTGTCTGTCTGTCTTCAGGAGGGCTCTGTTCGTCTGTCCATCCATCTAAAGGAGGGCTCTGTCCGTCTGTCCGTCCATCTGCAGGAGGGCTCTGTCCGTCCATCTGTCCGTCCGCAGGAGGCCGTGGCACCCACCTTGATGGCTGCCTCCCTCAGGGCCTCGAGGCGCTTCCTGCTGCTCTCCTTCATGCTCACCACATCCTTATAGTCACCCTGCAGGGCCCGCTGCAGCCCGTGGATGGCCTGGAAGACAGACTTCTCACTCTCATTCAGTTCCTTCTGGAAAATCTCAAATGTGTGCACCTGGAAGACCTTCTCCTCGGCCGACAGGCCAGTGTCCTGCTCCACAGCCCGGATGGCCATTCTCAGCTTGCTGAGGGCCACGGACTTCTGACGCAGCAGCCCGGACAGCTTTCTGCACCGGCCAAGTGTCCACTGCCGGCCGTGCGCCAAGGCCACCCCGCGGCCCCGGTGCAGCTCGATGGCGTGCTGGGCGATCTCGGCGTGCTTCGCAGCACTCGTGGCCCAGGGCAGCAGCGGCAGCAGCAGGCAGAAGCAGGCCCTCCACAGCGCCTTCATGGTCCCCGCTGGCGCCCTCGTGGGGGCCGGACGACATCTCAGACGCGCAGCCTCAGCTGGAAGAGAGAGAAACGCAGTGTGGGACGATCATGCCAGAGCAGGTCGGTTGTTCTGAAGAAAGTGCCCTGCCCATGGGGTAACAGAACACGCGCCCTTTACCGCGCCCGGATTACAACCCCCCCATGAAAGGTCTGAGGCCTGGGCCAGGTGAGACAAGGGCCACGCTCAGTTACACCAACGCTTAAAAGGAGTCAGGCAACGGCACCGCTGGGTCCCCACCGCAGTGTAAGAGCAAACTGTTCTCCTGTCCAGCGGAGCGGACTACATGTGGAATAGGGTCTGGGGGCAGGAGGTGGACAGTGAGGGCCAGATGAGGGCCATGGGCGGGGCTGGGTCCTTGCACCCAGCAATATCCAGGAGTCGGGCAGGCACAGGACAAGGTAGGTTGGAGGGCAGCCACAGGGTCTGAGCGAGGTTGTCCCTGAGCAAGCCACTGGCCACCTGCAGGTCAGGTCCGCAGACAGACCAGAGGGAAACCACCCCAGCCACTGAGAGCCCAGCAAGCCCCCCCCAAACCTGCCTCACGACTGTCCGGGTCACGCCAGGCCTGGTGCATGCACCTGGCTACCCTGCTGCGTGGGGACGAGGGGTTCCCCGGGAGAAGAGCAGCCAAACCCCAGGACCGGGAGTGAGCAGGTGAGGGCAGCTACAGCCAACAGCTGAGGACACAGAACAGGCAGAACTTCTCTACAAACCTGTAGAGTACGCAACGCTCTTCTCGCACGGACTTCATTTCCTTCCAATATTGACTGCTAGCATCAAGGACTCTTGAGCTGTAACATGATTTTTATTTATGTATATACTGGATTTTTCTCTTTTGCCTTTTGGGTCACACCCGGTGATGCTCAGGAATTACTCCTGGCGGTGCTTGGGGGTCATAGGGGAGGCCGCCTTCCAGGCAAACGCCCTCCCCACTGGACGATCTCTGCGGCATAAACATGATTTTTCTTGAGTGATCAACAAACACTTTCCAGCTCCACTAATATTTTGCTGTTTTACTGGTTTTTATTTTTTGGTTTGAGGGCTAAATCCAAAACCCTTTCAAAAACAAACAAACAAAAAAATCCCAAAACCTTGAATGTATTGCTTTCATAATTTCAAAATGGCAATACTCCCCAAAGTAATACACAGATTCAATGTGATCCCTATAAGGATACCCATGACATTTTTAAAGAAATTGATCAAACATTCCTGAAATTCACAAGGAAAAATAAGCCCCCACAAATAGCTAAAGCAATTCTTGGGGAAAAAGTTGATGGGAGGAATCACCTTCCCCAACCTCAAACTGTACTACAAAGCAGTAGCAACCAGTACTGGCATAAAGACAGACCCGCAGACCAATGGAATAGGGTTGAATATCCTAACACTGACCCTCAAATATGTGATCATTTGGCCTTTGATAATGGGAGCAAGAAATAAGAAGTGAAGCAAGGAAAGCGGCTTTAACAAGTGGTACTGGGAAAACTGGACAGCCATATGCAAAAACCATGGACTCAGACCTCTGTCTAACGTTATGCACAAACGTCAGATCAAAATGGATTAGAGACCTCAACATCGAACCCAAATCCAGAAGGTACATGGAAGAAAATGTAGGCAAAATCCTTCACGATATTGAAGCTAAAGGTATCTTCAAAGATGACATGCCACTGGCCAAGCAAGTGGAAGCAAAGATAAACAAATGGCACTACCTTAAACCGAGAAGCTTCTACACCTCAAATGAAACAGTGACCAGGATACAATGACAGTCTACAGAATGGGAAAGAATATTCACCCAGAACCCATTTGATAAAGGATTAATATCAAAGATATACAAGGCACTGGTTGAACGCTACAAGGAAATCACCTCCAACCCTATCAAAAAATGGGGAGAAGAAATTAACAGAAACTTTCTCAAAGAAGAAATTCGAATGGCCAAAAGGCACTTTGAAAAAATGTTCTTCAGGGGCTGGAGCAATAGCACAGCAGGTAGGGCGTTTGCCTTGCACGCAGCCAACCTAGGTTCGATTCTCAGCATCTAATATGGTCCCCCGAGCACTGCCAGGAGTAATTCCTGAGTGCATGAACCAGAAGTAACTCCTGTGCATCGCCAGGTGTGACCCAAAAAGAAAAAAAAATGCTCTTCAGGGGGTTGGAGCGATAGCACAGCATGTAGGGCATTTTCCTTGCATGCGGCTGACCCAGGTTTGATTCCCAGCATCCAATATGGACCCCCGAGCACCGCCAGGAGTGATTCCTGAGTGCAGAGCCAGGAGTAACCCCTAAGCCTCGCCGGGTGTAACCCAAAAGGAAAAAAAAATGCTCTTCATCACTAATCATCAGGGAGATGCAAATCAGATCAATTAGATGACATCTCACACTAGAGACTGGCACACATCCAAGAGATCAAGAGCAGAGGCCAGAGCGATAGCGGGGAGGGTGTTGCCTTGCACGTGGCTGACCCGGGTTCAATCCCCCCCCCCCCCGTCCCATCGTTCCTCTACATACCACCAAGAGTAATTTCTGAGCGCAGAACCAGGAGTAACCCCTGAGCATCACTGAGTGTGACGCAAAAAAAAAAAAGAAAAAAACAGAGCAAGAACAACCAGTGCTGGTGCAGGCCGGGGAGAAAGGGGCTCTCCTCCATTGTGGGTGGGAATGCTGACAGGTCCAGTTTTTTTTTTTGGAAAACAACATGGACACTCCTTTAAAAACTAGAAATTGAGCTCACATTTGACCCAGCCATACCACTCCTGGCAATATACCCTGGGTGCCCAAAAACATGCAGCAGAAACAGTGCCTGCACTCCTGTGTTCATGCAGCACTGTTCACCGTGGCCAGAATCTGGCAGCAACCCGAGTGCCCGAGAACAGATGACTGGAAGTCTGGAGAAACTGGCACGTCTACACAGCGGAATACCACACAGCCATTGACACGTGAAGTCAACAAGTCTGCCTTTACACGAACGGACATGGGGACTAGCATGTTGAAATGAGTCAGAAACAGGAACAGAACAGGTATAGAATGACTGCATTCGTTTGCAGGATATGATATCCAGGTGAGGGTGTCTGTCACTGTAATACAATTTAAAAAATAAATTGATGGAAAAATAAAAAGCAAAGGGATGGACACGAAGAGCATCATGCTGAGTGAAGCAAGTCAGAGGAGAGGGGCAGGTACAGAATGACTGCACTCCTTTCTGGGATAGGAAATACACTGTAGCACTGTCCTCCCACTGTTCATTGATTTGAGTGGGCCCAGTAACATCTCCATCCTGAGACTTCTTGTTACTGTTTGACATATGAATACCTCAAGGGTGGCTTGCCAGGCTCTCTGGAGAGGACGAAATACTCTCGGTAGCTTGCCGGGCTCTCCGAGAGGGGCAGAGGAATCAAACTAGGGTCAGCCAGGCCGCGTGCAAGGCAAACGCCCTACCACTGTGCTACCGCTCCAGCCCATATCGTAGAAGACTGGTGTCCAAGGCCAGGCCTGGCAGGGACTAGAAGGACTGGTCAGTGGCTGGAATCCACCACGAGTGCGTGGGGGGCGGAGGGCAGATAAGATAGAGAATGGACCGGAATGACCACGGTCGTCGGAAATGATCAGGCTGGACCAGAACTGAGTGTTAACAGGTAAAGGGACACACAGGATGACCTTTGGGTGTCTGCACTGCCGCCCGCCCACAAAGCCCCGAGTGAGCGGGAGGGGCGGGGGCCTGGGGGGGGGAGCACCTACCCCAGAGGCAGGCAGGGGTGGAGGCAGGGAGGGCACCTGGGGGACACGAAATGTGCCCTGGGGAGGGGCGCTGGGACTCCGCGTGACCCAGACCTACCCGCGCACAGCCTGGAGGGTCTGGGCCAGAGACCCAATAACAAACCTTAAGAGAAGGAAAGAAAAGGCACGTGCTCAGCGCAGACCCCTGCGCCCACCCCCGGGCACTGCGTCCCCACCCGTCCCACCCGGGACAGTCTGCGTCCACGCCTCTGGAGGAACCAGGATGCGGGTCCGGGAGGGTCCGGGAGGGTCCGGGAGGGTCCGGGAAGGGTCCGGGAAGGATCCGGGAGGGCCCGGGAGGGTCCGCAGGGTCCGGCAGGGTCTGGGACGGGTCGGGAGGGTTCGGGAGGGTCCGGGGAAAGGTCCGGGAGTGTCCGAGAGGGTCCGGGACGGGCCAGGAGGCCTCGGAAGGGTTCGGGAGGGACCGACAGGGTTCGGGAAGGGCTTGGGAGGGCCCGGGGCGGCCGGGCGCTCACCTGGACAGCCCTGGGCGCTCCTGACCCGGGTCCGAGGGCCGAGCGCGACAGCCCGGCATCCCTTCCGGATGGCGGAGGCCGGCGGGACGGGCACCGGGAGGGCCCAGAAGGGCTGGGCGCGAACACCGCGGGGCCGGGCAGAGCGACGCGGCGCCTTTAAGGGGCGGGGCCGCCGGGGCCGCGCTGCACGCCGGGAGTTGTAGTTCCGTGGCCGCCCGGCGCCCTCCGGCGGGAGTCGCGGGACCCTCGCGGCTGGTCCCGGGCGGCGGCGCGCGGAGCTCGGGGTCGCGGGGGCCTCCGGGGCTGGGGTCCGCGGGGCGGGGGTCGGGGCCGGGGCGCGTCCCTTGGCCCTGAGCCCCCTCGCCCCCTGCCCCCCGCCTGTGCCGGGCCGTGGGTCGGACGGCCCAGTGCGCTGCGCGCGGCCGGTGCGGAAAACGGGAGCGGCTGGACCCCGGGCAGGACCCCGGCCCGCAGCGCTGGTGGGCGGGGGGCTGGGGGGCGCCTCTGTCCCCTGCCTGTCGCTGAGAGGGTCTCAGCGGGGGGCGGGCATCCCGGGTCCGGTCAGTGCCGCTCTGCCCACAATGACCTCGGCCCCGCGCGCAGTACCCGTGGCCAAGGGCTCCCGCGCTAGAGCCCCCCCCCCCGCCCGCCCCTCCAGGCGGGGTCCAACGAGGGTCCTACCGAGAGCCCTACCGAGCCTCCCTTGGCGCCTGCTGGAGCACCTCACCCTCTGCAGTGGCTTTCCCCCTCCTGGGTTCTAGGGGGCTCTCGGGTCGCGTGGCTCATGGGATCCCGTGGCTCTCGGGGTCCTATGGCTCATGGGGTCCCGTGGCTGTTTGGGTCCCATGACTCTCAGGATCCCTATGGCTCGTGGGGTCCCATGGCTCTCAAGGTCCCGTGGCTCTCGGGATCCCTGTGGCTCTCGGGTCCCGTGACTCAGGGACCCTGTGGCTCTTGGGGTCCCATGACTCGTGGACCCGTGGCTCATGGGGTCCCGTGGCTCTCAGGTCCTGTGACTCTCAGGGTCCTGTGGCTCTCGGGGTCCCTGTGGCTCGTGGGGTCCCGTGGCTCGTGGGGTTCCGTGACTCTCGGGGTCCCGTGACTCTCGGGGTCCCGTGACTCTCGGGGTCCTGTGGCTCATGGGGTCCCGTGGCTCGTGGGGTCCCATGGCTCTCAGGGTCCCTGTAGCTCTTGGGGTCCCATGTCTCATGGAGTCCCGTGACTCTCGGGGTCCCATGGCTCTCAGGTCCGGTGGCTTGTGGGGTCCTGTGGCTCTCGGCATCCCTGTGGCTCTTGGGGTCCCTGTGGTTCTCGGGGTCCTGTGGCTCTTGGGGTCCCATGGTTCATGGGGTTCCGTGGCTCTCAGGGTCCTGTGGCTTGTGGGGTCCCGTGGCTCTTGTGGTCTCGTGGCTTGTGGGGTCCCGTGGCTCTTGTGGTCTCGTGGCTCTCAAGATCCCGTGGCTCTTGGGGTCCCATGGCACTCGGACCCTGTGACTCCCACGGCCCCTCTGACTGCAGGTCCCTGTGACTTGTGGGGAAGTCTGTGGCACAGCTGTGGGGTTTGGGGGTGGCCTGGGGAGAACTGGCCATCTCTCTCCGCAGGGAGGCACTCCCCATGACTGGTGAGCATCCGGCTCCTGGCAGAGATGTTCTCTGCGTCTTTTTAATTAAAACTTCACAAGGTTGTTGACAGTAATTGATTACATTCAATATTCCAACACCAATCCCACCACCATTACACCTTCCACCACCATTATTTCGAATATTCCCACCACCATCCAAGCCTGTCCAACAGGGCTGGATGCTACATATTTTCTATTATGAATATCATGAGAGGTCGTGCTTCTGGAATTCTAAAATTGTGAATGATTGGGGTCCAGAGACATCTCTGTAGGGAGCTAATCCGTTCAGATTCATTTGGCAATCTCTGGATCAAGGTCATTGATGGGCTGAGATGGTTCCTGGAGGCAGGTCGTGGGCATGACAACCAGGACCCCACGGGGTGGGGAGACAGGGAGGGGAGAGATGGCCCGTCTCCACTGCCACCACGAGGTGTGGGGTTTAGTCCCTGAACCCACGTCCCTGGGTTTTTCTTCTGGAAGCTCGTGGCGCACCAGCTCCGTCGGAGGTGCCCTGGCGGAACTGGCATGGCATGGGGTCAGAGACATCTCTGGGAGAGATCTCTCGGAGACACTCTGGGAGATGCTGTCTTCCAGGATTCACTGCTGCATCTCTGAATCCTCTGCGCGTCTGACAGACTCCAGCATCTGCTCTGTTCTGTTCGTCCCTGGCGTCCTCTTAAATCCCGGCTTTAAGCTATTGGATATTATATATAAATTCACACATTTGTGTATTTGTTTCACTTAGGCTTTGGTTTGGTTTTTTGTGGGGTTTTTTTCGCTTTTTTTTTTTTTTTGGTATTGCTCAGGGGTTACCCCTGGTTCTGCACTCGGAGCGCTCGAGGACCCTGTGGGATTGCCAGGGCTCAAACCCTGGTCGACCACATGCAAGGCAAACTGCCTACCTGCTGTGCTCTGGCCCCTCCCTTAGGCTTTGAGCTAATAAGCTGATAGTGACCCCGAAGGTTGTCCCCAGTCCTTCCCCACCCCTCCTGCCCTGCAGGGAGCTGTCCACGGCCCCGCCCTTCCTGAAACTCGCTGACTGTTCTGTTCTGCCAGGGTGTGCAGCAGGGCAGCCCGTCTGGGTGCTGTCAGCTAGCCCGCCGGATGACAGCTCTGCAGAGTGTCCTTCTCCCTAATGACAGCTGGCACATTCCTGGGGCTTGTCCACACCCACCCCTCAAAGATGCCACGGAGACAGGCTGTGCCCGGCAGAGCCTCGAGGAGCTGCCACCGTGTTGGGTAAACGGCCTGTGGGAGCAACCGGGGAGCCCGGGGGGGGGGGCCGAGGCTGTGGAAGAGCATGCAGCCCCCAGGAGACAGGCCGGCGGGGCGGAGCACTGCAGGGGCGTCTGCTGGATGGGGCAGTGGGAGGAGGACCTGCCCAGGGCTGCAGAGAGGCAAGAGCAAAGTCCAAAAGTGGAAAACAAATGCCGGTACAGATAAGCACCAGCTGGCTCAGACCCTCAGAGGGCTCCGCATGGGGAGGGGGGCTTACACCTGGACAAGCAGGAGGCACTTTTTTCTTGATTGAAAATATTTTTTTTACAATAATTTTATTTTTGCTTTTTCCGGGGGGGTGGGGGTCATACCCAGCAATGCTCAGGGGTTACTCCTGGCTCTGCACTCAAGAACCACTCCTGGAGGTGCTCAAGGGACCGTAAGGGGTTGAACCTGGGTCAGTCGCACATAGGCAAGTGCCCTCAATGCTGTATCATCACTTTGGTCCCAGGACATTCAATGATTTTTTTTATTTTAGGGGGCTGGAGCGATAGCACAGCCGGTAGGGCATTTGCCTTGCATGCAGCCAACCTGGGCTCGATTCCCAGCATCCCATAGGGTCCCCCAACCACCGCTAGGAGTGATTCCTGAGTGCCTGTTCTGAATTCCTGAGTAAAAGGTAAAGGTAAAGGCCCTCCTGTTGTTCGTCAATTTGCTCGTGCGGGCCCAGTAACGTCTCCATTGGAGATTTTGTTGTTACTGTGTTTGGCATATCGAATACATCACGGGGAGCTTGCCAGGCTCTGCCGCGAGCGAGATACTCTCGGTAGCTTGCCGGGCTCTCCAAGAGGGTTGGAGAATCGAACTCGGGTCGGCCATGTTGGCTCCGTGCAAGGCAAACGCCCTACCCGCTGTGCTATCGCTCAGCATCACTGGTGGGGAAACCAAAAAAATAAAAAAAAATTGATGTTAGGCTCCTTGATGTATAATACTGATAAAGGCAGGGCTTTGTAAAAGCATTCCACCAGCCTCCCTCTCCCAGACCCCCACTCTCCTGCCCCACCCCAGTCTCCTACTCAAGGCCACCTCTGAGCACTTGCTGCCCCTTCCTATGCCTCTTGCTGTGCACGTACAAGGGAGAGCATTCTGTGTCTGCCGATCTCCTGACACTCGCTCAGCATAACAGTCACTGGATCGTTTTGCAACGTTTATGCTGAGTTGTAAAATTAGACCCCATATGCTCTGGTGCACCGTCCTGTAGGGTCACACCTAGCACAGCTCGGGAACAACTGTGCTGTCAGCTGGTTTTCGAGGTTGGAGAGCTCAGTGACTGGAGCCCAGCTCCTTCCCGGCATCACGTGGTCCCCCACATGCAGGACCAGGGTAGCCCCTGAGCACTACGGGGCGTGGACCCCAAACCAAACCAATGGGGAAGGTGTTTGTTTGGGGTTGGAGGTCACTCCGGAGGCAGAGCACCTGCTGTCCTCTGCTCCGTTGTGGCCCTATAAAAATGCCCAGAAGACATCCAGGGAGGAAAGGCAGATGCCAAGCTCTTACTATTTGTGGATGACTCGATGCCATATTTAGAAAAGCCTAAAGACTACAAAACAAAAACCTCCTAGAAATAATAGACTTGTATAGCAAAGTGGCAAGTTTTAAAACTAATAAGCAAAAGTCCATGGCTTCCCTATGCACAAATAATGAAAGAGAAGAAATATTTTAAAGGGAAAAAACAATCCCATTCATAATTGTGCTTCAGAAAATCAAGTACCTGGGAATTAGCTGACTTAAAGAGGTGAAAGATCTACAAAAGCAAACTACAACTCCCACTTCAAGAAATAAAAAGGGAAATGGAAACACACGCCCTGCTTGTGGATCGTTGTAACATCATTATAATGGCAGTACTCCCTCAAAGCACCGTACTGATTCAACACAGTCCCATATAAAGATACCCATGACATTTTCAAAAAAACCGATCAAACACTCCTGAAACTCAGTGGAACAACACCCCACCCCCACCCTGAAAAGCTAAGTAACCCTTGAAGAAAAGAAGATGGGAGGCTTCATTCTCCCCAGCATCAAACTGTACGACAAAGTGACAGTAATTAGGACCAGAGTGATAGGACAGCAGGTAGGGCACTTGCCTCGCACTTGGCCGACCCAGGTTCAGTCCCCAGCACTCCAGATGATTCCCTGCGCACCGCCAGGAGTAACTCCTGAGTGTGGAACCAGGAGTAACCCCTGAGCACCACCAAGTATGGCCCGAAAACCAAACAGAGAGAGAGAGAGAGAGGAGAGAGAACAAAGTGGCGGTAATTAAAACATCATGGTACTGGAATAGAGACCCTCAGATCAATTAAATAGAGTTGAATATCCTGAGACGGCCCTCAGGTATATGATCAATTCATCTTTGGTAAAGGAACAAAAAATATGAAGTGGAAAAGGAAGCCTCTTCAACAGTGGTTCTGGGAAAACTGGTCAGCTACATGCAGAAAAAAAGAAGAAGAAGAAGAAGAACTCTGACCTCTTTCTAACACCATGCACAAAAGTC
The DNA here is from genome assembly GCA_028565675.1 of Sorex palustris. Lineage (NCBI taxonomy): Eukaryota > Metazoa > Chordata > Mammalia > Eulipotyphla > Soricidae > Sorex > Sorex palustris. Next base: position 53,041,954 of record JAOXYA010000041.1, on the reverse strand, counting down.
AAATCAAAATAAAGACTTTGATATCATATGTGAATCCATGAGGTACAAAGAGGAAAACATAGGCAGAGCTCTCCATCACGCTGAAGCTAAAAGCATTATCAGGATGAAACATCACTGACCAAGCAAGTGGAAGCGAAGATAAATAAGTGCAATTACATTAAACTAAAAAACGATAGCTAGGATACACAGGCAGCCCATGCAATGGGAAAAATTATCTACCCACACTCATCTGATAAGGCATTAATATCCAAGATATATAAGGCACTGGTAGCACTTACAAGAACATCCAACCATATCCAAAAATGGAGAATAAATGAACAGAAATTTACTCAATGAAGAAATATAAATGGCCAAAATGCACATGAAAAAATGCTCTACATCACTTAGGGAGATGCAAATCAAAACACTGAGATATCATCTCATTTCACAGAGACAGGCACACACAACAAAGAAGTGTTGGCATGCATGCAGGGAGAAATGAACACTCATTCACTGCTGATGGGAATGCTGACTGGTCCAGCCTTTCTGGAAAACAGTAAGGACATTCCATAAGAAACAAAACTTAAAAAAAAATGTTGGAGGGAAGGTGACAGTGGTGGTGGAATTATAAACTGCGGTGTTTGAAATAAAGTATGGGAAGAAATTTTTTAAAAACCTGGAAATTGAACTTCCATATATATAACCCAGCTATACTACTCTTGGGAATATGCTCTAGTTGTCAAAAAACACAGTGCAGTGGCTGGAGCGACAGCACAGCGGGTAGGGCTTTTGCCTTGCACGCGGCTGACCCAGGTGTGATTCCCAGCATCCCATAGGGTCCCCCGAGCACCACCAGGAGTAATTCCTGCGAGCAGAGCCAGGAGGAACCCCTGTGCAACACTGGGTGTGACCCAAAATTTTTTTTAAAATGCAGAAAAGCCATCTACATTCCTGTGTTCATTGCAGCACTGTTCACAACAGCCAGAATCTGGAGAAACAATTAAGTGCCAAGAACAGACAACTGAATAAAGAAACTATGGCACCTCAAAACAGTGGAACACTACATTGCCACCAGGAAAAACGAAGTCATGAAATTTCTTTATACATGGATGGATCTGAAGAGTATCATGCTGAGTCAGAGGGAGAAGGACAGACATAGAATGATTGCCCTCATTTGCGGGATATAAATAATACTCAACGGCAGCAGAAACGAGGGTCTGGAGGTCCGGTCCACAGTAGGAAGCTTGTGGGGGGAGTGCAGTTAGGACAGAGAAGGGACCACTGTGACAATGATAGTTGGAAACGGTCACTCTGGACAAGAAATGAGCACTGGAAGGAGGTAAAATGACATACATGGTGACCTTTCGGTAAGAGTGTTGCAAACCAGAGTGTCTGAAAGGAACAGAAGCAGCAGCAAAAGCAGCAGCGAGAGAGAGAGAGAGAGAGAGAGAGAGGAAAATGAGGGATGGAGGGAAACTGGGGAAGCTGATGGTGGAAAACAAACTCTGGTGAAGTGTTGAATATTAACCCCAAGGGTTTTGGGCTTCATCAGTGAACTGCCCCTTTTCCTCCCCACCAGAGAAGCTCACAGTGCTCTTAGGAGCACTCTAATCCCCTGAGTTTAACTTTTCCTTCATGCTTCACCTCCCATTCTGGGAGCTACTAAATCCCCCAAGTCAAGCTTGGTTACTAATGAAGTCAAACCTTCTGGTGACTCTGGACTCTGTGTCTGTGGTGAATTACTTGCTTTTCTCTTTCTCCTATAACCGCTCCATATTTTGCTATAGAGCAGTGTTCTTTGCTTAAACAGAGATACCGTTAATGCTGTGCTCCTGATGTCTGGGAGTTGATTGACTCTGAAATAGACCTACTCCTGGGCACTCGTCATAATCACTTGACTCAGGCTTCATTGCTGTAGTTCCCAGCACCCCCAAACGCTGAGTCCCACCGGAGGATCTCCAGAAAGATCCAGGGCAAGTAGCAAAGCCACCCTGGCTTCTAGATGGAACAGTCTAGAAATCATAAAGCACAGTCTAGATACAGCCCGTAATGGTCTAAAAGACTGGACCCTCTGGGGTAGAAAATGCTAAACTGGCCTGAGAACTTAGTCTGGGATTTACGGTAAAATCCCAGGGACGCCATGGAGCCCAGAGAACTAAGGTTTGGAATCCATATTTCTTACTGTGTTTATCCAAATAACTGTACATACTAATAAGAAGGAAACTTAACCGTTTAATATGCACTAGCAGGGGCTAGAGCAATAGCACAGCGGGTGGGGCGTTTGCCTTGCATGCGGCCGACCCGGGTTCGATTCCTAGCATCCCACATGGTCCCCTGAGCACCACCAGGGGTAATTCCTGAGTGCAGAGCCAGGAGTAACACCTGAGCATCGCTGGTGTGACCCAACAAGAAAAAAGAAAAAGCACTAGTAGCAAGGGAAAGAAAAAAGCAATATAGATGGAATGTCACCCGGGAGACAGAGCATCTCCTTGAGTTAATCCCCCTGAAGAATTACCTCTGTCAAAACGCTTTACCCCTCAATGATGAGCCACACCTACATGCAGTCCTGTACCTCGAACCCCCTCAGATTCTCCACAGTAATGTTATTTGGTTCTGAACTAAACTGGCCATTTGACCAGCAGTCTGTGGTCCCCGTCTCTTCATTCCTCCACCGGGGACGGGGAGGTGAATGCATCGTACCAAGAGACCCCCGACACACCAACGGACCTGACACACTCACCCTCACGGGTGGCGTCCCTGAACCCTGTACGACTGAAACTCAGTCCTGAACACCTTTTAACTCATCTCATGGTGATTTAATCGTAAAATACCGTTAAAACCTGGTGCTATGTGTGAGGGACTGAGGGGAGAGGGTGCAAGGAAGGGGGTGTGGGCAGAAACGCCTCCTGGAAGGTCCGTGTTGGGCCTTTGGGGCGCTCTGTGCGGGGGACGCCCCCCCCAGGTGCCTGTGGAGCCGCGGTGAGGTGCCGCGTGGCTCTGCCTGGTGCACTGTGGAGATCCCCCAGCACAACACGGGTGCAGTGTGGACCCCTGTCCGGGTGCTGCATGAGGGGGACACAGCCCACTTGGGGGGGACAGCACAGAGCTGACCAGACCTGTGCAGGAACCTCCCTGGGCGTGGGCGGGAGCGAGTGCCCAGACCGGGCAGGCCCACGGGGTCCCTTTGCACCAGGCTCTGGAGAAGCTGCTCTCGGCGGTGCTCGAGAGGCCACATGGGTGCCTGGGGTAGACAGCGCTGGCCACTGGCCAGGCAAGCACCTTAACCCTGTGCTCTCTGGGCCCAGGAGAAAGGGTTTGTGCACATGCAACCTCTCCCTCCTGAGGGCGTGTAAGGGAGCCACAGGACCCGTCCATCTCGGGGCCAGCTGGGTGCGCTTGGCGGCCGTGGCCCAGCAGTCTTTGTCTAGGTGGGAGCGTAGGGTTGGGGTCCAGGCGACACTGGGGCCTCGCGAGTGGCCCTGGCGTGGTCCTGGTGTGCAGGGGTGTCAGTATAACTGAGAGAGGGCAGGGCCAGCGTGGAGGGCTGGGACAGTCCCAGGAGGCTGGCTGAGGAGGACGGCCACACTCCAGCCACACCGAGGGGGTGACCCCAGGGCCAGGCTCCCATTGGAGGCTCCGGAGGGCAGGCGGGGCTGTCGGCCTCTGTGGGCAGCTGACGGCCTCTCTGGCCAGGACAGCGGCTGCGGCGCGGGGCTCAAGCTGCTGCCGGCTATGGAGGCGTTCCAGGCTGCGATGCTGCTTGGGGGCGTGGGGGATGCCCTGGGCTGCAGGAACGCCCGCCCTGAGAGCAGCGCGGGGGGAGGCAGGGCCCAGGAGGAGCTGCAGCGCCTCGGAGGGCTGGACCACCTGGTGCTGTCCCCAGAGACCTGGCCGGTGAGCGAGAACACCATCATGCACATGGCCACGGCTGCGGCGCTCACCACAGGTAAGGGCGGGCGGCGGGCGCAGGGGGCCGCTGCTCACAGCCCTCGGGCTCACTGCCGCATCGCAACTGCACCACAGGGACCCGGGCTCTGTCTCTGAGGCTGGGCTCAGTGGCACTCCGTGGCTCCCCACAGGAGCCTCAGCGCTACCCCCAGGGAGCACAGGAGGGGGCAGCTGGGCTCTGCACCCCTGGGGGCCGGTGGCTTGCTGCGGTCTCTGCCATCCAGGGAAGCCTGAGCACAGCTGCACCCAGAGGCGTCTGCCAGAGAGGGGAGGCACTCAGGAACCCCGAGTGCCGGGCTGGCAGGAGGCTGGAAAGACCTAGACTGCACAGGGTCCCGGGACGGCGGGTACGTGCACACGGGCTCAGCTCGCGTGTGTACCTGCGCTCAGCCCTCCTGGGCCCTCACTGGGAAGTGCTGCTACAGGGTTAGCTCTGCGGTCACCGCTGAGGAATGCACCGGCCCACTGGGCCCCAGGCGGCAGGAGGGCGCAGCTGAGGACAGCAGGATCAGGTGTCTTGCTGACGATGACCTGCTCCCCGGTTTAGCGCTGCCCCTCTGCTACAGTGGCCTGGCCCTGTCACCCGCACGCATGTACCAACTGCCTGGCTGCATCTCTCTTCTGCCACAGCCCTGCAGAAGGCTCCACTCCAGGGGGTCCCCAGAACGGTCACTGCACCACAAGCGAGAGTGGAGGGGGTCCCCTCTGCACAGACATGCAGAAGGAGCTGCTCTTGGCAGCCACGTGTGCAGGAGGGGACACTGGCCGACACCTTGCACACTGACCACGGGACCCACTGGCAGGTGGAGGTGGCTGCATGCTGTTCTGATCTCACGGGATCCTCCTGCATGCCCCCTACATACACACACTCAAATCACTGGCAATGACACACACACAGGTCAACACACTCACAATCACACACATTCACACACCCCTGCACACACACATATCCTTGGAAAACCCCGTTTCTGCACTCACACCCTTCCATCCCCCCACACTCACACACACACATCCCGGCAACCCGATGCATCCCCCAAACATGCCACATGCCCCCTCACATCCCTGGACAACCTACACACACACGCACACACACACACACACACACACACACTGCACCTTACTCCAGACAAAGGCACGAAGCTGCTCACCAGGCCAGGCCACACTGTGACCCAGGCTGGCCCATGTCCTGGTACTGCCTCTGCCCCAAAGTCCAGCACAGGCAGACCCACTGGGGCCCGTGGGCCACAGTATCTTCCACGGCTGGCAGGCCAACTCCCGGAGTGGGCCAGACTTGAACACACCAGCCCCAGGGGAGGCCTGGAACAGGGTTAGTGTCCAGGAGTGAGGCTGGAGTGGTGTTCGCAAGGAGCAGTACCAGAGGGGTGAGCAGGCGTCCAGGGAGGGAACGCTCACTCACTGCCTCCCTGTGGGGGCAAGGATCTGTCCAAGGGGGCCCCAATGCCTGCCAGGCTCCCTGTGGGGCTCCACGCTGTTTCCTGGTGACGCGCTCACTTCTCCTCACCTGCATGTGCTCAGGGCATCTGGCGGCAGGGGCTCTGGGTTACGGCAGGTGTTCATACCTGTGGCGTGAGGGCCTCAGAGCCACCAGCCACCTTGTCTCACAGGGGACCGCTGAGCCCAGCTGCCAGGCTCTACAGCGTGTTCGGGTTTTGCACACATGTTCCTGCGTGTATGTGCAGGTGTGTACATGTGTGTGGCATACACGGGTGTGTGGGTATGAGCACCCATGTGCATGCCTTGTGGGTGTGTGTTCATGTCATGTGGGGTCTATGTGCACATGGGTGTGTATTACATGCGCAAGTGTGCACACATGTGCACATGCATGTTTGTACATTTGTGCCTTGTGTAGATCTGTGCCTTGTGTACATGCATGTGTGCATGAGCACTGTTTGTGCCTGTATGTGAAGGTGTGTATGGGTGTATGTGTACATGTGCACCGTGTACCTGTATCTGCACTTGTATGAGTGCATCTGTACCTGTGAACTGTGTGCCAGCGTGTATGTAAATGAACACTGTATGCCTGCATGTGCACACGGGTATGGGTGCTTTTACATGTGAATAGCATGTGCCAGTATGTATGGGATCATGTAAATGAGCAATGTGAGTGTCTGCTTGTGCATATGGGTACGTGTGTACACATACATGAACACTGTGCTTGCATGTGCACACATGTATGGATGCATCTTTACGTGTGAACAGTGCTGCCTGTACGTATGGGAACATTCAAAGGAGTACTCTTTGTGCCTACATGTGCACTGTGTATGGGTGCGTGTGTACATGTACTGGTGCGCTGTGTGTCTGAGTGTGCACATAGAAGTGCATGTGTACATGCAAACTGTGTGTCTGTATGTTCAGTGTGGATGGGTTCATATATACAGGTACATGTGTGCCTGTGTATATGGGTGCATGCACACATGCACATGTGCACGGTGTGCCTGTGTATGGGTGCACAGGTACGTGTGCATTGTGCATGTCTGTGTGTGGATGCATGTGCGTCTACGTGCATGGGTGCATGTGTACATGTATATGTACTTGTGTGCATGGACACGTGTGCACTGTGTGCCTGCATGTGCATTGTATGGGTGCACTGTGTGCACTGGTGTGTGTACATGTGTGCCTCTTGTATGTATGCATGTGCCTGGGTGCCCATGAATACCTGTGCGTGTGCACGTGTATGTGTGTGCAGGCATGGGCCCCTGACACAGGAGCTCGTGTCACTTTGCCCAGAGGAGCGCCCCTTGGAGCAAAAGCGATTTCAGAGGAAAAGGGCCACGTGCGGGTGTCCGCTGCTGCTTCCCATTCCACCCTCAGGCAGAGCCCGTTCAGGTTCTTGTCACCCCAAGGCACAAGCCTGCATGTTTGGGTGCATGCCAGCCCCTGCCACACTTGCCTGCCCCAGAGTTGGGTTCTGTGCCCGCAGCACCCACCTGCTGCAGCCCAGGGTGAGGGGCTGAGGCCCCTGCCCCCAACTCTCCACAAGGGGCAGGACCAGACAGAACCTACTGAACGTGTGCAGGATGGTGCCTCGCAGTCCCCTGCCAGGACGGGCTCAGAGGCCCGTGGCCTGGCGGTCACAGAAGGCTCAGGACTGCCATGCCCGCCTGTGGGCCCTCGCCTGGGGAGAAGCCGCGGCACAGGGAGGCGGGCGGGGCAGGTCTGGGCTGCTCTGGCCGCGCCCACCCTGCCTGGGGTGTGAGGTCAGCCCTGCTCCCGTGGGGGCCCAGGCACAGGGCTCCTGCGGGAGCTGAAGGCTCCAGAACTTTCCTCATGGGACACCCTACCCCACCCCAGACTACTGGTGCCTGGATGACCTGTACCGCGAGATGGTGAAGCGCTACGTGGAAATCCTGGAGAAGCTTCCACGACTCCAGGCAGACCCTGCCACCGCGCAAGGCTGCGCCCAGCTGAAGCCGCACAATTACCTGCTGGCCTGGCACACGCCTTTCAATGAGAGGGGTGAGGGCGGGGGGAGGAGGGGGGCCCGCCGGGGAGGGGGGCAGGGAGGGCCTGAGGGGGCAGGTCCATGGGCCGGGCAGGCAGGGCGGCGAGCTGCCTCGCAGGCCGGGCCCTCTGTCTCGCAGGCTCGGGCTTCGGGGCAGCCACCAAGGCCATGTGCATCGGCATGCGCTACTGGCAGCCGGCACGGCTGCACACTCTGGTGGAAGTGAGCGTGGAGTGCGGGCGGATGACCCACAACCACCCAACAGGTAGGTGGGTGCCGTCCCGCCCCGCCTCGTCCCGCTTGGGAGGCAGGCAGGCTGCAAGCGGCAGGACGACGCCAGGCCCGCCCCCACATCAGCCCCGCCCCCTTCCCCCCCCCCACAGGGTTCCTGGGGTCCCTGTGCACCGCCCTGTTCGCCTCCTACGCGGCGCAAGGGAAGCCGCTGGCCCGCTGGGGCAGGGACATGCTGCGCTCGGTGCCCCTGGCCGAGGAGTACTGCAGGCGGAGCATCCGGCACCTGGCAGGTGAGGCCATCCGCCCCGGGAAGGCCACGGGTGGGCAGCCTCCACCCGTGCACGCGTGTGCACATACGCTAGTACATGCTCACACCCACGCTCACACAAATGCACACACACACACATGCTGACACACACACACTCACAGACAAACACCCGCCCACATATGCTCACACCCACTCACCCACACAAAAGCACAAACCCACACTCACATGGACACAGACACACAGCCTGCTCGAGCTGTCAGGGGCTCTGACGTGGCCGTGCACAGCAGGGCAGTCAGCCTCCGCCCCACGCGGCCCACGGAGGGGCACTCAGGGGCGCCCACGGGGTGGGGCCAGCACTGCAGGAGCCTCAGCGTCGTGGCCTGGAGTTCCGAGACCTTCTGGGCCCTTCCTTCCCGGCCACGCCACGCCCAGCCCAACAGCATCAGACCATTGGGCGAAGCAGGGCCCAGGGCTGGCCCAGCAACTCCAAGGCCTTAAGCCAGTCAGCAGCAAAGCCACCGATCTGGGGGCACCTGCAGGGTCCCCAGCCTCGGCACCGTGCGAGCCATCAGCAGCCGTCCCAGGGCCACCCTCGGGCTGGGCTACTCAATGCAGGGCCCCTCCCCCGGCAGATGGACGGGTGCAGGCCCCCGCCGTGGCCCCCGCACTCCTCAGCACACGAGGAGCAGGAGCCCAGCACTCGGGGGCTTGTGCTGCCTCCACTCACATCACACTTGACCAGCGTCCCCCGCCCAGGGCTCCTGGCCCAGTGCTGGCCTCACCTGCCCACTTCTCCCAAGCAGAGTACCAGGAGCACTGGTTTTACTTCGAGGCCAAATGGCAGTTTTACCTGGAGGAGAGACACATCAGCAAGGACACGGGGAATGAGGCTGTCTTCCCCGAGCACTATGACGCCGAGGAGAGAGACAAGGTGAGCCAGGCGGACAGGCGGGGAGGACCTGCGCGCCCTGAGCCCACGCGGACAGCCTGGCTGCCGTGGCCCCGCGGGGAAGGAGCTGTGCCAGGGGCCCGTGGGAGGACAGGGGGCCGTCACCTTCTGCGTGCGCTCTGACTGCAGCACGGGAGGTTGGTTCCTCTCATGTCTTCCTGCTGGGCCCAGGGAGGAGACCAGAGTCACGCGGACGACCGGGCCTCGTATGAAAATGCCCTAGACTGGCTGAGAGTCCAAGGGATCGTGTCAGTAGAGAGACGAGACCCATCAGAACTGTGGCCCATCTGGGCGAGAGGCAGAAAGTCTGTGCGGAAAGGACTCGCGCAGCACTCCAGGCCCTGGGGGAGAGGTGAAGCTCATCCTGCCGGGAGTCAGCCTACCGCAGGCGTGCCTCCCCACGCAAGGTGGCTGCTCCAGCTCCAGCCATCACATGCTGTATTCCATGCGTCAGGAAGGAGGGCGCACCTTCTCCTCTGAGCTGCTTCCTGCAGCCCTTCCATCTCCCTTTCCTGGGCCTCCCCCGAGTGCGGGAAGATAAGGCTCTTCAGTGGTCACGATGCACCACAAACTGGCCTATCACAACCCAGAGTCTGAGCTGCAGGGGGCCCGGGCGCCCCGTCCTGTCGGTCTGTCTCTCTCCCCTCTGGGGCCCGGGCGCCCCGTCCTGTCGGTCTGTGTCTCTCTCTCCCCTCTGGGGCCCGGGCGCCCCGTCCTGTCAGTCTGTCTCTCTCCCCTCTGGGGCCTGGGCGCCCCGTCCTGTTGGTCTGTCTCCTGTCCTCTCTCCCTCTGCCACACATGTCACCTGCAAAGGCCTGTCCCCTGGGCTGACCCTCACTCAGGTCCTTCCTGCTTCCTTGCACCCGGCTGGAGCCCACAGGTGCAGCGGGCAGGGGAGGGTGCGAGGCCCTGACATTCTGCTGGGCTCCCGGCACCCGGTAGCGCTGAGGCACGGCTCTCCCTCCAGACCTATAAGAAATGGAGTTCGGAAGGTCGCGGTGGACGGCGGGGACACGATGCCCCCATGATTGCGTACGACGCACTCCTAGGGGCTGGGGACAGCTGGACAGAGCTCTGCGAGCGCGCCATGTTCCACGGAGGTGAGAATGGGCGGCCTCGGTGGGGGTAGCCCCCCGACACTCCGAGGCTCCCCGGAGCACAGGGCCTGAGGCTGCAGCCCAGACTGGGGTGGGGGGACCCGGCCCCCGGGCACCTGCGGCAGGACGGGCTTGGAGCAAGTTCGGGCGCTGGGCTGTGCCCTCCGTCAGACAGGAGGGGGGTGCAGGGAGAGACGGCAGGGGGGAAGGGGAGATGGCAGGACAGTGCAGGGGTGGAGGGGGCGGGGAGGGCCAGGGGCGTCAGGGGTCCAGGAAGAGGGGACGGCGCAGGAGAGAGGAGGCGGGCGCAGGGGCAGGCTGGAGGCAGAGACAGCGGGCTCGGGGCATTCGCGGTCACTGGGGTCATGGTGTGCCGTGACCGTGCGCCCTGCTGCCCGCAGGTGAGAGCGGTGCCACCGGTTGCATCGCGGGCTGCCTGTTCGGGCTGCTGCATGGCCGCGACGCCGTCCCCGCGGGCCTGTACGGGGTCCTGGAGCAGCGGGTGCAGCTGGAGCAGCTGGGCGCCGCCCTGTACCGCCTGTCCACGGAGGAGAAGTAACTGCCCGCCCCGCCCAGCACTGCACCCCGGGCGCCCCAGCCCCACCCACCGGCCCAGCCTTGCCCAGCTCGCTGCCCGCTCACGCCGCCTAACCCCCGTCCCCCGCCGGGGCTGGCCTGCATCTGCCACCTCAGCCGCACCCCTGCTGCCTCCCAGCGCACGGCCTCGGCCCCCGTGTGCGCGCACACACGTGTGCGCCTCTAACCCGCCCTGTCTGCGCACGACCTCTGTAGACCCGCCTGCCGCCAGCTCCGACTCACCCCCTGGCGCAGTTGCAGAGGGAACGCATGGGAGGGTCCTGGGCTGTGCCCACCCAGCGCTCAGCCTGATGTGGAGGTGCGTCGTGGCAGGGCAGTGCACTCGCCCATGAATAAAGCTGTGGCCGCAGTGTGCAGGCGGCGCCCTTACGAGCTTCCGGTCGGACCTCGGCCAGCTGGCGGGGGCTCCTAACTGCCAGGAGGCGCGGGGCACAGGGGCTATCTGTGCTGGCTCGCACTCGCTCCTTCCAGAATAACTCGCTAACCTGCTGCTGCCAGCTACAGGCATGGCTCAGGGCCCCCCCCTTCCTGGCAGGGCCCACTTCCTATGCAGGGACCCCCCACAGGCCCTGGGTGAGGGTCCCACCACCCTGGAGCAGGGCCTCCTCCCTCCGCTCCCTGTGGGGCCCTCAGGTGTGGCAGGAGGGTGGCTTGAATGCTGTCGCTCCCCACGCTGAGCCCAGGGGGCCGCTGTCAGGCCGGAAGGGGCTGCGCCAGCCCTGAAAGCAGAGGTGACGAGCTCTCGGCAGTGTGACAAGCTGCTCACTGTCCCATAGGGCCGTTCCCTGTCCTGTCCCACGGGGGTCTTTCTCCGGCAACCCCGCCAGCACCACACACACAGCCCCAGCAAGCAAAGGACCCTAGACCAGGTGCAGGGCCCAGCGAAGTCACGTCCCCCAGCAGAGTCCCAGCGTCAGGGTCACATGCACACCACCATGCCCATCTGCCCAGGATGGGTGCCCAGAGCACTCCCCTGCCCACCCTGCCACACCCTCTCCACCGAGGCAGTCCCTGACCCCAATACGGCCAATTCCCTTTGACTCCCGATTCCTCCAAATCACGGATCCCCTTAGACCCCTGACCCCCTACCTCCGACCCCTCAGACCTGACCCCCTACTCCCGAACTCATATATTCCTAATACTCCCATATCCTGCCCCCTTATGTCCCGGTACCCCTAGAACCCCGAGTCCCCTTGACCCCTGATCCCTCCTGGACTCCTGATGCCTCTGAGACACGTGTCCCCCCAAGACCCCTTATTCCCTGACTCTCATACCTAACACCACTCTCATAACACCTACGCCTCACACCCCTGCTAACACTGTTACACCTCATACTTCCGGGCCCCTGCGACATCCAACCTACCTGACACTGTTACCCTTTGAAACCAACCTCTCCAATACACCGTACCAGGGCACTGGATACCCCAGCATCCCTGATGCCACGATCACACCCGAGCCCCTCGATTCACACACCACACCTGACACTCTGATCCGTAGGGCACACGCCCGACACGCCCGGCGCCATGGGCACCACAGCCACACTCCTGGCACTCACGGTACACCTGACCCACCAGAACCACTGTCACCCTGCCCCCACTCCGACCCGCTGCCCCACAATCCGGGCCCTGTGCCACCGAGCCCCGAGCAGTGTGGGCTGTTTACAACTGAGGGGTCCCGCAGCCGCTGTGCGCGCCCTAAGCCCCACACCCAGCAGCCGTACCTAGGGCACCGGGGGCTGCCCCTGCCTTTCCCAGACCTTGCACACGGGTGCATGGCACAAGTGGGAGGACAGAGCAGGGAAGTCAGAGGCCGCATCCCCCTCCCCAGACTCCCGCCTCCCTCAGCTCCTCTCTGAGGCTGTGGCTGGTACTTTGTGGGGACCCTGGATGGCCGCGGGCCTCGGTCCCGGGCAGCTGTGCAGGAAGGGGCCGTATTCTCCCACGAGCCTCTCACATCCCCGGTGTCAGGCTGCCCGGGGGGGCTCCCAAATGCTGGCGGAGGGGTGTCACAGCTAAGGCCAGTCCCCACCAGCACTTCCTATGTGAGCACAGACGCAGGGGAGACGCTGCTCCTCACGCACAGCAGGGAGGCCCAGCCGAAGTGATGATGGCACGGACAGGGGCCGCTCCAGCTCCACACAGAGGCAGCACCCAGAGCCAGCACCCAGGGCCCAGCACCAGAGACAGAACCCAGGGTCCAGCACCTAGAGACAGTACCCAGGGCAAACTACCCAAGGAGGTTCCCCACCATACCTCACCCCTCTTTGTCCACCTCAGCCTGGCCATCAGCTCTCCAGACCAACTGAGGTGGGGACTTGGCCCCCCTTAGAAGTTCCTGGTGGCAGCAGCCCTTGTGGCCAACGGGAAATGCCAGCCGGGACCCTCCCGCCCGGGTGAGGCCACCCAAGGTTGGCTGGTCACTGGGCACCGGCACCCATGAACTCCCGCATGGAGCACAGCCATTCTGAGTGGACATGGGGCCAGGGCGGGCTGACACTGGTGCACAGGGCCCCCTCCCTCAGCACAGTGGCCGCGTGCCCCCCGGGGTCAAGGCACCCACACCACAAGCACCACAGCCTGCACAACACTCTGGGTGCAAGCTTTGGGTGCTGGGGGTGTTGGAGGGTGGGCGCTGGACCCCAGCTTCTCCCTCCGAACGGGGCCAGTGCCTGTCCCTGGGCAGCACCGCCCCAACGGGTGTAAGGCCACCAGGACGCGGCCACTCGTGCCACTGTGGGCTCAGGGCCCAAGACAGAACCACCAATGTCACTGAGTCTGTGGGCAGTCAGCCCTGCGCTGAGAGCTCACGATCCAAAAGCAAGGCGGGGGTCCTGGTGCTCTGGGCACCACGGGCCAGCGGAGGGGCACGGGGAGACGAACCGGGCCAGGCTGCTGGGAACCGGAGCCCAGCAGAGCTGGCCTATGCTCAGGGTGACCCCGGGAGACGGCACAGACCTGTGACAGCCGTTTCTCCCTACAGCCCCACGGCCAGCGCGGCGGGGGGCCGTGTGGAGGCCCTGGGGGCTGCCGCCCTGAAACGGAAGCTGGCCCGGGCAGTGGGCAGCCCCGCCCTGCACGCCGTCCTGAGCAGCCTGCTGCTCTACGTCAGTGACCGCGAGGCCCGGGCACCCCCGAGCACCGCTGCGAGCCTGGCGGAGCCCCAGGACACCCTCCCACAGCCCACCCGGTTCCAGCTCCTGCGTGCCAAGTTCATGGGCTCTGGCCGGGGGCCTCTGGTCAAGAGAAGCCGGGAGGTAGGCCGGCTGGCGGCCAAGGACAAGCAGGCGCCCGGCCGCAGCACGGTGGCCGCCACCATCCACAAGCTCCTGGAGAAGACCAAGGCGGGGGCCGGCGGCCCGAGGCGTGGCCAGGAGGCAACCCGCAGCCAGAAGGCCCGGGGGGCCCCGCCTGGAGGGAAGAGCCCCGTGAAGCACATCCTGAGGGTGCTGCTGGCAGCCACGGAGCGGGGAGACGGGAAGAGGCTTTCTGAGGAACGGCCCAAGGGCACAGGCCGGCAGGGCTCTGCACTGGCCAGGCTGCGGGAGAAGTTCGAGCAGAGCGGCTGCCTGCACCCGGGGGCACCAAGGCCGAAGCCAGGGGCGGCCGCCGGGGTGCTCAGGCCTGCAGTCCGTCTCCTCCATGCCCCCGCCCTGGCCAGCTCATGCTTCCAGACGCCGCCCACCCGCATCCTGGCCTGCGCGGCTGAGCCCATGTTGGCCTTCAGCGTGGCCACCGTGGTGGGCAGCGCCGGGAGCTGGTTCTGTCCCAGACCCGGGAGGAGGCCCTCGGGTCCCCAACAAGCACCCACAGGAAATGGGGGTGCAACACCCGCCACAGGGCAGGGGCCCCGGGGGGGCAGGCCAGAGGAGGGCCCGCGGGCTGGGGGGTCCTCACTGGCCCCCACGCTCCAAGCAGTGGCTCCTGGTGACACCTGTGCCTCGCTGGAATTGGGGGTCCCCGAAGCAGGGCCCCACCGTGTCCCCGAGCCTGCCCCCTCCTCTGTCTCCCTCCAGGACGAGTCCCTCCCTGAGCTGGTAGCCCCCGGACCCGCCCACCCAGCGGGGGCTGGGGCAGCAGGAGCGGAACACACAGCGACCATCCCCCAGGGAGCACTGGGGAGCACTATGGTGAATCACAGCTCAGAGAAGGAGATGCCCAGGGACGACCAGGCCACACACATCCCCTCACCCAGCGTGCAGACCACTTGGGCCACGCGCTGCACACAGCCTGCCCTGGAGGCCCTGCACGGGACCCTCCGGCTCCCTGAGGCCCACGAAGTGCCACGTGTGCCCAGTACACCGCAGGGGGGAGCCTCCCTCCCTCCCGGTCAGGGAGCCATGCCTGGGCCTGGAGCTGCAGGCACCCCTAGGACACCCAGCACACCTGCCGTAACACCTGCGGGTCCCAGCACACCTGCAGGACCCAATGCACCTTCAGTGGGGCCCAGCACACTTGCCAGGGCACCTGGGGGACTCGGTGCACCTGCCGAGCCACCTATGGGTCCCAGCACACCTGCTGGGCTCAGTGCACCTGCTCTTTTATATGAGTCCAGCACACCTGCTGCGGTGCCTACAGGGCCCACAACTGTTAGGATACCTGCAGGACAGAGCACACCTGCCGTGGTGCTCTCAGAACCCAGGGTACCTGGGGGACAGAGCCCGCCTACTGGGGCTCCTGCAGGACACAGCACACCTGGGGGGACACCTGTGATCCCTGAAATGCCAGTTGCTCCCATCACACTGCAGGGGGTGCCCCTCAGAGCAGACACAGACTCTCACAGTCGGGGAACCAAGCCTGGGCCTGGAGTTGGGGAGACACCAGGGGGCCACAGCACATCTGGGGGACCCAGCATACCTGGGGGGACACCTGCAGGTCATAGAACATCAGGGGAGACACCCATGGTCCATGAAATGCCAGTCACTCCCAGCACACTGCAGGGGGTGCCCCTTAGAGCAGACACAGACCCTCACGATCAGAGAGCCAAGACTGAGCCTGGAGTTGAGGAGACACCTGTGAACCCCAGCACACCTGTTGGCCAGAGCCACAGCACACCTCAGGAGACACAAGGGGGACCCAGCACACCTAGGGAGACACTCATGGGACCCAGCGCATCTGGAGAGACACTTGCATACCACAGCATACCTGGGGGCACATCTGCAGAATCCAGCAAACCTGAGGGGACACAAGGGGGCCCCAGCACACCTGGGGGGACACACAGGGGACCCAGCACATCTGGGGGAACACCTGCGGGACCCAGCACACCTGCAGGACCCAGCGCACCTGGGGGGACACCTGTTGGACCCAGCACAACTATGGGACCTAGTGCACCAGGAGGGACACCTGCACGACCCAGCACACTTGAGGGGACACCTGTGGGACCCAGCACACCTGCAGGACCCAGCGCACCTGAGGGGACACCTGCAGGATCCAGCTCAGCTGGGGGGACACTTGCGGGACCCAGCACAGCTACGGGACCCAGTGCACCTGGAGGGACACCTGCAGGACCCAGCACACCTGGGGGCACACCTGCAGGACCCAGCACACCTGCAGGACCCAGAACACCTGGGGGGACACCTGCGGGACCCAGCACAGCTATGGGACCCAGTGCACCTGGAGGGACATCTGTGGGACCCAGCACAGCTATGGGACCCAGTGCACCTGGAGGGACAACTGCGGAACCCAGCACACCTGCAGGACCCAGCACACTTGGGGGGACACTTGTGGGACCCAGCACAGCTGCAGGACCCAGCGCACCTGGGGGGACACCTGTGGGACCCGGTGAACCTCAGGGGACACCTGCAGGACCCAGCACACGTGGGGGGACACCTGTGGGACCCAGCACAGCTGCAGGACCCAGCGCACTTGGGGGGACACCTGTGGGACCCAGCACGGCTGCAGGACCCAGCGCACCTGGGGGGACACCTGTGGGACCCTGTGCACCTGAGGGGACACCTGCAGGACCCAGCACACCTCAGGGAACACCTGCGGGACCCAGCACACCTGGGAGGACACCTGCGGGATCCAGCACATGTGGGGGGATACCTGTGGGACCCGGCACACCTCAGGGGACACCTGCAGGACCCAGCACACCTCAGGGGACACCCGAGGGACCCAGCACACCTGGGGGGACAGTTGCGAGACCCAACACACCTGGGGAGACACCTGTGGGACCCAGCACAGCTGCGGGACCCAGTGCACCTGGGGGGACACCTGCGGGACCCGGCGCACCTCAGGGGACACCTGCGGGACCCAGCACACCTGGGGGGACAGCTGCGGGACCCAGCACAGCTGGAGGGACACCCATCCCCGCTGTGCAGGTGCCTTCGGCACCCAGTGCCCTGTCACAGAGGGGTTTGGTGGCTGTGGCCCCAGCCAGGGTGGGCTCTGTGTGGGAAGGCACAGCCCGGCTGGGCGACTCGGGGGCGAGCCTGGCTGAGCAGCAGAGGGGATGGGGGGCACCAGAGCTCAGTGTGGAAGGCTCCCCAGGACATGGTGAGGCCTCCAACCTCCCTCGCAAAGGACATGGCCGTGCTGGCCCTGGTAGCCCACAGGGACCGAGGCCTGGGCAGAGGCCCTTAGCCAGGCTCCAGGCCCTGCCACTGGCCAGGTCAGGGGTGGAGGCCCCGTTCACACACAGTACCCTGACCAGCTGCCATGTCCCACCGGAGCAGAAGGTGGATAGCTGCGTGCCCTGTGAGGTCAGACCATCTGGGGGGCAGGTGCCGGGTGCTATGGGGGCGGCCACCAGTCACAGCACACCAGCACCAGGCAGCACCCAGAACCCCCCAGATAGCCAGGCAGGAGAGAGGGGCGCCCAGGGCATGGGAGGGCACAGCGCGGGCCACGTGCTCCGGGGAGAGGCCCCTGCTCCCGGCCACAGCTGCTGGCTCCCGGCCCCCCGAGAGCCCTCACAGCCGGGTCGACACATGGGTCGGCAGCAGCCTCCAGCTCCAGACACCCCGAATGTGCCCCCAAAGGAAGCCGCAGGCACCTGGGAAGGGCCAGCAGAGCCCCGAGTGGATGTCTCTGGTGAGTGGGCAGTGAGCACCGAGGCGGGGACCCCGCAGCACCGCCGCGCCTGGGCCTGGTCACCTGCCGATGCTCAGGCCCCGCCTTCTCTGGGGGTCACCATGGCCCCATGCCAGCTGCCCCTGGTACCCCCACCAGCAGCGAAGCCGTGGGCAGACAGGGAGCCCCCTGAGACTGGCGAGTGCCAGGTCACTCTGCGGCCATCCCCCCACACGCAGACCATTGGGGTGAAGCCTCAGGAGAGCGAGCGCGGGCCGGGACCCTTGGGACAGCACAGCCCCGGCACGGAGGCCCACAGCCTGCCCTTGGACACAGGAGTCCCCCGGGTCCAGGCTCCAGGCCCTGCCCAGGCCCCCACCTGGGGACCCGCCAAGGAGGCCAAGGCGGGTGGGGCGGCACCCGGTGATGCGGCAGCAGCTTCCACTGCAGGAGGAAGGTCCAGGGGGTCCCCAACACCGGCCCACGCAGGGGAGGGCTGGTCTGAGGGCCCCAGGGAGCCCACGCCCGAGGGTGCTGGCCACACGCCCCCTGGCACCTCGGCGGCCAGGAGAGACTCCAGGGAGAGGGGAGAGCAGGCCAGGCCGGCGCCCCCCGCCAAGTACAGGGCTCAGAGCTTCTGCGACCAGAGCGCCTTTGAGCAGTCCTTTCGGCCCATGAGTGTCAGGGCCACCGACACCCCCAGCCCCCTAAATGAGGCCTCACCTGGGGGTCTGCACCCTGCAGCCGTCCCGTCCCAGCCCTCTACGCAGCAGGACCTGCGCCAGACACCTCGTGTCCCCATCGCCCTCCCGAGCATCTCAGTCGAGAAGAAATAAAGCACCTGTGTGCTGAGCCCCGCTCCTGTCTACACACATGTGGGTTTCTAGACAGGGACACGCAGACAGGCTGTGGGCGGGGGTCCGCAAGAGCTCGGGGGGCACCGGGGGGACACGCAGACAGGCTGTGGGCGGGGGCCCCCGCGAGCTCGCATGCGGCTATTTCGGGGAACAGTGCTCTGAGCAGCGCTGTGACGAAAGCCCGCTCCAGGGACTGCTCTTCTGCTCCCCACATCATGTCTCCTGAGCGTGGCCCAGCTGGACAGGGCTGCAGGCTGGAGGCCTGAGGGACCCTCTGCTCCGAACGTGAGCAAGGTCAGGAAGAGGAATTCTCCCATAAGACACACGCTGGGTGCTGGAAGCTGGCTGGTTAGGTCAAGTCTGGGCCCCCCTCACCTCAGGGCACGTGCCCCTCACCGCCGGAGTCACTGTCCCTGGTATGGCAGGTCATCCCTCAGGGATCCCAACTTGAGCATGTGCACCTGGTTTGCTGTGTAACTGTCACGATGTGTGGCCATCCCCTTTGGACTATCACCATGTGTGACCATCGCCGTGTGTGACCATCACTGTGTTACCATCACCGTGTAATGATCAAGGTGTGTGACCACCCCCATTTGACTATCACAGTGTGTCCGTCACCATGTGACCATCACGGTGTGACTACCCTCACTATGTGTGACCACCACCATGTGTGGCCCACACCAGGTGACCGTCACCATGTGTGACCATCACGTGTGATCATCACTGTGTGACCTCCCATCACCGAGTGTGACAGTTCAGCATGTGTGACAAGGATTCTGACTGGTGTTCCGGGGAGGGAATTCTCTGAGCCAGGACAGGGCTGCCACTGCCGCCCTATTAAATGGGCAGGTGCCTGTCCAGGTGTGGCCTGCAAGACGGTGCTCCTGGCTGCATCCCTGCGGGCAGCTCTTGGTCCAGTCGTGGCTCTTAGAAACTGGAGCCAGTGGTGCCGGCCCAGGGAGCCACAGTGACCCTTCCTGGCAGAGCGGGGAGGTGATGCCCGGGAGCTGCTATTTTTAAAGACGGCGTCTATGCTGACAGTGCCCTGTGTCTTATTACAGGAGTCGGAAAGAATGACTGGAATCCGAGGGATCCCGAGACAGAGGGACAGCAAGTCCTGGAGTCCAGAGGCTGGCGGGCGCCGGGAAGGTGGGTCTCGCTGCATTCCCAAATAAGGCTCCCGGGAGCAACAACCCTGAAGCTACCAAGCGTAGTGGCCAGCGGGATGGCTGCCTAGAGCTGGGCCCAGGGTGACTGTCAGGCGCTGAGGGCTCATGTGAAGTGACAGATGGTGTCATGTCCCTAAACAAGGGGCATCACCCAGGACAGTCATCTCTCCTGAAGGGACATCACTTCAGGACAGTCACACCCTCTTACAAGCCTGTTTCCTCATAATGGTCACCTTCTCTGGCAGGACTATAACCTCAGAAGAGTCTCTCCCTCCTCCAGGAATGTCACCACAGGATACGGTCATCACCTTCAGCATGACTACCACCTCAGGATAGTCCCTCCAAACTGCAGCGACATCACCTCAGGACGGTCACCCCATCCTGCAGGACTGTCACCTCAGGAGGACCACCCCCTCCTGAAGGGCTTCCCCTCAGGGTGGCCACACCCTCCTACAGGACTGTCACCTCAGAGCATCACCTCCTCCTGGAAGATTTTTACCTCAGGACGGTCACCTCCTCCTGCAGGGGATCACCTCGAGATGGTTATCCTCCTCTGGAGGGCATCACTACAGGAAAGTCATGATCCCCTGCAGGACTGTTACCTCAAGATGGCCACCCCCTCCCGCAGGACTGTCACCTCAGAGGGTCACCCCCTCGTGCAAGATTTTTACCTCAGTACAGTCACTCCCTACTATGGGGTTCACCTCAGGATGGTCAATGACCCTCCTCGAGAGGGGTGTCACTTCAGGAGTCCTGACCCTCTGCAGGACTGTTTCCTCAGGATGGTCATGATCTCCTGAGGGGCATGGTCTGGTGATGGTCATCCCTCCCATCTGGCTCACCTTGGGATAGTCACGCTCTCTAGTGGGTGTCACCTCAGTCGGCTCCGCCCTCCTCAGGGCTTCACCTCAGAACAGTCAGTCCCTCCTGCAAGACAATCACCTCAGGACGGTCACCCCCTCCTCAGCGCTTCACCTCAGGATGGCTGCCCTCTCGGACTGCCCCAGGGCCAAGCAGCTGAGCGCAGGAGCATGGCTGTCAGACAGGGCGGCCCAGGGTCCTCTCAGGAGCCCAACCCGGTCCACCGCCCAGGGTCCACCCGGGCCACCGGGGGCCTCCCGGAAGGAATGTCCACACGGGTGCTTGGAGCACAGCAGTCGCCTGCCAGACAGCAGCCCACGGGCGCGCAGAGGCGAGAGGCCGATGCGTGCACGCACGCAAACACACACACATGCACGGACGCACACGCGCGTATACGCGTGCACGTGCATACACATGCATGGACGCGGACACACGTGCACACACGCGCGCACATGCACACGCAAACACGCACACATGCACGGGTGCAGACACACATGCACACACGCGCGCACATGCACACACGCACGCGCACATATGCACACGCACACACGCACGACCTGCGTGGGGCCGGCCTGAAGGACGCTCGGGGGCCCGTGGGCGAGACCCGGTGCCCCGTGGACAGCCGCGGACGGCTCGCGGCGGGGCTCGGCATCCTCTCCCCGCACCGGCGCTCAGGCCACTCCCGGTCAGCCGCGTGGAGCGCGCCCGGCCCCGCGCCGGCCCCTCACGGAGGTCGCGGGGGCGCGTCCCGGGGCTCAGTGGAACCCACGCGGGTGGCGGCGGCCGCGGCAGCGTCCCGTGCGGCCACCAGGGGGCGCTGCGGGCGCTCGTCAGCGGGGAGCCGGGCCGGGCCGGGCCAGGTCGCGCGTGTCCCCACCGGCCCGAGCGCGCGCGCACGCGTGTGTGTCTCCAAAAGTCCGGCGGGGCTCGGCCTCTCCCGCCGCCCGCGTTCGGTGGTCTCCCGTCACTCCCCCCACCCCGGGGAGGTCGACGCGTCCTACACACGGGCACACGCCCGCACCCCAGGGTGGACCCGGGCCGGGGGTCCGCACTCGCTGCGCTGTGGTGGGCGCCTCCTCCCGCGCCCGGCCGTGTGGACCTGCCGCCCTGGGGTCGGGGCGCGGGGCGACCCCCGCCTGCCTCCGGGGTCCGGGGCCAGCTCGGACGGGCCGGGCGGGAGGCGCGGGGGGCGGCGCGAGCCGGGGGTCCCCG
>JAOXYA010000041.1:53006502-53020213 GCA_028565675.1 Sorex palustris | reverse complement strand
AGACCAGGCTCCTGGGGGAGGGGGCGGGGTGCAGCCCACACTCACCAGCCAGGGCAGGGCAACAGCTGCTCGGGGCAGGGCCGGTGGGCTGCAGCGTGGCCAGAGACTCAGCTGTCCGGGTGTCCAGTTTCTGAGGAGCAATAAAGAGGCAACGAGGACATGTGGCCGCGGAGACTCGGGGCAGGCTGTGTCACTGGCTGTTTGCAGGGCTGGTCTGGAAGGGCTGTGGCCCGAGCTTGTGCCTGCAGCCACCTCCGTGATGCCGTGTTGGGGCAGCCCCAGCACGGACCTGCAGGGCGCCCCACTCAGTCAGTGCAGAGGGAATGTGCGCCCCGGCCTGGCAGGGCAAGCGGGCTGTGGGAGTCAGCAAGGACAGAGGCAGAGCAATGCTCTGCACTTTCGTATTGTCTTAGACCTGCAGGTGTGGAGTGTCACCTTCCTGCTGTGTTGGTTTAGCTTCTGCCAGGGGTGCATGGGTAGGCACCCTCTGGCCGGAGCCGAGGGTGGGTCACTTTGGCTGGGATGCACGGCGGCTTGTGGAAGTCGCTGGGACCCTGGGCAGGTGCCTGTGCGTGACGGTATCACAACCCAGCAGATATGAATAGGACCTTCCCAGACAACATCCGCTTCCGGAGCAGCGCCGAGCCTTGTCTGCAGAAAACTCTGTTCAACGTGCTTTTGGCCTACGGGCACCATAACCAACGTGTGGGCTACTGCCAGGTAGGTCCAGTAGGACAGGGATGAGTGCATAAGGAGAGCCAGTGTGTACAGTAAGAGCACACGCGTGGAGATGGCCTGCATGTTTGCACACCCATCTGAGTCGAAGGCCACGCGCACACGCGTGTGTGCTTCCTGAGGCTGGGCCTGTGTGTCCATCTGCCCGTCCAGAGCTTTCGCTGCAGGTGGGAGTCCCATCCTCACCGTTGGGCCTATGTCCGGGAGGTGGCCGCGGCGGGTGCAGCCTGTCCTGAGAGCTGTGAGCCAGCCCCAGCTGGAGGCATTTCCAGGAGCAGCCAGGGCTCACTGGGGCTCTCGCTGTCTGACTCAGGGAATGAACTTCGTGGCCGGCTACCTGATCCTTATCACGAAGAATGAAGAAGAGGCGTTCTGGCTCCTGGATGCTCTAGTGGGGAGAATACTGCCCGGTATGTGGACGTCCCATCCCAGTGCCCTTGCGGGATTGCCGCCCTGTTGCAGCGGGCCTGTTGGTCTGAGTTAAGGTCTGCACCATGAATGTGGCCAGAGGCCAGCGCGGACCCAGGGGACCCCTGCTGCGGCTGACTGGGGGAGACGGATCCTGAGATGTGATGGTGTCAGGGCACCAGAGGGACGTGTGGCCTGGCTCTGAGAGGGGTGGTCTCGTCCTTCCTCCTGTCTGCACGCTTCCCCACTTCCAAGTCCTAGAAAGCTGGGGCCAGGGTGTCAGCTGTGGGTTCAGCCATAGCCTCTGTTGATGGGCAGGATGGACTGCAGTGCGGACACCAGGAGCCCGGCCATCCGTCCAACACGGGTAGGGGCCAGCACCTGCACGGTCCTGCTGGTCTGAGGTTGCTCTGTGCGTGTCTGAACACAGGACGGAAACAGGGAGGCTCTAAAATACACAGGGTTCATCTAAAACAGCCGGGCCAGGAACTCCGCAACTGAGACCAGGCACTGCAGGCAGGAGGCCGGGCTCCGACCCCCCTGGCCGCGCACTGCCAAGTGGGCCCAAAGCCACGAGGGAATCGAGATGGGAAGGCAGGACCAGGTTCGGGCTTCTGAAGGACACTGAACTGTCAAGACTCCTGAGCTCAGGCTGGACGTGCTCAGTGGGTGGGGCAGGTGCCCAAGACCGTCCCAGAGGGGGGTGGTCAGAGCCTGTGGTACGGGGTAGCCGGCTCCCCGTGAAGCCACTTCCCAGGCGTCCTGCCTTTGGCTGCTCCTTGTGCCAGGGTTCCTGTGGAGGACTACCCGCCCCGTGGGCTTGGGTGACTGTCCTGAGCGCACGTCCCCCAGCGGCTCCAGATCCCAGAACAGTACTTTATGATTCGGGGATCTGCCCAACCCCCGCAGGTAGGGGCCACAGTGCTGTCCCAGCTGGGGTGAGAGACTGACAAGTGACCAAACCTGTGAAGCCCCTCACCTTTCCCTCTGCCCCAGTACGGAGTCCCCTGGTCACGGAGCACCACGTGGCAGTGGCCCCTCAGCAGACCATGTTGCACTGAGTCCCTCCCAGCATCTGGGTACACTGCCCAGACCCCCACATGTGCTCCCATCCTCCCTCCCTGTAGATTACTACAGTCCCGCCATGCTGGGCCTCAAGACTGACCAGGAGGTGCTGGGTGCCCTCGTGAGGACCAAGATGCCGGCTGTGGCGGAACTCATGGAGCGGCACGGCGTCTCCTGGACCCTGCTGGCATCCCGCTGGCTTATCTGCCTGTTTGTGGACGTCCTGCCCGTGGAGGCGAGTCCGTGTGTAGCCCTGGGGTGGGCAGGGGCCGGGCGAGGGCTCCACTGACCTGTCTGTACCACCCGTCTCAGACAGTGCTCCGGATCTGGGACTGTCTGTTCAACGAGGGCTCCAAGATCCTCTTCCGCGTGGCCCTGACCCTCATCAAAGAGAACCAGGCATTCATCCTGGAAGCTTCCAGCGTCCCTGATGTGTGTGAGCGCTTCCAGCAGATCACCAGAGGGACCTCTGTGACTGAATGTCACAGCTTCATGCAGGTGTGGGCCACGGAGGCAGCAGCACAGGGTCCCGTGGGTCTGGTGGCTGGGCCACCCTGGGGTGGGAGTGGGAGTGGCCGCTGCTGCCAAGCCACACTTTGCTGCTGGGGGGCGTCCGTGCCCTCACCTCTGAGAAAAGCAACAAGAGAGCCTGTTCTTTGGTTAATTCTTGGCTCTGGTGCAGCAGCTGGCCACGGCCTTGGTCCCTGGTTCCTACAGGAGCAGCCTGCCCATCTGCGCTCTCCTGTCTGTCCACAAACAGTATTGTTCCCATTCCAGAAAATCTTCTCTGAGCCTGGACGCCTGCCCATGCGAACCATCACCCAGCTGCGAGAGAGCTGCAGGGCCCAGCTGTTGGCCCAGGGCTGACCACAGCAGTGGCCTCATGGGAAATGCTCACCTGCATTCAGGCTTGACCTTGTCAAGAATGGTCTAAGTCTGTCGGATTTGGAGCTCCACAGTCTTACCTTTCTCAGTCTGTTCTCACCCGGGCAGCTCATCTGAGATGAGCACCTGTACTGAATAAAGTTTTCCACAGCGACATGCCACTCTGCCAATCCCCTCAGCTCCCGGGCCTGCTGCAAACTTCCCTCAAGTGGACGGGCCTCTTTCCCTGTGGAGGTCAGTGCGGGCAGCTGCTTCCCCTCAGGGACACCCTGTTAGGGCACAGCCTGAGCACCCCCTCCACAGAGATGGGCGGGAGGACCCTTCTCGGGTATCCTGCATCCTGCCCCCTCCCTGTGGGTCCAAGTAAGCAGCTGCTCACATGAGGGGCAAGGCCCCACCAGGCCATGCAGCCTCTCAGAGGACACCGCTGGGGGGCCAGGGGTCACAAATGTGCCAGGGTCTCAGTACCAGCTCTGGGCCCAAAACCGCCTTCCTGGAGCCCACAGACAATGGCGTTATATGAAGGAAGGCTTACCTTGAGACCCCATCCTCTCCCAAGTGGCACTGGCCCTTTCATCCACCACCCTGCACCAACAGGCCTCAGCCTGTCTTGTGCTCAGGGGCCTTTGCCAGATTGGGTGCCCAGATGCCCTCCACCCCAGTGTCCCCCGCTTCCCCAGGGCCGTCTCTTGCCTGACTCAGGACAGACCTTGCAGGAGCTAAGTCAAATGCCAGCATAGGCCTGGCGAGAGCCAAAAGGCACACAGGGCCAGGCCCTCCCATGGCTTCCCCCCGGGGCGCGTGGCATGACTGCTGGGACGAACTCAAGCCCTCCGACTGGCCTCATGCCCAGCCCTCTCCTCTGCAGGCCCTGGCACCCCTGCACTGAGAGTACACTGGCCACACAAACAAAGAACAAACTTTATTAGCATCGTTACAGGCAATGCTCACGGAGGTGTCCTGGGCTCCCCTGCCTGGCCAAAGCAGGCAGTCGCTCAGCCCGCAGATAGTGCCCGGGTGACACAGGCAGGGAGCCGTGCACTACCAGAGAGTGCTAGCTGCAGCTGGCCAGAAGCGGCCACTGAAGGGACAAACAGGGTGGCCCAGGCCGTGGGACAGGCTGGACCAAGCCTGACATCCTAGCTTGGTATAATCATTTTGGACTCTGACCCTTTGAGTGCTTCTGTCCTAAGATTTTCTCTCTACTAGTTTAGGAAGCGTTTCAGCTAGCAATTAGCTGGAGTGTGAAGACGAGGACTTTCCCTTTGTAAGGCTTAAATCTGAGTAAAAGATGAGAAGACCAGACACCGGGATCTTACAGTCAGAAGAGAGCGGAGCAGGGCCGCTGAGAGAAGCACTCTCACCCCTTAGAGGTCTACTGTGGTAAATAGTAACGTTTAACCAGTTAGCAAAATATTGAACCCAGTTAGCAGAATTAACACCGTCATTCAATAGTTACTCTGTGCAGTGAATGTTGCAGGTGAACTTCACATTGGAGAAGCAGGTTTGGAAATCAGTTGCAAGAAAGTGGCCTCGGCACCCTGCTGGGCCGAGCCCAAGGCCACAGAGGCTACGCTAGATGGTCTGGTAGCCGGCGTGGCTCCTCTTCCTGCCGATGAGGTAGGCGATGAGCACGATGAGCACCAGCCCGGCCAGGGCGCCGCCCACGGCGATGGGGATCAGCATGCTGTTCTCGTCCAGCTGGCACTCCTCCACTGCAGGAGAGCGGGGGATGGGCTGCAGCCCAGCACTTCCCCACCGACTCTGCCCCCGCCCCCCCGTTGGACGCGAGCTAGGTGAGCCCATCTGAAAGTGTCCGGAAGCAGCCCGAAAACACAGATCCCCGCCCGAGACTCAAAACTCACCAGACCCAAACTTGCCGCCATCGATGCGGAAGGCCTGGAGCCACACCCGGAACACATTGAGGGAGAAGGCCTCTGTGACGCGCACGTGCTGCTCAGCATTACACTTGTACGAGTTGCCCACGGTGGCCTCGAGGGCCCTCAGCGAGGTGTTGGCGGCATGGAAGGCCGGCTCTGCAAGGGTGTAGGAGAGTGAGTGCCCTGGGGCGCCTGGCAGGGGTGTCGAATGTGCGGGGTCTTACCTTTGGCTTGAGGCAGTGTCATGTTGAGCTGAACTCCTTGCAGGAAGAAGCGGCTGGAACTTGCATTCTGGGGAAGAAAGCCAGAATCACGTTTCCCATAAAGCGAGAATGCCCTGGGGTGAGGAGGGCACATGGCACTGGCTGCTTCCACACCCCACACAGGAAATGCTGCAGGAAGCACAAGCCTTCCAGTCCCTCCCAGACCTTGGGACAGAACCCAGGGTTCTATCAAGTGGAACCTGAAAAGCCACACTCAGGGAAGACACAGTTCCCCAGTGGGACTGGAGGGAGAGGCCAAGCTCACCTGGGGAAGTCCGATGGCACCACCGTTCTCAGTCAGTTCACACCCTCCCTGCACACCTGCGTGACTCAACACTGGCACCTCCCCACCAATGGGTGCTGCCCACACTCACCATTGCAAATTGTAGGCCCAGGGCCATCTCAGGCTCACTGAGCAGCTCCAGTGTCACAAGCTGGGCGGAGCAGCTCCCGCTCACCTTAGTCTTGTTGGGGTTGACATTGAAGATGCGGGTCATCACCTGGACAGGGAGAAGAGCCCAATGGCCTCATGTCCCAAGTCTACCACATATTCCCCAAAGGACAATTTCAAGGCCACCTGTGTGGCAGCCATTTTACTGCAAACTTCTGGGTCCCAACCCCCATAGAAGCTTCTGAAAGCTTTTATGGGACAAGCAACAGGTCTTGGCCCCCCTCCCCCCTCCTGACGGACACCACTTGCGCTTCACAGCCCCTTTCCCTTCAGAGACATGCACATCACCGACACGGACAGAAGCGAAACACGGGGGCTTATACCTCAACACAGTCCAATGAGCCGTTCAAATGCACCACCGCCACCCTTCTTGAGACAAGCTCCCGCAGTTAGGATAGGTCCCACTGAGGACCATGTGGGCTGCACGTCTGACCCAGCACCCTGTGGCGGCCCCTCAGCACATACACTATCACACACGTGCTCTGCAGAGCCCAGGCCAACCTACCTGGCCATCCATCTGCTTGTAGGTGATGTTCAGCTGCAGCCCCATGCTGGCCAGTAGGCAGGTCCCATTGGTACCGCTCACATTGTACTTGTCCACCGAGGGCACCTCAGGCGTGGGGGGTGGCGAAGGGTGGGGCGTTGTGGGTGGCATGGAGGTAGGAGCAGGCCCATCCTGTGCACAGTGTGTTTCTGTGGGACACAGGGACAGTGGTCGTGTGCAGGCAGGAACGTGCCCTCGGGTTCTCCAGGGCCAGGCTGCCCGGCTCCTCCAAACCCTGCAGACACCAGCCTAGAAGTTCCCAGCAGATATGGCCTACCATGCTCCCCTTCCAAAGTCCCACCACTCAGCACAGCTCCATATACTTTCTGTGGTGGAGAGAAACCCCATCCCCTAACTCCTCCAAGTCAGCTCTGAGGGCACCTCCAGGACCAGGCAGGCAGAGGCATCATGGGCTGCTGAGGGCCTCACACACAAGAGCCAGTTCTAAGCAAACATTCCTCTAGCACGGCCCCTGCACAGCTCTGTTCGAAGGTGCCATGCAGTGCTGTGACAGGCCCAGCCAGATCCATATGCCTGGGCTGCAGCTGCAGACAGTGGCAACACCACAGGCCACAGTGGGAACCCAGGGGGCTGGCTCAGGGAGAGCTGAGCTTGTCACCAGTCACCCAGGGCTGCAGGGGGTCACATCTAGGGGGAAGAAGGGATGCTGCTGGGAGCAGCTTCAGAGCCCAAACCCACACCAGCATCGAGAAGGGGAGGCCAGCGCGGGCAAGTCTCAGGGAGAGCATGAGGTGTGGGGTGTGGTCTGGGAGGCCTCTTGGCACCTTGAGGCTGCGCAGACTTGGAACGCGCATCTGTCCCATACAGCTTGACCCGCCACTATTGCCCAGAGACTCCTGCTTGGCATCAGGCGCGGAGCCCACAGCAGATGGCGCCCGTGAGTCTCTTCCACAACAAACGTGACAGAAGTTGCCTGCTGAAGAGCTCAAGGAGAGCAGGCCACAGCCCAGTGTATCGCGTCCATTTCCTTGCTCAGCTTCGGGAACCACCAGGAAGCTGCATGCTCCGTGTCAGGGTTTCTGCTCAAAGCTTCTAGGAAGCTTCTGGGCACTGCCTTAGCGGCAACTCTGCTTCCTCAAGCACTCTCCTAGGAGCCAAGGCAGGTCTCGAACACACATCCGTAATCAAGTCCCGAAACATTCTGTACACCCACACATACTGGTTTTGTGGGAACAAAGTCTTTGAATGAAGAGCCTGAAAACTAGGGAGACGTGGGTCCGATGTGACCTGTGAGCACAGCTACAACCAGTAGTTCCAGAACAGTACAGCATACACCAGCGCCAACCACAACCACCAACCCGCAAGTGCCAGGAGGACAGTGATGCACCACAGAAAGACTGCACAGACCAACAATCCCTTTCCACGGAAAGAGAAGGTGACGTGCAGCCTGCACGGCCTGACTCTGTCACAAACACCCACACCTTTCCAGCAAGGTCCCAGTGCAGGCAGAGACTCACACTCCATTGATGGCCTCTGGCAAGACCAGGGGTCCCCAAGGAGGCCATGGTCAGCCTGGGCACAACGGGTAGGTCAGGAGGTCTCAGGCCACACAGCCTCACTCCCAGATCTACCAATAGTACAGAGAGACAACCCAGTGTCCTGAGGTTTCAGAGTCAATGCCACCAGCATGCACTGGTCTAAAATGGCCCTCTGCTCTGCAAGTTATGGAAAACTCTGTAACAGGTGTGGTGGGCCGTGAAGATCTCTGCATGTGGAAGGCTGATTCAGTCTTCAGTCCTTGCTACTGACTGTACATCCTCCTATACTGTGCCACGTCATTCCCCCCTCCACCACCATCAAAACAGTGTAAAAATCCAACCCTGAGGAGTCATGGCAAGCGGAGGCTGCTGGGACCCTGATCTGGTCTGCCCCAACTAACCCAGTCAGAAACCTTGCTTGGAGGGGCTGGGCCCCTGCTTACTGGATTCTGCCGGTCCCAGGCCAAGCACCTCAGATTACTCCTCATGATCCCATCAGCCCCCACAGGCCTGGGCGAAGTCTCTTTTAAGAACAGATGGGATTTCAACTCATGCTTGACTTCCCTTGGTGGGGCTGGAAGTCCATGAGCTAGCTCAATGCAAAGGCCCAGTGGCCCACACCAGACAACACAGTGACGCAGCTCACCCACCCACTCATGAAGGCCCCGGAGACCTGTGGAGTGTCAGAGACATTTCACAACACATCTTACGGGAACTGGACTGGCTCTGAGGCCAGGAGAGAGCTCAAACAGCTGAGCATACACACCGAAAAAGGGGGGACCCTGAGAGCACAGCAGGCAAGATACCTGCCTTGCATATGGCTGACGAGGATGTGATCCCAGCACCCCATAGAGTCCTCTGAGTCCCTGAGTCCAGAACAGAGCAAGCCCTGAGCACAGTCAAGTGTGCTCCCCCACCACCCCCACACCTCAAATAATAGAAGTGCCAAGCACAGGCTTTGTCCTTCAAGTTCAATCCCTGGCATAACCTGAGCTCCAGAGTGGTCCCTGAACAGAGCCAAGAATAGCTCCTGAGCACCACCAAGAACAAACAGTAAACTGACCTACTGGCTGGGCTGGAGAAAGAGTACAATAGGTAGGGTGTCTGCCTTGCGTGAGCCCAACCCGGGTTCAAGCTCTCGCGTCCCATATAGTCCCCTGAGTACCATCAGGAGTGATTCTTGAGTACAGAGCCAGCCAGATGCGGCTCATAAACAACAACAAAAAAAATCAACTTAATGCAAATACACGCATTCAACTAATTTTGTTGTTTGGGGGCCATGCCCAGCAGTGCCCAGGGGATCAAACCCAGACTAACTGCGTGCAAGGCAAACACCCTATACCCACAGTATTCTCTCTGCTTAAACACGCAACAATTCTTAGATCAGAACGCATGACCAGAGGCCAACGATGCACCACCTGCTTTGAATGCGGGAGTCCCTGGGCTCACTCTCCAGCACCACGCAGACCAATAAAGCAAGCCACAGCAGAACGGGCAAGGGGAAAAGCATTTTGAACATTTCACACAGGCTCTTTTCCCCGAGGAGACCAAAATGTAAATACTCACACATACACTTACGTGCATTTGAAAAAAGTACTGAAGATAAAAAAGAAAAGCTGGGAGAGCAGGACCGGTACACAGTGCACTCGGCCACAGTCTGAACCCTGGAGGACCCTGACCCCGGCATACCTGCTCCTGTTCTGGTCCCTGGTGCCACCATTAATGTCCAGCTACAATACAGCCAGTTGGAGCACTAGAGCGCTAAAGCCCTCAACAAGCACCACAGCCCCCACCTGTGTGAGCAGCAGGCTAAAGCACGGGCCTCAGAGGTCACCAAGGGCACCAGTCACTGCCTGCCAGGCCTCAACCACACACAAGCATTTGGGAGCACACCAGGGAGAGCAAGTGCACACGAGTCTGATCATCACAACCACCTCAAACGACGATGACTGGGAAGGGGTGTGGGAGGCACGCAAGGTCAGATCTGCACCGTAAAGAACCAAAGAAGTGAAATGGGTAGAGAAGACAAACTGCCATTCCATAAGAACCACCCAAGACCCCAAGCAATGACACAATTGTGAGGAATACAGGTTGGCTCATGGAGACAGCTGATGCCCGCCAGTCCAAGGTCCCTTCGGCCCTGATCTCTGGGGCCCAGAGACACCTGCCGTCCCTTTTCAAGGCCCAACCCCAGGAAAGAGCTGGTCAATAAGGGAGCTACCCTGAAGCCCTGGGTGATTTCCAGGGGCGAGAAAAGAGGAGGAAGAGGAGGAGGTGGGGGGAGAGGGAGAGGGGGAGAGAGAGAGAGAGAGAGGGAGGAGGAGGGAAGAGGGAGGAGGAATTAGGGAGAGAGAAGTATGACGCTTGGGCAGCTCTGAGTGTTCCATGGGCTTTTGCCTCCTCTGTACCCCTACTGCTGGCCCAGGTGACTCAAGATTGGCCAGATCAAGACTGATCAGGAGAATGTGAGGTCCCAGATCCACAAAACCCAGCTCACGCCAGGGCAGAACCAGACAGCTCAGTTCAGCCTGGCCTCGAGTAACTACACTCTGGTCCCCTGAATCCCCTCCAGAAGATTCACTGTTCCAAGTCACTAAATGTGATAAGTCCTGCTTGGCACTGGTTGGGAGTGCCCTGGCTTGGTTTTGCCCATTTACCTCTTCTGCTCAGCAGAGACACAAAGTGCATGTGTGTGGCAACTGGACCTGGTTTGGGGGTGCCTGTACCCAGGATGCACAATGCTAAAGCTCAGATTCTATACAGAGATGAGCAGGGCAATGTGGCACATGAAAGAAGGTGGGAGAGTGGGCCTCTGAGGCAGGGTGAGAACTTGCTCTCTTCTCAACATCACGGAGCGCAGGGGATGGCGGCCCATGACACACCCCAAACTGCAAACGTGTGGGAAGGCCCCACCAGGCCACATTTGGGACAGGGTATGCCTCAGTCTGTCCCTGGCACACAGGACACCTCGTCCTCCGTGAGAAGAGGCAGGGGTGCAGGTCATTCACTGAAGGCTGCCGAGGCAGGTCAGAAACCCAGGGCAATAGTGGGTGGCAGGTACCTGGACAGCAGGTACTACTGGGCCCTCCTAGCCTGGGCCCACCACTGGCTGACAGACTGGGGCCCACTTGATGCTCAGCGGCTCTGGCCACCACTGAGAAAGAAAGACAGGGTGAGGAGTTTACCTTCCCGGCTGAAGGTGCTGTTGTAAGGGTACGCCTGGATGGTGGCATTGCGGAACTCGGCAATGACTCCAAGACTCATGGGGATCAGATGCCTGCTGGCACACACGTATTTTTTGTCTATGTCTGCTGTGATGTCGGTCTGGGAATCCACAGTTTTGTTTTCTAAATTGAAGAAACAAACATGCTTTGTAGAACTCCTGGCAGCACTTGGTGACACATCATTTCAAGATACACTCTGAGCCCAATCTTCCCCCCCTTTGTAACTGCTGAGTTTGGAATCTTACCCGTGGTACTGGCATTGGGGAAAACAGACGTGTCTGACAAGTTATAAACAAGACTCATCTTCTGGACACTGTATTGAGTTGCGTTTCTTCTGAAACTGAGGGTCAAGATATGGTGTTTTCTCAGTGCAATCACAAGGCTGGACTCAGAGGCATTCCCACAGAAGCTGCTGTTCAACATTTGGTCACTGGATTGCAGGGTCAAGGTCGCATTCTAGAACAAGCACAGTGGTAACAGCACCCAGTTAGAACACAGGTTACCGAAGGGGTTCGCCAACACCAGGCAGTTTGCCAGATGTCTGGAAGTCTGGTACGGAACGAGGCAGGTTTGATCTCAGGGGTCACTGCTCAGGGAGTTATTTCCATGAGAAACAAAAGTCAGAATCAGCACAGCATGTAAGAGACCAGATAGCAATTCACAGGAAAGACAGCTGACATAATAAATTGAAAAATGATTCAAAAATGGCCTTAAAATTTAAAATCATTTAAACAGATCAGTTTACAATTCATCAACAAAAATTTTAACAGACTGAAACAAGTCTGTTAAGTTTTAACTAATCTTCGTTAACTAACATGGCCTTTAAGATGTTTGAAAACAATCACTACGACTTCCTTTGCTACAGACATGCAATCTGATAAAATCTCTCCCAAAAGGACATGGCATTTATGTCCCTGCAGCGGCACAGCGCAGTCGGTGACCAGCAAAGCAGAAACCAGAACCTGTGCAGGACCCATTCAGGTGCTGGGGCTAGCCTGTCCTTCCTCCAAGGTCCTCCCAATGAAGCTGTGCTTGGGGAGTAAGGGAGGATCCGGCAGTACCACAAACTAGCCCCAGGGAATCATTGATCTTCAAGTGGTGCTTGGCGGGAGTGAGGGATTAACTCTGGCAGACCTTGGGCAAGGCAGGAAAGGGCAGCACAGGCAAGGAGAGCAAGGAGCAGACTATTCAAAACAGCTGGTACAGCCCTCGCTCCTACCTGAGGACTAGGATCACTGGTGTTGTAGTTGATCCAGAAGGTCACGGAGAAATTAGCCATGATACACGCTGTCCCATTGGAGTCTTTCACCACAAATGCCGCTGCACCATACACGAGGCCTGCAGAGTCCCGGAGAGAAAGTCAGAGGATTCCCAAGACCATGATAAACAGAGCCGTAGCCAAAACAGGCTTGACACTTCTCCATCCTGCAAGGGCTCAGGGTACTTGCTCAGGACCACACTCCTCATGTACCTGCACTCCAATCTCACTGCCCTGGGGCACCCTCTGGGGCTCAGAAATGTCCACACCCGGAGTGGGCTCATCTTCCCCACTGAGAAGCAAGCTGCTTGGGAGACCGCTTAGGTGCACACACCCAAGCAGCAGAAAGGGTACTGCAAGCCGTCACCACTGTGTCTGAAGGGTGGGGCCTTGGAATGCTGCAGCTGCAAGCCACCCCTGGGCACAAGCACAGTCACTGTGGATGATCAGGACCCAAGAGACTTGAGGGCAGCCCCCAGGCACCCGATGGCTTCCATTCCAGGCACCTTTCTGACAAGGTCAAAGAACCCAATTACTTCCCTTAAAGGCCTGTCACAAAATACCTTTCAAAGCTGATTCCTACTCAGATCCAAGGCCAGGGACACCCCAAAAGCTACCAGCTTCCCACAAATGTGCCTGCCTGCCGGGTCCATCCCCCGCTGCTCCCTGGGGCAAGACCCAACTCAGGCACTTAAGTGCAGAAAGTAGCAGTGCCTCGGAAGCCTTGGGTCCAAGGCAGAAAAGGTCCTGAGTCAGAGTGGATGAGCGCTTCCATCCAAGGGGCAGAAGCACCTTCCAGCCACCGTGCAGGGACCAGCAAGGGAGCGCCCCCGGGAGCAGGTATGCGGTCCTTCCCAGGTTAACGCCTACAACTCGGCTCCCAGGGTCTTCAAGGAAACGCCTACCACGCTGGCCACTGCGGGGTTCTCTCGCTAGCAACATGGAGGAACTAGGCTGGAGAGGAAAGTGAGCCGGGTCAGGGAAAGCTCCAAGAGCCCCCGCAGCTCAAAGCGGGCGCAGTGACTCCGGAGGGGCCCCAAAGTGTTCGATTATGAAGCAGGAAAAACGTGCCCCAGAAGCCAGTTCTGCTCGAGGGCTGCAACAGCTCCGGGCACGGCGCAGGAGGGTGGGCCCGTGCGCAGCTGCAACTCCACACCTTCCCCCCCTCCAGGGCACTGGCTTCTGGGGAGGGGCCGGCGGCCAGTCCCGGGACGCCCCTTCCTGCTCGGGGCACGCGGCGAGGCGCTCCGCAGTCCAGGCCCCGCGGCCCCAGAGGCCGAGGCGCCTCCCCACGCCCGCCCGAGAACTCCGAGCGCGGGCCCGACCCGGCCGCTCCCGCGGCGGTTGTTCCAAGCGGGTCCGTCTCCTCCTCCGGCGGCAGAAGACGAGGCCCGGGCCGGGGAGGGGCGCCCGGCGGGGCGGAGGTCGGCCCGGGGCGGCGGCGGCTCCGAGCCGGGGCTTACGCAACCGCGGATCCGCTCGGCTCGCCCGGGCCCCGG
>JAOXYA010000041.1:52945632-52969722 GCA_028565675.1 Sorex palustris | reverse complement strand
GCCCTGCAGACCGGCCCCCCTAGGCACCCCTTGGGGGGCTCACCCCATGGCCTGGCAGGGACCTCTGTCCTTTTCTGGTGGCCTGGCAGGACCCGCCGCAGGCCCACAGCCTGGCCGCATGGCCAGCCCCGCAGAGCAGAGCCCTTCCTGGGGCAGGGCTGGGCCCACCGCAGAGGGGCAGTCCCTGCAGGAGGCTGGAGGCCGGGTCTTGCCCAGGCACACCCACCTTTGCCCTTCTCGGGCGCCTTGGGCAGTGTCCCGGGGCTCGCGTCGTCCTCCAGACTCAGGTTCTCGCCTTTTCTCTCCTCCAGCTTCTGGACGTTCCTCGTGGTGCCCTTGGAGGGGCTGTCAGGCCGGGAGGGGACAGGCGGGAAAGGGCTCAGTGGCCAGCCTGCCCTGCGGGCAGAGGTGGGCACGGGGGAGGAGGCCAGGGCTGAGGGGCCTCTAGCTGTGGTCAGGGCGGGGTGCAGAGGGGCTGGGGACTCAGCCTAGGTCTGTCCATGGCTTCTCGCCTAGGCGGCGACTGGGCTGCAGTTCCTGGGCAACTGCCTCAGTTTCCCCTTGGGGAACCCGTCATAACCCCAGAACT
Organism: Sorex palustris; assembly: GCA_028565675.1. Taxonomy (NCBI): domain Eukaryota; kingdom Metazoa; phylum Chordata; class Mammalia; order Eulipotyphla; family Soricidae; genus Sorex; species Sorex palustris. The sequence goes on along the minus strand of JAOXYA010000041.1, from coordinate 52,969,133 downwards.
GGGGCCATGGAGCCTGTGGGGTGTCACCTGGTGTTGGACAGTGCTGGCAGGGGCAGGCTCTGGGACTGCTCCAGGGAGCGGTGCTGGCTGGCCTCTGTGGGAGGAACAGGCTGTGAGCAGAGCACAGGCAGCACCAGCACCCAGCCGCACCCACACCCACCCTCACCCACCCACGTTCGTCTTCATCCACACCCCCAGCCTCGCCCCCACCAGCCCCAAGCCAAGGAAGCCGTGTGAGCGTTCTCACCTCGGCAGGCCTGCAGCTGACTGGTCAACACCTTCCGGATCTCACTCACCCACGCGGCCTTGATCTCGGCTGTGGGCGCCTACCATCAAGGAAAGGCGGAGGTCACGCTCACGCCCCAAGGACATGCATGCCAACAGCGCTCAAGGACGGACAACCGGAGGGATGACAGCACGGGACCCACGGGTGCAGGTAGAGAGGTGCTGCCACCGGGTAGGGCCTGCTCCCCTGGGTGATAGGCCTGCCCCCACCCACCTGCAGGCGGGAGCCACATCCTGCCGCCCACGGGGTGGACCCTCGCCCTGCCCGTCTGCGGTGGGGGGGGGGACCTCGCCCTGCCCGCCCCGGGGGGCCTCGCCTGTCCCACCTGGATGATGTACGCCTCCTCCCGGGCATTGTACCAGATCTCGAACTTCCTCGAGTCGCCCTTCACATTCTCCGTGATGCCCACAGCGGCCATCTGCAGGCAGAGCGGGGGAGCATGAGTGCGGGGCGGGGCTGGCGGGCTGGCAGGCGGTCCCCCCTGGCGGGTGCTCACGTTCAGGGAGTGCTTGTAGCTGTAGGAGGGTGCCTTCTCATAGCCCTCGCCGCTCTCCTCGCGCCGCTTGCAGAAGAGGACGGCCTTCTCGTGCAGAAACAGGTGCCGCTGCATGGGCTTGAAGCGCGCCAGGTCCTTCACCTTGGCGTGGCCCTTCTTGTGGTCGGTCCACACGCTGAACGAGCCCTGCATCAGCAGCCTGCCCAGGTCACCCAGGTTCCCCTGCAAGGCAGACATGGGTGCTGCGGACCCGGGCGCCCCCCCAACCCCGTGACTCCTGTCTGTGCGGGGGCTTGCCCGGCAGTGCTCAGGGTCTGCTCCTGGCTCTGAGTGCGGGTCGCTGCAGGGACGCTCGGAGGACAACACGGGATGCTGGGGATGGAACTCGCGTGGCGTGGAGGCAGGCACCCTGCCGACTGGGCTGCCTCTGCCCCCCAACAGAAACCTCTGGAAAAGGCACCACTGGGGGCTGGGGCAAGAGGATGGCTGTGAGGGCCTGGTGGGCATCGCGAGTCCCCTGTGGGACACCGGGTGTCGTCCACGCAGAGCTGCCCCGGGAGTGGGACCGGACTGGCCCTGCGGGGCAGGTGCTCACATCGTAGCCCGTGATGGCGATGAGGTGCATGGAGTCGTTGACGGCCTTGAGGATGCCCAGGATGGAGCTCAGCGCCTCCTGCAGGTCCTCCGCCCCCTCGCAGCTCTTGCTGTACTTGAGCATTTCCTGCGGAGGGAGCGGAGCGTGGACGCTGCCCAGGGTCGGGAGCCCCCTCCCCGCCAGGTCTGCGCCCCACCTTGAGCAGCAGCTGGTACTTGGTGATCCTCTGCACGGGCTTCAGCAGGTACGAGTCCAGGCTCAGCTTGTGGTCCAGCTTCCGCTGGCACTCCTGCAACAGGGGACCCTGAGACGGTGCCCGGGCCGGGGGCAGGGAGGGCCGGGGGCGGGGGGACGCACCTGGAAGAAGGGGCAGTCGGAGCACTGGCGCCACAGGCTCTCGGAGCGCGGCTTGTTCTGGCAGTACTTCTCGTACACCTGGAACTCCTCCATCTGCGGACACGAGCAGGTGAGCAGGGCAGTGGGGTGGGGGCGGGGCCAGGGCGGGGCGTGTCCTCGCAAGGGGCGGGGCCAGAGGCGTGCTCGACAGATGGGGCGGGGCCACAGGGCGTACCTTCCGGTGGGGACAGGCCAGGGGGGTGTGTCCACGGGAGGACAGGGGCGTGTCCTCGCCAGGGCACGCCAGCATCTGGGGCGGGGCTGGGGCAGGGTAGATGAGGTGGGGCGTGTCCTAGGCAGGGGTGTGGCCAGGGGCGTGCTCGATAGATGGGACGGGGCCAGGGGCGTGTCCTCGCTAGGGGCGTGCCTGACAGATGAGGCGGGGCTAGAGGCGTGTCTGCTGGTGGGGGCAAGTACAGGTTCTGTGAAGGCCCAAGCCCTCAGGAACCTTCCAAAGGACCCTCCTCAGAGACCCTCCATAGGGACCTTCTTTAGATCCTCCTCAGGACTCTCCACTGAGAGTCTTCACAGCACCTTCCTCAGTGACTCCTCAGAACCTTCCACAGGACCCTCCTCCATGACCCTCCTTGGACTCATCACAGGGAGAGCAGCTCAGGGGACCCGTCCAGTCCCACCGGCCCACCAACCCCTGGAGTGTGTCCTTGGTGACTTCAGTCTGATGGAAGGAAGGTGAAGCTTCAGGTACCAGTTCTGGGTTACCTTTTCTAAATTTTTAATTTTGGGGGATTTTCCAAGCTATCCAGGAAGTTTTTGGGGGGTCTCAGTCAGCTGATCAGTGTGAAACTGAAGGCACTGCAGCTTGGCTCTGTGGTGCTGGGGACTCCCCAGACCACTCTAGGGGACCATACAGTACTGGGACTGAGCGGGGTCACTGCCTATAGCCCCGTTCCCACTCCGAGGAGTAAGAAAGTCTAGTGTTAGTGAAGTGCTCACCCTTTCCAGAAAGCACCTTCCCACGAGCTCCGGGCAGTCTGTGTATTTTTCAAGTTCCTTCAGGAATATTCTAGACAGAGATAGTTGGGTCAGGACCTGGGAGGAGCCAGACAGTGACCAGAGTCCTCCCAGTACCATGCTGCACTCTCTGGCCTGGAACCTTCAGCCATGATTCTGCTCAGGTCACAGGAAGTGCTCAGGAGTGGCTGCCATGTGTGGGGTTGCTGTGGTGCTGGGAGGACACAGTGGGTCACTCGGGACTGAAGCTAGAGATGGAGGTACACGATGGGGACAGCCTATTCCACAGGTGGCTGCAGGTGGAAGAGTCAAGTTCCACTCCAAAGGGATTCCCCCTCCTTAGGAACCCTTCAAAGGACTCTCCTCATGACCCTCCACAGGAATTTCCTCAGAGACTCTCCACAGGACCCTCTCAGAAACCTTCCAAAGGACCATACTCAGGAAACTTCTGAAGGAACATCCTCAGGAAATGTCCAATGGAACCTCTCCAGGCCTTCTTCAGAGACTCCTCAGGAACACTCCTCAGAGACACTTTGGAGGGTCTCTTCCTCAGAGACCCTCTACAGGACTATCCTCAGGAGATTTTTGAAAAAACATCCACAAGAACCTTTCAAGGACCCTCCACAGAGACCCTCCTCAAGAACCTTTCAAAGGACCTCCTTCAGGAAACTTTCAAAGGACCTTTCTCAGAGACCCTCCATAAGGACCTTCTTTAGGACCCACTTCAGGACTCTCCACAGAACTTTCCTCAGAAACTCTCCTCAGGACCCTCCTCCAACTCTTCACAGAGACCATTCATAGGACCCTCAGGACCCTGCACAGGAACCTCCTCAAGAGACCCTACACAAGGATCCTCCTCAGAGTAGGATCCTACTCAGGACCCATCACAGAACCCTCAGAGACTTCAAAACCTTCCATAGGACCATCCCCAGAGATTTCCCACAGAATCCTCCTTAGGCACCCTTCCAAGAACCCTCCTGAGACCCCTCCACAGGACCTTCCACAGAGACTCTCCATAGTCCCCTCGTCAGGAACCCTCCAAAGCAACCTCCTCAGAGACCCTCTGTAGGAACCCTCTTCAGGACCCACCTCAGGATTCGTCACTGAGATCCTCTATAGGGCCTTCCTCAGAGACTCTCTTTAGGATCCTTCACAGTGATCCTCCTTGTCTACAGAGACCCTTCACAGGACGCTCCTCAGAGATCCCCCCAGAATCCTCCTTAGGGACCCTTCCAAGTAGCCTCTTCAGAGACCCCTCCACAGGACCCTCCACAGTCCCCTCCTCGGTAATCCTCCAAAGGACCCTCCTAAGAGACCCTCCATTGAGACTCAGTATTTTCCATTGAGACTCTCCACAGGAGCGTCCTCAGAGTCTCCTCCTCAGGACCCTCCAACAGTGATCCTCCTTGGACTCTCCTCAGACACCCTCCAAAGGACCCTCCTCAGAGATCCCCTATGAGACCCTCCCCAGGGTCCCTCCCTCCACAGCTTGTGTGCACTGTCCCCAACTGCAACTACACCTGCTCTCCTGCATCAGAACCCTCACAGAGATGCCCCCCCACACCTGGGCCCCAACTGGCCACACGCTGCCCACACACTGGTACTCACCTGTTGTGGAAGTGACAGATCTCTTCCATGTTCCCAAACAGGACGTCCTTCTTGTTGTGCAGGCTGGCTGGCAGCAGATGCGCCATCAGGGGGTTGTCCATCTCTGCGGCATAGCCCTGCGGTAGTGACAGTCAGGGTCAACAGCCAGACATGTGCCTGCATTTCTTCACAGACTCCCCACAAGAGCATGGGTCATTGGGGCGTCACGGGTGTATGTGTATGTGTGTCTGTTGGGGGATGATCCAATAAGCTTCTGTGTGCGTTGGGGAGAGGGTGGTCTCATATATGTGCATGTGTGAGGTGGTCCCACTTATATGTATGTATGTGTGGGGGGTAGTCCATGTACATGTATGTGTCTGTGGGGGTGGTCTGTGTCTGTGTGGTGCTCCTGTATACGTCTGTGTGGGGTGGTCCTGTGTGTGTGTCTGTAGGGGGTTCACCCTCTCCGACAGCCCCTGGAGGGTGCAGACTCAGTGGGCACTCAGTGGGCTGCCCAGGTTCTGCACCTCTGCAGCCTTGCCCGGAGCAGCCCAGTCTCTGGGCAACTCTCCCTCCGGCTCTGTGGAATCTCCTCACGCCACTGGGTGGTCTGCACCATGTGGCCATCTGGTTTCCCGAGAAGCATTGAAGCAAACCTTGCACAGGCCCATCGGCAGAGGTCTGCTCCTGGTCCACCCATGAGCTGTGGCATGTCCAGTGGGCTTGCAGGACCCTCTTGGGGGACAGGGACCCCCGTGGCCCCACTGTCCCAAGATCGGCAGCTCACCTCCAGGACACTCAGCAGCTCATCCACGTACACACGTTCCGTGTCCAGGAGCTCAGCCATCACGTGCCTGAGGTGAGTGCAGGGGTCAGTGGGCGCCTTGCCCTCCCCGGGAAGGTTATCCACGTCTTCCCCGAACCAGTGCCACCCTGCATCTCCCCTCCGGATCCCTCAGGACCCCCGGAGACACTGACGAGCATTCCCGCCGGGCAGCATGAGCAACAGATCTGTTGTCCTGCCCGAATGCCAGAAAGCGCCCACCCTCCGAGCCCAGGTTTCTCCTTTTCACTGTGGACATGCCCGTCACACGCGGACAACTCCTGAGTGCCCACGTGTGGCCGCCACACACCCAGTCCTGTACACCCAACACAGCAGCCTCTCTGGGGCTGTCTGGCCAGAGCACCCACCTCCGCAGGATGGTCAGGCTCTCCTCCTCGTCGCCAGTGGAGCTGCCCCGGCCCTGCCGGCCCTCGCTGAGCTCACTCTGGGGAGACAGGCAGTGTGGCAGCATCTCTCAGGGACAAGGCAAGCCTGCCCACTCAGGCTGGGCCGAGGCCCGGCCACGACCCCGCCACACCCACCTTGGCCCTCCTGTATGGCCTCCGCAAGGCGCTGCCCTCAGGGCCGGCGTTCTCAGACCCGCGCCGGACGCCTGCATCGGAAAGAGGGGGTCGGCGGTACTGTTGCTTGGAGGGGACTGTCCAGGATATGGGGCTTCCACGTTGGAGGGAAACAGGGCAGGAATATGGGGGAAGGGTCAGGAACGGGGTGTGCAGCTGAGGGCGTCTTGATGACGGGCTCCAGATTGGACAGAAAACTCGTCTCTGGGGCCCAGGCGAGGGGCAGGTGCTGTGCTATGACACTCCAGGGGATACCGGGCGGCACGGGCTGCTAGTGAGCGGGTGGGGCGCAGCATCGGGGACACAGCCCGGCAGAGGGGCATGGAGCAGGGAGAGGAGAAGTTTGGTGGGTGTGTGTGACTGAGTGTGCGGTCTGTGCACGGCAGTAATGCGGGTGTGTGCATCTGAATGAGCAAGTGCATACGTGTGTATGTGACCAGTGCGTGTCTGTGAGAAGGTACACGCATGAGTGAGAAGTGTGTGCATGCGTGTGTGTCAACAGGTGTGTGAGCTGGTGTTTGAATGTGTCTGTGAACATGAGTGAACGTGTGTGTCAGCGTGACAAGTGTGTGTGTATGTGTGTGAATGAGTGTGGCAGAAGTGTGTGTCTGTAAATGAGTGCTGTACTTGCGAGTGTGAGCATGTGAGGGAGTGAGCTGGGCACTCTCAGACCTGGGGAGGGGCAGGGGGACTTGCTCAGCGCCTCGGGCCGGGGGGCGACAGGCTGCACGGGCCGCGTCTGCTTGGCCGCCAGCTTCCTGAGGCTGGCCTGTCTGCGGTGGAACATCTCCTCGGTGCTCTCCTGCTTCTGGAAGACCTTTTGCACGTGCTCCTGCATGGGACAGGGGGGCAGGGGGCTCAGGAACAGGGGTGCTGGCCCAGCCGCTGACGGGGGGGCATGCAGCACTACCCAAAGGTCTCAGAGGTGTATGGAAGGGGCCCCAGGTGTCTGTCTTTGGGTGTGGGCCCCAGTGTGGGCCCTCGGATGTGTGCCCTCGGATGTGTGCCCCTGGTGTGTGCCCTCAGGTGTATGCCCTCAGGTGTAGTCCCTGGGTGTGTGCCCTCGGGTGTGTGCCCTCGGGTGTGTGCCCTGAGTGGGTGCCCTCAGGTGTGGGCGTCCAGGTCAGCAGGCCTTGAGGAAGGAAGCCCGCCCTGTGGAGAGGCTCACCCCTCGGGCTGCCCCTCAGGAAGCACCCTTTGGGGGTGAGTGCTCTCCAGGACCCGGCCGCCTGCCCTCTGCGGCCCACCTTCAGATCCGGGGTGAGGATGGACTCGTAGTCCTGGTAGATCCTACTCAGCTCCTGGATCTTATTCTCTGCACCCGTTTCCAGAAACTTCTCAATCTCCTGGAGGGCGGCCTCGGCGCCATCCTGGGACTGGCACTTGTCCACGGGCTGGGAGGCCAGCAGGAAGATGCCCTCATCACACCACCTCATGGACTGTAAGCAGAGTGGGGGGGGGCGTGAGTCTCCAGCTGAGGAGCTGTGGGCATCCGTGTGGCCACGAGAGGCTTGGGGGGATGCGGGTGGGCTATCCTCCGAGGACAGCGGGGCGGGTGGAGGGGCTGGGCGGCTGCTCTGGGTCTGCAGCGCTTGAGTAAACCTGAGAGTGAGTGAGTCAAAGGCATGGTGAGGGTGTTGGGAGCGCGGAAGGGCCAAGGCCCGGGAGGGCCAGGCCCGAAGGGTGGGAGTCGGGGGGCGGGCCCGAGGAACCGAGGGGAGGGGCCCAAGGTGCTGGAGGGGCGGGGCCAAGGGGCTGAGGGGAGGGTTCGAGGGGCGGGAGTGGGAGGGTTCTGTGATACTGGAGGGGCGGGGCCAGGGGCGGAGGGGCGGGGCCGGCCTACCGCCTCCAGGAGCCGGTGCAGCTCCAGCGACTGCCCGAGCAGCGCCGTCCGCCGGTCCAGCGCGGCCTCGACCTGGTCGCAGACGTGCCGCAGCTCCTGGCACTTGGGGCGGATGGAGTCCACGGCGTAGTGCTTGGTGCCGATGAGGCGCTCGCCCTCCCGGGCCAGGGCCTGGGCCCGCTGCACGGCAGCCTGCACAGACCCCGCAGGTCAGCCGGCCGCGACCCCCACGCCGCCCCCCGCCTTCCCCGCCGCCCGCAGCCCGCCTACCCCCGACTTCTCCCTGAAGGCGGTGAGGTCCTTCAGGAGGTGCTGCGCGTGTGCCAGGCTGTTGCCCACGTCGTGGAAGGTGGCGATCTTCTGGGCCAGGGTGTCTAAAGTGGCTCGAACCTGACAGCGGGGCGGGAGGGACCATGTGAGCCCGGGCCCTGGGCGCCCCCACAGCTGGGATGGGCACGGCCAGCGCGGCAGACCCCGACCGGGAGACCACTCGGTCCCCACGGAAACTTCCAGCGCCTGGGGGCTTCAGAGCAGCACGCCGGGGAAGAGACTGTGACTCCCGTGCAGAATAAACTTGGGAGCTGGGGGCGGGAGGAGGCTGGGACGTGGCCTCCTTACCCCCGTCCCCTGGGCCTTCACTGGGCACAGCCCGGCTGGAGAGGCCAGGAGGGGCCCTGCTCCGCTGAGCACCCCTCAAGGAGCAAACGAAAGCGGGCGCTTGAGCAGGGACCATGCCAGGGTCAGGGCTCTCCGGGGCCTGTCCCACGGCAGCACATGGCTCTCGGTGTCGCCAGAGCAAAGGCCGCACCAAGGGCCCTCCATGTCCTCGGCCCACGTGCTGCCTCCACTGCCTCCCTGCCCAGCCCAGCCAGGCTCCGACCAAACTGCCCCCTGGCAGGGCCAGATGCCCCAAGTGCTGGGACACCCCTCAGGACACAGCCATCCATGGGCTGACCGTGTTCCCCTGGGCCCTACCCGCCTCCAGGCTCAGCCACCAGCTCGCCTGCGAGGGGCATCGGTCCCCCCAGCCCCCGAACCTAGGGCGGCCCACCTCGCGGAAATCCTGCTCAAAGTGCCGCAGCTGCAGACACTGCTCCAGCTTCTGCTGATGCCGGGTCCAGAACTCATCAAAGGCTGCCTCCGTCTCGTCCAGCTGCGCCAGGAGTCTAAAGGAGGGGGTGTCTGAGCGGGCACGGGAGCCCGGGGGCCACGCAGCTCTGACGCCACCAACCCACCATGCCCAGGGGAGCGTCTCACCCCACACGGGCACCGTCACGCTCCAGGGCTAGACAAAGGCACCTGGGCGGCCCAGCCACATGCAACACGTGCTCAGAGAGAAGGCACCGGCCTCGCATCTGCTTCCGGCCTCACCCCTGCACCTGGCCTCACCTCTCACCCGGCCTCACCTCTATGCTCTCCCTCATCTCTGCACCCTCCCTCACCTCTGCACCCCCCCTCACCTCTGCACCCGACCTCACCTCTGCACCTGGCCTCAAATTTGCTCCCGGCCTCACCTCTACACTCAGACTCATCTCTACACCCTCCCTCTCCTCTGCACCTAGTTTCACCTCTGCTCCCGGCCTCACCTCTGCACAGTGCTCTCATTGTCCAGCTGGTCCTGGTTCAGGCTGTGCTCGGTATCCTTGACCAGTGGCTCTCGAATGCTCTCCAGGATGCTCTGTCCCTCCTCCTGTGCCAGCTTCATCTCCTCCTGCCAGAGAGCACGGTGCCTGCTGGACCGGGATGCCCAGTCCACCTGGGGGCAGTCCTACTGTGTGGGGCCCCTGAGACCCAATGCCTGAGGCCCCCGCTCCTGGGAGGGGTGCCAGGGAGCCCCACTCACTAGCATGGCAGAGCAGAGCTGGGCCTGGGGGCCTGGGATGGTGGACAGAGATAGAGAAGTGGGGTCAGCTCTGCGGAGGAAGGGGTTGAGGGTTCTCGGGGGCCGGTGAGAGGGGCCATGGCATGAGGGACACCAGGACAGGCCCCAGGGGACACTGCATGCCCCGGAGGTTCTGGGGCCCAGGCCACCCACTTGGGTGTGCTTCCACCCACAGCTCCACCTCCTTGGGGGTTCTGATGACCCTCACCCACAGGACCCCACAGGCCCATCCCCCGGGACCCCAGAGACCCACCCCCGGGACCCCACAGCCCATCCCGGGACCCCAGAGACCCATCCTCTGGGACTCCACAGCCCATCCCCCAGACCCCACAGGCCCATCCCCTAGGACCCCACAGCCCACCCCTCCGCGACTCCACAGGCTCATCCCCCGGGACCCCACAGGCCCATCCCCTGGACCCCACAGGCCCATCCCCTGGGACCCTACAGGCTCATCCCCCAGGACCCCACAGCCCATCACCCGGACCCCACAGGCCCATCCCCCAGGACCCTACAGGCCTACCCCCAGGACCCCACAGTCTCACCTTTGCCCGGTCCCTCTTCTGAGCATGGGCGCTCAGCACAGTGCTGGTGGCCGGGACGTCATTGGGCAGCTCCGTCTCGGCCAGCTCCGTGCCGAAGCTCTGCAGCCTCTGGGCTGTCTGCTTGACCCTGAGGGCGAAGCTCTCAATGGCCTGTAAGGGGGCGCAGAGGTTGGTGGCCGCCACCCACCTGCCACCCACCGCCCTGTCCCAGCGGTGGGCAGTGCGGGGTGTAAGGTGTGGGGAGACTCACCGTACGGTGGCACAGCCACCTGGAGTGGCAATAGTCCAGCGTCCCTCCCAGGTCCTCGGTCAGCTGGGACTTGTCGATGTAGCCATAGAGTTCGGGCACTGAGCTCAGCATTATGACCTGGCAAGGTGGCACCTGAGCACCCGGGCCTGGCCCCACCCCACACAGCCCCTGCCCGGCATCATGGCCTGGTTTCTGCTCAACCCTCCCGGGGACAGCCGGACTGCCCGGGCAGGGCTGCAGAGTGCGCAGCGAGGGAGGACACGGGCCGCCTCGGGCTCGCGGGTCCCCGACTCTGCGAGAGTGTGGGTCCGGGTTGGGGCCTTGGGGGGCTCAGTCCAAGTCCGAGGCCGTCCAGCAGACGCAGGCGCCTGTGACACCGAGTCCCTGTGAGGGATGGGCGCCCAGGTGCACAGGCCCCGCAGAGGTGCACAGAGGCCTGGACAGAGGGACCCCGCAGGGACCCCGTGACCCCCCTCAGGACACCAGCTGCAGCCCCCACCCTCCACGCACAGACAGAGCCATCAGTGCCCCAAGGAGTCTGGCCCTGGCGCCCGGCCAGGGCAGCCGTTCTGAGAATGTCCTGGAAGCAGGGCTGCTGGCTGTGTGGGAGCAGGGGCAGACTCACCGGCACCTTCATCTTAAAGTCATCTCGATTGAACTTGAAGGCGAGCTCAGAGAGTGTCCGCTGGAAGAATCCTGAGGGGCGCAGGACCAGGACGAGCTGCAAGTTTGCAGGGAAGGAGGCCTGCGGGCGGGAGGCGTGTCTGGGTACCCGGGGCCACACACCCTGCTCGGGCTGCCACATGCGGGCGGCCAGGCGGCTCTGGCACAGGACAGGGTCCGGGAGGAGCCCCATGAGCTCCGGGACACACAGGGGCGGAGGCTGAGGACGCGAGACACGGGGCTGTGGGGTCAGGAGGCAGCACCCGGGCACCCGTCCTCAGCTCTCCACGGCCCGGGTACCGACACGCCCCTCAGCCAGGCCTCACGGGCGCTACAGGTGGCCAAGATGCAGGCAGGCAGGAGGCGCTCGGGAGACCCCAGAGCTGTGATCGGCCAGGGGAGCAGCAGGGCTTGTCTCCAGGCCAGTGAGGACAGAACGGGCTGTCCTGCATCTGTCCCGCAGGCCGGGGCGGGTCAGTGGGCATGCCTGCTCGTCAGAGTGGCACTGTGCCATCTGATGAGTCCCCACTGCTCAAGCCGGACTCAGGGGCTGGGCATGATAGCTCGTGCAGGGCCAGCTCCTGTGTGCCCTGAACCAGCCCGACGGGAGCTGCAGGGGTGTCACTGGCCACAACAAGCTGGTTGAGGGTTTGGGTGTCTTTCTGGAACCAGCTCGCGCTTGGGGCCTGTCCGGGAAGACCTGGGCTTGGGGCTGAGCAGGAAAGGCGGACAGCAGCTGGCAACTTCTCGGCCCCCTGCTCGGGGCCTGGAGCCATGGACAGGTCATTTTCACGAAGCAGGCACCAGGCCAGGGGCTCGAGGACTTGGGATGTGGTGGGAATTCCCCGCTCTGCTCAAGGCCACGCTGATGGCTGACCCAAGCCTGGGGCCTGCTGGTGACTTGCCACAGGAGTGTTTGGGGCCTGAGGGTGACCGCACAGGTCCACCGAGCCCAGGAGACTCACCGTCAGGGTCAGGCAGGTGGCCTGAACGAGGAGGCGGAAGCCTGGCATAGCCTCGGAGCTGAGGCGACCCCCGCCACGCAGCCCTCAGCCTTGCCGGCCCTGCCTTCTGGAACTCTCTACAGGCCTGCTGGGGCAGGGCAGAGGGGGAGGAGGTGCCCTGCATGCAGGGTCTGGCCCTACCCGCTGCTGCCGGAACTTCTGCTGAACCCTCTGAGCAAGCACATGCTCCAGAAAGCTCCACCATCCACTCCCAGCCCTGGGCAGCAAGCGGCCATGCAGGCCTGAGCTGGGCTCCTGCCCCTACTCTACTCCCAGGGACTCCCTCCTCCTCTGCCAGGAAGGCCTCCTGATTGACATCCTCGCAACAGCACAGCGATGCCTGGCTCTGCCTGACACAGGGGCCAAACGGCAGGGCGACCGGGAGGCAAGGCTCACACACGTACACGTGTGCTCAGATGTGCTCACACATTGTCACATACTCAGATGTACTCACTCACATGCTCTCTCATGCTTAGACACATTAGCTCTCGTGCTCACTCTCATGTTCAGACACACACAAGTGCTCTGGCACATGGTCACACATGAACACAACCAGTCACACATATGTGCTTGCTCATGCATGCTCATACACTCACAGACATGTTCACCCAGGCCACATGGAGGCATATCTACTCATAAAACACGCTACTTGCATTACACACATGCTCACACACACTCACAGGCATGTCCACCCCCATGGAGACACGCCTGCTCACACATACTCCCCCCACCACACACACGATTACTCCTGCACGAGGGTCATAGCCACACAGCACACAGTCATGCCCACACAATGCACATGTGCATACATGCACACGCCCTCACGCAGCACACGCCCCTGTTCAGACACATGCAGCTGAGGTCAGGGGGCTCCTCGGTGGCACCTGCTGCTCTGGGGGCCCCGGCCAGGGATGCACTGACCGACTGACCCCTCATGCTCCCTGCACACGGGACCGCGCGACTAATTCAGTAGCTCCTGAACGCGAAGATGCCGCCTCCTCCAGGGCTCACTCTGCCACCCAGCTGAGCCGGAGGCACCCAGAAAAGGAAGAGCTCCCTGTCAGACGCTCGCACAAGGACCCACACACGGAGGCTAAAATTAACGCCAGGGCCCCTGACGTCACGCGGCTGGCAGACACCTCCACAGCAGAGCTGTCACCAAGACCCCGCAGCCCCGGGAGGAGGCTAGCCCAGCCCACAGCCAGCTCACGGGTGGCAACTCTGCCCCAGCAGCCACCAGGCCGGGCACCCAGGGAGGAGGGGCTGGGGAGACTCGGGCAGGGGGCGTGCTGGAGCCCAGTGGCATTTTCAGCCCAAACAGAGCATGCTTGGGAGGACAGCCGTCAGGCTCACTGGGATTGGAGGCAGAGGGGAGGGAAACGCTGTAGGGGCTTGTCAAACTCCACAGAGAAAGAGCACTTTACAAGGAGTCCACTGCAGCTGACTCTGGGCTTCTCCAGTTCTTCTGTCAGCACCTTGCTGTGGGGGTGCAGAGCATGTGTCGGGCTAGGACAGGGAGAGCATGACCCAGCTAGGACAGGGACAGCACAGGCCCAGCCAAGCGGGGTCACTGTTCTGGCACTGTCGCCATAAGATGGGGGAACTGTCAGAAGGGCTCTCCCTGGGGGATGCAAGAGCCCCCACCCGACCCCCCTGCCCTGCCGTCTCTGAGAGTGGGGGCCGAAGGCACTGGGTTCTGGAGCTGCGGTTCAGAAAGGCGGGTGCAGCTGGCAGTTTCTCTTTCGCAGCCTCCACAAAACCTCCTGTCCTCCCACCTTGGGTGCTGACATCACAGCGCGGCCCTGCTCCGAAGAGGGGCCACGAGAACTGGGCAACCATAGCCAACAGGCTGATGTGTGGGCAGGGAGGGGTGGCCATGTCCAATAGGGCTTGACAGCTAAGCCTCGAGAACATCCCCCCCCGGCACTGTACACACATGTACGCACAGTCACATACACATTCATGTACTCACGCACATGCACGCGCTCATGCACACACACATGTGTACACATCCATGTACACACTCGTGTACACATTTGTATACACGCTACACTCGTGCACACACCAAACTCATGTACACATACTCATGCAAACACACAACACTCAGGTACGTGTACACAGCACACATACAAGCACACCCTTCATGCAAAGAGCACACAAGTACACAGGAAAACCCACATGCCCATTCGTGCATATTTAAGCACATGTATCCAGCTGCATGCACACAGTACACACACAGCCCATGCACACAGCGCAAAGACAGGACCACATGTATGCAGCACGGATAACAGCCACACAGGTACACTCACCTGTGTGTGTTTAGACACCAATCTCCAAGTGGTGTCCACAGCAGCCCAGGGAACCCCAGAAGGCGTGGGGTTCCCATGCCCCCTCCCGCTGCCTCAGGGACCTGGCAGCACTCCCAGAGCAGGCCAGGAGAGGCTGGGGGCCACAGTGGGAGGGCACTTACCGCGATGCGCAGGATGGACGCCTTCACCGAGGTCCATCTGTCCTGCCTGCGGTCTATGACCAGGATAAACCCCACGCCAGCATCTTGCAGGCTGCGAGCAGGAGAGAAGGCGGGGAGTGGGTGTGGGGGAGCCGCAGCCCCCGGGGCTCAGCAGGCAGCTGCCCCGAGCTGCCCTCTCCCGGCGGGGCCCGAGCATTTCCTGGACCCGCGAGACCCTTCTGAGAGGCGCAGCACTGTCCTTCCCGGGCCAGCCATGCAGGCTCCTCTGGCAGCGGCAGCTCCGCCCGCCACCCCCAGGCTGCTGGCATCCCTGTGCGCCTGCGTCACAGACACGCTCCTGGTGGCATTGCCACACTTCTGGGAGCCGATCCGAGTTGTCCAGAGCGTCAGGAGCACCGGCGGGGCCAGAGCTGAGCCGAGATCCCTGGCAGCAGCCGCATCGGGGACCAGGTGCCACTGAAAGGCTGCTGTGATGTGCGCCGGAATCTGACTCAGCACAGGGAGAGGCCAATGGCGTGTGTGTGTGTGTGGGGGGGGGTCAGAGCCAGCTGCGCCAGCCTCTCAACGGAGGCAGGCAGGAGCTGGGCACCGTGCAGCTCCCAGTGCCAGCACCAGCTGGCAAGGCTGCAGGCGTCTGCAGGAGCCTTCAGAGGGAGGAGCTGGTGATGGGGAGAGGGAGGGGCGGCTCAGGGCCGAGCCGGGAGCCACGGGGGTCAGGGCCGTGCTGGGGTGACATGGGTGAGCTCAGGGCCGTGCTGGGGGACACGGGGGGTCAGGGCTGTTCTGCGGGGACACAGAAGGTTCAGCAACGGCAGCATCACTCACAGAAGGTTCAGCAATGGCAGCATCAGCCAGCCCCTGGGTGCTGAAGGTGTGTCTACGCTCCAACAGCACCTGCTGCGGGTGCGGGACCTTGACCAGGGACCCAGGCGCTGGTCCCACTGCACACTTGGGGTCCCTCTGTGCACTGCACCACGCGCTTGGTGGGAGGACCCGATAGGTCAGGGTCGCGGGCTACGGCTTGGGCTAAGAAGGACCAGCACCCGGGCTTCGGGCTCTGACCCAGGCTGACCCTCGCAGGAGCCCCTTGCCCACCTGCACGGAGCCAGGGGAGCCCAAGAAACGCCGCGTGTGGCCCCGAAACCAAACCAGACTGACGAGGAACAGGACCGCTCTGACGGCCGAGCCAGAGTCCTTCAGATAGTGGGCCGAGCCCAGCAGAGTCTGCACCAAGCCCAGGGGCCTCCCAGACGGAGGAGGGGAGCTTACCCAGGGCGAGGGTGAGGCTTATGGGGCGAGGGCGGGGCTTACCCAGGGCAATGGGCAGGGCCTAACCAGGGCGAGGGGCGGGGCTTATCCAGGGACAAGGGGCGGGGCTTCCCCAGGGTGAGGCTTACTGGGGCAAGGGCGGGCTTACCTAGGGCGAGGGGCGGGGCTTTGGCCAGCTGGGATACTTGGTCCTGGCTCACACCCGCCCTCCTTCTGGGACCTCAGACCCAGACGCAGACCCAATCCCGGACCCGGACATAGACACGAACAGAGACCTGGGCAGAGGGCACAGGAGCCACTGACAGCCAGTCAATGGGCATGGGGCCGTGACAGCCGCGCAGCGGGCACCAGGGCTACGAGCTGGGCAGCAGGCCCTAGGGCCACGGACAGCCCGGCAGTGGGCACTGTTTTGCCACAGCCGAGCCCAGGGAAATGGCTGAGCAGGGCTGGCAAATGCCAACAACACACTTCCCGTGGTGATGCAGAGTGGGGACAGAGAGGGGACTTGGAACATGCACACAGGTCACTTTGTGTCCAGCTCCTAGTCACAGCACAGTCCAATCAGCAGCCAGGCCCCTACTCTGAAGCTGAGTGCCCGGGGCCAGTACAGTACATTCTTACTGAGCTCAGCACAGCCCAGGGGACAGGAACGACCAACTAGCTCATGCTGGAGCTGTGGGTGAGGGGCCTGAGGGCACAAGCCACTGGCTTGATGGGCCACCTGGAGGACAAGTCAGATGGGTGACAGGCTATGTGGATGAGGCCACATGGGTGAGAGGGCACGTGGATGGCTGGCTATGTGGGTGAGGCTATGTGGGTGAGAGCCCATGTGGGTGAGAGGCCATTAGGATGACAGGCCACGTGGGTGAGGCCACATGGGAGAGAGGCCATGTGGATGGCTGGCCATGTGGGTGAGATCCCACGTGGGTAAGGGGCCACTAGGAAGATGGGCCAGGTGGGTGAGTGGCACAAGAATGACAGGCCACGTGGGCCACATGGGTGAGAAGCCACAGGGTGAGAGGCCATGTGGAGATCCAGGTAGGGCTGCTGCCCACTTGTCAAAGAATCAGAGGTACAGGGTCCCAGGGCAGAACGTAAATGACAATCATAGTGGCAGGATGCGCAGGGACGTAAATGCTCAAAGGAAACGGCTGTGGGCAGGGGTGATGGGGAGGGCACAGGAAAGGGAGGTGCAGGGAACCGGAGCTGCTTCACAGGGGTCCAGGAGTGCTGGAGACCCCCTCCCTCCCCGCACAGGGTCTCCTTCACCCCCTGGCCAGTGTCCCCTGTCAAGGGCTTTGGTCACCCCCGGGTAAGCACACGTGACTGTGCATCAGACACATGTACCTGCACATGCATGAGTGAACACATGTGTGTGCGTGTGCACTGTCGGTGGGTATATGTGGAGGCATGCATGTGTATGTATGTGTGTGCTTCCTGTCTCAGCTTCAGTCTTCACTGGCCGCCACTGTGGGCACTGACAACCCTCTGGAGCCTGGTGGGCAGGGGACAGAGCTGGCCCAAGGCCCCGCCCACTTGCTCCCGGAGGCTGGGGGAACAATGCCGACCCTGGCCATCAGGTGGCAGCACCCACCTGGGCGATGAGGACTGGGGAGGCCCACAAGCCCGTGAGCATCCCTCACTGAGCAGTGCTCCCCAAGCACCGAGGCACGACACACACATGGGTGCAGCTGCCCACGCCAGGCCCCGGAGGCTTTCAGGGTCTGCTGTCTCAAGACAGTGGGAGGTGCTGGGGACACGGGGGCTCAGTGGCCCCCAGTGCTGGCCACATGGGCAGGGACACAACCCTGCAGGTGAGGGCAGGAGGCCGCTTGCTCTCCCAGCTGGTGGGAGCAGCAGTGCTCGGAGCCCACCCATCTGTCCACACACCTGCCTGCACACGCGCACACCTGACGCCCTGCTGCCCACAAACACACCCGCACTCGCACGCACACCTGACACACACACAACCTGCACTCATGCAGATGCACACCTGCACATACACACACATGCACACCTACAGACACATGCACACATACCTGAACACACCTGCACACTTGCCACTTTCCCGCCCATATACATAGTGCACTTGCACACACACCTGCACACACCTGCATACACATGCAGACACACCTGCACACATGCACACCTGCACACACACACTTGCATACACACGCTTAACTGCCTCCCTCCAGCACACACACACACACACACACACCTGCACACACACACCTGCTGCCCACCTGCCTGCATACATGCACACCTGCTGCCCTCCTGCACACACACAGACACACCTGCACACACACACCTGCTCCCCTCCTGCAGACACACAAGCATGTGCACTGGCCTGCCTGCCTGCGGGCACAGCTGCACACACACTCCTGCCCCACAGACCTGCATGCAAACCTGCGCCTGCAGGCCCCCACACACAGCCGCACCTGGGGATGCTCGTGAGGTAGGTGAGGACGTTCTGGAACTCCTTCTCCGGCACCTCGCCGAAGGCCGGGTAATCAGGAAACGTGATCACAGGGCTGCCGTCCTGCCCGCGGCCACCTGGGGAGACAGAGCTCAATGCCTGGACGCCGTCCAGCACACTCTGCACATGCTGGCCTCTGGGTC
The DNA here is from genome assembly GCA_028565675.1 of Sorex palustris. Taxonomy (NCBI): domain Eukaryota; kingdom Metazoa; phylum Chordata; class Mammalia; order Eulipotyphla; family Soricidae; genus Sorex; species Sorex palustris. The sequence goes on along the minus strand of JAOXYA010000041.1, from coordinate 52,950,855 downwards.
ACGTAGATTCCAGGGGCCCTGCAGGCTCTCTGCTCCCGGCACCCCAGGCTGGAGGGCATCTGAGTGTGGGCATGGGACAAGGGGGTGCAGGCAGGCCCAGGAGGCTGCCGGGAGCCCTGTTGAACGTGGGGGTGCCGTGGGTGTGAACGATGGCTTGGGGCTGTGTGCACCATGGGGCATGGGGTCTGGTGTGCATCTGTGACCAGCCCCTTCTCTGTCCCCAGGTCTGGCCCGCGGTGGCCTGCATGCTGAGGGGGCACTGCTGGCTCTGAGTGGGCAGGAGGCCACGGCACCACCACCCACTGGCCCCCACACCCCCCACGCCTGGGCAGAAGGCTGTGGGATGCAGAGGGAACTGTCCACAGGAGGCCGCCGAGAGCCGCAGCACCTGGCAGAGTGGCATGGGTGGTCTCAGTGGTGGGTCAGAAGCGGGCCCTCGAGTTGGGGAGTGGAGGGTCCCAAGGCCAGGGTTTGGGGCAGGAGAGAGGGTCTCCATGTCTCGACAGCCTGTGGCCGCCAGCTGGGGGCTCCCAGGATGGACTGTGCCACTGGACAGGGCAGCAGGAGGCCAGTACAGGAGAAGCCTGCTGTGGCCTGACAGTGCCACTAGATGGGGCAGCAGGCATAAAATAGGAGGGGTCAGCGGTGGCCTGACAGTGCCGCTGGACAGGGCAGCAGTTGGGCAGGCAGACTTCTGCATCTGTGCCACGCAGCTCTCCGTGACGGCACAAGGATGTCCAGGCAGGCAGGTGACCGCTGCCTCTGCCGGACGTACCTGACAGATAGGCGAAGCGCTTCCTCAGCTGGTCCTGGATGTCAGCCGCGCAGAGCGGCGAGATGTCCTGGTGCATGATTTCATCTGCGGAGAGAGGGTGGCGGTCACTGGGCTGGACAGGCGCCTGTCCGCCGAGCACAGACTCGCCATCACAAGTTGGCCATGGGGCGGGTCAGGACCATGAGCACACGGCTGGCCGGGTTCCACCCCGGGCACAACACAGGGCCCTGCCCAGGGCAGAGCCAGGAGTGAGCCGGGGTATCCCCAAAACCAAAAGCACAGGCTCAGGGGACGTGGGGGCGTGCAGGGGGTCCTGGAGGCTGAGTCCTCACTGCTGTGCTCCCGGTACCTCTCAGGCAATGCCACTGGGGGCCCCCAGCGCCCACAGGGACCCCCAGGCCACCCCCCCCCCCCCAGTGCTCTGCAGGCGGCGAAGTTCTTTGCCCTGTTTTGGGGGTAGAAACAGAGCGAGCCGTGGTTCAGTGACTGTGTAGGGAGGCGGGGGGAGCGCGGGCACTCTGTCCTGTGCTGGCAGGAAGCGGGGTCCCCGCCCCCAGCAGCCCCTCACAGGCGGCTCTGTGCATATACAAAGCCCCACACACGGCCGGCCCTGAGCCGCGAGCACAGACCAAGCAATTACCCGGCCGCACCGGACATGAGGAGGGCTGGAGGGGGGTGGCCACAAGGCTGTCCAGTGTTCCCGTGCCCTAGGACCCCTGGGGTGGGACTCTGGGGGCCCCCAAGGCCACATTCGGGGCAGCTCAGCTCCGTGGCCCACTGGACTCACACTCACCCCTACTCAGCGGCCGCCTCTGACTGACCCCGTGGCCATACCCTGGGGGCATCACCAGGACAGTCGTGATGTTACCCTGTGCGGTGTGTCCTCAGCCTTCACCAACAGCAGGCAGAGAGCAAACAGGATCCCAGAGAAGAGCACCTTTCCCCGCGCCCACAGTTCCCATACATACACCACCACCACCATCACAACTCCCCAGATGGCCAACCAATCACAGCCCCCATCCTTAGCCCCCGGTCACGGCCCCACCCCCGACCCCCAGTCATGGCCCCCACCCCCAGCCCACGGTCACGGCCCCCTTACACCTGTCCGCTGGGGCACCTGTGGTGTGACAAGGGGGTCACAGTTGACCCACAAGAGAGCCCCACCCCAGAGGGGGCAGGAACCCCCACCGGTGCAGATGAGGGTCCAGGCAGGAACCCAAGAAACCCAACTCCAGCTGCTGCAGCAGGGACTTGCCCAGAACCCTTTGCGATGGGGGGCTAGGGTACTTGGGAGGAACGGGGGGAGGATACCCAGGGTCCAGAGTATCTGGGGGCAAAGGAGAAGGATACCCGGGCGTACAGGGGACCCAGGGGGTCCAGGTTACCCAGGGGGGCCAGGTTACTCCGGGGGTCCAGGCTGCCGGGCGCGGAGGTTACCTGGAGTTGAGAATGCAGAGACTCTGGGGACCGGGGCCCACCGGGGCTCAGGGGGCCTCAGTGGCACTGGCAGGCCATGAGGAGCGGGTACCAATGGTCCCCGGACAAGAGCGTGGAGCTACTGAGCTAGACTCTACCCCAGTGAAAGTCCCGGATCAATGTGGGTCTGTCCTCACGGGGGGTGGGTGGCCTTGCCAGTGACCAGCAGCTGCTGTGGAGCAGTTCCCAGGCCAGGCCGGCAGCTGCCGGCACCCACAGGGTGCCAGGGTCCTGCAGAGTCTCCTCTGGAGAGAGGAGAGAAGGCCTCCCACCTCAGGCGAGGGGCTCAGGCGGACCCGGGAGGCAGAGCAGTGAAGGACGCAGAGCCCAGAGTGTGGCACCAAAGCCCAGAGCCCCAGGGAGAGGGACCCCCCCACAGGCCGGGGCAGGAGCAGCAGGAACCCCCAGGCCTTTTGGTGGCCAAACGGGACTGCAGGGTCGAGCCCCCACAGGCACATTTGAGTGTCCTGCGAGCTCAGGGCATGCAGCATGGATACCTGCAGGACCTACAGGAACCCGAAGTCCTTATCCACAAAATCCTGCATGCCAAACCCTGCTGCCCAGATCCCACACACAAAGGTCCCTGCACACCCAGATTCGACATATTCAGATCCCCACACAGATCCCACACACCCAGATCCCTACATCCAGATCCCGTACACTCAGATCCCACATATCCAGATCCACTACACAGATCCACACACTCAGATCCCCACACAGATCCCACACACCCAAATCCCCACACAACTACATCCCCACACCCAGATTCCCGCACAGATCCCACACATCCAGATCCCCACATACTCAAGTTCCCACATAGATCCCACATACCCATATCCCCACACACCCAGATTCCCACACCCAGATCTCTATATCCAGATTCCACACACCCAGACCCCACACACCCAGATCCCCAAACCCAGATCCCCACACACCCAGATCCCCACACCCAGATCCCCACACACCCAGATCTCCATACCCAGATCTCACATACCCAGCTCCCCACACAGCTACCCACACCCAGATCCCCACACACCCAGCTCCCCAAGCAGATCTCCATACACCCATATCTCCACATCAGATCCCCACACACCCAGATCCCCACACCCAGAAACTCACACACCCAGATTCCCACCCAGATCCCACCCACCCAGATCCCACACCCAGATCCCTCATACCCAGATCCCCACAACCCCCAGATCCTCACACCCAGATCCCACACACCCAGATCCCCAAGCAGATCTCCACACACCCAGATCCCCACAATGAGATCCCACACATCCAGATCCCCACATACTCAGATTCCCCACACAGATCCCACATACCCAAATCCCCACACCCCAATATCCACATACCCAGATCCCCACACCCAGATCTCTACACACTTAGATCCCCACACCCAGATCTCTATATCCAGATTCCACACATTCAGACCCCACATACCCAGATCCCCAAGCAGATCTCCACACACCCAGATCTCCATACCCAGATCTCACATACCCAGCTCCCCACATAGCTCCCCACACCCAGATCCCCACACACCCAGCTTCCCAAGCAGATCTCCATGCACCCATATCTCCACATCCAGATCCCCACACACCCAGATCCCCACACACCTAGATCCCACACACCCAGATCCCCACCGAGATCCCACACACCAGATCCCACATCCAGATCCCACATCCCCAGATCCCCATACCCCAATCCCCACACATCCAGATCCCACAACCCAGATCCCCAAGCAGATCTCCACACACCCAGATCCCCACACAGATCTCCACATACCCAGATCCCCACACCCAGATCCCACACACCCCAACGCTCACAAACCCAGATCCCCACACGCCCAGATTCCACACACCCCAATGCCCACACAGCCAGATCCCACACACTTAGATCCCCACACACCCAGATCCCACACACCCCAACCCTCCACACACTCAGATCCCCACACCCAGATCCCACATGCCCAGATCCCCACACCCAGGTCCCCACACAGCCAGACCCCCATATGCTGACGTCCCACTTCCTATCCCTGCACACGCAGCTCCACAGTTGTGTGCTCTGGGGCACTACCATGTTTTGATCTGCAGTGGCAATGTGGCTTCCACAACCCAAGGACACACACCACATGGCCCACAGCAGTCACACACGTGTCACGGCACTGCACACGGCACGCTAACTTGTAACCCCACTGGTGTTCAAGACAAAAGAGACTTTTCCTTTCCCCAGAGAACCGGGGGACAGCTCGGCTGCTGCCCCCGCTGCCCCACACCAGAGCTCCCTGAGAGGCAGGTACAGACATGTGGCCAGGACCAAGGGGCCAAACAAGAGCCAAACAAAGAAGCGGCACGGGCCCACTACCATCACCTCTGGCAGCATGACACGGCAGGAGTAGACACCGGGACTGCAGGGGACAGAGCCAGTTCCTGCTTCTCAGGACCCAAACCCACCTCCCAGGGCTCTGAACTGCCCCCCCCCCCAGTCCCAGGGCCACAGACGGGAGAGACAGGCTGTGTGTGTGTGTGTGTGTGTACGTGTGTGTGTGAATGTATCTGTGTATGCGTGTGAGATAGAAATAGAGACCTCACAGGAGGGACAGAGGAGGATAAGAAGGAAGGAAGGAAGATGGAAGAGAAGGAAGGAGGGGAGGGATGAAGAGAAAGGGAGGACAAAGGATAGAATGGGAGAAGAGTTGGAGAGAGAGGGATAGAGAAAGGAGGGGTGTAGGAGGATGGAGAAGGGTGGAGGAGGAAGGATGGAGGAGGAGGGAGGAGGGATTTAGGAGGAGGGATGAAGGAGGATGGAGGAGTATGGAGGAAGGATAGAAGAGAAGGATGGAGGAGGATAGAGGAGGAGGATGGAGGCGGAGGATGGAGGAGGAGGATGGAGGAGGATGGAGGAGGGAGGAGGTTGGAGGAGGATCGAAGAGGAGGAGGGATGGAGGAGGGATGTCGGGGGCTGAAAGGGGC
>JAOXYA010000041.1:52908175-52944905 GCA_028565675.1 Sorex palustris | reverse complement strand
GATGGAGGAGGGAGGAGGTTGGAGGAGGATCGAAGAGGAGGAGGGATGGAGGAGGGATGTCGGGGGCTGAAAGGGGCTTGGGGCTGGACGGTCAGCAGTGGACGTGATCAGGTGTATCAGAACCTCACTGATGTCAAAGCAACAGGTCAGTGGCATGTGACCCCAAATGAGACCCTGCTCGAAGCCATCGCAGTGTGAGGTCACGACCCCGAGCAGGATGGAGGAGCAGACAGGCCTGTGTCCAGCCTGTGAGAAGCCTCACTGGCCGGCACTCCCACATCCCTCCACTCTCCCGAGGAGGGAGCCGCACACACTGACCCCCGAACACACCCTGGGAGGTCCCAGGGGGCCTGTTGACCAAGGGACACAGGCCCTGCAGTCGGCAACAGCCCCAAATCCGATATTGCAGAGTGACACACGGGCGTCTCTGTCCAGTAGCAGCTGAGAACCACTGCACCAGGAAGTCACGGCTCAGAGCAAACACCTGTCCACGCACACCTGCACACCTGATCCACACACACTGTGCCCCACACACCTGCCCCCCACATTGTCCTCCATACTGTCTGACACAATCTGTTCCCTGCAACCTGTCCTGTGCACCTATCCCCCACAGTCCTGCACACGCTTGTCCCATGCACCCCATCCTCCATATATTGTCCCCCACACACGTTCCTGTACACACCTGTCCTGTACACACTGTGTGCCACAGTTCCCCCTCCCTCGCGCAACCTGTCCCACACACACACTGTCCCATTCACACCTGCCCCACACAGTTACGTCTGGCTTTAAGGAACAGAGTGGGCTTCGTCCCCCGCGTCTGGGCCTAGAGCCTTCCCGGGTGCCCAGGCACCGGACAGGCTCCGCATCACCCTGGAGCCCGGCCAGCAGGATGACCGCAAGGCCAGAGCCCGACTCCTGCAGAAGCGCCCCCAGGGGCTGCGGCCGGGCTCCAATCCCCCCACGGCCGGCGGCGTCCCCCGGCGGGGAGGCCACGCCCACCCCAGCCGCTCCCCACCCCCAGCCCCGCACCTGCGCCGCCAGGACCAGGCGAGGGTCGCGCTGCGGTGGCCGCGGAGGACGGAGGGCGACGGCGACGGGCGGGCGCTCAGGACAGCGCCGGGGCCGGGGCGGGAGGCGCGTGGGGGTGGCTCGGCCCCATCCTCCAGCCGCAGGCGCAGACGACACGCACCGACCGGCTCCGCAGGGCCCGACCGGCCGGGCTCGGCGCCGCCAAGGCCCCTGGTGACGACACGCGCCGCCGGTCTCTTAACCCCGGAGGTGCCGGGGCAGAGCCGGCTGCCAGCGCTGCCCGTCCAGACCCCCCCTGCTGGGGCCCCGCGGCCGCCTCCCTGGCGCAGGAGCCCAGCGGGAGCCCGTGTGCTACCGGGCACCGGGTCCCACCTGAGCGCTGGAAGGGCTGGCTCGGTGGCAGGGCGGGCTCCCGAGCAAAAACAAACCAGCGTGGGGGCGTGGGGGCGGGGAGCTCCCGGCAGCAGGCAGGCAAGCACAAGGTCCCTGCGAGGGGCCTGAGTGCACAGGGGCCACAGGAAGGACCCACGCAGTGGGTGCCATCAGCGGGCGTCCACAGCAGCCATGGCTCAGCAGTGACAGACGGCCCCAGAGCTGGACGCCCTGATGGGAGGACGGTCAGTCCAGCCCACCTGCCGCGGCACCTGGACAGTGACTGGCTGCCCCCGCCGAGGCCTGCGTCCCGGAGATCTGACCACGGAAACGTGGGTGCAGAGGCACTGGGAGACGGCCACACCCTGCCTGGGCAGCTGCAGACACTCGAGGGGCCACTTTGCTCACAGCTCCTGACATGTGCCACAACAGAACACGCGTAATGGTGTACACACAGCACACATGGGCACGCTCACAGAGCTCCGTGTGGAGGGGCTGCCCCGAGCCAGGGCTGCTGTGGAGGTCCACGTGGACCTGGGGGACATGGCAGCTCCACGCACAGGGTGACCAAGCTGTCGGCGGGGCCTGATGCCCGCGGCAGGTGAGGGGTGGGGAGATGCCCAGGACAGGTGAGGCTCCAGCTGGGGTCTTCCTGGGAGCAGGCAGGGAGTCCCTCTCACTCCACCTGCCTGTCCCTGGGGTCCCTGGGCAGCAGGCCAGAGCCCGGACTCCCCCTGGCCGGGCCTGGGGAGCGGAAGTGGCCCCTCCTGCAGTGTCAACAGCCCGAGTCTCATCAGAGGCGGTGACCACACCCGCCACCGATTGCAAACACGGCTGGAGCCTTGTCAGCAGGAGGCGGCCCACGGACAGGGCAGCTGCAGATGGCAGTGTCCCGGCCAAGACGGAAGCCCCCGCAGCGCCGCCCGGCTGATTCCACACAGGGCACACGGGGAGGGCCCAAGGCTTCAGCACAGGTGCTTGGGGGTGGCACCCTCTGACCTCACCCTGTGCGGGGGCACAGGGCACGGTAGGAGCCACTGTGCAGGTGCTGTGGAGGGCGGCTGAGACACTATACACAGTCCAGATGCTGGACGGCGGGGAGACCAGGCCCCAGACTGGGCCCCAGGCATAGAGCACGGACATCACCACCCCAGGGACCCGGAGTCTCCCCTTCGGGTTGCAGAGCAGAACGTGGGGCGAGGGCTGAGGGTGCAGGGGTGAGGGGTGAGGGTGCAGATGTGAGGGTGCAGGGCTGAGGGTGCAGGGGTGAGGGGTGAGGGTGCAGATGTGAGGGTGCAGGGGTGAGGGCTGGAGAGAGTGGTGCTCGGGGCAGATGTCTCCCGAGATCTCAGCCCGCTGGGTCATGGGCGCATCCCTTCTCTCGGGGGCCCCAGCACCCTCGCGTGGATGCACTGTTGCGGCAGCAGCCCTCAGCATGGACGGCCACGGGGTCCGCCTACACCCCACCCAGTCCTCTCAGTTTAGCTCACAACGGCTCCTATCCGTGGAGCCCAGGAATGCCTGCGAAGAGACACTGGCCGTGCCCAGAGGAGTCCGACACGCAGGACGGTGGGCTTCACTGCCCAGCTTAATTCTAGGTTGGAAGGCAGGTGGTCAACATTCCAGAAGGTTCTCTAAACTCCAGACTGGCCAAAATGTCTGATACTCCCGGGGAGTACTATCCCCTGCACCAAACTGGCTCTCTCAGCCCTGGCCTGGTCTCTCAGCCCTGAGTCCGATCCCTCAGCCCTGGCCTGGTCTCTCAGCCCCAGGCTGGTCCCTCGGCCCCGGGCTGCTAACTGCTAATACTGGACACTTCTTAAATAAAGGCATAAATGAGTGCAGCACATTTGGGTCTCTCAGTTGTTTTCTGCACCGGAACACCCTGATCACCCTCCGGTCACCTGGTGTGAGGACAGTGAAGGACTCGCCACCCTAGACCTACTTCCGGCACGCTCTCAGGGGTGTGCCTCAGGCTGCCTGCCGGCTCTCACTTCTGCTTCCCGTCTGCATCAGGAGCTGAGCCTGGCTGCGCTGAGTCAGCTCCGTCTGCAGAGGCTCCGCACGGGTGCCCCCGGGTTTAGATCCCACGCAGCAGTGGACGAGGTTCACACCTCCAGGGTCCTGCAACCCACAAAGCTGCAGAGTGGCCGGGGGTTCCACCAGGGAGAGGGTGAGAGCTGCACCCTAGGGCCCAGCAGGGACAGATGGACACAATGAAAAGAACCTCAGCCCAGACTCCAAGCTCCCAACATGCAGTGCCTAGAGCGAAGGCAGCAAAGTGTGCGTCCCGCCTGACACGGAGCACTGGGAATGTGAGGACAGCCAGTTACAGCCGCAGGTACAGCCAAGGTTACAGCCAAGGTTACAGCCGCAGGTACAGCCAAGGTTACAGCCACGGGTACAGTCGAGGTTACAGCCACAGTTACAGATGTGGTTATAGCTGTGGACATAGATGTGGTTACAGCCCAGGTTGTAGCCACAGTTACAGCCGCAGTTACAGCCTTGGTTACAGTCACAGTTATAGATGTGGTTACAGCTGTGGATACAGGTGTGGTTACAGCCACAGGGACAGCCATGGTTACAGCCACAGATACAGCCGTGGTTACAGCTGAAGATACAGCCGTGGTTACAGATGAAGATAACAGTTGTGTTACAGCCACAGATACAGTCGTGGTTATAGCTGAAGATACAGCCGTGGGTGCAGCTCCTGTTCCAGATGTGCTCACAGCTGAGGCTACAGTACAGCTGAGGTTACAGCCCAGATCACAGCCTCAGCCATAGCTGTCTTCACAGTCACGCTTATAGCGGCAGTGACAGATGGGACCAGTATGGTGACAGCAGGCTGTGTGGGAACAGCCGGGACCCTCCATGGTTCTAGTCAGGGGCCTGTGGGGTGATGATGGGGCCGCGTCGGCAGAGCCGTGGGTGAGAACACAGCAGCCGTGTCACCAGCAGGCCGCGCCCACACAGCAAACAGGGAAGCCGTGGGCAGCTCTCGGGGCAGCACAGGCCGGGCCCAGGGCCTCTGCCTTCCTGACACGCCCGCACGGAGCCCTGCGCACCCTGCCCCATCGCAGACCCCGAAGCCAGACCCCAGCCAGGCACCTGGCAGACCACTGAGTGTGGCCCTCCAGACTGGTCTCCGGAGCTGCATGTCCAATGAAGGCCACACCACTCCCTCCAGGTGGCACCTGTCAGCCACGCACTCGTCCCTAGCAGGTGACCAAACACAGCACTGGCAGACCGTGACCACAGCATCAGAGACGCCCACCTGTGCCAGGTCCCCACACCAGAGACAACTCACATGCACCACGTGCCTGGGTCATGAGGGCGCCCAGCTGACTCGTCCATGCAAGGTCCCCACGTGAGGAGACGCCCACCTGGGCCAAGCCCCCAGACCAGGCAGAAACACCCACATGTGCCAGGACCCCGCGCCAGACACTGCAGCCCCCGCCTGCTCTACAGGGGGCAGGTGAGGGTACTGGCCCGTGCAGGTGTGAGCATATGAGCATGGCTGTAAGAGTGAGAGTCTGAGTGTGAGTGTGAGTCTGTAAGAGTCTAAGTATTAGTGAGTGTGTGAGTGTGAGTGTGACAGTGTGAGAGTATGAGTGTGAGGACGTGAGAGTGAGTATTATTGAGCACAGAAGTGAGTTTGAGTCAAGTGTGGGTGTATGTGAGTATAAAAGTCTATGAGTGTGAGTGTGAGTCAGTGTGAATCTGAGTGTGTGATTCTGAGCCTATGGACGTGTGAGCCCGAGTTTAAGGATGAGTGTGAGAAGTCTGCGTCTGCGTGTATTAGTGAGTCGGTGTGACTGTCAGTGTGGGTATGAGTGTTGTAAAGGTGAGTGTCTGAGTGCAGGAGGTGCGAGTGTTAAGGACAGTGTATCGGCAGTGTCTGCATGTGGGTGTGAGAATGTGGGTGTAAGCGTGTGGGTGATACACTCGGGCCAATAATGCGACCATGAGGTTGGTGTGCAATGGCCATCCGTCAGCTGTCGTGTGCGTGGCCTCCCCACGGGACACGGGAAGGGCGAGGGCACGACCGAGAACGAGGGAGGGACAGCACACAGACCCCCTTGACGCCTGGAAAGCCCGGTGGCCCCCGCCCGCCTGTGCGTCCTGGTCCCGGGCAGAGCTGGGAGGGTCCTGACTGTCCTCCGCCACTGGACACTGTGAGGGGCTCCGGACAGTGATGAGGTGGGTGAGACTAGCCCTGAACTTCCAGCCTCTGCAGCCAACCGGCCCCACAGCCGTGGGGAGCCCCGAGTCCAGCCCCAACACAAGAAGGCCGCGGGGGCGGGGTGGGCGGTGCCTCCCCGACCATCCCCAGACACCCGGCCTGCCCTGTGCTCCTCCAAACCTGCGACTGGGCGGGTGAACAGCTCAGGAGAGGGGTTCTAACACCCCCCTCTCTGGGCGCAGAAGGGAGGGGCCCCAGCACTCGGTCTGACCCAGAGACCAGGGGCCTCCAGCCAGTTGCCTGCCCGGGCCCCCAGGCCCTGGGGGCTGCTCTGCTCACTGCCCTGCCTGGGTGTTGGGTCTGCGAGCACCAGCCCCCGTGCCCGGCCCTGAGGCTTCTGCAGGAGCACCGAGGGAGCACTTTGCCAGGAGCAGGGAGCTGCACCCCCACCAGCAGACGCCCGGCAGAGTGAGGGGCCTCCTGCCCGGACACACAGTGGGGCTGCGCCCTCACCCCATGGCAGCTGGTGGCGGGCGTGTCCTGTCCACGCCATGGGGTCTCCCTGGGAGCCGTCCGGCAGGCACAATCTCTGGCTGTGACCCTCGGCCTGTGCCGGCTGCACCGGGAGGGCCGGACTCGCTGATCGTGACGAGGGGGGGCAGTGGGCACTCCGGGCAGACGGCAGGAGAGAGTGCCCAGAGCCCCATCTGCGGGCAAGCAGCCAGCAGCCCTGACCCCAGCGGGGAGGGGCCCCTGGGTGGCACCCGTGCGGCCAGACTCACCCTCGGCGGCCGAGTGCAGCCAGGAGCACCACTCGGAGTACAGGTAATAGCTCTTCATCTCGGCCACCGAGATGCGGGCCGAGCTGCCGTCCCCCATGGCCCAGCCGCAGGCTTGGCTCCGGCACGGTTACCCATTAGCCTTCGCCTGGACTTTGCCCCCTAAAATCTGCACGAGGACCAGCTGCCCGTCCACTTTCGCTTCTCCGTGACCAGGATGCAGCGCCGGGCACCTGCTCCCCGCAGCCAAGGTGCGCTCCACCCTTGAGCGCACACACGCCAACGTCATCGGCTGCTGGCCCGCACTGGCCCGGCGGGTGGCCCGCTTCGGAACAGGTCCCGGGGGCAGAGCAGAGCAGCGATGGCCCTCTGGAATGCGACCATCCCTTCCCACCCACCCCCGGGGCCTCTCAGGTGACCTGCACAGGGACAACAGAGGCGGGGGGGGGGGGGGGGGACACAGGAGGGGGACTCAGGGCCGGTCGCCTCCAGTCCTTCGGCTTCTCAGTCACGCTCTGGGGTCTCTGGGCTGGAACAAGAGGGCATGGCGGGCAGGACAGCCTCGGGACACTCGGTCACCCCTCAGCAGGGGGCCCCAGCGGGGGGGGGGTCAGACCAGATGTGGTGGAGGGCCCCTCCCTCTGCCCAGCGCCCGTGCCGGGCCACGCCACCACTGGGCAGTGCCAAGGCCTTGCCCAGCAGCACTAAGCAGGGAGAGCGAGAGGACAGCAGCCAGCCCGGGTCCGAGCCCCGGCACCGCCATATGGTCCTCTGAGCACAGAGCCAGGAGTAAGCCCTGACCGCCACAGGCTGTGGTCCGATCCCCCAAGACAAACAAGCCCGAGTTAGAAATGGGCAGGAGACATGAACACTAGCTAGCGTGAAGGAGCACTGAGTCGCATGAGGATGAAGGAGGACTGACTAGCATGAGAGTACTGACTAGCACAAAAGAGCACTGACCAGTATGCAAGAGTACTGACTCCCAGGGCTGCGCTGGCTAGCAGGAAGGAGGACTGGCCAGTACAAAGGGTTCCAGCTGATCTGAAGGAGCTCTGACTAGCACGAAGGGGTGTGAAGGGGCTCTGAGTACTAGGAGCACCGAGGCTGAGTCCTTTGGGGGAGGGAACCCCCGGGCAGGGCCAGCCGTGCTCCGCACCTCCCCACGTCCAGCTGTGGCCCCAAGCCGCCACCCTCCCACACAGAGGGCTCAGTGTCCACTGCCCACGTTGGAGGAGCCCCAGGAACCCACGCTGACCCCCGGGGTGGGCCCTGGGCCACCCCCCGCAGAGCACTTTTCCTAGGATCTGAGCCGAGAGCGGGAGCACAGTGCCACGGGCTGTCGGGTGGGGAGCAGGAGGGGGTGCAGGGGTCGCGCCGCCGCTCTGTCCCCACCTGTCAGGAGACGGGGGTCGCCAGGACGCCAGCCTGGCGGGTTCCCATGGGCGCAGAGTCGCCTCTCTCCCAGCCCCTGGCAGTCTGAGCGTCCCTCTCACCGCCCAGAGGCCCGAGGCAGGCGCACAGCACAGGGGTTTCCGAGCACCCAGGGGCACACGGGCTTCCCACCACCGGCTCTCCGGGGCCTCGGGCATGACCAGTGCGGCCGCCGAGCAGGGGTCCACACACCTCCTGGGCGCCCCTGCCCCGCTCACCTGGCTCTGCGCGCCTCCGGGCCCCCCGGCGCCTCCGGGGCAGCGGCCAGCAGGAACGCGAGGGCCCGTGGGGGGCTCCCCCGGCAGCCATCGGGGTGCTCCCGGGCCCGGCTCTGCGGGCTGCCCCACTCCCGCTGCTGGCACCTCCCCACCGGGGACGTCCCCTTGGGCACGCCGGGCTGGGCACGACCTCCAGTGCCCTTGGCCTGCTGCCGGTCCCGCGTCCGTCCGCGCTGAGCCAGGCCGGCCGAGGTGGGGGACCTGGTGTCCGGGAGCCCACACAGGGGCCCGCCCGCTTCCTTCCTGTGGGGCCGGTGTGAGTGGAGCCCCCCGCCCCCGCGCCCAGACACCTTCCCGGGCAGGAAACCTCCCTCCAGACAAACAAGGCGAGGGGAGGAAGGGAGGAGGCGCGCGCGCAGGAAGGGGAGCGGCGCCCCTAGACGCGGACACTCTGGAGGGGCAGGGCGCGCCCCTCCACGCTGGCCCACAGGGCGCGGGCGCGGGTGGGGGCTTCGAGTGAGGGCCGAGGCCGGGGAGAGGTCGCCCCCCGACCCGCCCGGCCCCGCTGGAGCAGAGCAGGGAAGCCTCGGGCTGCGGGCGCGCGGCCAGGCCCGGTCTGAGGCCTGGGGTCGCGCCTGAGACCCCCAGGGGCCTGGCCTTGGGACCTCGTGCAGGGCCCGCCACCTGCGGGCACGGCTGTCGCCCCGGACGGGAGTGTCGGCCTGGACATGGCGCTGGGCAGGCTCCGGGCAGGCCCAGGCCCGGGTGCACCCGGGGCCCCCACGGCAGGGCAGGGGCCAAGGAGGTCCCACGCACCCCTGCCCCACAGGCGGCTCGTGGCCAGCAAAACGGGCAGTGCTGGACGCAGGTCAGGAGGGGGCCAGGCAGAGTCCCGGGCGGTGGCCGGGAGGGTCCTGGGGGAGAGGGCTCTGGGCATGGGGACGAGGTCCGAGGGCGGGTCTGCGAGGGCCGGGTCCGAGGCGGGGTCAGGGGAGGGTCTGGGGCGGGGTCAGAGGGTCCAGGGCAGGTCTGGGGCGGGGTCAGGGGCGTCTGGGAGGGGTCAGGCGGCGGGTGGGGGGGTCTGGGCGGGGTCAGGGGGAGGGTCGGGTCAGGGAGTCGGGGCAGGGGCAGGGGAAGGTCCAGGGCGGGGGCAGGGGAGGGTCACAGAGGAGCCTCCACGCGGTGCTGTCCAGGATCGGCCGCCCTGACCCTGTGACGGCCGCGGCAGTGGTGGCCATGATCATGACGCGTCGCGGCAGCCCAGACGGCCACGGTGGCCACGGACCCGCCCTTGGCCTGCACCTGACCACTGCACAGCAACCCCCGGGCACTGTTCACCCACCCTTCCACCCTCCTGTCCACCGTCCACTGGCCAGCATCCATCCTCAGCTGCCCGTCCATCCGTCCCCCCCCACCGCAGCAGCACTGTCTGCCCAGCACCTCCTATCCTGTCCACCCTGTCCACTCATCCACGCGCCACCGGTCCCTCCGCCTCTCACCTTCTGTCCGTCACCCACCCCGTCCGTCCATCCACCAGTCCCTCTTTTCCACTGGGTCACCGCCCCAGAAGCAGGGGTTCGGTCTGTCCACCGCCCACTCATCCCTCGGTCTGCACCACTCCGTGGGCAGGGAGGGGCAGGGGGAGGCTCGCCTGGACGCAGGTGCTCCCGGCGGCTCCCGGGTTTGGTCCGGGGACTGGAACCAGGGCCACCTGGGGGCTCCATAACGTACATTTCTAGGCCCTGTCCCGGCCTCCGTCGTCAGAGGCAGCCGAGGCCCAAGCGGCCATCTGAGGAGGGGCTCTGGCCGCTGCCCTGGCCGGGTGAGTCTCAGGCTCTTCCATCCTCCCTCCAACAGCCTGACCCTCGTCAACGACTCGAATGAGAACATGAAAAGAAGCAAAAAGCAGGGCGGGAGACACTGGCCCCGAGGGCAACTCCAAGGGCGGTCTGGGGGCGCAGGCGGGCAGGCCTGCGACCCCACCAGGATATGCCCAGGCCCCGTCAGGTGTGGCTTCCAAACAAGAGCAGAACAGAAGAGGTCGCAGCGCGAGGTCAGTTCCCCACGGGGAAGCGACTCGGCCCTGGGGACATACCCCACGGCCTCACAGGAAGTCCACGGGGGGGGGGGGGGGGGGGGGAGGGACGCGGGCTGCAGACGGGGGTCCACGTGGGGCCGGAGGGCTGCTGTGTCCAGCACAGAATCGGCCAATGGCCCCGCGTGTCCTGCGGGTCAAAGCCCACTGCTTCCGAACTACTCTGGTGGCAGCCCAAGCCCGGAGAGATGCCCCCTGGACAGGGCTGTGGGGCGGCGATGGGTGGGCAGCAGTGCGGCGGTAGGGGGCAGTCGGGAGGAGGCGGGGCTCTGGGGACTGACAGCCCACCCGGTCACAGGCCCAGCCCACCTGCCGGGAGGGCCGCCCCACTGGCTCCCTGGCGCTGCCCGGCTCCGCAGCGTGGCCAGCCCTGGGGCTCACGGACAGACCTGGGCTCTGGGTGACGTCACTGCCTGGACAGCTGCCCGCTGGGCACTGCACAGAGAGCCGGCCCAGGGTGCCCGCTGCCCCATCAGCGGGGTCTGTGGAGACCCAGGACCCCTACCCTGAAGCCCCCACCGAGGGGCTCCCGCACACGCCAGAAGCCCCCAGCGGGAGACCCCACACACCAGGCGCCTCCCCACGAGGGGAGAAGCCCCCGCAGCACCAGGAGACACTCCCGCCCCCCAGAAGACCGCCCTCCCCGCAGCAGGGCCGCTGCAGCAGGAGCCCCCTCGGCAATCCCCCTGGCGATGCGCCTGCCAGGGACCCCCCCACCGCAATCGCCGCGCAGCAGGACCCGCAATGCGCCCTCCGCGCTCTGGGGCTGCGGCAGGACCCCTCCCGCCACCCCCCGCAATGCCCCGCAATGCCCTGCAATCCCCGCGCGCCCCGCCCCGCACCCGGCCGAGGGCGCGGACGCCGCGGCGGGGCAGGTCCGACTCCTACCCGCGCGCGCGCCGACGGCCGCCAGCCTCCGCGCCAGCTCCTGCAGGGCCATGTCCGCGGCCGGGCGGGGGGCGCGGGCGGGGGGCGGCGGAAGCGGAAGCGGCGCAGGTGCGCGGACCCCGCGGGGAGGAGCCTCCGCCGCCGTTACCTGCGTGCAGGCCGCAGCATCCCCGCATCGCGCTCGCGCCGGGTACCGCGCGCGAACGCGCGCGCAGGGCCGCGGACCCTCCCCGCGCCCCGCCGAGCTCCGCTCCGCGCCCGGCTGCGCCCCGCTCCTCCCGCGCCCCCCGCACTGGCTCCTCCCGGCCCCTGTCTGGGTCTCTGGCTCCGGCTGCAGGTGGTGCTGCTCGCCCAGAGCCTGGGGCTGGGACCGGCCCTCCCTCTGACCTGCCCAGCCGAGGGGCTGAAAACGCCCCTCCCCCACCCCCGCGGCCCTCCTGGTCACACTCCATCTCTGGGGCGGTGGCACCCGCTGGCCTGTGCCCTACCAGGAGCCTGGGCGGCCTCCGAGACCCCTCACCCCTGCCGGCCTCCTGCTCACAGCCGGGCTCCTGCTCCGGCTCCTCTCTCTCTCCCCCGCACCCCTCCCATCTCTGCCCGCCTGACCCCAGGACTGGGCTCTGGGACTTGGCCAGAGTTTCTCCGGGCCCCCTCCCCCATCTGCTGGGCACAGGGACCCCAAGGCCGCCGGGTCTCAAGAGGCAGCCCACGCCCGGTTTACACAGGGGGACCAGGAGCAGTTGGGGGCTGTGGGGTCAAGGGCCAGTAGGGAAGTGGGAGGGCACCTGCTGAGGTGGGCTTTGCTCCTGCCAGCCTCCCCCACCTGGACAACCTTGGCTGTGGGCTGGGAACTGCACTGTGCGGGGGCAGGGTGGACCCCTCACCCTTCACCCCCTCCCCGCACTCTCCCTGCCACACTCCTTACCCTCACGCCTACCCCTCACCTCTCACCCCACTCCTTTGTCCTCCACTCTCCACCCTCACTCTTCACCTCCTCACCCTCCTGCCAGTCACCCACCTCCTTCCTCACCCTCACCCCTCACTCCCTACCTTTCACTTGGCACCTTCCCCATCCCCCACCCCTCCCTGCTCTGTCTTTGAGAAGCAGCAGGCACTTTTCCCAGGGGGAAGTGCAGGGAACAGGACACCAGATACGCCTCCCCTAGCAACCAGGCACCTTCTGGAAGGTGAGCCCCAGAGGGAGGCAGCTGGAGCAGAGAGCGGGTTCTGGAGGTTGCCACCTGCAGCCTTCCCAGCCAGGAAGCGGGCCCTAGGCCTCGGGCTGCACCTGCATCCTTGGGCCTGCCAGCTGCTCGCCCCAACCCAGACCCTGAGTCAGGGGTGCCCCTCTACCTGGGGTCTCTTGTTTACACCCACAAAATAAGCATCTCAGCAGTCCTTCCATTGGTGACCCCGGGATCGGTAGTGTCTCCAGGATCCAACAGTAACCCTAGGATCCACCAGTGTCCCCGGGATCCACCAGTGTCTCCCAGGATCCACCAGTGTCCCAGGATCCACCAGTGTCCCCGAGATCCGCCAATGTCTCCGGGATCCATCAGTGTCACCAGGATCCGTCAGTGTCCCCCAGGATCCACCAGTGTCCCCGAGATTCACCAGTGTCTCGGGGATCCATCAGTGTCCCCAGGATCTTTCAGTGTCTCTCAGGATCCATCAGTGTCCCCCAGGATCCACTAGTGTCCCCGAGATCCACCAGTGTCTCTGGAATCCATCAGTGTCACCAGGATCTGTCAGTGTCCCCCAGGATCCACCAGTGTCCCCCTGGACCCACCATTGTCCCCGGAATCCACCAGTGTCCTCGGTATCCACCAGTGTCCTCCAGAATCCTCCAGTATCCCTGAGATCCACCAGTGTCTCTGGGATCTATCAGTGAGCCCAGGATCCATCAGTGTCCCTGGGATCCATCAGTGTCTCCCAGAATCCATCAGTGTCTCCCAAGATCCACCAGTGTCCCCAGAATCTATCAGTGTCCTTGGGATACTTCAGTGTCCCCAGGATCCACCAGCGTCCCCCAGGATCCACCAGTGTCCCTGAGATCCACCACTGACCCCAGAATCCACCAGTGTCTCTGGGATCCATCAGTGTCCCCAGGATCCACCACTGACCCTGGGATCCACCAGTGTCCCCAGGATTCACCAGTGTCTCTGGGATCCATCAGTGTCTCCCAGAATCCATCAGTGTCTCCCAGGATCCACCAGTGTCCCCGGAATCTATCAGTGTCCTCGGGATCCACCAGTGTCCCCAGAATCTACCAGTGTCTCTGGGATCCATCAATGTCCCCAGGATCCATCAGTGTCTCCCAGGATCCACCAGTGCCCCTGAGATCCACCGGTGTCTCTGGGATCCATCAGTGTTACCAGGGTTTGTCAGTGTCCCCCAGGATCCACCAGTGTCCCTCTGGACCCACCATTGTCCCCGGAATCCACCAGTGTCCTCGGTATCCACCTGTGTCCTCCAGGATCCACCAGTATCCCCGAGATCCACCACTGACCCCGGGATCCACCAGTGTCCCCGGGATCCACCAATATCTCTGGGATCCATCAGTGTCCTCAGGATCCATCAGTGTCTCCCAGAATTCATCAGTATCTCCCAGGATCCACCAGTGTCTCTGGGATCCATCAGTGTCCTCGGGATACATTAGTGTCCCCAGGATCCATCAGTGTCCTCGAGATTCACCAGTGTTCCTAGGATCCACTAGTGTTCCCCAGGATCCACCAGTGTCCCCGGGACCCATCAGTGACTCTAGGATCCACCAGTGTTCCCAAGATCCATCAGTGTCTCCGGGATCACCGGTGTGCCCAGAGTGCACCAGTGTTCCCCACGCCTGGCACATGCCCCTGTGCACGTGGCCATCAGCTGGGCTGAGTTTGGACCCTCCCTCAGACCAGGCCCAGAGGGGACCCTGGAGTGGGGAGGAGCCGCAGGTAAGCCGAGTGCTGTCTGCCGGGAACACTGCTGAGTGAAGACGGGTCAAGCCAACTGTGAGTGGCCTCTCCCGTTCAGCCAGCGGTGGGTGAGGGTGGACGGTGGACTCTCTGGACACTGCCAGCGCTGGGCCTGGTGTCACCTGCTGTCCTGTGTGCTGCCCACACACTCTGCCGCCTTGGGGTCCCCCCCAGCTCTCACAGGGCCTAGGGTGGCTGGAGGGGGAACAGGCAGTCTGGGGCAGGCCCGGGGGCGCTGTCTGCAGGCCCCGGGACCTTGGAGCAGAGATGTCCCTGGCCTTCAAGGGCTAGGAGAGGCGCCCACAGCCCTGGCCTCTCCTGGGAGGAGGGCAGCGTCGCTTCTGGCCCCAGGGGCGCCCAGAGACCGCAGGGCAGTGGGTTGTGGCCAGGCGGGGCGTGGCCAGGTGGAGAGGGGAGCGGGCCCCTCACGGGAACTGGGGACTGGGGGCTTGGCTCTGCCTCCACGCCTGCATCCCGCGCGGGAAGTGGCTTCCGCTCGCCTATTGTCCCCGGCCCCGGGGGATGCGCTCTGCGCTGGCCAAGCATTGACCATTCTGCGTGGGGCAGCCCCAGGCGCCTCCGGAGCAGCATGTACTGTGGGAAGGAAGTGGGGTGCGGGGAGCAGGAGGCGAGCACTGGGCCAGGCACCCCTCGGGAGGGGCTCTGCAGGCGGAGGGTCTTCCCGAGTCTGGGGATGCCTTTCCCACTTGCCCTGGACCCCCGTTGCCTGCTGGCCCGCGGTGTCTGCCTCCAGGCCCGGCCTGGGACCGGGGCTGCAGGCACGGAGCTGGGGGGCAGCCGGAGGGACACGTCTCACACTGGCCACAGCCGTGCAGTGTGCCTGGTGAGGGGGTGGAAGTGTCCAGGGAACGGGCTCCTGCCTCCATCGCACCCGGCGTCGGCTCTGTGCCCAGTGCTCCCAAAGGCAGTGACCACGTGGATGGCCCAGGGCCCTCAAGGCTCCATGTGGCGCCGGCCAAACCCCGGGGGGCCAGAGAAGCAGGCGGTGAGGCCCTGACCCTCGCCTGCGCACGCGGCACGTCAGGAAAGCTGGGTTCCGGATCCCCACGGGTCATAGACGCGATACCCGCCGCCCTCAGGGAGCCCCCACAGGTCAAGGGTCAATGGCGCCACAGCCTGGGCCTAAAGATCTCCGGCTTCCCCACCCCCCTCTGCCCCTTTGGAAAATGGGCCCCAGTATCTGCTTTGCGGGGCTGTGTGAGGGCAGAACTTCTCCGAGGCTGGACGTGTGCAGTGAGCAGAGGTGGGGCTGACCGAGGGACAGACAGAATCTGCCCCACCCGCCCCGCGTGACCGTCCCCACGGCCCGGCACGGCAGGCAGGGGCCCCGCTCCCCTCCCTCACAGAGACGTCACGTCACCTCAGGTTCGAACTGCCCCACAGCCTCTGCCCTGGCACCACCGGCCCGGCTGGCCCTAGGCAGGGCCCCCAGCCCCCACCCCAACACCCTAGGGCAGTTACGGGCATGCAGCAGCAGCCGGTCCGGGGATTTGGGGAGGCCCCTGGGGGGACAGGCCAGGGTTGGGGAGTGGCTGGAGCTGTTCTGATGTGACTCCGGACATCCGCGGCCAGCACAGGGCTGAGGGGCAGCTGTGACTGGCGTGGGGGTCAGTGGGTATCCGGGAGGCCTCGGGGAGGCTGCTAGCCTGGCTCTTGGAACCCCACACACCGTGGGCTGGGGGGCCCCAGCGCCCTAGGTCTGCCCTGCTGCGAGCGGTGGTGGGGGTGCAGGTCAGGTGACCCGGCTGCTCCGGCTGGCCCACGGCCCTGTGCCCTCGAGGAGCCCCGGGGGAGGACCCCCGCACCTCCACCGTGCTGGGCCCCCCCCAAAGCGGCTCTCGGCGGTCAGGAAGCCGGGACAATGGCCCACACAGGAGCCTGTCAGCTCTGAGGCGGTTGTTTACATTCCCGCTCAGGCAAGAACCCGCAGATGTGCCCCGCGGGCCAGGAAGTGGTGCTCGGCCGGCCACTCCAGGAGCAACAGGACCATCGAGTCCTGAGAGCATGGCCAGCCTCCAGCTGCCAGCAGAGTACGGGCTCGGGGGTCCACAGACGGGTCTCCCCAGACACGGGGTCCACGGACGGGGCTTCTCGCCGTCTTACGGCAGTTGTCCAGGTGGCCGTACGCGGGGTCTGTACACCCCCCGTTTGCACCCTCCTTTCAGATTCAGCTCCTGACGGTCTGCTCTGGGTGCCAGGTTCTTCCCTGCTGACCAGAGGCTCTGCCACCCCTGCCCATCGCTGGACACTCCCTGGGGCCAAATGAATACAAGCTCAAAAGATTCAGGGTCAACCAGCTAAGGAGGCCGAGTGGAGGGGCCCGTGAGCAGACCCGTGTGCAGACCCCGTGCGCAGGGACCCGTGTGCAGACCCCAGGACAGCTTCCAAGGTCCAGGACTGTCCCACAGGCCTTTTCCTCCAGCCGTGCATCACTCTCTCGCTCTGCCCTCTCGTGGACGGTTCTGGTACGGCGCATCGCACACGTTCCCCACTGGACTTGCAGGTGCCTCAGAAGCCCTGAAGGAGTCCTAGGCTGGCCCAGCGCTGGGTGCAGACTCCCCAGTTCTCAGCCGGGCACGCCTGGCTCTTTCCGGCTGCCCAGCTCTGCCCAGGCTGCTCAGGCAGGGAGTGGGGCCATGTCTGGGACTGAGCTCGGACCCAGGGCCTCGCCTTGGAGCGGCCACCTGCTTGGGGGCTCGAGAGTCCAGAGACTCCTGCCTGGGAGCAGCTGCCCGGCTACTGCCGGCCACTCGCGGTGCTGAGTCCCCTTCCGGCTCGCGCGCCCCCAGACCCAGAGGGCGGACCCCTGCCCCCTGGCCAGGAGCGGCTCAGGCTTCCCGCTCACCCCACTGCGCCCTGCCCGCGTGTCTGGGCCGCCCCTGCAACCCTGGGGTCCCCAGTCCCCGCCCCCAGCAACTCCACCCGCCTCGACCCGCTCCCTACCGTCCAGCCCCGCCCGCCGTTGAGCCCCGCCCCTGCCCCACTTGATGCCGCAGCTGGTGGGGGCGGGGGCTGGCTCACACCTGGACCCTCCGGGGCTGCTCCCCGTGCTGGAGGGTCAGAACAGGGCAGCTGTGTCGCAGCGAGCCAACGTGGGGGGGTGGGGGTGGGGACTGTGATGAGCTTCTCCCGCACGTTGTGATTTGAAGATTTTGATGCTTGTTCCACGACAAAAAAAATGAAGGTGGAGTGGCCAGCAGAGAGGGGGCAAACAGGCTCCAGGAGAGATACAGGCACGGCTGGGGACAAAGGGGCAGGCCATACTTGGCGAGTGCAGCGTCCCAGGGGTGGGTGCAGCGTCTGGAGACAGG
The DNA here is from genome assembly GCA_028565675.1 of Sorex palustris. NCBI lineage: Eukaryota > Metazoa > Chordata > Mammalia > Eulipotyphla > Soricidae > Sorex > Sorex palustris. Next base: position 52,927,615 of record JAOXYA010000041.1, on the reverse strand, counting down.
TGCAGTGTCCTGGGGTGGGCGCAGCATCCCAGGCCAGGTGCAGTTCCTGGGGTGGGTGCAGCATCTGGGCCAGGTGCAGTGTCCGGGGATGGGTGCAACACCTTAGTCAGGTGCAGTGTCTGGGGGTGGGTGCAGCATCCCGGGCCAGGTGCAGTGTCCTGGGGTGGGTGCAGCATCCTGGAGACAGGTGCAGTGTCTGGGGTTGGGTGCAGCTCCTAGAGTGGTTGCAGTTCCTGGGGGTGGGTGCAGCACCCTGGGGTCAGGTGCAGTGTCTGGGGGGGTGCAGTGTCCTGGGATGGGCACAGCATCCCGGGCCAGGTGCAGTGTCCTGGGGTGGGTGCAGTGCCGGGGCACCAAGCAGCCTGTCTGACTGGCAGGGCTGGTGGCCTGGGCAGAGAAGGGTCTGGGTGAGCAGGGCAGCCCCTGGAGGAGTCTGAGAGGAACCAGGGGTGCCCAGGGTGAGGCTGAAATACCGTGTGGCCTGGGGCAGCCCCCTGCAAGGGAGGTCCTGGCTGTGGGGGCCGGGGCAGCTCCACCCCCTGCACCCGGACAGCTGCAGCCCAGTGTGCTTCCACGCACGCTCCCACGCTTGAGTGCACTAACGGACTCGGGTCTGAACTAAATTTTGGATTTTGGGCCACACCTGGCAGTGCTCAGGGATCACTCCTGGTGGGACTCGGGGACCTTATGGAGTGCCGGGGACCGAACCCTGACCCACCGCGTGCGAGAGGGAGGCCTTGACCTCGCGCCCTCTCTCTGGCCCAAGAGTCTGTGCTTCACGCTGACCGAGCCGGGCATGGGCAGAGGCCTGGCCCGCCCAGCTGGCCCTGCCGTCCACAGACACAAGCTGAGGCTGGATTTAATTCATCATTTAATTCTTCAGAGCAGGTTAATGAATCATCATCAATTAAACATTATCGTTTGGAGGCTGATTTATAACCTTAATTGCGCCTACTAGCTTCAACAATTTAAAAATAAACCCCACGTGGATGGCGGCTACAGGCGCCCCGTGACAGGTATGGCGGGGAGGCCCCGGCCCGTGGACGGGCGCTCCGGACAGCAGAGTGGACACACAGCAGTGTGACGTCGGAGACGACAAACATATTAAAATCTGTATATTTCGGTAAGGTAAAAAATAAAGCTATAGAAACTGATCTTTAGATTTCTGCAAAAGTAGAATCAGACATTCCTAGCACTCGCCGCACATCTCATTAAAGCTTCGCTTCCCTCGGATCGACTCCTGTGTCCTCCCGCCTGCCCACGCTCACGCCTCTTGCCCGCAGTGGCCAGCGGGGGCGACTGCAGCCAGACAGGCCGTTCCCAGGAAGCCCAGGACCTGGGGCGCCGTGTCAGTGCCAGCTGGGAGCTGTTGTTGAAAGGAATCCCGGGAAACGTCAGTCAGAGACCAGCCCCAGCAGGCGCCCGGAGGGATGCCGGCCTTCCCGCCCAGGGTCGCGGGGAGAGGGTGGCAGTGGGCCGGGAAGGGGCCCCCAGCAGCGAGCGGCCAGGGCAGAGGGCACGCAGGCACCCAGGGGAAGTGGGGACCACAGGCTTGGTCAGCTGCACACAGTGCAGGGGCTCCGAGCGCCAGGACGCACTTAAGGCGAGTTAAGGCAAAACCCACGAGCTCTCCCGGGGACGGACGCCCCTCCTGCCAGTGGCCTGGGGGACAGCCCCGGCTGCGACTCCCCCGCGGCCGACTTCAGCCCTCTGAGGTCCAGGCTGCACTCGCTCGGACAAACGTGCCGGCTCCTTCTGGGGAGGGTGTGGCCCCCTGGCGTGGGCTTTTAAGGCTGAAGGAGGGAACCAAAGCAAACCAGGAGACGGTGGCGGGCACACGCCCCACGGAGAGTCACCTGACGCTGCCCACAGCTTACTTAGTGCCCACTTCGCATCAACTTAAAAAACAAGGAGCTTTAAAGACGGTTCAGAAATCAGATGTGGCGTGTCAACAGAGAAATCAGATAGAAACTGCTATGAAAATACTTCAGTGTAAAGGCAACTGGAGGAGTTCTAAAAAAATACATTACACACAGTTTGTCAAAAAAATGTGCGCACAGTCTGCCCTGACACTACCCCCGGAGCGGCCGCGCCCGCTGTGTCCGCGGGCTGGTGGGCGGGCGGGTGGGGAGGCCTGGGCTGTGGCCACCGCCCGCCCTGCAAGGCCCAAGTCCTGATCTTTGGTATGCGGTGACCGACCCCTGCCGCCCTCACCACACCCTCCACTCAAACACACCTGCAGGACCCCGCGGTGCCTGCCAGGCCAAGACAGCCCCCCCCACCGCGCCCAGCACAGCGACGCCCCCACCCCACCCGCGTCTGAAGCCCAAACTGAAATGTCTTCCATAAGGACCGTTAAGGCTAGTATGTCAATAGGCTGCTTCTAACACAGAAATTCGGGGACAGAAGAGGAGCAGGGGGGCGGGCGGGCGGGGGCAGACTGGGTGGTGCCCTGGACCTCGGGGGACCGGTACCAGCCAGGACAGCCCAGCAGGGCCGGGTGTGCTGTGAGGCCAAGGGACAGATGTCTTGGGACATCCCGGTCCTCCTGCCCAACCCGGGACACTCAGACGACCCCACTCTGCTCCCGGGGGCGGGTCCTGACAGCAAAGCACAGGGCTGCAGTGGGCGGGGGCAGGGCCTGTCCTCGTGGGGAGAGAACGGCAGGAGCCACCTCCCCCAGCCCCGAGTCACCGGGGGCCGCTGGGACGGCTGTGTGACTCGCGCGGCATGCCCTGGCCGCCCCGTGTCACCCTGCAGCACCGTCCCCTGCTCAGGGCTGGCCTAGGGCAGCGGGCGGAGGGGGACTCTTGGAGGGGAGCCCGGACCAAGGGTGCTCGCTCTGCCGGGAGCAGGGAAGGAAGCTTGGCCTGGGCATGGAGCCGCCCAAAGCACAGGCCCCGCAGGGCCAAGGAGTCCGGCTCCAACTGCCCTGGACGCCCTGCCAGCGGGCTGGCCCGCAGAGCCAAGCAGTGTGCAGGGGACCGGCCCCAGGGCTGCAGGACGGACAGTGCGCGCCGCAGGGTGGCTGCCCCCGCCCCACGTCCGGGCCAGCGTCTGAATGTCCTGGACGCGAGCGAGTCTCCCACGCTGTCCGGAGGCTCTTCCTCGGGGACGGGTGCGAGGCGCCGAGTTCCAGCTGGGGCTGCGGCTTGGCCGCAGGACGCGGGCAGGTGTTCGGGCGAGCAGGAGGGGCCGCGGCTCAGGCCCCGGCTAGTCCCGTCGCAGGAGGTCCTTCAGCAGTGGCCTGTCGCTGTGGGGCCCGGCCTCTGCCCACACTCGGTGTCTCCCACTCATCTGCAGGACGGGGACAGCGTGAGGCGCTGGGCGGCCTGGCGTGGGGGCCTGCCCCAGCCAACAGCACCAGCGGCCATCCTGGCCAGGCTGTCCCTGCTCTGCCTGTCCCCCGCCCCGCCTGCCCCTAAGACTGCAGGTGGTGTGAGACACCCCAGGCTCTCACACAGAGGAAGAGGAGCGCAGGAAGGAGCGGAGAAGTGCCGGCAAGAGGTGAGACACGGTGCCCTGCACCCGAGCCCCGTGGGCCGGGGTCCCCCACCCCCCACCCACTGCCCTGCACCCCACCATCGCCACCCACAGGCGTGTGGCCCCAGCTGGAAGGCGGGACGCTCCACGGCGGCCAGCCCAGCCCCAGGGTGCAGTGGCACCGGGAGGGCGTCTGCACGTGCCCTGGGCGGGGCGGACACCGGGAAGGCTCGGGAGCAGCCCCGCACACCGGGACGCGCGTCCCCTCGGACCTCCTGCAGCCTCTCTCACAGGGACCTTCCGGGGGCCACGGGGGACAGTTGCAGGAGGGACCCTGTGTGGAAGTTGGGACAACCAGCAGTGGGGGAGCACCCGGAAGGAGCAGGGTTGGAAAAGGCTTTGGGCATCACCGATGAGAGCAAAGTGAGCTAGCTCCCAAAAGAACCAGGTCCTCAGAGTTCTGAGGCCCAGGCAGCGGCCCCGGGACCCGGCTCAGGGGCTGGGGCAGGCGCCCCGGGAGGGGGATGCAGCCGGCGCAGGTCCCGGCGGCCCACCCACAGCCGGTCTCCCGGTGGCTGGGCGCGGGGCGGGGGCCATCACCTGTGCTCAGAAAGCGAGACTGCTGGAGGTCTGGGAGAGCATAAAGACGGCGGGCTGCTCGCCAGAAAGGCACTGCTTCCGGGTCTGCGCCGGAAGGAGGCAGGAAGGAAGGAAGGAAGGAGAACAGGTGAGTCACGCACAGCCCAGCCCCGAGCGCAGGCGGCTCCTGGCCTGCGCCCGCCCTGCCCGCTGGTGGGCTGCACCCGACCTGCTGGCCAGTCCTGACCTGACCTCGCAGGGCTGAGCTGAGGGCACTTTGAACCCCACTGGGGCGGGCGCCTCGCACAAACACTCCTGAGGTCACGGGGAGGGGTGTCCTGAGGTCACGGGGGAGGGGTGTCTTGAGGTCATGGGGCATCCTGAGGTCATGGGGAAGGGTCGTCCTGAGGTCATGGGGTAGGAGTGTGCTGAGGTCATGGGGTAGGAGTGTCCTGAGATCACGGGGGAGCGGTGTCCTGCGGTCATGGGGGGGTGTCCTGAGGTCACGGGGGAGGGGTGTCCTGAGGTCACGGGGGAGGGGTGTCCTGAGGTCACGGGGGAGGCGTGTCCTGAGGTCACGGGGGAGGCGTGTCCTGAGGTCATGGGGAAGGGGTATCCTGAGGTCACAAGGGAGGGGTGTCTTGAGGTCATGGGGGTGTCCTGAGGTCACGGGGGAGGGGTGTGCTGAGGTCATGGGGTGTCCTGAGGTCATGGGGTAGGGGTGTGCTGAGATTACGGGAGTAGGGGTGTGCTGAGTCATGGGGGAGGGGTGTCCTGAGGTCATGGGGTAGGGGTGTGCTGAGATTATGGGGTAGGGGTGTGCTGAGTCATGGGGGAAGAGTGTCCTGAGGTCATGGGGAGGGGCGTCCTGAGGTCACAGGGGAGGGGTGTCTTGAGGTCATGAGGGTATCTTGAGGTCATGGGGGTGTCCTTAGGTCATGGGGGAGGGGTGTCTTGAGGTCATGGGGGTGTCCTGAGGTCACGGGGGAGGGGTGTCCTGAGGTCACAGGGGCAGGTGTCCTGACATCACGGGGGATCTTCTTTTCTGACCTGCGGTCTAACTTTGGGGTCACGACTGGGAGTGGGGCCACAGGGCTCTGTCCAGCCTCTGGGTGTCCTGATGCAGGGGCCGGGTCACCTCAAATGCTGGTCACCCAGGAAGCGGCCCTGGGCCCCAGTAGCAGCCTGTCCTCAGAGAGCTCCGTGTCCCCTGGCAGCTGGCGGTTCCGGGCACTGTCCCCTCCCTGCCCAGCCCTGCTCACCTGCACTCGCTCCGTGGCGCTGGGCCACAGCTGCCGGCACAGCACTTTCTTGAGCACGTCGGGAAGGAGGCTGACGGTGATGAGTAGGACGATGGCCAGCCAGGCGGGGCCGCTGGCAAGCATCTGGACAAACACGTGGTACATCCTCTGGTAGCTCAGGAAGGGCCTGGCGGGCAGGGCAGTGGCTGGGGCTGGGCTCTCTCGGCCCCCGGTGGTCCCAAGCGGGCCTGACCACCCCCGGGTACAGGGGAGACACCTCTGAAGGGAGCGGGACCCTGAGGGGACAGAAGGGCAGAATGGGCGAGGACAGACATGCTTCCTGGGGGTCTGGGCTATGGGGGCTCCGGGCTCCCCAGGAGGCGCGGGCGGCAAGCACACCCTGGGGACCCTGGGAGGCCACTGAGGACACGAGCGCTCCCTGGGAGGCTCAGGGTCAGACAGCGGCACGTGATGGTGAACACAGGAGAGAGACCACAGCAGACCACAGGCCACTACAAAGTGCTCACAGGGGAGTCTCTCAGGGGGACCCAGGAGACTGTCTCAAAGGACCCCCTCACAGGGGGCCTCTCTCAGGGAGCAGCCCCTCAGAGGGGAGTCTCCCTCAGGGACCCTTCACGGGGAAGTCTCTCTCAGAGGAGCTCCTTACAGAAGAGCCCCAAGGGGGAGTTTCTCTCGGGGAGCCCCTCACAGAAGAGTCTCTCTCAGGGAACCTCTCTCCGGGGAGTTCTTTCTGAGCAAGTGGCATCTGGAACCTTCCATCTGAAGGTGCTGCTGATTCCATGCTAGTGCTTCCAGACCCAGCTGCTCACATGGTCACGCCCAGCCATGCCCCCAGAACATGGTTCCAGGGGCCTGAGCACAGCCCACTGACAGAAGCAGCTGGTGGTGGGCGGACACCTACCAGATGATCCCTCCCCAGAGCAGGGAGAAGACGACGTAGAACAGCAGAGACCCCCAGATCACAAAGTGGTTTATCCACGTCCAGTAGTGTGTGTCCAGTGCCAGCTGAGGAGGGTGGTCAGCAGGTGGCAGGAAGAGAAGAAGGAAACTCTGAAAGGCCCAGCCGGGAGCGTGTGCCCAGCACCCAGCCCAGCCGGAGTGGCCCTGAGACTGCGCGGGGCCCCACAGAGAGAGCAGCCACCAGTGGGAGGCCCGAGGCATGTCTGTCTCTGGGGCGAGGACCGTGTGGGAGGTTCTCGGAGTCACTGTTTGGGGCGGCAGCTGTGCACAGAGCCTGACTTGGGAGGGCTGGAGTCGCCGTCATGCGTGATCTCGTCTCATGGGCTCCCTGTGGCCGCTGCCCTGGGCCTCTCCCCCACTCTGCTCCTGCGGGAGACCCTCAGGCCTGACCAGTGTGCAAGACACCTGATCCCTGGCCTCCATGCGGGGCCCAGGACATGGCTGTGGGAGTGTTACCTTCAGCGTGACTGTGAACACCATCACGGTGAACACCAGTGTCCCGAACGTCCAGTGGCCAAACACCTGTGGGAAGACAGCCACCGTGAGGGAGGGTCTCGGGGAGCCAGGCCCGTGGCACCGTGAGGGGGAGTCACATGTGGACATGGTGAGTCCTGATGAGGCAGGCCCGTGGCCACATGGGGATGCAACCTGGCTTCTCTGACCAGAGGGTTCCAGAAGCCACGTCCTTTTCCGGGGCAGCACCTCACCCGCCAGACACAGGCCGCGCTGTGGGGGAGAGCAGTGAGCCCAGGAGCTACACTGGGACCCTCGCGCCAGGGCGTCCGAGCCCAGCAGCGGGGGCGGGCACAGCTCACAGCTCAGGATGTGGTCCACCCCCGGCAGGTCTGCAGGTGGACAGATGGATGGACAGTCGCCAGGTGGTGCCCGTGTGGCATGTCCCTGTCCCCCACACATAGCAGCCCCCTCGGGCCTCCTCCGAGATGGGTCCAGGACTCACGATGTGCCGGGTCGCAGCCCAGAGTTGCCCGGGTCTGCTCTGTCCCACCCTCTGTGGGCTGGGACGTGGGGGCTCTGCCCAGGGCTGCCCCATCCCCCATCTCGGCGAGGCACACCTGAGCTCTGGGACAGTCTGGAGGCCACTGCGTCCAGCCCACTGGGCACCTGCAGACCTGAGGGGCCGCCTGCACTGGTGCCACCCTCTAGGCAAGCGCAGGAGCCTCTGTACAAGAGGCGCACAGCTGGACGAGGGCAGGAGGGCGTGCGGCTCTGCTGACCGCACGGGTGGGGCTACTCTGTGGCCTTTGCTGCCCATCCTCCACCTGGGTGGTCTGTACCCAGGGCACAGGGCACACAGATGGGCCCCTGCAATGCCACCGCCGATGGTGTGGCTGGCTGCTGGTTCTCAGCCCCTGGACAACTGTGCAGAGATGGGGCAGGTAGGAGGGCCCGGTGACCAGGCCAGCACGCGGGCAGTTCTCTGCTCTGTCCCATGAGCTCAGTGCGTGGTCCAGTGACAACGTCCAGAAACACGGGGCCTGTGTGTCAGGGACACACAGAACTAGGAGGGAGGACTCAGGTTGGTGGAGGCCAGGGAGAGGCATTGGGAGGGAGCGTTGCTTTGAATGCAACGCCCCAGGGTACAGCCGTGCACGGCTGAGTAAGACTGGACATGAAGGTACGCTGGATGTGCCTGGGTTCATCAGGGTATGCCTGGGTATGTCTGGGTCTGGTGGGGTATGCCTGGGTATGTCTGGGTCTGGCAGGGTATGCCTGGGCATACTTGGGCCTGGCGGGGTATGTCTGGGTGTGGGGGGTATAGCCGAGTATGCCTGGGTGTGCCTAAGTCTGGTGCGTTATACCTGGGCATGCCTGGGTATGGTGGGGTATGCCTGGGTCTGGCGGTATCAGGCAGCTATGGGCCAGGCAGTGTGGGCAGCAGCCCTGCCCCCAGGGCCTGGATTTCTGGGTGCTGAGTCTCTGGGGTCACCACGTGCAGTCTGGAACCTCAATCCAGGGTCCCCGTGCCCCTCCTCCCGAGATCCTCATACGCCTGCCAACGGCACAAAGGGTGACAATGACAGGCTGGAGGTGCAGGGAAATCACTGAGTGGCAATGAGGAAGATTCTAGAAAGATGGAGAGCTTCAAGGGTGAAGCAAGGTCTGAAAAAGTTCTCGATCCTTCTACCAGAAACGACTTTCGAGTTGGGGGAAGACAGCGCCGACTCTTGGGCAGAACAGGAGAACGAGTGCCCCTCCCGAGCAGCCCGATGCTCAGCCCCGCCCCCGCCACACGCGCTCGGGGCCAGCTCCGGGCTCCCGCCTGTGTGTGTGCGCGGGAAGGAAACCCACCACGGCGGGGGCTGCAGCTCCCGGCACAGCACACAGGGTCAGGGCGAAAATATTTCTGAGAAATATTTCCGGTCGAGCACAGCAAACGGGACACCATGGTGGCTGTCTTACCGTCTGTGTGTTGGCGGCCAGGGTCTGAGGGGGGAGCGAGGAGGGAAGAAAAGCAGCTGCAAATAAAGTGGCTCCAGGCTCGTCCCCCAGGAAAAGCCTCGTGCGCTCCGGGGCTGGAGCTGCACCCACACACACGCACCCTGGGCCTAAGGCAGCGCTGGCGGACGTTGCGGCCACCCCGACCCCGGCACATCTGTGCCCACGCACGGCCGGGCAGCAGCACCTCCCTCCAGGGCCCGAGCCCAGCCGCGGGCGCCCACTCACCTGCCCGTTGCTGCCCACAGTCGTGTGTTCGAAGATGAAGTAAGCACCAAAGAAGAACACCAGGGCGTCAAACACGCCCAGGAAGGTCCAGTAGATGAAGGTTCGCCAGCGCAGCAGCGAGTTCTTGGCGATGTCCCTGCCGGACACGGAGGGGCTGGGTGGGGACGCACGGGCAGGCCTCCACACACCTCTGTGGCCCCGCACAGCCCGGGGCCCCGCTCCCTCAGCCCCACGCCACCACGAGACTCCCCAAGGGCTGGGGCGGCCGGGACAGAGGCCTCTCAGCACTGGGGCCAGACTCTCGGCAGTCACCCTGCCCAGGAAGGCTCCCCGGTCAGACAGGGGTCTCGCCGCCCTGCAGGCAGGCCCTGGGGTGACCCACTCAGACACGCCCTCTCTGACCCTGGGTCATGGAGGGCAGGGCAGTCTGATGGCCACAGCCCGAGGCCCCAGGCGCAGCCCCCACCAGTGTCCAGCAGCCACTCTGCAGGGCCAGGACAAGCTTCTCAGGGGCCGTATGCCCACAAGCGGCTTCTGCCCCAGTGGGCAGTGGGCTGTGTGTGGCACAGGAAACACACATGCACACAGGAACACATGTACAGACACGTGTGCACATGGGCGCACATGTATACACACATGCACACACAAGAACACGTGTGCATATGCCCCTAAGACACAGGAGTACACATGAGGACACCATGCACACATCAGGATCGATGCACACAGGAGCACGTGGGACGCGTACACACACATGAGCACATGAGGATGTGTGTGTACACACGAACATGTGAATGTGTGTGCACACATGAGCACACGGGGACACGTGTGCACACACGAGCACATGTGGATGTGTGCACATACACGAGCACATGGGGATGTGTGCACACGCGTGAGCTTGTGGGGACGTGTGCCATCGAGCAGGCGTACTGGGGACGAGCGCTCAGGACGGCGATTCCCAGGCATGTGGGCACCTCTCCAGCATGGACGGATGCCACGGGCCACAAGAGCAGCAGCCCAGGCTCGGCCCTGAGGTTGGCACGCAGCTGGGCCACGCTCCCCTGCTGGTGAGGGCAGCGCTACCTGTACAGGGTCGGGTCCCTCTGCAGCGTGTCGGTGCTCACGTGCTGCTCCATCAGGCTGTACAGCAGGATGGGGAGCGACGTGAAGCTGATGTTGTAGAGGGTCAGGTAGGCCGTGTCGTACAGTGTCTGCAAGGGCAGCCCCTGCTCAGCTACTGCGGCCTGCAGGGCCGGGCCCACGTGCCCAGACACGACGGGGGGGCTGCGGCCTGGCGGGGGTCTCTGCTCGCAGGGACGGCCTCACCCAGCATGGGCCGCGCCCTGAGTTGCCTGCACCTGCGTCCGGCCCCCACTGGCCCCCTGCCTCCTGGCAGACCAAGGGCCCAATGCCCCTTGTGCGTGCAGGGAGGGGGTGGCCGTGGACACTCCAGCACAGGCAACTGTCCTCGGGGCAGGACAGCGTTCCCCATCACCCAGGCTGGAGTCCTGCCCCACCTCCACCCATACCTGCAAGCCAACCCACCTACCCCGAACCCCTCTGGCCAGAGGGTACAGGGTTCCCCCACAGCCCCCAGGTGGCCACGAGGCGACGGGGAGACACACCTGCTGAGAGAAGCCGCAGAAGAACTGGTAGAGGAACTGGGGGAAGATGAAGCAGACGTTCTGGAAGACAGGAGCACAGCGGCTCGGGGGGGCAGCACGCTGGCACCGGGCGCCCTGCACAGCCCCCTCCGCGGCAGCCATGCCGGGCACTCAGGGGCATGGGCAGGAGGTGGCAGGAGGGCGGGGGGCAGGCAACAGAGAGCAGGGTGGATGGATGCCGAGACTGCATTTACGGGGGGTCTGTGCTTCTGGGCCTGGGAGGCAGCCAGAGTCCCGGGGGAGGACTCACGTGTCCCCTGGTCAAGCGCCAGGTCCCCTACAAGCACTGGGTCCCCTGCAGAGGTTCTGAGTCCCCTGGACAAGCACCGGGTTCCCTGTAGAGGTACTGAGTCCCCTGACAAGCACTGGGTCCCCTGGAGAAGTACCAAGACCCTTGGACAAGCACTGAGTCCCCCATAGAAGTACTGAGTCCCCTGGACAAGCACCGGGCCCCCTGGAGAAGTACTGAGTTCCCTGGACAAGCACCTGGTTCCCTGTAGAAGTACCAAGACCCCTGGACAAGCACCGGGTCCCCTGCAGAGGTACTGAGTCCCCTGGACAAGCACTGGGTCCCCTGGAGAAGTACTGAGTCCCCTGGACAAGCACCGGGTCCCCTGCAGAGGTACTGAGTCCACTGGACAAGCACCGGGTCCCCTGTAGAGGCACTGAGTCCCCCGGACAAGCACTGGCTCCCCTGGAGAAGTACTGAGTCCCCTGGACAAGCACCGAGTCCCCTGTAGAAGTACCAAGACCTCTGGACAAGCACCTGGCCCCCTCCGGTAGCCCCGAGTCCCTGCAGAAGCACTGATTTCCCACAGGCCCAACAGCTGATGGGGACCTGGAGGGGAACCGCACCAGCTGAGAGCCCAGGACTCAGGGCCCAGCACTGCCCACCTTGTAGAAGAAGTACTGCACCAGCTCTGCGATGCGCACGTAGTACAGGTGTCCGTGCACCAGCAGCATCCGCCTCAGGTGCCTGAACTTGGGCACGGCGTAGTCGCTGTTGCGGGCGGCCTGGCGGCCCTCCCTCCCGATGACGCCTGGGGGAGCAGAGCCATCGTGCCGGCCCCTGGCCCCCACACCCCCAACCCTGGGCATGGCTGCCGACACTCACCAATGCCCACGTGGGCCTCCAGGATCATGCTGACATCGTTGGCCCCATCGCCGATGGCCAGGGTGATGGGGTGCTCCTTGGAGAGCTTGATCAGCTTGACGATCTGAGGAGAGAGACCCACTGCGTCTGGCCCGGCTGACCGGAAGGGGCCTCTCTCAGGGGAGCAGCAGCTAGAGAGAGGCCTGAGCTCGGGCGCCCACTGTGCCCAGGGCCTGACACGGCACCACTTCCGCTTGCTGCCCACACAGGGTGCCAGGGGCCCGGACAGCTGTCGGTCGGTGGCACCCTCGGGGTCCCTGCCGGCCTGGGCGAGTGCCCAGGGCAGGAGTGGGGCCAGGTCACTTGAGTCCCAGGAGGGACACAGTCAGCTTCCCAGAGGCAAAGTGCCCCGTGGGGGTCCAGAGGCTGTGGACGCGGCACTGCCCTGGGCAGCACGGGGTTGGCCAGGATGGGCCTCTCAGGGGAGCATGGCTCCAGGCAGGAGTGAGGTGCCCAGGGTGCGGCTGCAGGAGGCCCGGCCGGGCCTTGCCCGCAGATACGTCTGCAACGCACGTACAGGGGGTGCCTCTTGCCCGCCGCCCCGCCCCGGTGGCCGCCAACCTGAGCCTTCTGCAGTGGCGCCATCCGGCAGCAGAGCACAGCGCTGCAGTTGCGGCAGATGTCCAGGAAGAGCTCGCGGTAGTTCCCGGTGGAGCCACTGTCCTCCCGCGGCTTCATCACCAGGGTGAGCGCCGCCCCGTCGATGATGAGCCCGAAGTCCTGCAGGTCCGCAGAGAGCCTGTGGGAAACCGCCACTTGCTCTCCCACGCAGACGCGGGCCCAGACCTGCCCCTCCTGCCCGCCTCTTCCCCCAGCAGCCTGGGCTCCGATGACCCCGCCTGGAGTATGGACAGGGCGGGGGGGCTAAGCAGACCCTCGCCCTTGGAATGGGGTAGTTGGGTGTGGCCAGCTCCGATGTGCACGCCGGCAGAGCCCGTAGCACAGCACTCACTGTGCTCGTGCGAGACCCGAGAGTCGCTGGCGGCACCAAAGAGGAAAGATCTGGATAGCACCCTGGGCGCAGGACTGGACGCGCCCTGAGGCCTTGGTCTTCCTGTCTCCACAGTGGCCATCAAGGACCATGGCCCTGGACACCCCAAAACAGGCCTCGGTGTCACTGGCCACAGGAGGACATCTGGGCTGGCTTGCTAGCTGTGCCAGCGGCCACGGCTCAGCGGAGCACACGGGCCTGACCTCCGCTGCGACCACTTCTGACTGCCCAGGGCCCCTGGATGTGGCCTTCAGAAAGGAGCACGTGGAGTCGGAGGGCTGTTCGCAGCCACACACCCACCCACACCCGTGTCCACACAGCCACTCACACACCCAGCGCTGCATACGCACATGCACAACCGTCCCCCGTGGCGCTCCCCTGCGTGGCGCCTACCCCGAGCAGCCCTCCCGGGGCAGCGTCCCGCCCCCGCGCAGCACCGTCTTGCTGAGCTCCAGCAGCACGTCGTGCAGGCCCTGCTCCTCCACGCGCTTGGTGGTCAGCTCCAGCAGCTGCGTGCCGCTGCGGAAGAGCTTGCAGGCATAGCAGGTGGCCGCTGCCGTCTCCATCTTGTCGCCCGTCAGCACCCACACCTTGATGCCGGCCTTCTGCAGTGCCTCGATGGTGTCAGCAGCCTGGTCCTGCAGCCTGAGCAGACGTGGCCTCAGCTCAGTGTGAGATTGCTCCCACCATGGCCTGCAGCACGCCCCGAGCCCACACGCAGGCTGGCACACGACCGGGACCCAGGGTGGGGAGGCCCGGGGTGGGGCCGCCGGCGCCTGCCTGGCACTGGAGCTGGTGGTGCGACAGAGGCCTGACCTGCGGAGCTCAGGGACTTCCAGGGGCCGCAACAAGACCTCACTGTTCCACTCGGCATGGACAGATGCCCCGTCCTTGTGAGGGGCCAGCAGGCTGCCGCGGCTCTGCACACCGAGCCAGAGGACCAGTGCTGCTGGCCACAGGGCCCTTGGGCTTGCCACATGCTGCTCCCTGGCCAGAGTCCCCGGGGGCAGGACGTGCTGTCCAGGCCCTGCTCTGAGCCACTGGCTCACCTCGCTCTCAGGCCTCAGGCCCCAGGTGGGGGACACCCTCAGGGCGCAGCCCTCATGCCCGTCCCCCTGCTGCACATGCCCCTGGCTCTGTGCTCACCGGTCCTCGACAGCCGTGGCCCCCAGCAGCACCAGGTCCTTCTCGATCTGCTCGTAGGCCTCGGCGAGCTGCTTCTCCCGCCCCTGCAGGGCCACCTTGGCCGCCTGCAGCAGCCCGCATACACCCTCGTACTCCTCAGGGGTCAGCTTCTTGTAGGCAACACACAGCGTCCGGAGCCCCTCCTGTGGGCACAAAGGGTGGCCTGAGTGAGACCGTGCCGCCAGGCCTCACGTCCAGCACCGCCCCCGGGGTGGCAATTGGGACATAGTTTCACTAGCAAAGCAGGTGATGGATCAGGGCCGGCCCAGGCTGGACCCCAGGCCCAGCTGGGAGCCCTCAACGGCACCGAGCAGGGCACTGGGGGCCCGGGCACGGCGAGGGGGGCCCATGGCAGGAGGGAAGCTCACACCCACTGCTCTTGCCTCTGTCCGGCGGGAGCAGTCCCGACAGTGAGCCTGTTGGGGCTCGCTTGGGACTCACTGCCTGTGGGCCACAGGCAAACCACGTCCACGGGGGCTGAGTCACCCGCTGAGTCTTGACTCCGCACCCGGGCATCACCGGGGCCCTGCACAGGCCCTGCCGGCATGCCTGGTCTGGGCAAGGGCTGCCCGCCCCATCCTTCCCGCCAGCAGCACAGACCTCTGCCGAACTCCGCAGCACCTGCCAGACCCGCGGTCTCCCTAGTCGGGGGTGGGGGGGGGGCAAGGGGCTGTCCACGGGAAGGGCCCGCGGGATCCTCAGAGCTCTACCTTGCTTGTGTTTTTGTTTGCCGGTCACATACTTCCCACACAGCCGAATTCCCATACAAACACTCCCCACAGGGACACTTTCTACATAGGATTCCCACAGACACTTGCCAAACAGCCAAATTCCCACCCAGACACTCCCCCACAGACAGAACTACGCCCAGACACTGTCCTTACCACCCAAAATTCCCACTGACACTTCTCCCAAGACAGAATTCCCAAGAAGACACTTCTCAGAGTCAGAATTCTACCCAGACACTTTCCACACAGCCCAGAATTCCCACTCAGACCCTTCCCGCAGAGCCACAACTGCCACCCAGACACTTCCCACCCAGCCGGAATCCCCACACAGACACTCCCCAACAGTCCGACTTCCCACACGGTCGGAATTCCCACAGACACTCCCTCTGCATCAGACTTCCCACACTGCAGAGTTCCCACACACACTTTCCACAGAGTCAGAATTCCCACACAGATACATTCTGCACAACTGGACACCAGTCCCCGCCCCCAGCAGGCGGGGCAGAGCACGGAGGCAAGGAGCACCCCTGCAGGAGGAAATGCTGCTGATGCCCCTGAGAGAGACGCCATCTCAGGACGGGCGCAGACGAAGGCCACGGAACTCAGGCCTTCCCCCCGTCCCCAGTGGCAGCGTCCAGGCACAGTGTGGCCCGGGGAGTGGCCAGCCCCGAGTCCCGAGAGGGCCGCACCATCCACAGCAGTGCCCGCCCCGCCATATGGGCAGCCCCTCTGGGAAGCGGCTGATCGGGCCTGCAGGAGGCTGGAGGAGTGGCCAGGACATCCCTAGGGCCAGGCCCGGGCCGAGCCCGACTCACCACTGCGTTGCGCTCCACCCGCGCCCGGATCTGATCCACTTTCCCTTCGACCACTCGGGGGAAGATGGCAGAGTCCGCCCCCTTGCAGAAGAGATAGATTTCTCCTGTGAAATGGGAGGAAGGGTCAGCGGGGCCCCGGGGGTGGCCACTGGGCTGGGCCGCACTGGGTTGCCACAGTCGGGGTGGAGTCGGCAAACACCGCAGGTGAGGTCTGGGGGAGTCCCCAGCACAGAGCCCCCGCAGACCGACTGTGTGCCAGGGGCCATGGCGCCCGAAGGCCAGGGGCTGCCCCACACTCCCCACGCTGCGTGACGGGGGTGCCTGGGACAGGGCGAGGGCAGGGAGGGGGTGGGGCTGTGGGCGGGGGGGGAGGGCAGGGAGAGTGGGCAGGGGTGCACGCGCAGGGCTCTGTGGCTTCCTCGGGCCCTGGTGGCAGGGAGCGAGCTCGTAGTCCCCACACGCCAGAGCGCGTCTGCGCCCGCCAGCACGCGTTCACTGTGCTCTAGAAACGCTCCTCGCCGTATTGGAAGCAAGACAGGAGCCACAGCCCACGAGGGTGGGCGGGTTCCGTGGCTGTGGAGGCGGCAGGAGCGGCTCACCCGAGGCGGCCTTGACGATCACGCTCATTCTCCGCCGCACCGAGTCGAAGCTGAGCGTCTCCAGCAGCTGGAACCTGGAAGGGACCACGGGGGCTGGTGGGGGTGCCCAGGTGCTCCCTGAGGGCCTGCTCGGCCAGGCCGGGGGCCCGGACCCAGGGTGTGTGGGCCCCGCACCGGCCGACCTCTCCGTCCAGTCAAAAGTGGAGGGTCCCGGGAGCCCACAGGGTAGAGAGCTGGTCACCAGCACTCGGCTCTGCCTGCGGGTCTCGCGGTGACAGGTGCCCAGGCACAGATGGCCTGTCACAGTCTCACGGGGTCCCAGGGCCTCGCTGGGGGGCACCCTGGCTTGGCCCACCCGGACCCTGCAGCCGCCCGCGGGGTGCCCCAGCAGGCACCGGCGACTCACCGCTCCAGGTCATTGTCGCGGTTGAGGATTTCCATGTGCCCGTCCTTCAGCCTCAGGTACGTGAAGCCAAGCCTGCAGGCAAGGGCGGTGGTGAGGCCGCGTGGCAAAGCCCCGTCGAAAAAGCACGTCCCGGACTCCCAAGAGAATCTCGGGCCCGGGAAGCTCACCCAGAGATATTCTAGGGGCGCCTCAGACAGGTGCAGGAATCGTCCTCCACCCGCCCCCTCAGAACCCCGGGGGCCGCCAACCTCGGAACCCAGAGAAAACCCAGGTGCGCGGAACCAGTGACCGAACACTCCAGGCCCCGAGGGACTGGGCGGGCTGCGCTCCCCATCTCCCCACCCCTCCAGGTCTGGCTGTCCGCCCACCAACTGCCTCTGGATGCCACGTAAGTCATTAGCTGCCAAGATCCGGACACTCACAAAGGAATCTCGGGGGGGGGGAGCTGCTTGCTGCAGAGATGGCTCCGGAACCCAATTATTTAGAATTTTAGAATTCCAGGACATTGCACGCTCTTCATCACAGGCAATGCAAAAATAAATTATCCTGTGTCCGCCTGTGGGGCAGGCCTGAGTGGTGGTGGAAAAGTGTCATCGGTGGGATCGGTGTTGGAATAATGAATATAATCAATTATTGTGAACGACTTTATGAAAAAAAAAACCCAAGAACTTGATCACGTGACTTCCCGTTAATCATCAATTTGTTCGAGCGGGCGCCAGTAACGTCTCCATTTGTCCCCGTCGCATGCTAATGTGGCCCAATGGTGTCTGTTCATTCTAGGAACATGAAGAGCCTCAAACTGATCATTCAGGGTCTTGACAAAGGAGTCTGACTGTCTGGTAGGTGGGTGGCCACGCAGTCTTTTGACGTCTCGTGGAATCCAGTTGGTAATGGCTCTAGTCCAGCGGTCGTCCCCAAATTTCATTACGTGTCCAGCCCATCTGATTTCCGATGCCTTGGCAAACGAGGCAGCGTCCCTGATTTTTAATCGTCGACGGAGGTCAGAACTCCGGGTTCTTTCTCTCATTTGAGTTAACTGTGATACTCCAAGCATAGCTCTTTCAATTTCTCTTTGGGAGACCCAAATAGCGTTCTCATCCTGTTTTCGTAGGGCCCAGGTCTCTGAGGCATATGTTCATGCAGGAAGAACAGTGGAGTCAAAGAGATGTACCTGGAGCCAGAGGTTCTTCGTCCTCTTAGCTATTTCTTTGATGTTCTTGAAGGCTTTCCATGCTGCTCTCTTCCTCCTGAGCAACTCAGGTGCCAGGTCGTTCGTTGAGTTCTCGACCTAGGTACACATAACTGCTACATTCAGAGATGTTTGTTCTGTTGAGAGCAAATGGAACGTCAGGAATGAGTCCATTTCTCGTGAACATTGTTTTCGTGAGATTCAGCTGCAGTCCGACCTTTCCACACTCACAGTCGAAGTTGGCCAGCATTTGTGCTGCTTGGCTAATATTTGGTGTTATTAGAAAGATGTCATCAACAAAGCAGAGATAGTGTAGTTGCTGACCGTCTATCATCACTCCCATTCCTTCCCATTCCAGTCGTTGCATGACGTTCTCAAGGGTGGCCCTGAAGAGTTTCAGTGAAACGGTATCACCCTGCCGAAACAATCTCTTTAAGTTGATGATCACTTCCTTGTAGAATGGTGAGATCCTGGTAGTGAATCCGTAATATAGCTCATGGATGATCCTGATGTATTAAGTTTGAATGCCCTGATTGGCTAGGGCTTCGATGACCACTTCAGTCTCAACAGAATCAAAGGCTTCTTTAAATCAATGAACGTTAGACAGAGCGGTATCTTGAACTCCTGAGAAACCTCAGTGAGCTTGGTTACTGTGTGAATATGGTCAATTGTGCTGAATCCTTTTTTGGAACCCAGCTTGCTTGCATGGCTGTCCTTCATCTAGTGTTCTGCCAATCCTATTCAGGATGACTCGGGTGAACAGCTTGTAGATGACAGACAACAGGCAGATTGGGCAATAGTTGCCAATGTCGTGGATGTTTCCCTTCTTGTACAGTCCAACAGTCTTGCTGGTTTTCCACTGGGATGGAACCTTGCATTCAGATAGGTAGTATGTGAAGAGTCGAGCCAGTTTATTGATGAGTACTGACGGCAGGTTCTTCAGGTGTTCGAGTCTGACCTTTTCTGGGCTGGGTGCTGTTCACTTCTTTACTGACGAAATGGTGTGTCAGATTTCGGAAGGGAGAAAGTTGGGAACAACATATCCATCTTGTGGAATTTGGTGTATGGGCAGGTGAACTCCACTACCTCCACTACCCAGCTGCCGCCACGCTCCAGGGCACTTTCTGGATGCTCCGGCTAAGACTCATGCACCAGTGAAGCCCCACAGAACCAGGTAAACGGAACTTTGTGACTTTTACCTCCAGGCTCAATGTGATCCAGAAACAAAAATCCTCTTCCTGCTCCCACCAATCTCCAGCAACCCAGGGATCACACCCAGAAGCCCCACCCTACCAGTACCAGATAAATACCTCATCTGCAGACCTCCACTACCTCCACTACTCGGCCGCTGCCACACTCAGGCCACTTTCAGGACACATCATAAGACACTTAATACCCATCTTCCAAGATTACCGCACCATATCTGATGGGGTTCAAATATGGTTTGAACCATGGGAACACCTGCAAGGGGATTTGAGGCCTCCCTAAAAGCCTTTATCCCTCTCGGAGTGCCTGGCAAGCTACCAAGAGTATCCCGCCTGCACCGCAGAGCCTGGCAAGCTATCTGTGGTGTATTCGATATGCCAAAACCAGTAAGTACAATGGGTCTCATTCCCCTGACCCTGAAAGAGCCACCAACATGGCAGCATGAAGAAGGATGAGGAAGTAGAGGCTGATAAAATCTCAAGGTCAAACTAGGCTGCCAAAACGAAGAAGGACAAAAATGACTGTCTGTACTTTCAAA
>JAOXYA010000041.1:52888367-52908075 GCA_028565675.1 Sorex palustris | reverse complement strand
TCTCTCTCTCTCTCTCTCTCTCTCTCTCACACACACACACACACACACACACACACACACACACACACACATACCCTCTTCAGTGATTCTTTTCCTGGCACTCTAGATTTTCTTTCTGAGGACAAGGATCTGAGACCAGCTTCCCCAGGTTATGCGGAGGCCTTCATTTAAAGATAAATGATTAATTTATCCAGGTCGTCATCTGACTAATCTAGATATAACAGTGATTTCATCACGTTCCTTTCAGGTAGACTTGAACCTCCCCCATATACTGTCTGCCTTCTCTGTCCCAAGATGTAGTCTTTAACTCTTGCCACGAATACACCAGAGCCAGGAGGAAATTTGGGGGCTGGGTTCCAGAGCAGAATGACTCGGGGGCAGTGAGTGATGAGATAAGAAACTCAAAGCAGCAGATAGGAAAATCTGAAAGTGAATGAAAGCAGAGGGCAGCTCGCATTGGGCTCTCTTGAGACTGTCCCAGAGACACTTGACAGAGATGAGGGCCCACTGCACAGATCACCCAAGTGGTTCATTATGGACCACAAAATATGATATAGAAATGGGGGAAGGGATGAGTGTTGATCAAGGAATGTAGCCTGATTGAGATCCAAAAAGATTTGACAGATTGTCAAATTTTGAGGAAAGAACAAAAACCTTTATGGTTTGACAAAGAATGAAGTCACTACAACTCTACAACTGGAAACTGTGACCAGATGTAGACAAAGAGCTGAGGAAAAGTAACCAGAGAACAACAGAAATATGTAGGTGAGTAGATATGGGGTCAATTGTGCTGAATCCTTTTCGGAAACTGGCTTGCTCACATGGTTGTCCTTTATCTAGTGTTCTGCCAATCTTATTCGGGATGACCTGAGTGAACAGTTTGTAGACAACAGACAACAGGCAAGATCGGGCGATAGTTGCCAATGTCATAGATGTCTCCCTTCTTGTACAGTAGTAAAGTCCTGCTGGTTTTCCATTGGGATGGCACCTTGCATTCAGACAGGTAGCATGTGAGGAGCCAAGCCAGTGTATTGATGAATACTGAGTGCAGATTCTTCAGGTGTTCGTGTCTGAACTTGTCTGGGCCAGGTGCTGTTCATTTCTTTACCGACGAAATGGCGTGTTGGATTTTGGAAGGGAGAACGTTGGGAACGACATATCCATCCTGTGGAATTTGGTATGTGGGCAGGTGGACGTGGCTATCAAAGAGATCCGAGTAGAAGTCATGGATAATCTCCATTGCCCTTCTGTAAGATGTGATAGATCCATCAGGATATTGGAGGGCAGTCATCTTGGTCTTGTAGTTTAATAAAAAAATAAGAACAATAGAAGAAAAAAAACGCACGTCCAAAGTGCAGGCGCTGGGATCATGGCAGCAGCATTGGCTCAGTTTCCCCAAGGTGCCTCCCCATGGATCTCTCCCTGGGGGTGCGTCCCCACCACCACAGCAGGGTGTGGCCCCAGACTCACTGTCCCAAGGAGCCCCGGGGCCCAGGCAGGAGGTACTGGGCACAGTGCCCAGCAGGGGAGAGACACAGGGGTCTGGCAGCCCCGAGCGGGGCAGGGCCCAAGTGAGCCCCGTGCTCCCGGGCAGCCCCAGTTTCCCAGCTCTGCTCTCAGGGAGGGAGGCGGCGAGTGCTCCCCGCCTGCGTGGCCCATGTGCCTGCCGTCACCCATGGGGCCTGGACAGGTTCGTCTAAGCACCAGCGAAGGCCAGCTCAACTGTGCTGGGGCCTGGTCTCAGAGGGCGGCTGGGAGGAGCCGCAGGAGGCAGAGGACACCCCCACGTGGCACTGAGCAAAGGTTCCGGAGTGAGTCCTCTCCTGAGGGTTTTCCCCAGAGCAGTGGGGGAGATGCTGCCCAGCAGGCCTGGGGGGCTCCGTAAAAGCACCAACACCCGAGGCACGGAGGCGGGTCCTGGCTGAGGCACAGAGGGGAGGGCGAGCGCCAGTCTCCAAGCTGGGCACTGGCGGAGTCCGGCACCCAGGGTCGGCGTCCACCCAGCACCCCCCGGCACCCGGGGCCACTCACCGCTGGATCCCCTCCACCAGGGCGACTTCGTCGGGAGAGGAGGAGATGTAGACACAGGACTTGGCCGAGTCGGGCGACTTGCGAGGCCCGTCCACGTCCTCCTCGTCCTTCACCTGGATGGTGTGGCACAGGCACAGGGCCCGGAAGAACAGCTCCTCCCGCTCCTGGGGCACAGCAGAGTCAGCGGTGCGCCCCCGCCCGGCATCGTGCACCCAGGCTCACGGGGGCCCAGCGCCTACAGCCAGGGGCAGGTATCTGTGTGCACGCGTCCTCACTGGGGTGATTCTGCGCGTGTCTCCATGTACTGGTGTCTGTGTGTATGCGTGTCTGCTGGATGGGTGTCTCTGCTCATGTCTGCATGTACGGGTGTCTATATGCACATTTCTATGTGTCTGGGTGTCTGTGTGCGTGCATGTCTACAAGTATGGCTGTCTGTGTACACGTGTCTACATGTATGGGCATCTGTGCATATCAGTCTATGGGTACGGGTTCTGCATGCACGTTTATGGGTGTCTTATGGACATGCGCTACATGTGTCTGTATGCACAAGTGTATATACACATGGGTGTCTGTGTGCACGTGTCTACAGGTATGGGTGTCTGTGCACCCATATCTACACACATGAGAAATTTGTTCCTGTGTTTACACATACGGGTGTGTGTCTACAGATGTGGGAGGTATGCCTACACGTACGGGTGTGTGCATATATCCTACACGCATCCACATGTGTAAGGTGTACGTCTGAGTGTACACACCTGTACGTGTGGGAGTGCTGTACATGCGTGGGCATCATGCGGGGGCCACTGGTCACGTGTGTGTGGGGGTTAAGGTGGACGCTGTGTGTGCGTGTGTCTGGATGACCCGAGTGCGCCCGGGCCCACCTTCGCATTGGCGCCTGGGGACGAGTCGATCATGTCGATGCCCAAGGAGTCGGGCAGCACCTGCCCGTTGCAGATGGCGTGGGGCACGTAGACGTGGCCCTCCACGCAGCACTCCCGGAACTCCATGTTGTTCTCCGTGAGTGTGCCGGTCTTGTCGGTGAACACGTACTGCACCTGCGGGTGGGGCTCACAGCACGTTCCCGCCGCGTACCACCCGCGCCCCCCCCCACGGGCCGCGTCCCCCACCTGGCCCAGCTCCTCGTTCAGGTCTGAGGTGTTGACCAGCGGCCCCTCCCCCGTCTCCTCGTCCAGCATGTCCTGGTCCCAGGTGATGAAGTACGAGCCCAGGAACTTCTGCATCTCCACGGTGACGTACATGGACACGGGGATGATGTAGTTGAAGAGGACCATGAAGGCGAGGAAGTCGGTGAAGGCCTGCAGGAACTGAGGAA
Organism: Sorex palustris; assembly: GCA_028565675.1. NCBI lineage: Eukaryota > Metazoa > Chordata > Mammalia > Eulipotyphla > Soricidae > Sorex > Sorex palustris. The sequence goes on along the minus strand of JAOXYA010000041.1, from coordinate 52,904,711 downwards.
GGTGGCCTTGGGGCTCAGGCCACACGCCTGCTGGTGTTCCCGGTGGCCGCGAGGCAGGCAAGGTTACAGCACAAACCATGTGCAGGAGACTCTGACAGAGGATGCGACTCACAGGTGACAACCAACAGCACAGAAAAGCCCCACAGATGCATCCCAGTGCCACAGCCAGGGGCACTGCACATTTCCCAGGACCCTCTGCACCCACCCCTGTGGGAGCACACGTCCCTTGGGGCATGCACACCTCCCCACGTGTGCATATGCCTCTCTGTGTGTGCACACCTTCCTCTGTGCGTGCACCCGTCCCTCTGTGTGTACACACCTTCCCCTGTGTGTACCTCCCCGTGCATACACACCTTCCTCTCTCGGCGCACACCTCCCTCTGAACGTGCCTCTGAACGTGAACACCTCCCTACGTGTACACACCTGGTGCATGCACATCTCCCTCTGTGCACGCACACCTCCTTTTATCCATGCCCACTGCCCACTGCACATGCAACCAAGTCACTGAACTGGGAGCCAACCTGAAGACAGCGCCGTGTCCAACAGACCAAGTTCAACGCTATCGTTTGGACGGCTTTGGTCAGAATGCTTTCGGCAGACAGACACATGGGGTGACACTCCCTCTTGCCTAGCTGCCTGCATGAGGGTCCTCCATGGACCCGACACTCAGGCAGGAGTGGCCCCTCCTGCGCACCCCGTGGGCCCAAGGGCGCCCCTACCTGGTTCCGCTGCCTCTCGGCCTCTGTCTTCTGGTTGTACCACGGCTCGTCGTGGGCAGGCTTGCTCTGCCACACGTACTTGAGCACAGTGTTGGTGAGCGCCTTGCTGATGAGGATGCAGAGGTACACGATGAGGAAGACGTTCATGGACCTGCAACGCAGAGCACCTCAGAGGCTGCCCCTCCCCGAGCTCCACGGTGCACGACCGGAAGGAGCAGGGGGCGCCTGCAGCCTGGGGGCCACAGCTGTACCCAAGGAAAGGGCAGGGCTCCGGGAGCGCCCGAGACCAGGACACACGCCAGGCCCAGGGGCCCCGCGGGAGGAGTGGGCTCGAGGGGAGTCCCAGAGCTGGGGGGTATGCTCTGGGCCGCCAGCTGTCTCCAGCAGCCCGAGCCTCAGGACAGCCTCAAGCAAGCCAGACCCGCTGCCTGGCTGGGGGAGAGGCCCGGGGCATGCCTCCTGCTTCCGTCTAGGGAGAGGGGAGGGGGCTCCGGCTCCCTGGGGAGGCGCGGGGGAACTCTGAGTACCCAGGGAGGGGCAAGGGGGTTCTGACTCCAGGGGAGGGGCAAGGGGTTCTGAGGGGCCCAAGCCTTACTTTTCCACGGCCGAGCGCTTCTGTGACTTGGACTGGTAGTTCAGGGCCATCTTGGTCTCCATGCCTGTGTAGATGGCGACGCCTGCAAGCAGACGGACCTGAGCAGCTGGGGTTGGGTGGGGACAGAGTGCACGAACACAAGGAGACACGGTATGTGGACAGGAGACTCGCGGACACAGAGCGTGGACAGGAGACTCAGGGACGCAGCGTGCGGACAGGCTCGGGGTGGGGCCCACAGGGTCAGCGGACGCCTGCGCTCTACTAAGGAGGCATCCCCACGGCAGCAGCAGGACCTGGGGCTGGGGGCCGGGAAGTGGCCCTCTTGGAGCAGGACACCAGGAGCAGACCCGCGTCCACTCCTATGGACCTACAGACGCAAAGGCGGACGTGTGCGGCCACAGGCACTCACCAAAGATCCTCTCGGTGTTCTTGAGCGTGGCCCCGCGAAGAAGCAGGTTCTCCGACCCCAGAGGCCTGCGGGGGCAGCAGAGGCTGAGCCACCCGAGCCCCTCCCAGGGGCCTGCCTGGGGAGGATGCCCAGCCCACCGTGGCCACGAGTCCCCACTGCACCCACTCCCAGCGCTGGAGTGACTGAGGTCTGGCATGCACCACGGAGCACCCGAGGGTCCCCCATGGCCTCGGGAGACCTGGGAAGAGTCAGGATGTCATGGCGTGGACAAGGCCCAGGGTGGAGGGTCACTGACAGGGTCTCAAGGGAGCCACCACACAGGGAGACCCCAGGGAGTCCCACGGGGGAGGCCCCAGGGAGTCCCATGGGGGAGACCCCATTTCTACTGCTCACAGATGTGCCACGGGGTAAGTCGGAGTGATACGACCCCAGCTGCTCCATGCAACTGGGCAGCACCATCCACTGGCCTCTGCGCAGGGACGGGGCGGATCCCTGGACACTACCTCAGCCCGCCCATGGCAGGATGGGTCCCTAGGAAGGCCATGCACTTCCCACACAGTGGCACAACAGAACCCGACCCTCCCCGAGCAGCACAGCCAGCCGGCAGGAGGGACAGAGGCCTTGTGCCAGGCCCCAGGCAGCTGCAGGGCACACGCCGTGTGCACACCTGCACACGCACCAGCTCACCTCACCACAGGGTCGCTGACATCGTTGTACACGTTGATGCGGCCGACAAACCTGGAAGGGCAAGCGTGACCTTCAGGCGGTCAGTGCGGGTCTGCACCACCCTGTCCCCGAGACGTGCCACGCCAGCTCTGCATGCGGGAACGGGAAGCCTCAACCCTCGGCTCCTGGCCCAGCTTATAAAGGCGGGTCCACAGGAGACTGGAGTCCCCCTAGCCACACAGGAACCACGGAGGGCCCACGGGAGCCGGGTGCCCCGAGTCAGGACCCACAGGAGCCGGGTTCCCCGAGTCAGGGCCCAGAGAAGCTGAGCCCCCAATTCAGGCAGGCAGGTGCTGCTGATGGTGTGTCCCCCACTCACGTGTAGAGGTCAGGCTGTGGCTGCTCACACTCGATGGTGGCGTGCAGCCCATCGATGTCCTCCTCCGCGTGGAAGCCCTTCGTGTCCGGGACTGCGTAGTGCGTCTGCAGGCAGAAGGCGTCAGTCCCGTCAGGGAGAGACAGGCCCGTCCCGCGAGGCTGATGGGCAGGGTCCGGGCCTGTCCCCCTGGAGAGGCGTCAGAAGAACCAGAACCAAGGGTGGGCTCTCACGTCGGGTGGCCACAGAAGCACAAGCACTGCAACGGCCAGACCTCCCCTCTGCCTCAGTGATGGCACCAGCGCGCACCAGCGGTCACTGCAGACAGTCAGGCCCCTTTCCTCTCCACCCTGCCACTGTCTGTCCACCACTCACTCAGCCGTCACTCACACCACATCACCCGTCACCTCCCCCGTCTACAGCCGTTACCTCCCGACTGCCTACAGCCTGTCACCAACCCACTTTCTACTGCCCTGTTCCCTCCCCACTGCCTACAGCCCTGTCACCTCCGTCCACCATCTGTACCTGTGACTGTCCCCTATCTGCCCACTCCTCCCCATCTGTGCCCCTACACGCCCCCGGATATCTGCCATCCCATCGCCTGAATGACTTCCTGTCACCTTTTCCCTAACCTCATCTTCTGGTCACCCACTCACGGTCTGTCCAGGCCCGTCACCCACTGACCCTTCTGAAACCACTGCCGTCCATGCCCTTCCCATAGCTATGCCTGGCACCTTCCGATCACCTGCCCGTGCCTGACTTGGCACCGTCACACTGGCACAGGCTGGGGGTGAGGTGGGGCCCACAGGGAGACGCACCTTGTGGCTGGACTCTCCATCCAGGCTGGCGGTGGTCACGTGGCAGGTCCCGTCCCCACGGCTGCTGGAGAGGAAGATGAGGTCGCAGGGAAAAGTCTCGTCCTCCTTGATCATGACGACGTCCCCGACCTGCAGGACAGACAGACGGACAATGTGTCACTGAGTCCCTGAGTGGAGCCCAGGGATCCCTGGAACCGTCATGTGGTGACCGCAGTCTCCAGGAGGGGACATCCTGCCTCCTGCCCAGAGCACGGGTGCATGGGTACAAAGGAGGACCAGGGGGACAAGCTGAGATTTGGGGAGGCTTGCAGGGGCAGGAGGTCAAAAGCCTCAGGTTGGCAAGTGGGGTGGAGAGGGGGGCCAAGAAGACAGATCAGGGCGGGCATAGACGGGGCTGCAGGAGGGTGGACTCCTCCACAGTGGAGACCCAGGAGGGAGTCCTGACGGACACAGAGGAGCCTGGTGTGTATCCGTGTGAGCGTGTCTATGCATGTGCCTGTACACACGCGTGGTGCTCCTAGAGCGGGGGACTGTGAGTGCGGCCCAAGGACAGCAGGAAGGCCGTGGGCAGGTGGACAGAGCGAGCCAGGCAGAGCGTGGGAGGTGCGTGAGGGGCCCGTCACCGCAGCCCCGGCCAGGCTGTCCCGTGACTCCATACCACTCCCGCGAGACGCAGACCACTGTCTCCCATGCACGGGCCACTCTGGGCCCACATCAGGACGGGAACCTGTGGGCCTGGAGGAGCTGGCTGGGACAGGAGGCACCGCCCTCTGGTCAGCACCGAGTGGGGGGGCACGGTGCCCACCCGGGAAGGACGAGGAGTGCAGGCGCGGGCAGGCACAGCGGGGCTAGCGGAGCGTCCCTCGCCCGAGGACAGGGCCAGGCCAGGCCTGGTCAGCACCGGGCGCCTCAGAGTCAGGCGTCATGGCTGCGCTGGGCCATGTGTCCACCCGCGGGAGGCGGCAGCGCAGGCAGATGGGGGAAGCAGGGGGCCGTGGCTGTGACCAACCTAATCTCCTCTGGGGGTCCCAGCACCCAGAGCCCCTGTGTCGCACCCCAAGCCCCTGCCAGGAGTGCCCGGGCCCGACTCACCCTCAGCTTCCGGCTCTGCTTACGCACCAGCTTGCCGTGCTGGATGAAGTGGACGGGGCACTGGTTCATGGCCCGGTCTGCCTTGTGCCGCAGCCAGTCCTCATAGCCCTGCAAGGGGACGGGACAGGTCGGGGATGGGACAGGTCGGGGACGGGCGGGGGCGGGGATGGAGATGAGGACGGGGGCGGGGACGGAGACGGGGACGGGGCTGGGGCCAAGGCCCCAGCCCGCACCCAGCCCTGGCACAGCCTCCCTGCCCGGGCCTCCTGCGAACCTGCTTGATGGCGGTGACAGTGATGACGAAGAAGAGCGGGAGGCCACTGGTCACAGGACTGGTGGGCGTGTCGATGATCAGCTGCGGGGACAGAGGCGGGCGCTTGGTGGGGGCAGGGACGCCCGCTCCTGCCCGTCCCCCTGCCCTGCTGCGGCTGCCCCGTGCATGTTGGTGACGAGGGACCCAGTGGGCAGGGACAGGGCTGGTCGCCTTCCTGCTCGCCAGGGAAACCGGCTGAGGCAGCCCCAGCCACTCCGGGCGCCACTGGGTGCAGAGGCCCAGCACTGGCCCAGGCCTGAAGCCCGTCTCCCCTGGGCATCAGAGCCTAGAGGAACCCCCCCCCCACCCCGGGGCGACAGGCAGGCGCCATACCTGGACCAGAAAGATGATGAGGAAGTAGAAGTTGGCTATTCTCCGGAACTGCTCGAATAAGTTCTTGGGTATGAAGTTCCAGAAGGTGTACTGTGGAGAGCCAAGGGCCGTGAGTGGGCGTTCCTAACACGGGCGTGGCCCAGAGCCTCCGGGTGGGCGGGAGGAAGCTGGCCCCAGCTGGCTGTGGAGGGTGTGCATGCACACACATATTGCACACATGTGCACCTGCACACGCATGCACACACATGTACATAGATGCAATGCACACATGAGCACATGCTGTATAGGCACATAAGCTTCGTGCACACTACACACATGCACATACATAACGTACACATGTACTGACACATGTGCACATGCACACAAAATGCACACACGCAGACAGACGTGCACATGCACACATAGACATATGCACACAAGGATGCACATACAAGGTACACATACACACATTAACGCACAATGCACATGCAAACACAGAGGCAAATGTATGTACACATGCAAATATGCGTGCACACTGCGGACACATGCACAATGCACACACATGCCAATACAGGTACATGCACACAGTGCACACACGTGGACACGTGCACATGCACACATAACACGTGACATGAACACAATAAACAAGCATGCAGACACACATGAAGACACATGCACATGTACATATAACACATGCGCAGATGTGTCCATGCACACAATTCACATCCAATGGACACTCGCAGACATACAGACACATGCACACACTGCACACACTGCACACACATGAACACACATGTGCACCCCCACGAGAGCTGTGGTCATTGTTGGCTCCCTCCTTCCTCTCCCCAGGCCCCTCTGCCCCCTGCAGACAAAGTTCCCAGTCCTAGAGCCCCTGGGTGCTCAGCACAGGCCCAGCATGCAGAGGACGTGATGGCACCTGCCTGGGATTCTGCCGGGTCCAGCACAGCCAGAGCAGCCGCAAACACACGCAAGCCCCCCCGCCCACAGCGCCCCTCCAGGCGCCAGCAGTGTGGGACCTGGATCCACCTTCTCCTGCAGGAGAACCTTACTGGGAGCCACGGGGGGTAGCCCAGAACCCCCAAGCCCAGGGAGGGTCAGTGGCCCATCCCTCAGCACCCAGCTGTGGCTGCATCGGAGACAGTCCTGCCTGCCTGACGCCAGCCTCTGCCCTCCTTTGGGTCACTTGCATGCGGGCGGGACCCACTGCCGGGACCCTGTGGGCCCTGGGAAGCCTCGTCGTGGAGGACTCCAGGAGGAGGGCGAGGGAGGAGGGAGAGGAGGGGGGTGGGGAGGGCAGGAAGGAGCGGGAGGTGGGGAGGGGGCGGCGGCCGCCTCACCTTGGAGGAGACGATCCTGTTGTCTGGGTACCTCTGCGGGATGTAGGCCTCGGCGCCGGGCGGGGGCTCCTTGTGTCCCACGTAGATGGTCCGGCTGTCCACCCAGCTCTCCTCGCCGGCACACTGCAGGGGCAAGGGGCACCGGCCTCGCCGTCATCCCGGTCGTGCAGCACACACACAGGGGGCAGTGCGTGGACGGCCCCCGCCGGCCCTGAGCTGGCCCGCAGAGGGGCTCGGGGCTGCCAGGGATGGACGGGGAGCCCCGGCCCCGGAGCACGCAGGCGGGCGGGAAGGATGCCAGGGAGTGACGCCACAGAGGCTTCCTGGAAAGAGCCACAGCTGACTCATCCCCGCCGTGCCAGCCTGTGCCCCGGAGACCACGCCAGCGCGGAGAGAAACTCGCTGCACCGCCGCGCGGCTGACCCTTCCGGCACGGGCACCAGGCAGCGGCGTGGGCCTGGACAGAGACCCGGTCCCATGCCCCAGAACTGAGATACAGCCCTGTCCCCCACTGCCTGGACAGCGGCCCTGACCCCCATGGCCTGGGTAGCAGCCCTGACCCCCAGGGCCCAGACAGCCCTGAACCCCAGAGCCCGGACAGTGGTCCTGACCCCCACGGCCCAGACAACGGCCCTGACCCCCACGGCCCGGACAGGGGCCCTGACCCCCACAGCCTGGACAACGGCCCTGACCCCTATGGCCCAGATAGCCCTGACAGCGGCCCTGACCCCCATGGCCTGGACAGCCCTGACCCCCAGGGACTGAACACGGCTGACCCCCAGAGCAGAACAGAAGCTTGTGCCACTCGGGTGGCTCTGAGCAGACACCCGCTGGCCACCAGAGGCAGGTCCTCATTTAGGGACACCAGCTTGGGGCCTTGGGGCGTCCTTCCCTGTGAGCACCTCACAGCTCAGTGCGTCTGCGAAGGGGAACAGCTGCGTCCTTCCACTGGACAAGGGGGAGAGGGGAGGGCGCCTTGCCCAGAGGGGGATGCGAAGGGGACCCCCGGGGTGTGAGCAGGGCAGGGAGAGGTGGGCGGGAGCACAACCAGCCCACAGGGGGCCCCATCTGCCACCACCAGACAAGGGGCTCCAGCTGGAAACGGCGGCTGGCGGGCGAGGCGGGTCAGCACTGGCCGTGCTGGGCGGGGTCGGGGTGGGGCAGGAGAGTGGCCGCAGGAAGGGCCTCGGGTTACAGAGCAAAGCTGCCACCTTCAGACCAGCTCGGCTCCCCTTGAGGTTTCCCGGGCTGCCCGGAGCGGTCACCGCGGGCCTGGGGACAGGTGTGGCTTCAGAAGCGCTCGCTCGGTCAGTGCCGGGGGAGAGCGGCTGGATGCCCCTCACTGCAGAAGCTGAGGGGCTCCAGCCAGCCTCCAGTCAGCCGCCTAGTCCCAGTGTGAGCCTCGCTGTGGGGCCCTGCTGTCCCGAGGCCTGCAGCCCCTACCCAAGCCCCTGTGTCACGGCCCCGTTACCGCCCAGGCTCCAAGAATGTCCCCCTGTTGCTCCGTGTGCTCCAGGGCCAAGAAGAGGAACAAAAGGTTCTGTGTGCAAGCTCGGCATGAGGACGAGGATGGGGGTCAGGGAGGTCACCGTCGGCGGGTCCCTCGGACAGGGTGAGTGGACAGAATCCGGGGACACGGGGTGGGTGGAGGCCATCCACATACGCAGGACGGGTGACAGGGACCCACAGCAGGGCTGGTCACGGACTGGATATGATTGGCAGGGGAGGGGCCGAGAGCCTGTGTGGACAGGGCCCGGGCATCAGGATGGGGGCATGGGGAAACCAGACGGGCATGAGCGTTGTTGACGCCAGACCCGCCACTCCCCTGAGGTGGATGCACCGTCCAACCAGAGGGCAGTCCTGGGTGGGAGTGGGGCCGGTTCTGGGTCGGCACCTTGGCACCCACATGGCCTGGAACTGCCCTCAGCCGCACACACAGGTCCCATGGCCACTCCGCACTGGATCGGGGGGGGCACTGCATCTCACCTGCACCGTGCCTTGGTAGTGGGACCCTGGGACGGGGCCGCGCTGGAGAGACCGCAGTGGCCTGATCCCCAGGCTGGATTCGTCATCAGAAAAAAACAGGAAGGGGCCTGAGCGGGCTGGCACGGAAGCCACAGTGCAGCAGAATGAGCCACAGGGCCATGTCTGGTGGCCAACGGTCGAGTCCTTCCGGCCAGGATGTGGCGTCCCTGAGCTGCAGCCCACCCCAGTGTGAGCAGCAGGAAGCAGCCATAACCCCACTGCCACAGACAGAGTGTGTCCCCCCAGGAGCAGGAGCCCAGGCTGTGCTGGACCCTGTGTCCTGGGCCTGCCCAAGCCCTGCCCAGACCACAGGCGTCCTGGCCCCGAAGGCACGAGAGCGAGCAGGGCACCCTGCGAGAGGCCACGTGAGGGCGCCAAGGGCGACACAGGGACTGGGCTGATGATGTTCAGAATGTGCCAGCAGCTCCCAAGGGCCACCCGGGGGGCTCACTCAAGCCCCGATGGCCGCAGCGCCAGGCACAGGCTCCAGCCAGATGGCACTCACCCCCGCCGGGCTCAGGGCGGTGGCTTGGACCACTGTGGGTGCCCCGCGCTGGGCAGCCCAGGTTGGCTCTGCTGCCACGGGCCAGACAGTGGCTGCGACGCTCCCGGGACCCTCGACCGCCTGTGCATGCAGGAGGGCCAGGGAGGGGCCACGGCAGAGGGAGCCCCTCCGAGCCCAGGGCGGGGGGCCTGGTTGGAACAGAGAACAGGCCGGTCCCTGGTTTGCAGGGCCACGGGGAGGCAGCTCTGGCCTCACACCACCTCACAAGGCCTCACTCTGATCCCACCGCGACTCACCAGGAATTCTACGCACATCCCACCACCCAGACCCAGTGACCGGCCCCCTGAATTCCATGTCTGCTCGCCCTGAGATCCAGTGCGTCCCTCACCCCGAAATCCACAGCGTGTCCCTCACCTGAACTCCACGGTGTGTCTCACCTCTGGCAGCCCCACCCTGGGACCCCACCTATGGGGACAGAGGGTCCAGGCAGGGAGCTGCAGGACATCTCTGGACAGCACGCTCCTGCCCGTCCTCCCTGACACCCAACCTCCCTGTCCCTCCCTGCCCCTCCACTCCCCGCTCTCCCTCCCCACCCACAGGCCCGCAGCTGCACCATCTGTCAGCCCCCTCCTGGGGGGGGGCTGAGGAAGGGCTGCAGGAGCCCTGTGGAGGGTGCACAGCCCCTCAGCCCACAGGTCATGCAGCTGCTGCCTGTCCACAGACCTTGGGAGAATTGGTCCCTCACTATTCTCTCCAGCAAGGGAGTCTGCCTCAGCACCCGCCTCAGGGCCCGCCTCAGGCCCGGCTCCCTGCAGCCCTCCCTCAGGGCTGGGGTGTTTAGACGGCTCCCTATGTGGCTCCCCAGGGTGCGGCTGGGCCTTTCTGTCTCTGAAGAAGGGAGGTTTCCGGGGGCCAGGGCGCAGGGAATGATTTTTTTCCTAGAAAGGGCCAGAGAAGTGTGGTGAGCCTGCGTTTAGGCAGTAGAGAAGCTGCCGGAAGAATCCAGACCGACCACTCCTAGGAGCGCGTTTCTTCAGAACTTCATTCCCAGGGGCAGGGGCTTTTGTCTTGCGTGTGCCTGACCCGATATGGTTCCCTAAACCCTAAACCCAAGAGGGGTGATCCCTGAGCACCACAGGGTGCGGCCCAAATAAATGAGAAAAGAAAGAAACGGATTCCATTCCTGTGTGTAACAAGTGCACCCAAGGGAAGCCACTCCCTGCCTTCGAGGGCAGCTGCCTACAGGGCCGAGCAGACCTGGACGACCCGCCCCAAGGCTGAGAGCCAGGCTGGCAGCGCCCGCCCAGAGTTACGGCTGCCCCTCCGCCCCGCAGATTCCACCCCCCTCAGGGAGCCGCCCGCCCAGCTCAGACACACAGCAGCCTCCAGGGACCCTGTCCGGCAATGGCTTTATGGATGAGAAGAAAACGGGTTTCCCAGAGTGCAAGTTCTATGATCTCAAACACAGGACAAATGACTCAAAATCACCCCACGGCAACCTAGCCAGGCACAGTGGGGACGCAGAAGGGCGGGTGGCCGCGCCCATCCCAGTGGCCAGCCGGTTCTCAACAGCATTGAAAGCACGGCTCAGGAGTGCACCGGGTCACCCACAGGCTGCCGGGGGCCGCTGGGTGGCATGTCCTCGCTCGGCCATAAGGTCCTCTGGGCTGGGCCACCGCTCTGCGCTCGGAGTGGCCCCACGCCTGCAAGCCACATGCCTGCTCTCTGCCCTCTGCCCTCTGCCCTGGGGCTGGCTGGGGTGTCTGTTGCCGGCCCAGCCACTTCTCCACATCTGTCCTCCACTCGTCCCCGGGCCCACAGGTGGCTGCGGTCCCAGCACAGGGTGTCCGGCCATGGCCTGGGTGCTGGGTGCTGAGGCTCCTGCCCTTTGGGGTCTTACTTCCCCGTTGCATCCCAAGGCGCATGGCAGGCCAGGGGTCGGCTCGCCACTGTGGGCCTGCTCCCGACAGCGGGCAGCCCTCCGTGCCGCGGGATCAGCGCCAGACAGGACCCTGGGCCCTTCCCGAGCGGACGGGTGGCAGGGCCGCTCGGCCGGCTGTGGGCAGTGCTGGGCTCAGGCACTCCCTCCGCTTCAACCGGTATTTCCAGTTCAGCGTCCGGCCACCACCCCAGCTGCACCAGCGGGGAGGTGCAGCCAGGCCAGCCTTAAGCAGGGACCCCGCGTCCTCCTGCAGAGCCCGGCCGGGCCGTGTCTCGGCCCAGCACAAGGCCGCAGCAGCCCTGGGGCGTGAGCACAAACCCTGCACAAGGCGCGTGGCCAGAGCACAGGCGAGGCCAGGCCCCCTCACGTCTGCTGCACAGGACATGGCCCTAGCACTGCCACGTGTGTGCCCACCTGCCCGGCAGTGTGCCCAGCCCCGCCTGCCGGAGCCACGGCCACGCACGGACACCTCCAGGGGACAAGCCTGCCAGCGGTGTGGGCCTCACGGGCGGCCTGGCTGCAGGGTCTCGGCCCTGGCCCGCTTGGAGCAGGCCACAGCTGACACGCGAGCTGGACCCGTGCCCCGGCTCCAAGGGCCACGCGTGCCCAGCACGAACGCGTGATGGCACACCAGGTCTGTCCAGCACCCGCGCCCACCTGTTGCTCCCTCAAGCCCGGAGCACCGAGATGGGCACCAAGTGCGGCTGCAAGTGACCCCAGGTGGGCAAGAGCACCGTCGGGGGACACAGGGGGAGGGGCCAGCAGGGCCCATAGGGGCACGCTCAGGCGACACGGGGGCAGGGGACCCCAGTGCTGCTCATCAGCCCATCTCCAGCCCTCAGCACCGGCTCCGACTGTCCACTGCCGCTGGGCAGCAGGTCTGTGATGGAGGCGGGGTCACGAGCACCCCCCTGTGGGAGCAGAGGAAGAGGGCAGTCTGTCTGCAGGGGGGGACCCTCAGCCTGAGGTCAGGGGGAGGGGCAGGGAACCTGGGCAGGCGGCCGCACCTGGGCCAGATCCTTCCAGACCAGGCCTGGTCAGGGTGGAAGCCCCCACACCCAGAGGCTGGGGGAACCCCCGTCACGCAGGGTGGGCCGCCCAGCTACGGAGGCTGCTCAACGCCAGTCAGACAGGACCCACACCACTGACTGTGCTCCCTCCCAAGTGATGCTGCCTCTCCTGGGTTGTGCTCCCTGCCCCCGGCGGTACTCCTCCCCCCACAGTGCTCCCTCCCTTGGGCATTACTCCCTCCGTGGGCAATGCTCCCTCTGGAGTGAGGCTCCCTCCGGAGTGGTGCTCCCTCCCGAGTGATGCTCCCTCCCCAGGCTGTGCTCCCTCCCCCGGGCCATGGCCCCGGAGGGTGAGCAGAGCCGATGACACGCTCGGGATGTCACGGCTGACAGCCACAGCCCACAGGACACACTCCTCATGCTGCCCAACCTGAAGGCTGTCACACCGGGGACCATGGTGTGAGCAGAGGGCAGCAGGCAGAGTGGGCCCAACCCCGTCACCAGCACTTGCCACCCCCCCCCCGACGACGCACATAGTGGTCCCAGGGAGAAGCACTGTCCCGGGAGCTGCGGCCTTGGGGGTGGGGGAGGTGACTTCTGCCTCTGGAGCAAGGCGGTTGGAGAGGCCAGGCAGAGCCCGGTATGAGGTATGAGGTATGAGGGGCACTGCAGGGCCAGAGCTGGAGGACACGGGTGGCTATAACCAGGACAAGCCCAGGCACTGGGCGGCCCCCAGGAGCGCCTGGGAGACCAGCCCCTGTCCCCGCCCCCTGCACTCCCAGGCAGGGTCTGAGCAGTGCCAGAACCTGGAGGTGACCCAAATGGGGACTGTGACACCTGTGTGTGTGCATGTGTGCGCGTGTGTGCATGTGTGTGCACATGTGTGTGTGTGCGTCTCTACGTGTCTGTGAGTCTCTGTGTGTGTGCGTCTCTACGTGTCTGTGAGTCTGTACGCCTGAGTCTGTGCCTGGGTCTGCCCACTCCGACCAGGAGAAATAAATGAGCTTTCACAGCACTGGGGAACCCCAGGCTCTCTCCTCACTCGGCTGAAACCCGCGGACGGAGCAAACGAGAAATGCTCCAGGGACCCTGGCCACGGGGACCCGCCATGGGAGGAGCCGCGTGTCTCGCCACAGTGCTGTCATCTTGGGGATCGGGGCCCGCGGGAGGGCAGGGACCCTACAACTATGCCAGGGCAGATGAACTGTAGCTCCGAGGGGCCACAGACTCAGGTCGGCCTGGACATGACCTTCACCCGCACATGCCGTTGAGCCACTGAATGTGACGCACTGGGCAGGTGACTGGAGACGAGTGGGGTCCAGAGAGAAGGTCCCCCAGCCCGGCTCCGTGCTGCTGCATGTGGAGCTCAGCTGTCAGCCCCAGGCGGAGAGGCCGCCAGACCGGGCCTCGGGGCTGCCCTCCTGGGCCCGGCTGGTCCCTGTGGGCTTCCTACATCTCCCTGGCTGAGCGCCTGCTTCTGAGTCAGGGAGCCAGCTCGCAGCCTGCCCTAGGGACCCTGGCCTGGGACTCCCCTGGCACCCTGCTGGGCCCCGTGGGCAGCAGTGACCTCCCCACTGCTGGAGGGAAGGCGGCACACCAGAGCCCCAGGCCTCTCCCTGCCAAAGCAGGCCCACATGCAGGGTCTGACCCGCAGTCTTGCGCCTCCAGGGCGGCAGGCCAGGCCAACTGTGGCTGAGCAGAGCCACAGCCGGGCCACCACGGGCAGCATGCACATGAACAGTGCCGGCAGGAGCGGGGGTGTCTTCCCCCACATGCCTGGCCTGGCCGTACCCCTTCACGGGACGGTTCCCTTCAGAGAGGGCCATCAACGGTGGCACAGGGTGCTCTGCCCTGACAGGGTGAGATGCATCCCAGGAAGCCAAAGTCCAACATGCAGACCAGCAGGAGCAGGCAGCAGGGTTCATACCAAAGGACACGTGCCAGGTCCCAACACCAACGCTGTCCAGCCCAGCTCACCGTGGGGTGCCCATCGGAAGCACCCTGCAGCCCACATGGCTCAGGCCAGAGCGCCAGGAGGCAGCCCCACTCCCACGAGACCACCTCCGAGACCCCCATGGGGAGACCCCGGGGACAAGACTGCAACGGAGGCGACAGAGATGCTCCGTGAAGCCCAGGGGCAACTCACGAGCAGTCCACAGGCCCTTCAAGGCAGCACGCTCCAACACTCAAACCCAGACTTTGTGGGAGGCAACACCTGCCCAAAGGGGACTCCATCCCCCATGATTCCCTGAACAAATGGGAATCACAGGGAGGGTGACAGCAACCAGAACCCTCAGGACTCGCTGAGACGCAGTTAACGGGAATGGGAAGGGTAGAACCAGCTAGAACCCTGATCGCGGACAGAGAACTGGGTTGTACAGTGAATGAGCCCAGGGCCTACAGCGTGACTGAGCCTGGGGCTTACAGAGCGACTGAGTCCAGGACCTACAGCATGACCATGCCCAGGGTCTACAGCGTGACTGAGCCCGGGACCCTAGAGTATGACTGAGCCCAGGGCCTACAGCGTGACTGATCCCAGGGCCTACAGTGTGACTGAGCCCGGGGCCTACAGTGTGACCTATATGAACCTATGGGCTGGACCTACAGTTTTTATTACTTTAGGTGAATCTCATCAGGAAACCATAGCACAAGGGTCATCCCCAGACATTATTTTTCCTTCCAGGCAAGGAAAATAAAATGTGTTTCTGCCTGCTGAGAGTAGCAGATAAGAACAGTCGTGGCTGGAGGTGATGCAGGGCAGTCTGACTGTACAGGCCAGCCAACAGCACAGAAAGGATGAGTGAACGGAGCACTGTGGAGCTCAGGTACCGCTGGTACCTGAGACGGTCCAGGTGATCAGACAATGCTGGGCAGCTGTGGGAGGGCCCCAATTTCTCAAGCTCAGCAACAAGGCCCAGGGAGCCGCAAAGGACAGAGTGCAGGAAGTCCTCGTGAAGGGCCTTGGGCATTATCTGGCCACACGCAGTGATGGGACACACAAAGCAGCCAGGGAGCCCTGGGAGAGGGGACAGGTGGACAGGCACACGGACAGGTGAGCCCCCGTGAGGGGCAGTCAGGTGAAGTGAGACAATGTGTCAGAGCCAGTGTCTCCAAGGGAGTCTGCATGGGGACAAGTGATTCTCCAGGACAGAGGCTATCTGGGGACAGGTGAGTCTCTGGGACAGAGTCTGCATGGGGACAGGTGAGTCCCCAGGATGGAGTCTGACATGGGGACAGGTGAGTCCCCAGGATGGAGTCTGACATGGGGACAGGTAAGTCCCCAGGATGGAGTCTGACATGGGGACAGGTGAGTCCCCAGGATGGAGTCTGACATGAGCACAGGTGAGTCCCTGGGGAATAGAGTCTGCATGGGGACAGGTGAGTCCTCGGGACGGAGTCTGACATGGGCACAGGTGAGTCCCTGGGGAATAGAGTCTGCATGGGGACAGGTGAGTCTCCGGGACGGAGGCTACACAGGGATAGGTGAGTCACTCTCAGGAAGGAGTCTGGCATGGGGTGAGGTGCAATGCCCCCGGAAAGAGTCCAGCACAGGGGCAATGACCCGGGAAGGAATGAGGCACAGACAGGCGACTCCCCTGGTGGCCCCGCACAGCCCCATACGGAGGCAGCCTGGCCCCAGGCCCGCCCGCCCCACCTCCCTGGCGCCGGGTCTGTGCTGCCTACACAGGTGCGTGTGTGGGTCCTGCCTGCCCTTGCGGGCACCTGCCAGGCACCAGAGAGCCGTTCCCACACTGCCCGGTCTATCACGGACATGGGCACGGAGACCAGGAAGGGGGAAGGCGGGCTCCCTTGCGGGAAGCTCTACCTGGGCTGCACGCCTCCTCCAGGGATGCAGCTCCAGGGCACACTTTTGGGGTTCCTCTCCGCGGCCAGTTGCCCAAGCTCTCCCGCCCGCCAACCGGGGCCCTCGCAGGACCTGTGTCCCGGGCTGCCGGCGACAAAGGGCCCTGGTGTCGCCCGGCCCGCCGGCCGCGGTCTCCCTCCCGCCTTCGGGGGGGGGGGCGGCCGGCAGCCCCGCAGGAGGGGTCTCCTGCAGGTGCCCGCACAGGGAGCCCAACTTCCCCCGGGGACACTCCCATCCCGCCCCGGGCAGGCGCCGCAGGTGCCAGACCTGAACTGCCAGTGCTCGGTGGTCTCTGAGGGGCGCCTGGGGATACATTTCTATGCAGCGTGGCTTGAGGTG
>JAOXYA010000041.1:52877902-52888267 GCA_028565675.1 Sorex palustris | reverse complement strand
CCCCCCCCCCCCCCCCCCCCCCGGCGAGACGAGCCCAGTGGATCTGAAGGGGCAGTGGCTGCAGGCTGCAGCATCTCCGGTAAGACATGCAGGAAGGCCAACAGCCCGGGCCAGTGAAGGAGCTGGACCTCCACTGCGGCCCAGAGGGCAGGTGGTTGCCACATTCACTCCCTGCGGGCACTGCGGAGGAACCCACCTGCTCTGCAGCTAGGGACACTCCCAGCATCTCGAAGAACTCCTCCACAAAGGACACAAGGGAGCCGAACACGGCCGCGCTCCTGGGGCCTCCGGGCTCCTGTGGGCCATGGACATGGGTCACTGGCAGGGACCAGGGCAGCCCAATGTCCAGCCCCCGTGGCCTGGGGCCTCCCTGCTGCCATGGCTCCAGGCAGCCCCAGCGTCCGGCCCTACTGCCTGACCCTACCCCCTACCTTGGCACGGGCCTGCAGCTGCCGGTTCCCGTGGCGGACCAGCTCCATGACGGTGCCCAGTGCCCCGGGTATGTTGAAGTCGTCAGCCAGGGCTGCCCTCACGGCCTCTCTGGTGCAGCTGAGGCTGTGGGGGGGACACAGCAGCGACATATATGGGGCCTGGCCTCAAAGCCGGGCAAGCTGCTCACGTGCTGGCACACAGGGTGTGTCTGGGCTCCCATTGGAGATGCCTGCTCATGCCCGTGGGCCTGTCCCAGGCTTGCCAGGAGTGGGTGCCACCCAGGGCTATGGACAGTGTTCCCTGCACTGCCCGCTGGCCTGCTTGCTCCCACCTGTGGACTGAGGTCCATGTCTCCCGGTCTGGGTGGCCCTTCCACCTTGTCCTGCGTCACAGCCACTGGGGACCCACCTCTGGGCTGTCCCACCCACAACCCTGCCCACCTGCCCCAGAGCTCTGCCTCCTGGACTGGCCCGCACACCAGCTGTCCCCGCATGTAGGCCCGGGAGTCCTCCAGGAAAGCGGTCACGGCCAGCAGGAGGCGCTGTGCTTCCAACACGGCCGCGTCACTGTAGTCCACGGCTGTGGGGGAGGGGTGCAGTCAGGCCTTGGCTCAGTGGACAGGGACAGAGAGAAGACACACGGCACATCACAAGGCAGGGTGCGGGTCTGCGGACACATGGGGCCATGCCCAGCTCTCGGGCAGAGGAGGAGGGGCACGACATGAGGACCCTGCCCTTTCAGGGGGGAGGGTGCCCACCTCTGCTCAGGCCCACCCATGGCTGCACCTCGGACACACTGCTGTGAGCCGCCCAGGTTGGGGCTGAGGAAAGCACCTGCTCGCGCCCTCACCTGCCCGGTAGCTGGTCCGCATGCAGAAGAGCCTGAAGACGTCCGGCGAGCAGGTTTTCAGGAAGTCCTGGAGGGACACAAGTGCCCACACTTGGGCCCACAGCTCCCACTGGGAGTGTCTGCCCTGATGCTGCTCCAGGGACTGGGTCTGGCTGCACCACTACTGGGACAGTCACTCTGGTGACCGGAAGGGTCTCACAGAAGACACAGCTCCTGGCTTGGGGCACTGGGAGCAGGAAAAGGGCCTGAGTCCTCCCTCCAGTTGCCCCACTGGGGCTGTCCATTTCCTGGACAGTTGGGGGTGGGGTCACTGGATGTCCCCATCCACCCTGTGCTGTGATACGTGACAATGGGTGCAAACACCCGCTGTGCCCGGGCCAGGACTCGGCTGCTCCATATTTAAGGATCGTGTCCTGGGGCCAAGCCAGAGACGCTCAGGGCTGACTCCTGGCTCGGCACTTGAGGATCATGCCTGGGGGTCCTGGGCACCACCAGAAGTGGCTCCTGAGCACTGCTGTGCCCTGCCTGCCCCAAGGCCTGATCCCCCCACCGGTTTCTTCCTACACACCTGCTCCCGCCCTGCCACCTGCCCCTGCACACCTGCTTCCCCTCACCTGTTCCCAAACAAACCAAGGAATCGCAGCCTAAGGTCCCTGTGTTTCCCCCAAAGCTGATGGTCCCCCAGTCCCACAACTCCTGTGGCTGCGCTTCCTCTGTAGAGGGGGGGCTCCCCACTCCAGGGGCCACTGCTCCCATCAGATGTAGGAGCACCGCATCCGGAAGGAGGGAAGCAGGATGCAGCAGGGAGGGTCTCAGGCCCCCTTGCTCCCAATGCCACGCAGAGAAACGGCAGGGCAGCCAGCCAGTACCTGCTCTTGCCCCCAGAGGGCGCGGCAGGGCCGACAGAGGCGTTAAAGCGGCCCAGGGACTGCAGTTCCCCGCGTGGCCGCCAGGCGGAGTCACTGGGACGCGGCCAGGGACCAGTGTCCAGCCAGCGCTGTGCGTGGCCCCTGATGCCCAAGGCCACTGCTCTGCCCCCAGGAGGACTGTCCCTGACTGACCCATCAGGTGCCTGTGCCCAGGGAACCAAGTCTCTCGTGGGGCCTGCTGGGTCCTCAGGGCGCTGTCTGGTGGGACACAGAGCCCTGCCCACCCCAAGGTCTGATCCCCCCACCAGCCCCTTCCGACACACCTGCTCCCACCCTGCCACCTGCCCCTGCACACCTGCCTCGCCCCCCACCTGTTCCCACCCCCACACCTCCTCCGCCCCTGCACACCCGTTCTTTGCCCTCCACACGTGCTCCCTGCACACAGGCCTTGGTGGTGAGGATGAGTCTGGGGGAGCCCGCCCAGCCTAGTTCCTGCCCCTCCTACCCTCTCTGTAAAACGCCCTTCCCAGCAATAGGGTCCCCAGGCCTGCGGGGAGCAGACTGTCCCCAGGTGCCCCTTGACTTGGAGTTGAGACGCAGGACACAGGTGCAGGTCATGGGCACACCAGGTGCGTCCCGGCCTGGCCCACTTTCCTTCCAGGACGGCGGAGTAGCCACGGCGCACCATCCCTCCTGTGTTTCCCTGTGCCCGGCCCTGCGGCTCACCGTCCGCCCAATGGCCAGAGTGACAGTGGCTTCCTGCCAGCCCGGCAGGAGCGGCGACCCCCACACGCCTGTCCCCGTCCCGATAGGCCCTGTGTGTCCGGCCAGCACAACCTAGCACATGTCAGCACACTGCCAGCACCAGCGTCCACGGCCGCACAGGGGCGGGGCAGGCCCATCAGAACCCACCCTCAGGCCTCCAGAACCCATGGCATGAGCTGCAGCACGCAGACCGCCAACGGGGAGGGAAATTCCCCAACTCGGCACAGGGTCAGGAGACAGGTGTGAGGAGAGAGGGTGGGCGTGAGGGCAAGTGTGAGCAGGAGAGGGTAGGCGTGAGCAGCACAGGTGTGAGGGCAGGTGTGAGCAGCCCAGGTGTTGCAAGAGGCAGGGCCCTGAGTGCATGGGGAAGCGGGGAGAAGCCCAGTGTGTGGCCGCAGCACCTGTCACCTTAATGGTGATGTAGTTTTTCAGGGACTTGGACATCTTCTCTTCCTGGCCTTTCACGTGCAAATGTCCTGAAACAGAAGCAAAGGCAGGGCTGTCTGGGGCCCCTGACTCCTGTCCTGAGCCTGGACCCGGGGTGGCCTCACGTACTCAGCATGACAACTGCCTTGCAGGTCTTGCCACTCGGGACACTCACACCTCCCCCACTGGGGGTTCCAAATCCTCGGGCGGGGGGGGGCAAAACAGGCAGGAGCATGAGGGCAGCCTGGACAGCAGATCCCACTCGGACACAGGTCAGCGGAGGCCCCCAGAAGGCCGACAGCGTCCAGGAATGCAGGGAGTCTGAAGTGGCTGCCAGGGCACCTGGGGAGCCTGAGCCCCAGACAGGCCTCCCCGCCTTGCACCCGCCACTCACCCAAGGAGCCCTGCAGAGGCCGGGCTCCATCCGGGCAGGGGGGGACCCGGCACCGCAGCCCTGGGAGCACTGAGCAGGGGCAGAGGGCCGGGCGCCTTGGCCACAGGAGGGTGCGGGAACGCAAGGGGTGAGGCCCGCCACAGCCCAGACAAGGCGGAGGGGAGCCTCAGGCATGCCAGAGGGCCCTGGAGACCGGGGCACCCCCACACCCCCAGTCACTGGCCCTCACCGGAGTGCAGGAAGTAGTTCCCCCACTGCTGGCACCCGTGGTAGACCTCGCACTGCGCGATCTCGTTCTCGTGGTGCGGGAAGGCCAGGTCGCTGCCCCCCGAGTGGATGTCAAGGCGGCTCCCGAACACCAGGCTGCAAGACATGCGGGACCCACGTCAGGGGCCAAGCAGTGCTCCACCCTACTTCCAGCCTTCCCGCACCCTAGGCCACGAAGGAAGAAGCACAATAACAAATGCGCTCCTGGTTGGGGCCGTGCCTGGCTGAGAGCTCAGAGGGTCCCTGGTGCGCGGGGGCTCAAGCTCGGGCCCCAGCAGGGCCGCTGTCTGCCAGCCCAGAACAGGACTGTGAAGGCATTTTCTGTTTCCGTTTTAAAATGAGCACAACCTCTCAGGGCAGGGTGTGAGAGGCTGTGGTGCTGCTAGCACAGTCCCGGCCAGACCACTGTCAGCCACTGCCCCGGCTGCTGAGTCCTGCCCGCCCGCGCCCAGAGGTAGTGGGGGTCACTCGGGCCTTCCTCCAGAGAGAGCCCGTTTGGGCCACCCCGGCAAAGCTCGGGGCTCACTCCTGGAACAAGGCTGAGCCCTCCAGCCCCAGTTTCCTGCCGCCCGGGGCAGGGCCCGGTGGTGCTGTCACGGGGGCGCGGAGACCCCAGCCCGGGCCTGGAATCTGAGCCCTGGCACTGCTGCCCATGAGACCCACATGCCCGCCCGCCCGCAGGGATGCTCGCGCCCTCTGGCACCTGCAGAGGGTGGAGCACTCGATGTGCCAGCCGGGCCTCCCAGGCCCCCACGGGGATGCCCAGTGCACCTCCCCGGCCTTGGCCGCCTTCCACAGGGCGAAGTCGCTGGCATGCCGCTTGTCCGAACCCCCTGCAATGACAGACAGCCATGAGCGGGACAGATGGACGGAGAGGCTCAGGGAACTGCAGCCTGAAGGGGATGGAGGGCCACAGCATCACCTCCCGCACCCACAGGCGTCACTGACCACAGTTCCCTCTACGGGCCCCACCCTCCCGCCCCTCCCATCCGTCCTCGGCACCTGCCCTGTCCTCCTGTCCCTCCCGCAGGGCCTGTCCCATCCTGTCCCTTGCACACAGTAGGCTGCGTGGACCCACCCAGCCCCAAGTCTCGAACCCACGCACCAGAGCTGCAGCGGCCCCGGGCAGTGGCCACGCTGGGCAGGAGCAGAGTGGAACCCGCTGGCCACACAGCCAGCGGCTAAGAGTCTGGTGGGGGGGGCGCAGGGGTCACTCACCTGGCTCCCCGTCCGTGGTGGGGCGGCCGGCACCCAACTTGCCGTACCGCTGCGCCCTGGACTGCACGTCGAAGTACACATTGCCTGTCGGAAAAGGGGCGCAGGAGCACTGGGCTGGACTCTGACTCAGACCCGGAGCCTGAGGTGGACGCTGCCCCAAGCACCATGGCCTCCCCGCGCCAGGCACTGGCTCTGCCCTCCGCGGGGCTGCATCCGGAGGGCTTAGGGGACGGAGCGCCCGCCCTACCTTCTGCCGTGGGGTATGCGTGCCCCTTGGCCACGATGGCCTCGATGAAGGTGACGATCTCGGGGATGTGCTCGGTGACCCGCAGGTACAGAGTGGGCGGGAGCACCTGCAACACAGGACAGGGATGGGCTCCCCGCCCTCACGGCGCACCCCACCTGCCCGCCCTACCTTCAGTGCTGCCATGTCCTGCTTGAAATCCTCCTCGTACAGGCCGGCAAGGGACGCGGGGGACACGTTCATCTGCAGGGCAGACGGGGGAGCGCAGGAGGGAGGGAGATGTGTGAGAGGGAGGAGACATGGGGGGGGATGGTCGCATGTGAGGGCCGGGGTGCCCTGTGCAGCCTTCACAACTGACCCTCACGGAGGCTCTCACCAAGCCACCACCCTCGTGGAGGCCTGAAGACCATGAGAGCGCTCGGGCATAGCCCCAGCGCCAAGACAAAAAACGGGGCTAAGTTTTCCGATTAGGGAGGAGTAAGCATGGGCTGACTGCAGGTACCCTAACCCAACGCCACATCCACCAGTGGGGCCTGGCTCTGCCCCACAGACAACATGGCGTCAACAAAGGGATGGGCTGGAGAGGGACAGAGAAGCCGGAGAGGGCGGCTCGCGCCAGCTGTCCCGGGCAGGACACTGCTGAAGGCGGAAGCAGCCTCAAGCTGGCATCGGGAGGCCCAGCAGGCACGGGTCATCGTCTCTGCTCCGTCCTTCCACAGGGCCCTGGCTCAGCCCTCCCCAGCCTCAGCACCCCAGGGCCCCCCACCCCTGCTGTGCCCCAGGGGACCCCCCTGCCAAGCTGCATGACTCTAGAGGGGCCATCCCAGGGGCCTGGTGCCTGAGTGGTTGTGCTGTGCAGTAACCCCCGAGACCGTCCTGCCCTCATGTCCTGTGCTCGCTCCTACAGGCCGGGCTGGACCTCCTTTCCCGCACGGTGTCCCCCCGCCTCGAGCCTGGGGAGATGAGGCTTCGGGGCGGCCCTCCCCGCGCCCTCACCTCCCGGGCTCTCCGGATGATCTTATCGTCCACGTCCGTGATGCCCATCACCATGACGACATTGCAGCCGAACACCCGGGTCAGGACCCTCCGGATGAGGTCGAAGCGCACGTAGGAGCTGTGGCAAGACATGTAGCCTGTCCCCGCACCAGGGAGGGCGGAACGAGGCCCGCCCCAGCCCTGATCCCCGCACTGAGCCGGGAGGTCCACGGCGCCATCTCCCACCACACAGGCAGGCTGCAGGGGACCACTTGCCGTGCCTGCACTGCCCCCAGCTCCACGCACCCTCCAAGGCCCTGACAGGGCACGCCTCAGCTGGATACGGGCTGGGAAGGGTTAACCCGGACGCAGGTGGCAGGGCTGACTGGAAGGGACAGGGAGTCCAGGGGAGATCAGAGGAGCGCCCAGAGGTGGGAGCAGGAAGGAGGCCCGCCCAGGTGTGGAGCAGAAGTGGCCCCGCCCCCACTGTCAGGCCCAGCTGGTCAGCCCCCCACCCCTCGGCGTGCCTGGCAGTGCTGGCGCTGGGAGACCCCCTGTCCCGGGCTCCCCCAGCCCTCCCCGTGCCGGGAAACACCCCCTTGGAACGCAGGGGGGAGGGGTCAGGCCGAGCTCCGCGGGGAGACACGTCACGAGGCGTGGGTCCTCCCCAGCGCGCCAGATACAAACTGTTAAACCCAAGCTGGGCGGGAGAGGGAGGGCGCGGGGAGGAACCCTGGGTGCACCCTACACCCTTCGCGGCCCTCCACACACCCCCCCCCCACCGCACAGGGTGCAAACCCACCCCGGGCTCCGGCGTGCACAGTGCGCCCCGACGCCCCCCGAGCCGGGCACTCACCAGGCGTGGCCGAGGTGCGCGTGGTCGTAGACCGTGGGTCCACAGCTGTACCTGCGAGGGTGGACGCACAGGTGACGCGACCCTGGCCCTGGCGGCGCACGGCAGAGGGCTGCGGGGGCCAGTCCCGGGAGGCTACCAGGAGGCGGCGTCCGCGCTGCCCACGACCAGGCGCTCCTTGCTGCGGCTCAGGCTGTTGTACACCGTGACGCCCGTGTCGTGGCCCGCGGGCTGCAGCCAGCCGGGCCCGCGCGCCCCCGACGCCGCCCGGCCCGAGCCCCCGCCCGCCCGCGGCCATGTACGACCCCGAGCGGGGCTGGAGCCTGTCCTTCTCGGGCTGCGGCTTCCTGGGCGTCTACCACGTGGGGGCGACCCGCTGCCTGAGCGAGCGCGCCCCGCACCTGCTCCGGGACGCGCGCATGTTCTACGGCGCCTCGGCCGGGGCGCTGCACTGCGTCGCCTTCCTGGCGGGGGTCCCACTGGGTGAGTCGCGGGGCTCGGCGGAGGGGCGCGGCGGGGAGGGCGCGCAGGATGCAGGCTGGAGGGGTCCCCGGGAGGGCGCGCAGGCTGCGGGCTGGAGGCTGGAGGGGTCCCGGGGAGGGCGCAGGGCGCAGGGTGCAGGCTGGAGGGGTCCCAGGGAGGGCGCGCAGGCTGCAGGCTGGAGGCTGGAGGGGTCCCGGGGAAGGCTCAGGGTGCAGGCTGGGGGGGTCCCCGGAGGGCGCGCAGGCTGCAGGCTGGAGGTTGGAGGGGTCCGGGGAGGGCGCAGGGTGCAGGCTGGAGGCTGGAGGGGTCCCTGGAGGGCGCGCAGGGTGCAGGCTGGAGGCTGGAGGGGTCCCGGGGAAGGCTCAGGGTGCAGGCTGGAGGGGTCCCAGGGAGGGAGCGCTGGCTGCAGGCTGGAGGGGTCCCGGGGAGGGTGCAGGGCGCAGGGTACAGGCTGGAGGGGTCCCCGGAGGGCGCACAGGCTGCAGGCTGGAGGCTGGAGGGGTCCAGGGAGGGCGCAGGGTGCAGGCTGGAGGGGTCGCTGGAGGGAGGGCGCGCAGGCTGCAGGCGCGAGGGGCGGCGGGAGGGCGCACAAACCCTCTGAGCAGCTCCAGGCTGCAGCCCCTCCCAGCGCTCCCTCCCTCCACCCCCGGGAGTGGGGTTTGGGGGTGCGGGCGCGCGCCCTTGATTATACTGATCGTCCTCAGCCCTAACCGTTGTGGCGCCCGACCTTCTGCTTTTGTTCTGGCTCTGTGCTCCCGGGGCTCTCTCAGAAGGGCGTGCTGGGGGTCTGGCAGGCCCGGGAGGACGTGGGGGAGGGTGAGATGGGGAGGGACCCACCGTGTGTATCTGGGGGTCCCCCACTTGCTCCGGGAGCTTCCTTGGCCCGTGTCCCAAGAAGGGACCTTCCCCCTGCGCGTGCCTCCCGGGGTCCCAGGTCCACAGCTGGAGAATCTCTCTGGGCCGAGGGGAAAGTTCTAAAGTTCTGCATCTGGTGCCGACATCCCCAAACCCGGTTTGTTCTGTAGCTGGGTGGCCTGCCCAGGGTGCCTGGATCTTGGCCCAGAGGAACGTCCGTTAGCTGGGGCCCCCCTGCGGGGGCAGCGTGCTGACACCTGGACATTGTGCCCCATGCAGATAAGGTCATCGGAGCCTCCTTATCTGGCTCTGGCTCCTGGCCCTGGCTCTGGGGAGGACCCTGGAGGGACTTTGATCCCAGTCCAGCGGGCACTGCCTCGCCATTGGGCAGCCGCTGTGAGCCGAGACTGGGCTGACTGGGGCCACCCACTGCCCTCTCTGTGCGGGAGTAGCAAAGGGCAGGGAGGGCCCTGGAGGCCCGAGGTCAGCGCTGGGCACTGCCAGGCCCGCACTGGCCTGCTGCACCCACTAGTTAGTCCTTGAAAAGCGTTTTGGATGTGTGTGTGGGGGAGGGGGGATCCGGGAGCCCCAGGCTCCCGTTTCAGCCTTTTTTTCTCTCTTGGGAGCCACTGAGGGGAGTTTCCAGACTGTGGCTCAACAGGGCAGCCGGGCTGAGCCGCCCGAAGCCGAGAGAACAGAGGGCTCAGGCCATGGGCAACAGGCGTGAAGCCGGGCCGGGCCAGCCCTGCCCACCCCTGGCCTGAGCCGCTGCTGGGAGGGGCTGACATCGGTCTGGTCACTGATGTGGAGGCTACTGGGCACAAGGACACGCAGGGTTCTCCTGCCGGAACCTGATGCTCCCGTGTCTGGGTTCTGGGGGTCCCGGGAGCCCCCACCCCGACAGTGGCCTGACGCTGGCCTAGAGCATCTCCATCCCCAATAGTGTCCACCTACCGCGTCAGGTCCGAACAGACCCAGGACAGCAGGAATGGCCTCCCGGGACGAGCAGGGTTTGCTGAACCATTGGGTCTGACCAGTCGCAGCATGATTTTCTCATTCGTGTGTGTTGGGGGTCTCGGGGCCCCACCCGCAGTGCTTGGGACTCTCCTCGGACTCTAGGAGTGCTCAGAGCACTGTGGGCTCCAGAGATGGGTCGGGGCCATGGAGGGCAAGGCCCTGCCCACTGTCCTTCCCGGCCCCATGTCGACCTCTGGTCCCACCTGGCTGGGCTCAAGGGGAACTCCTGGCTCTGAGCAAGGCCTGGCAGGGTTGAGGGGACCACGTGTGGCCCCGCAGACCGGACCCGGGCCAGACGCTGTGCGAGGCAAGGCCCTTGCTGGGCCTCTTTCTCCCTCCCTCCCCCCTCCATCCTTCCTCCCTTCTTTCCTTCCTTCCCTCTCTCCTTCCTCTCCGTTCGTTTATTCCCTCCTCCCTCCCTCCCTTCCTTCCTCCCTTCCTTCCTTCCTTCCCCCTTCCCTCCCTTCCTCCTTCTTCCTTTGTTCCCTCTCTCCTTCCTCTCCATTCCTTCCCTCCTCCCTCCCTCCTTCCCTCCCTCCTTCCTTCCTTCCTTCCTTCCTTCCTCCTTCCCTCCCTTCCTTCTTCTTCCCTCCCTTCTTTCCTTCCCTCCCTCCTTCCTCTCTTCGTTCCTTCCCTCCTTCCACCCTTCCTTCCTTTCTTTCTTTCTCACTTCGCTCATTCCTTCCGCTTTCCTCTCCTTCACTTTATTTCTTTTTTA
>JAOXYA010000041.1:52845795-52861157 GCA_028565675.1 Sorex palustris | reverse complement strand
CCCCCCCCCCCCCCCCCCGGGTTTCAGTGCTTGTTCACACCTCCACACCTTTGCGGGCTTGCCACTCTGGGGCAATCAGACTCCCAGCGTTTCTTTTCGTGCTTTCCTCGTGTGGACAGCAACAGTGTTGGTACTTGGTACTTGTCAGAGCTGCAGAGGGGCTACCCCAGGCCACTACCTGCCAGAGCTCTTCTGGTGCTCACCCCGCCCTGCAGATAGCATGTCATCACCACAGCGTGGAAAAAGGGATTCTGCCAGCTTCTCCTTCCTGAGCTTGACAGATCGTCTCCTATCTGACCCTCTAAAACACTCAGGTATGATCTGTAATGTGTGACTGTGCATCCAGAGGCTATGAGGACACTGCCCACTGTCCCGCCTCAACCCCCCCCCCCACCCTGCCAAACCATGGCACATGCGATTGCACACGTGTGCACTTTCCCCGCGGCACCCCTCGACACAAGCCCAGCTGGAGCACTGCAGGGAGGGCATCACACTGGTGCTGGGGCTGGGAACAAGCGGGTCCTTGGACCTCCCCGCAGACCTGGGGCCCATTGGTGGGGAGGGCACCTGCCCTGCACCAGGCTGAGCGGGCTTGACCTTGGCCACCGGAGGGCCCCCAAGCACTGCTGGGAGTGGAACGAGAACCACCAACCCCAGAGCCACTGGGGTGAAACCGTCGCAGGCCTGAGGGAGGCTGGGAAGCCCGAGGTCTTGGGACCCGCCCTGCCCGAAAGAACAGCACGGCAGCAGTAAGCACGAGCCTTTATTCAATCTGGAAAGGGGCTGAGGGGCATTCATCTGCTCATTGAACAGTTTCAGATCTTCACCAATTTTTATTACAAAAATCAGAAGAGTAAAAATTCATGACTATATCTGCACAGTGAAATCACTAGTTACTAAACAAAGCTAATCTCTAGAAAACCATAAATGTAGCCATTTTATTCAGAGATTCAAAATTCTCCATTGAATAGACATAGTGGTATAGATTTTAAAGCAGAAAACCCCAGAAAATGAAAATGAGGCGGAGGAGTGGTGCGCTCGGACACGTGACCTGGAAGAGGAAGTGAGCGCGAGTTCGCGGGGGCAGGCTCTGGCACGAGGAACCGTCCCGGACACGCTGGGCCAGGCTGGAGTGTGGGTTCAGCACCACGGGCAGGACCGGGCGTCGAGCAGTGGGCTCCCTGGGGGAGGCCGGGCCCTGCGCCTGGACAGCCCCAATGCGGGGCCTGGAGTGCTCCTTGCTCCGTGGTCGCTGTCCCCGTGGACAGTGTGGAGCGGCCACATGCCGGGCAACTGACTGCCTCCTCCCACACCTGTCAGGACCTGCCCCAAGCCAAGTGGCAGGAGCGCGGCAGCATGCCAGGCCAAGATGCGCAGCGAAGCCCGCGTGGGGCGGGGCCGGCACTGGCCCTAGGAGCTCAGGTCCAACTGCATGGCGCCCAGGATGGCACTGTCATAGCGCTCGGCCACCCGCACGGAGCACGAGTGCTCCAGGGCGCTACTGACCTCGGGGATGCTCTCAGCCGTGTCCCCAAAGCCATGGTAGTGTCCATAGTGCAGGCTGTCCCCGAGCTCGTCCACCCAGGAGGGCCTGCTGGCCACGCAGCTGCTGGGGCTCCCGTTCAGGTGCAGGGCGCCACAGAGCTCAGGGCTCCCACCCGGGGCCTGCCCGGGCTCCTCGCGCCCGCGCTCCCCAGGCCCCCCTGGGCCACTGCCAGGAGTGTCCGCGCCCAGGGCGGCGCGCCTGCTGTCCGTCCCGGTGCGCGGCGGCGTGCAGGGGAAGTCCAAGTGTCCATTGAGGCCGCGTCCGCTGGCCATGCTGCCGGACACGAAGCTAGCGTGCCTCACATCTGCAGTGGGAAACACACCTGTCACTAGGCAGAAGTGCATGGCAGCCCGGGGCGGCACGCCTTTGCGGGGCCTGGCCGGAGTGGGGACACGCCGGGGAAGCCAGCGGTGTCCTCAGAGCAGGTCCACGACAGACAGGATGGGCTGAGGCGAGCGCGCACGCACGCGGGGTCTCTGGCAGCTGCGAACAGACCCTCCTGGGGACAGCACGTGGGGACACTGCCGCACTGCCCCCCACCTCCCCTCAGTCCTCCAAACTGCCCACAAGCAGCTTCTAAACGTTCTCGAGAGAGACAGCATAACTTAGCACTGAGTCCTTCAGAGCACGGGGGATTTTATCATTATTATTTTTGGGGGCAAGTTGCATAATAGCTTTTCTCTTATGTTCTGGTTTTGGGGTTGCAACTAGCCGTGCTCAGGGGTCCCTTTGAGCTAGGCTCCGGGGACCCCGTGTGGTGCCAGGGAAGGGCCCGGCTCAGCCGTGTGCCCGGCATATGCCTTACCTGGCAGAGTATCTCTGGGCCCCACAAAACAGGGGTTTTTTTTTGCTTTTTGGGGTCACACCCGGCAATGCACAGGGGTTACTCCTGGCTCTGCACTCAGGAATTACCCGTGGCAGTGCTCAGGGGACCATATGGGATGCTGAGAATCGAATCTGGGTCGTCCGCATGCAAAGCAAACACCCTACCAGCTGAGCTATCACTCCAGCTCCCCACACAACAGTTTTTTAGCTAAAATCAAAGGCGGGAAACACTACAGGAAGTAAACTTGAAGTAAAATGACAAGGAGCGAAGTTACATTCTGAGAAGCATTTACTTTCACTGGGGGGTGGGTGGGGGGTAGTCATACCTGGCGGTGCTCAGGGGACCATCAGAGCTGCGGGGGATCAAACCCGGCTGGCCAAGTGCAAGGCAAGCACCCTCCCTACTGTGCTATTGCTCTGGCCCTACATTTCCTTTGCTTGGAAAGGAGAAAAAAAAAAAAGAAAAAAGGCGCGACCAGCTTTTCCCGGCCTGAAGCCGCTATATTGCAACTGAGCGACCAAAGCAAATAACTGGTGACGGTGAAGACGGGGATGGCCCTGTGGCTACGGCCACCACTGGCACCGAGACAGACTGAGCACAGCCCTCTCACCCCCCCTCCCCGCTCAGCACCACCCACTCTAACTCAGGGGAAGTGCCCCATGGACATGGGCCCCAGCCCACCCAGGTCCCGTGGAAAAGTGTGAGGAACAGCAACCATTCCTACCCTTTTCAGATGCACGACAGGCCTGAGCAGACAGAACCCCAGCAGCTGCGTCCCTGAGTGCCCAGGAAACCCACCCACTCCATTCCATCATCAGACTGCAAGAGGGTTCTAAGCTTCTAGGAATCTAGGAAGACCTTGCACAACCTTGAGAATTCTCTTTTAACCTCAGTGAAGAATTTAGCATGAAAACGTAACGGTGCCTTTCAAAGGAGCAATGATATCTCTAAGGCTGTGGACACGTGGGGGGGGGGGGGAGCTAGAACAGTCCCAGACCGCCCCAGGCAGCGGAGCAGCTTGAAGCCACCCACGCGCTACAGGCAGCTTGTTCTGGACACGGCCACTCGGAGAGCTGCGGGCAGTGCCCTGGGGGCGGTGCTCAGCGTCCATGGCCAGCAGTTCTCGCTTATAAGTTCCTAGCAACGGCCATTTGGCATCATTCGCCCGAAGGGCTCCTGTCAAAACTCAAGGCAAGGCACAGACTGCGCAGGAGCGTCAAACCAGGGCAGCAGATTGCACTTATTTTTCATCTCTGTAGGATGCACCACCAAGGGTTCGCGCGTCTACGGCCGGGCCGGCTAGAAGTAGCACGCGTACTGGTTCCGGCAGCGGCAGGGAGTCTGCATGGCCGACACCGTATAGATCTCTAGCTCCCGGGGTCCCGCGGGAGCCCCCGGCTGCGGGCGGCTGTCTTCAGCCACGGGGCTGCCGCTGCAGTTAACGGGACACTCTCCGCTCCCACCTGTTACAGCTGTGAGCTCTCGGTCAACGAGCATTCTGTCGGTGTCATCGTCTGGCTCGCCGCTGGCCGCCGGCAAGTAACAGTCGGGACTGTGGGCTGCACAGAACATAGGGCGTAAGGCTCTAAGCGGGCAGACGCAAGCACACACACAAACACATGCATCCACGCACACACGTGAACATGTACAAACACGCATGCATGCCCCACCAGCCACTCCACAGCTGCTGAGGGCCAAAGCCTTCTGTCCACCCTGGGGTCCAGGCCAACAGGGGCAGGACTCGACTGTGGGGCCTGCACCCACACGTCCAATACCCGCAGGCAGCCAGGGCCCACGAAGTGACATTTACCATCTCCTGAGCAGAAACCAGGGCAATGCTGACCCCCTGCGGTTTCCAAGAGGGACACTCAGGCAGGACCCAACTGGCCCAGCTGGGAAGGCTCTAAGAGATGGGCAGATAGTGGGCAGCAGGACAACCCGCAAATGTCTGCCCCAAACGCCATGTCGCCCCAGCCCCGCCAGCAGCGAGACTGTCCACTGTGCACAGCAGACGGGAAATGCCCCCGGGCGGGAGCTCGCCTGGCACACATGCAGCGGCTGAGCTGTGCTTCCCCTCCCCCGGCATCCTATCCAGTCCTTCGAGCCCCCCAGAGTGATTCCTGAGTGCAAGAGTGGCCCCAAAACAAGCCCAGGGAACTGCTTGCCTAACAACGGTCGGCCTGCACTGAGCCCACACAGCTCTCTGGGGACAGTGCTCCTGGCTCAGGCCAGGGCCGGGCCTTCTGAGAAGGTGTCGTGGTGGGTGGTGGGATTGGTATTCGAGTATTAAACGTAATAAATCACTGTAAACAACTTTATAAAAATTAAAAAAAAATTACCCTTGTATATACATCCTACTGGTCTCTGGCTTAAAGTCTGTATAATTAAACTTTGGAATTAATATATCTGTTGTGAAAAAATGATCAATCCCAAAAGACCAAGAAAGATGAGAGGAAAAAAACCAAAAGCATGGGGCCAGAGCGATAGCAGGAGGACGCTTGCCTTGCCTTACACCTGAGTTAGATCCCCGGGGCCCCATTCGGCCCCGAGGAGTCAGGAGTAAGCCCTGAGCATCACCGGGTGTGACCCAAAAGGCAAAAACAAAAAACAAAAGGACCAACCAAACAAACAAAAAAACAGGAGTAACCGGGGCCAATCAAGCTGCCCGGGCTCTCCAGGACAACGGACGGCGCAGAGGCGCAGTGACCCAGGCGCCTGCCGCCAGCTTCCCACCTAGCTGCTGCTCCCG
Source organism: Sorex palustris (assembly GCA_028565675.1). NCBI lineage: Eukaryota > Metazoa > Chordata > Mammalia > Eulipotyphla > Soricidae > Sorex > Sorex palustris. Next base: position 52,856,036 of record JAOXYA010000041.1, on the reverse strand, counting down.
CTAAGGTACTTATGGACATGCTATGGGTCACAGACTGTGGCGTGTGTACATGCACGTGTGTGATTCTTCCCCTACATGAAGATGGACCCCCTCCCCCCCAGCGCGGGCCCGAGACCCCCGTGCAGGCCCTCTCCCGGGTGCTCACCATCGGTCCTGGCTTTCTTGGCCCCAAAGGCCTCTGTCTCGTCCAGGCATCTCTTGCGCGGCCCCACGGCTGGGTGGCCCGGGAACGCGCTCCGGGGGCCACCGTTCAAGGCGCCGTTCCTGTAGGGCCGGCTCAGGTGACAGTTCTGCAGGTTCAAGAGAAACTGGGCACATTCGTGGAAACCCTGGGCTTCAGCAATGTCTGCTGCCGTCAAGCCACTGGCATTTCTCAGGCTGCACGACACAAAACACGCAGTTACAGCCTGTCCGCGGCGCGCGGCTCTGCTCTGCTCCCTGACTAGCTAGCGGGTGGGGAGCGCGGCGGCCTGGCGCCAGCCTGAGTTACAGGACTGGCCCTTTGCGTGCCCGCTCGCTGGCGCTGCAGCTAACTTGCTCCCGCCATCAGTCTGCTGGCTAAGTGGGCCTGGGAGACAGCGGTGCAAACGGATTCCGAGAGGGCGCCTTCCTGGCTAACTCCCCAGATCATCCTCGCATCGGGCTGAAGGACTAAGTCTAGGCCGCTTCAGACCCGCCGGGACCGGGCTCTGCGGTCTCTCGCTGCGCATCCCCCGGGCCCCCAGCTCAGGCGGGACCGTGAGGGACGGACACGCCTGGGATTGTCCATGGCATTCACAAGGGCTTCTGAGACAGAGGCTTACCGACGGGCCAGTGCGTTAGCGCGTGACACAGTGAGTGGAGACTCAGCGGTCCCGATTAAAGGGCGCGTCAGCGGCCGGAGGGCGGACAGCCTGGGCTCGGGGCTGGCCGTGCGAGGGAGGCGCTATGGCATCGTGGGGCAGCTGAGCGGATGTTTCCTGTGAAAAGCCTCCCGGTAAGGTCGAGGAGCCACCCCGGCAGGCCCGACCTGGCCGATGTCCCTGGAAGGCGCGGCCGGCCAGAGACCGAGCGGAGGGGACGGACGGGGGGACGCAGGCCGGGGTCTGGGCAGCAGCAGCAGGCCAGCAGGGCCGCCCACCCCGGCCTCCTGCTGCACCCCACACCGCCCAGCACGCCACATGCCCACACTTCGAGGGCAGCTGCAGGAAGTGAGTGGGGCGCCAACCAGGGCTCAGGCTGGAGGCGACAGGCAGGAACTCGCGGCACTGCCGGCCCAGCCAACGGGCAGCCTGTCTCTCCATAACAGCCCTCCAAGTCGGGCCCGAGTCCAAACCCGGGTTGGTGAGGAGCAAAGGTAGGGCGATCGGGAAGCCACCAGCCACCGGCCCCAGGGCCACCGAGGTCAAGGCCACCCCTCCCCCTCTGGGCTCCTGGGGACTGTGGTTCCAGAAGTCCGCATGTCCTGTCTGCGGGCCACCCCCAGCCTCCAAGCTTTGGGATGTTCTGGTGTGCGACTCTGGGGGAAGCCGACTGTGGGCAGGGTGATGTACACCAACCACCCGGGCTTTGTGCAGACATGAGATTCAATTATGGATGCGTGATTCCCCGACGGGAAATCTCTCTAGACTGTCCAGAAATGCCTCCACTACCCCAGAACTGGAAGAGGGAATTGCCTCAAGAAACTTTAAAAAAAAAAAAAAAACCAAACAAACAGTATAGCTAAGCGAACAGATACCCAAGCTCCCCCAGGAGGAGGAAGGCCCAGTCCTGACAACCCTCCCACTCAGCTGGTGGTGCCACAACACATACGCATCGACCCCAGCCTGGGGCTTGGGGCGCCCAGACCCCCGCTGACCCGCCCTCCCTGCCACCTGCTCTGGGCCAGGGGCGGGCTTGGAAGGAGAGCTCACATGGGCCCCCCCATCTAGAACAAAGCCAGCAGCCAGCACGTGGGCAGAGCGCCCGCACACGGCGATTCTGTCTAGAACAACTAGAAGCTGGGGCAAGTTTTCACACTGCAAACGATGAGGACCGCCACCAAACTCCTGGAGAGGCCCCGTCAGTCACACCGGTCACACCGAGAGTTAGGAGGGGACTGAAGGGCCGGACCAGCTGAGCGCCCCCCACCCCACCCCCACTCGGGGTCTCCCCCGGAGCCCTCATCGGCCAACAAGCTGCAAACAGTGAGGCCATCATTCTTCACTGACCCACCCCCCACCCCGGGACCCCCAGGGCTCGGCCAGTAAGCCAGGGCTGCTTGAGACCAGCTCCTTCTGCACCCTGGGAAGCCCCCACGCCCTGCTCCTCCGAGCAGACAGTCCGGCCGCTGTGGTCGGCCGAAGGGAGTGTGTGGCAGGGTTGTGAGGGGGTCTCTGCACTGGCTCAGCCTTTGTCCTAAGACCCCCCCCCACCCCCCCGGAAACGACTTCTTACAAAGCAGACATCACCGGGACGCGAGGTGACGCAGAGCCCAGAGGGTCTGCCTGCTACCATGGATGGGAGCTGCCCGGGGGCCAGCGCTCGTGGCCACCGAGCCGGCCCAGGCCCTGGCCCAGCCTGTGAAAAGCTCCGGCCGCTGCTGCTCCCGGGGGACGTGGGGCGTGTCCGCTCGGGAAGGCTCCCAGGGTGCCCCGTGTGCCGATAGCTCCGGAGGCCGAGGGTCCACTCACAGTGTCACCGCACGCTGCAGAGAAGCCGCTGGAACCACAGCGGTTCTGCACTCTCTTTTTCAGTGAAGGAATACACACATCGGGGAACAAGCATCGTGAGGAATCAGAGTCTGAGTGGACGCCCCCCCAGGGCCTCGGGTTCAGGGGAAGAGAAGTTTGTTAATGCCATGTGACAATCGATCTACGTTTCCCGTGACTAAGGCTTCTGTTGGGGTCCTGCTCTCCACTTGGCTGCGGTTAGTTACAGATACCGAGGTCGCTATGGTACATTAGGGGGCAAGCATGCATGGCTAGTCTCTACCTGAGCTCCTAGATTAGCAGGAAAACCAATCACCGCAACAAATACCTCGACAGCACGGCTCGCGGAGAGAGGTGGCCACGCTGACCCCTCAGAGCCGTTCAGCCGTTCCTAAGGGAGTGCTCTCCCCCTCTCTACGGTGACTTGGGAAACCAAGTCAATTCGAATTATGTAGCTGGAAAACATGGACACGTGTCGTTTCTATAGGTTCAGAGTCTTCTGTGTGATTTAAAACGGGCAATGGGTCATGAGACAGGAAACGCAAAGAGGGAGCACAGAGGGGTTACAGATACATACACACAGGAGGGGGCCAGGGGCTGGGGGCCGCGGCCTGCACGCCACGGCCGTCACCGTCACCATGTCTGAGCGTGGAGCCAGCTCCCGTGAGTCAAGATTGCAATAAGAGTTTAACAGTATGGACTAAAACCATGAACTCACGATTCTCGTTACTTTAAAATTTGGTATGCTGTATTTCAAATACATTAGTAACTATTCCTAGATGGAAATAAGCAAATACAGGGAATCATTAAAAAAAAATTAAAACACGACCATATGTCCATTTGTACAGATAGAACATTAGCAAACATCTAAAAGTATTTTTGGGGTAAGGGGGCCAGGGAAATGTTTCTTTAACCATTTGGCTTCCAAACACTTAAATATTAGTGAAATTTTCTTAAACATATTCTTCCAGTAACAACAGGAAGAAACTATTTTAAAAAGTTTCTATATGGAAAATTTGGTGCCAAGCTTTCAAGTTCAACATTTCTGAGGACAGTTTTACCTTGCAAGTGAGGCTCACAAATTTTTGCCTATATTAAAATATAAGTACATCATTCAATGAGTCTAATGAAATATTTAATATCCTCCCACTGTAATTCGGCAAGGGAACATATACATATCCAGAAACCACTGGTTTTACTTGAAAGCTCTATTTACAAACGCAGTGGTCAAGCAAGCACAAAAGCCTGCCAGGGAAGGGGACACGGGCTGTCATGAGCAGTACTGCAAATTCAGGAGGGCCTGCTTTCCAGGAGGTATATCGAGGGGGGCGGCCCAGGGGGACAGAGGGCTGGCAGGCCCCAGAGGAAATCTGCATGACGTTGCCAAGGGCAAAAGTTGCAAAAGGAATCTGACACTAACAGGCACTTCTCTCAAGGACCTACCTGGAAACTTGGTTCCAGTCAGGACCAGTGGGTGAGCCAGTCCAGGTGGGTCCTGAATAGTCAGTCAAGAATGCCGAGGGGCTCCTCGATTCTCCAACAATTTCAAGCAACGTGTACTCAGCCCACGGCTGCTCTGAGCCAGGCGGGGTCAAGGGGTCTGGGAAGGGCTGGCTCCCAGGACCCGCCTGAACTGGAGGGAAGAAGGGAGCGGCCAGGAGGCAGGAGGTCAGCAGACGCTGCCCTGACGTGGCCACCAGGAAGGGCCCCTAGCTGGCATAAGGGGGGCGGGGCGGGAGGGGGTCTGACCAGACCCAGGTCCTTTATTCCTACGAGAAGCATTTTTAAAAAGCTGTTTTAGAACTCAACACGAAAACACTTTCCACTTTACCTCTCCAGAATGACAGACAAAGCAACCGAAATTGCTCTGTGTCAAATCATAAGAAAACCCAAGGTTCAAAATCTGCACCTGACAGTGTCAGTAGCAGAAAAACCTTTTAAATTATCAGCAAATGTCCAGCGTGTTTTCCTGAAACCGGACAAAGGCTGCATCTCGCTGCTACTTATTCAGTCGTTCAAAAGGAAAAGGAGGCCCGCAGTGTGCCTGGTGCCCTCCTGCCTCCAGCCCCGTGGCAGGTGGCAGAGAAGCTGATGGGCTGTGGACAGGCGGGAAACACTTCTCAGGCCCTCTGAAGCGTTAGACTGCACACAGCACTGGTGTCTATATCCAGTGGGATTTCATTTGTAGATGAGCAAAAACGAGCAAATTATAATGACTGGCATACAAGCCAGGAACTCAACCTCACATGAAAAAGAAAGCTTAGCACCAAAACTCAAAGTATCAAACAAGAGAAAGAAAAAAAAACAAAAACAAAAACAAACTCTGTCAACATACTCACGTGTGTGCTAGAAAAGGCAACAGCAGTGTTAGGCCAACCTTACCCTCGGGTGCCTACGGCGGCGTGAGCTACGCCACACGCCGGCCTGGCCCTACCCAGTGACCCAAAGAGCCAAGGCACTGGCCACTGACAGACGGAGAAGGCGAGGGACAGCAGGGCAGGAGTGAACAATACGGTTAATCATCAGCTCCCGAGGGTCCTGCCGCAGAGCCAGCCTGTTCCCGGGTGGGGGACAGATCGGCTCCCCGTGACTACAGCGTGTCACATAAAGAATGAATAATTGGGTCCACTCTGAGCCCGAAAAATAGGAGTAAAATCCCCGGGGCCCCTTGACCTGAAATACAGAGGCACCCAAGGTGCTAGGGCTACACCTGCCTCAAGATGAGCCCTGGAGGCCCTGGACAGGACCGAGCTAAGTACCACCACCCGGGACCCAAACGGCCGCTGACCAGCACACCGGACGCGGTCAGCGGGAAAAGGGGGGAGTGTCAAGAAGCAGTGAACAATGGAGATTCTCGGCAAAGCTGACGTTTTACCTAGAGGTTCAAGACTAACCCATCACGCAGACAATGGCAGCGACACTGGTTACGGGGTGCTCCCTCCAGGCCAAGGACTTAGAACCTAAGAAGGGCAGGGAGTCACCACGGGGCACGGTCTTGAGAGAGGGCAGAGCGGCACGGGGGCCATGCTCGGTCCCACGGGGCGGAAAAGAGACTCGGGGTCCTGGAACCAAGGGCACGAGTGTGAATCAAAGGTTCTCATGCTAGGACCTATTGAAAAAAGGACATAATGATAGATAGATAGATATTTAAGTATTACGCTATCCGTTCAAATGAATAAAACTAACAGTAATAAAATGTTCAGGACCAACTAGAGCTAATGTTTAGAAAAAGAAGGCATTAAAAAGGTAACTATTCATCGTTTCAGTAAATGACAAGCACTTTAATCAATCATTTCATGACTTAGAATCAAAGCTTCTGTGCTGTGGAAACTACGTCTACAATTCTGCTTTAAATAAGCCCATTGAGAATCACCTCAACGGCGTGAAGATCGTAGGCTGTATATTCGTATTAGCAATCATTTTTACATTACCTTAATCATAACTACATAGGAGGCCTCGGGTCCCCTGCAACATAAGTTACACAGGTCACAAGAATGCGGCACATGCGCGGCAGTGGATGATCCCAGCCCGCACGCAGGACTGGCCTCCACACTGACCCGAGCCGGCCGTGAGGACCCACCCCATCGAGGGGCTGCCCAGGACGGCAATGTAGGGTCCAGAGAGTGGAGAAGCAGGCAGCTGAGCCGAGTCAGTGCCCTGGCCACCTGGGTCTGGACATTCCCAATGGGAGCCACGTGCCTGTGACAGGCTTTAGGGATTATTCAAGGCACCCAGGCGGCTCTAGACCCGGCCAGGCTCACAGTATTGGGCGGCTACACAGCTCTACAGCTCACATGCAACATTCTGGGTGAAAAACACATTCGTTTTGTTAATACTGTGAACTGCAGAAAAAAAATTCATCATATAAAGCTGAAGTTGATACAAATAAATTTAGCATCTAAAATAGACTTGGGCACTAGAGCCGGCGACCGACTCGCCATGTGATCACATTCTGAGATTACTCAGTTTAAAAGTGAACACTGCCCCAGCAAACCAGAAATGACTTCTCGCTGAGCACTGGGTGCCAGCCAAGACACGCGAATCTGATGGTGCCGGTCCCCAGGCAAGGGGGAACGCTAGAGACTTCTCTCTTATGTGGAGCTTAATCATCAACAGCCTAAACCCTGGCGTCTGACATGGGTCTCCCTAATCCCCACATCTGCTAGAGATGAGGAGAGACTCAGCCGGTGTTGGCTGCTGCGGCCCTCCGGGAGGAGTCGCCTGCCCAGGCCCCATGACTGGCCACCCATGGTCCCAGCCCAGAGAGCTCTCGAGGCTTCAGAGGGGCTGAGACCTTCGGGCCCACCTGGAGGTGGTCAGCAGCCACCCCCCAGCACCGGGCCCACACGAGCACTATGCCTGAACATAGCCCATCACCCCAGCTCTGGGGGGAATCAGGGAGACACTTACTCGATCCTTGCCCCGTTGGCCGCGAGGGCGCCCACGCAGTCCAGGCTCCCGGAGCGAGCGGCCTTGTGGACCGGAGTCTCGCCCTCACAGTCCTGGAACCAAACAAGCACACACCGCAAGTCAGCCGGGCCAGAGGGCACGCACCACGGGGAGCACGTCCAACCCCAGACGGGGCCCTGGCACTGATGGCGTGGCCCAGAGGGAACTGGTTACCCCGCCCTTGCCCAGCCAGTGGGAGTGGGAACGGCCACAGAGGCACAGGAGACAGGACGGGGACAGAGCTCCTCCTCAGGAACGCTGTAGAGCATGGGCAGCGGCTCGGAAATCGGTCCGGGCCAGGTCTTGGCCTGAACGTGCTGCTACAAGTGCCTCAAGTGATCAGCCCCCGGGAAGTTCAAATCAGAGAGGGACAAGGCTGGTCAAGAGTGGTCAGTAGGAATGCTGGTGCCACCAGGACCGGCTCTCCCCTTCGAGAGAGAAACAGGGCCCGCAGGAGGTGGCCGAGCTCAGGGTCAGGAGAGCAGAAAGCTGTCCCCGAGGGTCACTCAGGGCCAGACGCTGCGGAGGGCGCCCCAGGGAAAATCCCTATGGGAGACTCAACCCAAACAGCCCGGAGAGATGGATGAGCTGGGCCGCTGACAGGGACAGCCTGGCAGGTGAACAGGTGAAGACAGGCGCAGGAGGCGTGTCTGTGAAACCCCCGGCCGGCTGGGCGGCACCAGCTCCCAAACACCCTCCGCCAGCGCCGGGAGTGGAGGGGGCAGGAGAGATGGCAGCGGAGGGGCTGGAGAGACCATTCATCAAGCCTGGAAAGCTGCGCGGGTGTGGGGCAGCCCCAGCTTCATTCTGTGTTTGAGGAAACGGAGGACCAGTGCCTCTCCGAGGACTCGGGCTTGCAAGTAAAACCCATCCCAACCCCCAGAAAAGCGGCAACAGGCGAGGCAGGAAGTAAAATCCCACCCGAGTGCCAGGAAGAGCACAGGGGTGGGGCAGGGAGGGCTGGCAAAGCTCCTCGTGTGTGTGTCTCAGGGGCGTCACGCCTCACTGTAGGGCAGGGCCCCCAAGGGCGCACGCGCGCGCGGGAGCTTTTCAAGGGTGGCACATTTGAGGCCAGTGGCTCACGCTGCAAAAATACCTAACGGCTAAGAACATGATTCCAGAACCGCCGTTGCCCAGCTCTGACGAATCAAGTGGAGAGCCGCCAGGATCGACGGATGAGTCACCTTGAATTCCAACAAAGGAAAAAGCCTCGTTTGTAATCGAGTCACAAGAAACTAAAGGCAGCCGCCAGCGCCAGCGCCAGCAAAACCCCCGGCAGGGACGGGGAAGGCGCCGGAAACACAGCAACCACAGCATCAAAGCACTTTCCCTGCCAACTGCCACTCCCCCTGGGCAGCGCCTGGCAGTGCTGGCAGGGCAGCCTCGGTGCCCCCAGGGAATGGGAAAGAGCCGGCACGCCCGAGGCTGGAAAACAGGCGAGGAACAGGCGAAAACGAAGTATCGCTCAGCATCGGTGCCAGAGTGGGCTACCGCAAAACACAAACCCCGCTCCAAACGGGGGCAGCAGTCACCAAGCGCGAAAGGAAGACGCGTCGTCTGCTCTGCAGGCCTTTGCGAGGGAGGAAGCGAGCCCACGGCTGGGCAGGGCTGCCCCGGGTGGGCAAGTCCCGCTAACCCCAGTCAGCGGGGTAAGAGTTGAGGGGACACTAGCGCAGGTGACCACGGGTGACGACCAGAGTCACCACCACGAGGCAGAGGCCGGGCCAGGGAAAACCCAACCGCAGACCCCAAAGAGTTTCTGCAGCCCACTTGGCTCCGGCCGCTCGCCCAGCAGCTGGGGCTTTCCCAGTGTCCAGCCTGCCAGGAGGGGCCGGCACCCACCCCGCCCCGCCCCCAGCCAGGACGGTCCCGCCGCGGCGACTCACCGGCTGGTCAACGCTGGCTCCGGCCTGGATCAGCCACAGCAGGCACTGGGGGTGGCCCCCGAACGCGGCGATGTGCGCCGGGGTCTGGGCGTAGCGCGAGGTGGACGTGTCCAGCGTGGCTCCGGCCTGCACCAGCTGGACCAAGCACTCCAGCTGCGGGGACAGCGGGAGGGGAGGCGTGAGGGGGGGGGCGCCAGGGCCCGGCCCCCTCGGGCAGCGGTGCGGGGTCAGGGGCACGGGAAACGCTCCCCCGGCCCTAACCACCCGAACTTCGCGTCCGAGCGGACGGCCGGAGGGCGGCCCCGGGCCCCGCGGACGCCCGAGCATCGCGGGGGCTACAGAGGGTGGCCCGGGGCCGCGCCCGGCCAGGTCCCGGTTCGGGTACGCTCCGGTCCCGCACAGCGCGCCCGTTAGAAAGCGCCGCACGTGCGCCCGGGCTCGGGGCGCCCGCCGCTTCCGCCCCGCCTTCCCGGCAGGCCCCGCGCCGCAAACATGGCGCCTTAAAGCGCCCGCGCCCACCTTGCCGAAGTGCGCGGCCCAGTGCACGGGCGTCCAGCCGTAGAAGGAGTCCTCGGCGGCCAGGTGGGCGCGCGGCGCCTGCCGCAGCAGCGAGCAGAGCGCGGCCACGTCCCCGTCGCGGCAGGCGCGGTGCAGCGGGAAGCGCAGCGACAGCAGCTCCTCGCTGGAGAAACCGGCCTCCACGCCCGAGCCCGTCCCGGCCGCCGACATGGTTTGGGCCGAGAGGACGCGCCGCGAGGACCCGCTAGGCCGCCGCCGCCGCCGCCGCCGCCGCCGCCGCCGCCCGAGCACAAAGAAGTCGGAGCAGCGCCGCCGCCGCGTCCCGCCGGCTGCCGAGCGAAGGTATCATTCCGGCCCCATGGCTTTTATTTTGTGCTTACCAATTCCTGTCCTAAGCTACCCCCTAGGCAAATGCAAACCACTCCTGTATTTTTAAAATGTTCTGATTCATTAAGAAACAACTTTGTTTTAGAAAGCACAGTACAGTATTAAATATCTCCATTGTGTGTAAAGCTTTGTTAGAAGAGCTCAAAGATGCTCTTACATTGGCTACAAAGAAAAACTTCTGAAACTAAACTACAGTGATAATGAATAGAGTTTGACAAAGAACTAACAAAAAGGAGGTTTTGTTTTTTCTCAAAAATGTGACAGTGATTGCAGCACTTTTTACAATAGCCAGAATCTGGAAAAAACCTGAGTGCCCGAGAACAGATGACTG
>JAOXYA010000041.1:52827991-52845695 GCA_028565675.1 Sorex palustris | reverse complement strand
GAGAGGGGCGGAGGAATCGAACTCGGGTCAGCCATGTTGGCTGCGTGCAAGGCAAACGCCCTACCGCTGTGCTATTGAGTCTGCGTGCATGCACTGCTCGGCTCTGGGACCCGCTCAGCAGCCTTGTCTGGCAGTTTCTCCATCAGGGTTTTCTTCCTGTCCCTCTGGGGCTCCAGTGATTCTGACGCGACTGGCTTCATCCTGGCTTTCTCTTCCGTCTGTTGGTTCCTTCTGGGGCTCTTCTCCGTTTCCTGCGGTTCCTGGCTGTCTGCACCTCCCTTGAGCTCCCTGGTTCTGCCCTTGCGGCCGTTGCTCTGCTGGGGCCTTCCGCTGCTTTCGTTTCCCCAACCAGGATTTCTAGGGCTGCCATTTCCGCCTGTGTTTTCATTGCATGCTCTCACTTCTGCCCTCATGTCCTCTTGTGTTTTACCCGCAGTGCGTCCCATTCCTTCTTTGAACCCTTGGCGCACAGCCCCTTCTGCGTTCCTTGTCTGAGGGGTTGTGTGGCGCGTTGTCAATGCTTGGCTCTTGGGGCTGGCGGCTTCCCCCAGCCTGGTGAGTTTCTGTGCGCCCTGTGCGTTTGTCGTTTTTCCCTGGGTGTTGTGTTTTGGCCCCTGCAGTGGGGCTGTCTTTGTGTGTTACTGTGGGTTACGGAGAGGTAAAGAAAGTGAGGCCTGGACTGGCTAGCACCTCAGGTGAGGGGTGTAGGTGAATGAGGTAACTTCTTCACACGAACACTATCGCGGCTCGCGGATTTGGGGTTAGAGGCTTCAAAGGTTTGCTGGGAGGGGTGGAGCGGGCAGCGATGCTGGGGGTCCTCACACCTGGTTCGAGAAGTTAGACTGGTACGTTGAGGGCGATGGCTGGGCAGGCAGTTCCCAGACGAGGTGCTGGTTGGGGGCTGGGGTTCAGACTTAGCGGTGTGGGACCTCCTGCACCATTGCCGTGGTGCTCAGGGGCCCTGGATCGGGCCGGCACTGCTGCGCCTGGCGAGGGTCTCCATCCTAGCAGACCCAGGCCCTCCCCGTGGGGCTCTGGGTACCCACACTATGGGCCCAGCCCGCTGGGAACGTGACCTCTTCCTGGTGACCCCACCTGAGTCACGCCTGTTGGGGTCAGGGGTGAATGCCTGCTCTCGCAGCCCAAGGCCAGGGGCACCGGGCCCCCGGGAGCGGAGCAGGGTGGGTGTCCACGTGCCATAGCTTTGGTGCCACTGCCCTGCAGCGCTGCCGGTCAGTGAGCAGGACTAGCCGGGGCCAGTCCTGGTGTCCCTGCAACACCCAGCAGCCTCAGGACGGTGCCCAGGCACCTGCTGCCCCGGAAGGAAGGCCCCGGGAGCAGGGGTGGGGGTACGTGGATCAGGTGGCGCCTACTTCTAGAAGAGTCTGTGGAGGGTGTGGGGTGCCCCAGGGGTGTGGCAGCCTCGTGGCCTTGGGCGCTCGGCGTTGAGAAAGTAGACCTGGGTGGGGAGCCGCAGACCACGGCGTGGGTGCCACCCCTGCCCCGGCCACCTTGCTCAGCACTTGGCAGTGCCCTGTCAGTGCCCGGGACCTGCTCCCGGCTTGGTGCTTAGGTGCCCGCCAGTGGCGCTGGGCTGGGCTGGCTGCGGGCCCCACCCTTTTCCTTTTGGGGCCCAGGTGTGTGGGTCCCACGGCTGCTGCTCCTGGCTCCCCACTGGCACCTCCCACACCCCGTCCTGGGGGACTGCTGGGCACCGGCCTCTGCCTCGGCCCTGCCCTGCATGCCTGCACGAGAGCTTATCTGCACGTGTGTGCATGTGTACCTGCGTGTGCGCATCTGCGTGTGTGCATGGGCACCTGCAAGTGTGTGCGTGCATCAGGATGCGTGTGCGCGTTTACGTGTATGTATGTGCATGCCTGTCTGTGAGCTCACACATGCACATGCACACGCATGTGTGCTTGCTTGCCTGGCACCCCCCCAGAGGTGGGACTGTGGTCAGATGGTCTGAGTCAGCCCCGTTCTGTCACTGTTGGGGCCTGGCGTGCTGGTTTGTGGGAGCAACAGGCCGGCAGTGTTTCCTGGGTGAGGAAGGGGCGGGGCCTCCTGGGGGTCTCCCATGTCCCCAGCAATGGAGCGTCTACCCAGGACGGGCGTGAGGACACTGTCAGGAGCCAGGTCCTGGCTAGCAGAGGGACGGGACAAAAGCGTATTTTCAAATGCTGTGAGCCACACTGCAGAAGTGTGTGCAAAGTAACGCTTTCTCGGATCGAAAATAGCCCTCCAGGAGCCTGGCAGAGAGTCGGAACGTTCCAGCTGCAGTGAGTCAGGGCGGGATGACTGGCCCCCGGCCCGTGAAGTCTGGAGGGTGGGGGAGCATCTCCACTTCCCCGTGGCCCGGGGTCCGGCCTGCACCCTCCCTGCCGAGGGCACGGGGAAAGGACAGCAGCGGCTGGGGAGGGATCCTGCCTCTGTGCCCTGTCATGGACAGAGATTGGCGCCGCTTCCGGCAGCGGCGGGGTCAGGGACAGGTGCCGGTGACCGACCGGCGGGCAGTGGGGCTGCGCCGCTGATGCCTCTGGACTCGGTTTCCCATGAAGGCCGTGTGGGCGGGGATGGTCGCGGGCACTCCCGGGGCAGGTGACCTATGTCTGCCCGTCTGCCCGTGCGGGCCATGGGCTCTGCTGCTGCCCCCTGGCCCCACCCCCGCTTCCTGGAGTGCGCCGGGGGCGGCGGCTTTGGAACAACAGGAAGTGTGGCTTCCCGTCCCTGGTGGCCACTCATCCTCCAGGCCCGGCTTGGCGCTGCCACCATGAAGGTGAGTGCGCTCGGCCGTGCCCTCTCTGGGGGGTCTGGACCCTCATTTTCTAGCTCAGTCAGAAGCGGGAGCCAGAGGGCCGAGGGGGCCGATGAGGCTTGAGTCCTTTAACCCCCGGTGATGCGGACGATGGCTGGCTGGGGCTCAGGGCTCGGGTCTGGGCAGGCTGGGCAGTCCCCGCAGGACGGGCCTCGCTCAGTGTCCCCTGACTGCCTGGGGTGTGCGTGCAGGGGATGCTGGACCTTGGACTCGTGACCTCGGATGGCCACCCGCTGCCCTGGCATTCAGCCCCGGGTCGGCCGGCTCTTGGTTCTGCCCCACCCCCGCAACGTCCAGGGAGCGGCTGGGGGTCGGCTGTGTTCCTATCCCTGTGCCTGTCCCCGCCCGGGTCCCGCGTGCGGACCCTCAGCGCCCAGCGCCCAGCACCCACAGTCAGGGTGTCTGCCCTGGTGAACGTGCGTGGGCTCTGGACTCACCGTCTGCTCCTGTGCAGCCACGAGCTCTGGCCAGGCCTCTGCTGACGCAGCTTGTGGGATTGTGTCTTTCAGACGTTCGATGCCAATGACCTGTACCAGGGGCAGAACTTTAACAAGGTTCTCAGTTCCTTAGTGACCCTCAATAAAGTCACTGCAGGTAAGTGGGGGGTGGGGGGGTGCGGCTTGGGTGCCCCGTGCTGGACACAGGAGCTGGTCACTGGGCTGTGTCCACCTGCATGCACAGCCGGTCTGGTGGGCCTCCTTCCCTACTGTGGGCGAGACAGACCTCCGTGGGGGGCGTGGCCTTTCTTCCCCAGGGCAGGGGCGGGCACTAAGGGTCCCGGTGTGAGCGCTGTCTGCCTGCCGTCGGGGGCGTGGGGCCTGTGTGCGAGGACAGACCGTCTCTGTTCGCCGCATGAAAGGCGCTTTGTGGCCGTGTCCCGGCTCACGCCGCCCCACCTTCACAGACATCGGCCTGGGGAGTGACTCGGTGTGCGCCCGGCCCTCAGCCCACCGCATCAAGTCCTTTGACTCCCTGGGCTCACAGCCCCCGCACAGCCGGACTTCCCGACTCTTCCAGGGCCAGTACCGCAGCTTGGTGAGTCTGGGGGTGCTGGCGGGAGATGCTGGCGCCGCGGGTGCTGCATCGGCCCTGGCTGTGCCAGGCGCTGTTGGAGAGCTGGCTCGGCCTTGCCCGGGCTGCGCCCACTCTGCTGTTGGTGCACAGGGAGGAGGGACTGTTGGAGGAGGGTCCCCCCGGTCTCCCCGGGGCATGGCTGTCACTGAGCTCTGAGAGTGACTGTGGGCACCGGGTACGGGGGTGGGAGTGGCCAGTCTTCTTTGGCTGGGATCTGTGTCTGGGGTATGACCCTGAGCCTTGTCTGTCTGGCTGCATGTGCCACCCGGGTCAGGGAGCCTGGTGCTCTGCGGGGGAGGGACCGGGCCCCGCCCCTACACACGCTCATGCAGGGCCGGCCTGTGTCTGCCGGACGCTGGTGATGGGTGTGTCTGCTTCGCCAAGGGATGGGCCACCCGGGAAGCATCGCATCCTCCCAGGGTGGGGCGCGGGATGCTGGGAGGGGACATGCCCGCCCGTCTGGGGTGCTTGCCACAACCTGCGGGAGGAGCGCTCCCCTGCGAGTCTGTGTCTGGTGTGTTTGCTTCTGCGTGTCTGTCTGTGTTTCTGCTGTGTGTCTGTCTTTGCATGTTCAGAGCCTACTGCTGAGTATTTCTTATTTTTGCTTATTTGTCTTGTGTCTTTGTGTTCACGAGTGTGTGCTTGTGCGCATGTCTGTGTGTGTGTATTGTGTGTCGTTGTGTTCATGTCTTTATGTCTGTGCATGTATGTGTCTCAAATGTGTCTGCATGTCTTAAGTGTGTCTATGTATAAGTCTCTGCGTCTGCTTATCTGTGTACTTGTGTGTCTGTGCATGTCTGCTGTATGTGTGTCTGTGTGCAAGTATGTTAGTTTGAGTGCATATTAGTGTGTGTGCAGATGCGCACATGTGTGCGTGTCTGTGTGTATGTCTTTGTGTGTGTTTGCGTGTGTCTGCATGTCTGTGTGTGTGCATTTCTGTGTGTCTGTGTTGTGTGTGTCTGTGTGCATGTGTGTGTGCGTGTCTCTGTGTGTGTTTGTGTGTGCGAGTGTTCAGCTTGCCCTAGTGTGCTTGTGTGCCCCCGCTGTCCTGGGGAGGCTGGTGTGGTGGCAGGCGCGGGTGGGCCGTGGGGCCCCTCCACTTTGTGTGTGTGGCAGGGCCCCTCAAATGCCCCTGCTGAGCTTTGAGGAGCCGCTGGCTGGCCTGTGCCCATCTGCTCGGGCCCCAGGACTCCCTTCCTGCCCGGTGCAGCTGTTGGCCGCCATGTTTGTCCGAGGCGGATGCTGGGAGCTTCCTGCAGGTCTCCACATATTGTCAGCTCCTTGCTGGGGGGCGCTTCTTCCTTACTCCAGGCCTGGAGCCCAGTTGGTCCTTGTCTGCCGCCTAGAGGGGTCTGTGGGGCACAGGCGGCCACTGCGGGGTGGGGTTGGGGGGCCTCCGGCTGCTGGGTGTGTCCTGGAGCTGGTCAGGTGGTTAGAGAATAAGCTCCTGACTGATGGGGTGGTGAGTGTGCGGCTCTGGGCGGGGCAGGAATGCCGTGTCCTCTGGGCAGCTGCCTGCTGTCAGCAGTGTCCAGGTACAGACTGCGAGGTTGTGGCCTTCTGTCCCCTGGGGTTCTGCTGCTCTCTGAGACCCTGGGAGCGTGACAGAGGCAGGCTTGGCCCACAGCCTCCCAGGGTACGACGGCAGAGCCCTCTGTAGGGGCAGCTGGCCTACCCACCGTGCTCAGAGCTCGGGCCTGTCACCTGTTGCTCCTGCTCCTCCTCCCCCTCCCCCTCCTCTGCGACTGGTCCTGCAGTCCTGGGCGTGCAGGCCTTTATCCCCTGCTCCCGCCATGCTCCCGCGTGCCTATGTGTGTGCCTGTGCAAGTTCCTGTGTGCGCATGCATGTCCACTCACGTGTGCCTGTTTTACTGCCTGTGTGCCCGCATGTGCCGGGGCCGCCTGTCACTGGCTGACGCCGCGGCCTTTTTCTCCCCACAGGACATGAGCGAGGCCGGTGGCAGCCAGCTGGTCGTGAGAGCCAAGTTCAGCTTCCAGCAGACCAACGAGGACGAGCTGTCCTTCTCCAAGGGGGATGTCATCCACGTCACGCGTGTGGAGGAAGGAGGCTGGTGGGAGGGCACGCACGGTGGTCGCACCGGCTGGTTCCCCAGCAACTACGTGCGCGAGGTCAAGCCGAGCGGTGAGCGCCGCTGGTGCGGGTGTCGGGCCCCGGGGTGGGCCTGTGGGGGCGGGTGTCGGGGCCTGGGAGCGACCCCTCAGTTTCTGGTCTGGGGTGTGCGGCCGGGGGAAGCTCGGGCACGAGGCGGCTACGTGGTGGAGTGGAAGGGTGGCGGTCAGTGTCATTGGCTACCCGGGATGATGTAGCCTTGCCTCTGTGCCGCTGAGCACCGGGTGTGGGTCCACGTGGGGCCTGTCTGGGACCTGGAGGGCCACGGGCCACGGCCGCAGCCCGAGCATCTGCTTTTCTCTCTTTGGGGCTGTCCTGTGGAGCTCGGGTCACTGTATCGGTCACTGTCAGGATTGGCTCAGGGTCCTGCACACAACACTACTGCTGTCCGGTCCACGAGCACCCCCGCCCCCAAGTTATCGGGGTCTGTGAGACCTCCCCACCTGAAGGACACTCCCAGAGCTCAGCTGGCCCTTGGGGGCCAGAAGTCTCCCAGGATGTTCTGACTGGTTTGAGAGGAGCCCTGGGGCGATACCCCAGCAATATGCAGCCATTGGGACCAGGTGGCCCCTTGCGGGGCCCAGTTAGCTGCTCCCTGGGCCCGAAAGTGGCCACAGCCACTCTGCAGAGGCACCCATGTGGCACCAGGGGCTTACCCCTGCAGCTCCACGTCTCCGGATGCACTGTCCGCTCCGCAGCCCCGTGCCCACCATCTGTCCATCTGCCCGCCCCACAGCCCCATATCTACATCCCGTCCATCTGTCCACCTGAGAACCCCATATCCACTGTTCCCCCAGCAACCCCATGTGTCCTGTGTGTCCGTCTGTCCACCCAGCAATCTTGTATTTACTGTCCGTCTGTCTGTCCACCCGGTAACCCCATGTGCACTGTCTGTCCACCCAGCAGCTCCCTATCTACTATTTTTCCGTCTGTCTACCTGGCAACCCTGTATCTTCCGTCTGTCCATCTCTTCATCCTGCAGTCTCATCCCACTCATCTGTCCATCTGTCAACATGTCTGCCTGTTGATTTGTATCCCCTCGTCCATCTGTCTGGCAGTCCCTCATTCATCCATCCATCTGTTCATCCATCCATGTGAATATCCCCAGTAGGTAGGGCCATCCCTCCTCCCCCAAAGCAGTGATTCTTGCGGCTAGACACACACACACACACACACACACACACACACATGAATACACACACGCATGAACACACACACGCACAAACACACACATGCTCTCCCCCAGACCGGGCTATCTGCCCACCCTCAGAGAATTTCCGGCGGTTAGACGCACACATATGCGCGTGCACACACACATGGATACATACACGCACGCTCTTCCCTAGACAGATAGCAGATAGCCCACCCTCAGAGCATTCCTAGCGGTCAGATACACACATGCACACATACACACACATGGATACACACATACACGCACACTCTCCCTTAGACAGGGCTGTCCGCCCAACCTCAGAGCAGCAGTCCCTGTGGTAGATGCACGCCTGTCCATGCGCCCATGCAGACGGCCATCCTGCCGCATCGCGTCTGAGTGGTGGCTCCCGTGGAGGCACGTGTGCTAAGACCCACTGTTCCGAGTCTATGGCCACGTGGCCAATGCCGGGGGGTGTCTCTGGGTGTGAGGGCTGTGGGCAGAGTGCTGGGCATTCGGTGGCTGTCTCACACCTATCTTTTTGGGTGACCGTCTGGCCCGTGGGTCCTACAGGGTGTCCTGTCTCCGTGATGGCCACCACCTCCCAGTTTCAGCCTGCTGCGGGGTAGGGGGTGGGGTGGTCCCCCTGCTGGGGTGCCTCCTTCGTGCCCTGGGGGTTGGCGTAGTGGGGTGTCCTGGCGTCCAGGGTGAAGGTGGCCTTTTTGTTCCAGAAAAGCCCGTGTCGCCCAAGTCCGGGTCCCTGAAGAGCCCCCCCAAAGGCTTTGACACAACCGCCATTAACAAAAGCTATTACAACGTGGTGAGTAGCCTGAGCCGTGTGGCGCTGTGATGCCTCTGTCCGTGCCCTCTCCGGCCGCGCCAGCCGCCCTCGGCACTTGGGTCTGTCCCTGCCCTTCCCACCATCCCCGTGTGCCCGAGCAGAGAGGCTGGGGGCCAGAGAGCCGCGCCTGAGCAACGTCTGGTGCTGTCGTGGGGCAGCATCGGCCCTTTGGTCTTTGTATGGAGCTTTCGATTCTGGCCCGTCCCTGCAGGGCGGGGGCTCGCAGATAGCTGCGCGCAGGGCACATCCCCGGTGTCAAGACGGTGAGCCCGGTCACTGCGCTGCCTTGAGCGGGGCAGGTGGCAGGATCGAGACGTGCCTGGGTGTGGGCGCCTTCCTCACTGCCTCACTGCTCTGCCTCTTGGCCTGTGCCTGGCTCTCGGTGCCCGTAGCAGGCAGCAGCGGGGCGTGCTTGTCCCTTGGGAAATCAGCGGGGCCTGCGGTGCCGGCCGGGTGACAGCCGGGAGGCCCTTCCATCCCCACTCGGGGCCCCGCCCCTCACGCCCTGCTTCCTGCAGCCCATCCCCTTCTCAGCCCCCATTGCCCCCTTCCCCACGGCTCCACCTGTGCCTCCAACTCTGCCTCCTCAGTTTCCCCCTGAGCCCACGTGCTGGCTTCAGCTTAGCACCCAGGGCAGAAATACAGAGACTCGGCTGTGAGGGGGTGGAGAGCTCGGGGTGCTGCCTGGGGTCACGGGGGCACTCAGCCGTGAGGGTGCTAGCTGGGGGCTGCAGCGGATGCCGCCGGGCTGGCCGGCACCCGTGGCTGTGCTGCATGTGCCAAAGCCGCGTGTGGGTGGGACGCGAGGGTGCTGAGCTGCTCTCTGCCAAGTCAGCGGCTGTCTTGGCCAAGGGCGTCCCCCGCCTGGCAGGTCGCCCAGAGCGAGATTCCCTGAGGTTGTTCGTGAGACGCGAGGTGGCCCCGAGGCCCCGGGGCAGGTGCCCAGCGGCGTGGTGGGCTGGAAGGGGCCAGCCTCGGGGACGGCGATGGTCTCCGCCTGGCTGCCTCCCCGGGCCAGCCCCCGAGGGGTGCGTCCTGCCCCCGTGGCCTGGGGCTCCCGGGTGCCAGGCCGTGCCGTCAGCCGTGGGCCCGTGCTCTCTCTGAGCGGCCCATTGTTGGCTGCTCCTGACGCGGCCGGGCGCGCTCACCCATGGGAGCCTGCAGCAGCCGGAGCCGGCGCCCGGGGAGAAGGGCCAGGCAGGTGAGGGCCGTGCCCACCGCCAGGTGGGCAGGTGTGGGTGGCCTTCCTCACTGTCACCTGGCTCCTGGCATGTCGGTGGGGGTGTCCTGGAAGGAAGCCGGCTTCACGCCATCCGCCCGGTTTCCCCGCCAGGGTGGCTGGGGGCCCCTTCCTCCGCGCCGTGTGAATCGGCCCATTCATGGCCGGCGCTCAGGAGTCGGAGGGGACCCGAGGGGACCATCATGCCGTAGAGCATGTCCGGGAGGGCTGGGTGGGCCCCCAGCTCTGCGGGCGCCCACAGGGTGTGATCCACTGTCTGCTACCCAGCCCCGGCTGTGGGGGAGGTGCAGTGTCGCTCTGTTGGTGCCTGCCGGAGCAGGCCTCAGACCCGAGTTCGCCAGCCCCTAGAACCCGTCTCTCTCCTCTGGGCCTTTCCCAGGCACCAGCCTGGCCAGCTGTCCCCCCGAGCAGGAGGGCGCCTTCGGTCTGGGGGCTGGTGCCCAGAGGTGCTGCTGTGCAGGGCCTGGCGGCCCCCACTCAGTGCTTTCCCCTCAGGCCGCCTGCCAAGCTGGTGTGTATCGCACTGCCCCGTCCCCTGCTGTGTGCGTGCGTGTGTGCATGTGTATGTGTGTGTGTGCGCGCGCGCACACGCGTGCAGAGAGGAGATGGACCGGCCTGGGCTTCCCTGTTGCACCTGCACCTGTGTGTGGCCCTTGTTGCCCGTTCTAGGGCCCTCGGGCAGTGGGTGACTTGGTGGGACCCGCGCGGCAGGGCAGGGTGGAGCTGATGACTCTGCCGGAGGAGGGTCTGAGAGGGCTGCGCCACAGCTGTGTCTTTCTGCTGTAGGTGCTACAGAATATTCTGGAAACAGAGAATGAATATTCTAAGGAACTTCAAACCGTGCTCGCCACCTACCTGCGGCCACTGCAGAACAGTGAGAAGTGAGTGAGGGGCAGCGGGGGCGCTCGGGGCTGTGGGGGGCGGGGCGGAGCGGGCCGCCCGGCTCACGGTCTCCTCCCCAGGTTGAGTCCGGCCAACATGTCTGCCCTGACGGGGAACCTGGAGGAGATCTCTGCCTTCCAGCTGCTGCTGGTCCAGTCCCTGGAGGAGTGCACCAAGTGAGTGGGCCGCGATGCATGCACATGCGTGTGTATACGTGTCTGCCATGTGTGTATGTGTGCGTGTGTGTGCACATGTGTGCATGCGTGTGTGTATGTGTCTGTGTGCATGTGTGCGTGTGTGTTCACCGGGATGAGCCCACCTGTCCTGAGCGGTGCTGGACACGGCCCCCGCCGGCTCTCGCCCTTGCCGGGGCAGCCGCTCGGGCTCAGGGTCTCGGGGTGCGGGGGGAGGGCGGTACCAGTCACCCCCACGTGGGGGCTGTGTGCTGGCTCCTGTGCAGGGAGGGCTTCAGCATGGTAGACGATGTCCTCGTCCCCACTCTGGCACAGGTGCTCCCTGTCAGGTCCAGGCCGGGGCCTGTGTGTGTGAGTGCTGAGGCAGTGGGTGGGCCCAGGTCCTCGGGCCCCCAAGGCAGGGCAGGGGCAGGACTGGGCCGGGCAGTGCTTGGGGGCTATCCTCAGACTTCTGGTGCTGGGAGACAGGCATGTCTGTTCCTGGCCCGTGAGCAGCTGTGTGGGAGCAGGCCCCACACACGTCTGTTCCTCCTGAGCTGCAGCCGACCGGTGTGAGCAGGCTCCGGCCTGAGTCCCAGCAGGGAGAGCTGAGGGGGCAGGAAGGCGAAGGGAAGGGGGGGGGCGGGAGCACCAAACCCCCAGGTCAGATGTGCCTGAGACTCCGAAGAGTGCTCCCTGGGGCCTGCATGTGCTCCCGCCTGGGGCTCTCCGTGCTCCCTCCCTTGCGTCTCACCTAGCTCCCTGCCCGTCCTTGTGCCGTAGGTCACCTGAAGCGCAGCAGAGGGTTGGCGGCTGCTTCCTGAGCCTGATGCCACAGATGAAGACCTTGTACCTCACGTACTGTGCCAACCACCCGTCCGCAGTGAACGTTCTCACGGAGCACAGGTGCGTCACCTGCAGCTCGCCCTGGGACCCCGGGTGCCTGGCCACAGCGCTCCCGCAGGTGAAGGGGAGACGCTGTCCTGGGCAGGCAGGTGCCCCCGTGGCCTGTCCGGGCGCTGCGCGTCCCTGGGGTGTGCTGCCTGGGCCGTGCTGGATGCCCCTGGGTCATGCCTCACTCGAGATGGGGGCATCACCCCCTTGTTTCTGGCAGACTCAGGTGACGCACGGGCTGATGGTCTCGGCGCTCGGGCCCTGGCCACACCTCACATCAGCTGTACAGGCCACTGTCGGAGCCGTGCCGGCTCTCCCTGCCCGCAGCATGGTGGCCATGCTTCAGTGTCCCCGTATTCGCAGCCCCACAGCCGCTTCATGCAGCACTGCCTCATGCTGAGGGCCCTCAGGTCTGGGAGCCCCAGGCCGACCTGACCCTGCAGCTTACAGCCCAGCAGGGGGCAGTGGGGTGGGGCGGTGCCCGCTGCCCGAGAGCGGAGAGGAACTGCACAGGGTCAGACATACACACGGCCCTGTGTGTGGAGACGCGGGCAAGTGGGAAAGACGTGTGGGGCCCAAGAGGTAGCCTGCTTGCCCGGCACGTGGTCCACCTCATTGCTGTTCCTGGCGTCACAGTGCTGTTCTGAGTTGGGTAAGCATGGACAGAGAGGCAGGAGTGAGCTCCCAGCACAGAGCCGGGAGGCAGCCCCAGCAGAGCTGTTATTGATGCCTGAGCACAGAGCCAGGAGTGATTTCTGCTCACTGCCAGGTCTGACCCTCTCACACACACACACACACACACACACACACACACACACACACTCACACTCACAGTCATTCATGCACGCATGTGCACACACACATGTGCATGACGGCAACTGTTGTGGCTCTGCATCTGAGCTCATGGCAGCACGAGGGGACCCTGAGGTGTGCAGTGATGAGGAAGCTTCTTCCGTGCCCTTCCTGCTGCCCACGTGCCCCTCACGCTGCCCTGTCAGGTTCTGGGACATTTGGTCCCTTCAGTGCTCGCAGATCCCCGGTCCGTGTCGGCGCTGTTCTGCAGGAGCCTGTTGGCGGAGCCTGCGCTGGCGTGTAGGGCCGGGGCCGCGGGCCTTGGCGTACTCTGCGCTGGGGGTGCTGGCAGGTACAGGATGCTCACGCGTCCCCCTTTCTCCCATGCAGTGAGGAGCTGGGGGAGTTCATGGAGCTGGCGGGGGCCAGCAGCCCCGGGATCCTGGTGCTGACCACCGGCCTGAGCAAGCCCTTCATGCGCCTGGACAAGTACCCGGCGCTGCTCAAAGAGCTCGAGAGACACATGGAGGTACTGGCTCCGGGGCGTGCTTGCTCAGAGCTGAATCTGGGTGCCTGTGGGTGTCGCGGGGGCGGGGGGGGGCGGTCAGCTGATACACACAGGCCACTGCCTTGGCCTCGGGCTCTGGGGTGTGCGCATGTGTGTGAGTCTGGGGAGGGGCAGGCTTGTGTACGCGAGGGCATGACACGTGTACGCACACATGACTGTTTCATTGTGGGCACCCTGGATGCTGGTGTGTGTCATGAACATGATGCACGTTGATTTGTGTGTGCACTCGATGCCAGCCTGTGTTGCTTGTGTGAGTGCACATGTGTATGTGTGCACAGGCAGGCTGGATTTGTGGGTACCTGTTGGTGAGCAGGTATGGAGCACGTGTATTTGGGACTAGGTTCGTGTGTGGATGCCGTGGGAGTGTACATGTTGGGGGTGTCTTTTGTCTGGATGCCTGTATGTCAAGCATGTGTGTGAGCATGTTGGGGAGAGCGCAGGGCTGTGTGCAGCCATGTGTACGTAGGCGTCTGTGTGTGCACGATCGGGGCTGTGCACCGGTGTGCGTGCAGGTGGCCTGTAGCTGTGTGTACATGTGGGTCTGTATAGAGATGTGTATCTGCATGGGGGTGTGTAGGCATACGTACACATGGGGGGTGTACAGGCATGTACTCTGGGGGGGTGTATAGACATGTGCATACGTGTGGGTGTCCCCGGTGCGTGTGTATGTGGGGTGTACACAAGCACGTGGGGTGTGCAGATGTGTACGTGCATGTGGAGTGTACAGGCATGTGTCCTTGGGGTGTATAGATGTGTGCACGTGTGCCCGTGTATGTGGGCATGTCTGTGGGTCAGTTGGTGTCTGCGTGCAGGAGCGTGGTTCAGTCTCCAGATGACAGTTCTTCATGCTGCTCTTCTGCACTGTTACTGAGTCTGTTGGCCCTCAGTTCCCTCAGGGAGAGGGTGAGGAGCGTCACCTTAATGCCGGGGAGGACCCGGGGATCAGGGCCCTTGAGCTGACCGCTGGCCCTCTCTTTGCAGGACTATCACCCGGACAAGGCAGACATCCAGAGGTCCATGGCCAGCTTCAAAGCCCTCTCGGTGGGTGCTGTGACTCAGACGGGGCTGGACGGGGCTGGGATCACCTTTGTTCTCTGGGCCTCACAGGCTCTGTGCTCTGCCCACTGCCCCCGGAGCTCTCGGTGGGCTCAGTGTCCGCAGGAGGACAGACCCCGCGTGCCCACCGAGAGGTGGAGCGGTCCAGCTTCTTGCCTCGGTGCTGGCCTTTCGGGCCCTTTGTCCCACGGCTCCGGCCTGCCGGGCTGCGTCTCCTCACAGTGCTCTCGCCCGCAGGCGCAGTGCCAGGAGGTGCGGAAGAGGAAGGAGCTGGAGCTGCAGATCCTGACTGAGGCCATCCGCAGCTGGGAGGGGGACGACATCAAGACCCTGGGCAGTGTCATCCACATGTCCCAGGTCCTGATCCAGTGTGCTGGCAGCGAGGTACCGTCCCTGCCCTGGCATCTCCTGGGTCCCGGTGTGTGGGGACGGGCTGTGGCTGTTGTGTGCCGCAGGGTCAGGCCCGTCTGGACTCCTGACTGCTGGAGCACTCCACCAGATGTTGACAGTGTGTTGTCTGCCTCAGCCTTGGCCCACCGCAGGTCAGGGAGCTCACCCTCAGCAGGGACTGGCCCGGCACTCCCCAAAGCCCACACGGAGCAGACGTGCCGCCGGCCAAGGACTGTCTCCCGGGGCTTGCACGGGCCATTTCCCTCTGCGGTCCTGATCAGCGTATGTTTCTGGGACTCCCTGGGCGCGTGTGCTGGCGTGTGCAGGCCATCACAGGCTCACACCGAGCACCGGTCTGCGTGCTCGACGGGCCGCAGGGGTCACTAAACGTGTTCTGGCTTTGGAAGGACACGCCAGGGCGTGCTCACGTCCAGGCCCAACTGCTGGTGTCCCCTCAGAGCTGAGCTTGGCATCAGTCTCGGGGGTATCTCCTCGGGTCGGCTCCCACGGGCCCCAGGACCCCTGCCTGGCAGAGTTGTGGGCAGGTGGAGGGTGGGAGCAGGGGGGAGACCCCAGCTGGGACAGACCCCGAGGGGGGACATCACAGGCAGGTGCCGTACATGTCCCTGCAGGCCTTCAGCACAGGGAGCCCTGTGGGCAGAGAGCAGCACAGCAGGCCCACGGGAAGGACGCTCACAGGACACCCATGGGACACTCACAGGAGCCCACAGTAGACTCAAAGGAGGCTCACAGGATACAACAGAGGCCCCCAGGTGCCACACGGGAGGCGCTCAGGAGGCCCCCAGGAGCCCGTAGTGGCCCACAGCAGGCCCACGGGGTCGTGTGCACAGGCTCCTGTAGGTGGCCCTTGGTGCCCTCTGCCGCTGAGGAAAGGGGATGACGCGGTGACATCCATGGAGGATGAGCGAAGGGCCAAGGATTGTCGTGGGTGAAAGGGAACCGCCTCCTGAGGCTCCCTTGCTGCCCCCGCCCCGAATGATGGGTTCCCCGTGAAAATAAAATCTCAGACATCCTGAGTTGGCCCGGGGTCGAGCTGGCAACGTCACCGCTTTCCGGGTTGTGTCCGTGGCCCCCGGTGGCGTGGCAAGCACACAGGCGGGCTCCACGGCCGCGGGTGGCTCTGAGCTGTCTGCGCTCGTCTGCTCCCCAGGAGAAGAGCGAGCGGTACCTGCTGCTGTTCCCCAACATCCTGCTGATGCTGTCCGCCAGCCCGCGCATGAGTGGCTTCATCTACCAGGTGCGGCGGCACGGGCGCGCGTTCTCACGTTTGCTCCATGTCTGTGGCATGTGCTCCTCACGGGGGTGTGCTCACATGCATGCTCCATGCGTGTACGGCTTGTGCTCCTCACGGGTATGGTGTGCTTCTCACATGTGTTGCTTCTCACGTGTGCTGTGTGCTCGTTTGCGCCTCTCGTGCGATCCACACGTGGCATGTTCCTCACGTGTGGCGTGTTCTTCACATATGCTCCTCAGGTGTGGTGTGTGCTGTGTGTGTTCCTCTCGTGTGCTCGTGTGTGCACTCTTCACATCGTATGTTTCTCAAATCGGGTGCGTCCTTTACCTGTGCTGTGCAGTTTTTGT
This sequence comes from Sorex palustris, assembly GCA_028565675.1. Classification (NCBI taxonomy): domain Eukaryota; kingdom Metazoa; phylum Chordata; class Mammalia; order Eulipotyphla; family Soricidae; genus Sorex; species Sorex palustris. The sequence goes on along the minus strand of JAOXYA010000041.1, from coordinate 52,830,087 downwards.
GCCCCGCAGCCCACAGCCCATGTCCAGGGGCTTGGCCCAGGCCTTTGGACGGGACCGCTCTTAGGCTGCCTGCCGGCTGGGGGTCACTCAGCTGCCATGGCTCCGAGCCAGGCTTCTGCACTTCCTATGTGAGGTCGCTGCCCGCTTCCCGCCCTGGCCTGCCCAGCTGACTGCCCTGATTGCGTACATGAGAGGCGCGCCCTGGGTTCGAGACCCTTGGTTGATGCCGGCCAGCAGCGTGGCCTGGAGGGATTTTGGGTGGCCAGGGGCCACCGCCTAGACTGTTCACCGTTTCTTGGTCTGGTCTTCTGTAGGGGAAGCTGCCGACCACAGGAATGACCGTCACGAAGCTCGAGGACGGAGAGAATCACCGGAATGCGTTTGAGATATCAGGTGCCTGCAGGTCCCGGCAGGGGACGGCTGGCCTGGGCGGGGTGGGGCGGGGCGGGGCGGGGCGCTCACCACATGTCCCCCCAGGGAGCATGATCGAGCGCATCCTGGTGTCCTGCGGCAGCCAGCAGGACCTGCACGAGTGGGTGGAGCACCTGCAGAGGCAGACCAAAGTCACGTCTGTGGGGACCCCAACCGTCAAGCCTCACTCGGTGCCGTCCCACACCGTGAGTGCCCTGTCCCGTGTCTGCGGCGCTCGGCAGCTCGGAGAAGACAGTGCCCGGGGCCCATGCCCGAGTCCTGCCCCTCTCCCGGCCCTTCCCGGCCACGGTTCTGGGCCTGAGTCCTGCTCAGCCCCTCAGGACTCCCCACGCGGGACAGGCCTGTGCCTTCGCTTTGGGTGGTCTCGGCGCCGCCCTGACCTCACCCGTCGGCGTGTAGGCTTGGCCCTTGGGAGCCTGCGTCTCTCGGGGGCTCCCCCATGGCCCGCTCCATCGCCAGATGGTGTGCCCAGCCTCGGGGGCCTGTCACACCCAGTCCTGTGCGGACAAACCACACTGGTGCGCTGACTCACTGGGGGCTGCTGAGGCTCTTAGAACACCCCCTGGGGCTGCTTTGTTCTGGTACGTGAGGACGACCTTCCCCTCACTGTCCTCACCTGTCTTCATTCCCCTCACCTTTCCTCCCCCTCACCCGCCCTCCCCCTCACCTGTCTTCACTCCCCACAGCCTGATGATGAAAATTGCCTGTTTAATGCAGAACTGCTAGCATGCTTATAGAACATTTGAGGGGCTTGAGGTAAGGACATAGGTGTGATGGTCATTTACAGAGATGGACATTTGGCAGAGGCAGTTCTCTTGGGGAGAGTGGCTCAAGGAAACACTCTCGTCTCCCAGGGACGTTGCTTTATCTTTCCCTGTAGTTGTATATGTCATCGAAACTTGCAGTTGTTTGGGTAGACACAGTAAGAGACAAGGATCCCCAGACTTCGTTCTCTGGGCTCTGAGAGCAAGCAAGGCTTTTACCGTAAATCCCAGACTCAGTCCTTGGGATGGTTCAGCTTGTCTTTCCCCATGGCGGGGGGAGGGGGGCTTTTCTCTTAAGTCATAACAGCTTGCATCAAGACCGTGCATTTTTGCTCTCTAAATGTCCCATTTTGATGCAAGCTTTGCTGCTGGCCCCGGGTCCATCCCATGGCGGCCTCCCTTTTGGGGTGTTAGGAACTACGGCAACTGAAGCCTGAGTCAAGTAATTGTGATGGATGCCCAGGAGTAGATGTATTTCAGAGTCCCAAATGTTAGGAGCACAGTATTACGTTTAAGCAAAGAACATTGTTTTGTAGTAAAATAAAAAAGGTCACAGGGAAATAGAGAAGCAGGTACAAATACACAGCACTTCAAATATAAAGCAGTGCAGACGCCAAGTTCAGAATTACCGGAAAGTTTTGACATAAGTGTAAGACTGACTTGGGGAGCTGAGACACTGAGAGGTAAAACACAAAGGAAAGGTCAGAGATGAACTTGACCTGAATTAGGGATGCCAGCAGGGGCCTGGGAAGCGTCTCTAGGAGGAGGAAAAGGGCAGGTCACCCATGAAGCCGAAAGCACTTAGGGTCCAACACCCATCACCCTCCTCACTCCCCTCCCCAGCCTGGCCGCCCCCCTCACCTGCCCCCTTATGTCCTCCCTCACCTGTCTCCCCCCCTT
>JAOXYA010000041.1:52806436-52820935 GCA_028565675.1 Sorex palustris | reverse complement strand
ATTATCTGCTGGTTGCAAAGGAGTCAGTATGCAAAACAGAGCAACATTAATCATCTTCACTTCCCAATGGAGTCTTTCTGGCCACGTCGCTCCCTCGTGCGCCCGGTGTGCCAGGGCCGCTGCGCGAGCTCCAGCCCTCAGCTGCGTCGGGCCTGCAGGTTCCAGCCCGTGTCGGGGCTCGTGTTGGGGCTGCCAGAGAGGAGGATGCGGGCCAGAGCGGCGGGAGCGTGGCCAGGGATGTGGGAGGCATGCGTGCGGGCCACGCAAGGGGGTGGCAGGGGCAGGAGGCTTGGTGCCACAGGCCCGGGGCCCGCGCACAGAACCTTTCCACGGAGGCCGGGGGACACGCACGTCCCCACTCTGAACCACACATGCACACGGACAGTCAGAGAATCAGACTGACGCTGACAGCCACACACTGACATGGCCCCACTTACACTCTGAGGGCCAGGGGCGCGCGCGCACGCACGCACGCACGCACACACACGATGTGTCCGACCCTGAGGCAGTGACACAGTCACAGTCACGAGCACCAACTCTTCTCCCTGGGGTGCGGGTGGCTCCAAGTTCCCAGAAACCTCCTGGCACGGGGGAGGGGGGTGCCTGTCGCTGCAGAGCTGCCGGGAGCAGCATATCCTTAGAGGCTGGTGTGTGTGCGTCTGCGTGGACACCGTCCTTCCCGTGGTGTCGCTGTGAGAGTCGCCCTGATTTGGGCCCTGTGGGGGGGTGAGTGGAAACGCCTTGGGAGCGCGGCTTGGCCAACTGTCCTTTGCTCTGGGCTGAGACTCGCGGTTGTGTGGTTTCCAGGATGTCAACCTTGCTGGGCCCGCCCAGCCCGCGCCTCTAGGGGACATAGCGTGTGCCCGCGTGTGCGCGTGCGACTTGACTGGCACCACGTGGTGCAGGGTTGGCAGAGGGGGGCCGGGGCCTGCCGTCGTGCGCGTGTGGGGTCGGGGGCAGAGCGTGGGCCCCTTGGTAGCCCGTCGGTGTCGCCTCTGCAGGACCTTAGCAAGAGTCCCAAGACCATGAAGAAGCTGCTGCCGAAACGCAAGCCTGAGCGGAAGCCGTCAGACGAGGAGTTCGCGCTGAGGAAGAGTGAGTAGGGGTGCGCGTGCCCGGGTGCTGGGGGGCACCGGCCACAACTGCGCTGCTCTGGCTGTGTAGGGGTCTGAGGGCCCTGCCAGCCTCTGCCCCTGGCGCCTCCTGTGCTGTTGTGTGTACTGTAGGTGTGCTGTGTTGTGTGCTGTGGGTGTTGCATGTGCTGTGTGTACTCTGCTTGCTGTGTCCCGGGTGTCCTGTGTGTGCTCTGCACTGTGTGCGCTGTGTGCAGCGTCTGTGCTGTTGTATGCTGTGCTGTGTGTGCTGTGTGTACGGTCTGTGCTGTATCTGCTGTGGGTGTCGTATGGACTGTGTGCTGTGTGTAGTGTGTGCTGTGTTGTGTGTGCTGGCTGGCCCCTGCTGGATTGTGCAGCTGCGTCTAGAGCACTGGCACCCCTGTGCTGTCCCTGGTGTCACTAGGGGGCTGCGGAGGCGGGCGGCTTCTGGGGAGCAGGGCCAGGCGCCCGCGTCTTCCGTTGCCCAGTGTCTGGCCTTGCCTGCTCAGCCGGGGGGCGTGCGGGGTGCCTCTTCAGGATCCCGGCCTTGGTCTGGGGACAGTGTGGAGCACAGAGCAGTGTGACTCGGGTGCGACGGTGACGTGCACCTGGGGGGCCCGTCTCCTGGCTGCTGGGCAGCCGCTCCCTCGGGTGTGTGCTCTTTTGCACCTGTCAAGTCAGGCGCTGGGGGTATGGGCGGTGGCTGCCACCGTCTCAGCGGCCTGCCAGGGGGTGTTGGGGTGCTGAGCCCTCCTTGCAGACATACCACTGGGGGTGGCTCCCTGGTTGCTGGCTGCCAGGAGGGTCAGGACCCCGGGAGCCGGGAACCACAAGCACCTGCAGGCGTCAGTGTGGCAGTGGGGGTGCTGAAGTGGCGGGTGGGGGTGGAGGGGGCGGTGCTGAGGTGGGTGGAGTGAGGGTGTGACTGACGGGGTGGTGCTGAGGTGTGACCAAGCTGAGCGGACCAGGCGCTGAACGCCCCGAGTGGGGCCTGCCCGGCTGCCAGAGTGGGGTGGGCGCCAGGCCTCGGCCTCTCCTACCGAGTCTGGCAGGCCGTTCGTGGAAGTGTGCAGTTCCTGCTGACGTCACTCTGGGGCACACGAGTGGCTCGCGGGGCCGAGGGCCTGAGGAAGGGGGACTTGGGACGTCTGGGCCTGTGCTGGGCGCAGTGAGGGACTCGCCTCGTGTTCCCACTTCTGACGGGCGTACCATTCCCGCCATGGTGCCCGTGAGCCTTCCCCACTGACGCTGCCCCTGCCTCATTTCGGAACCGCGCGGGCAGCAGGTGCGCGATGCCCCTTTGGTGTGGTCGGGTGTCGCGACTCCTTGCAGAGCTGCGGCTGTGTCTGGGGGTGCTGGGGGGAGTGCTCTCCCGCTCAGGAGGGCCTAGGTCCCGCTCGCCAGCGCCCTCGTGGGGTCCTGACGCCAGGTGCTCCCCACAGGCACGGCCGCGCTGGAGGAGGACGCGCAGATCCTGAAGGTCATCGAGGCTTACTGCACCAGCGCCAAGACACGGCAGACGCTCAACTCCAGTGAGTGTCACGGGGCGAGCGGCCGCGCGGGCATCGCCCTGCATGGTGCTCAGGGGGGCGCGGGCGGGCGGGCCGGGCCCGGGGGTGCCCGAGGGGGGAGCTTGCTTGTGCGTGGAGCAGGGTCGAGAGAGAGGCTCGTGGGCCGGCTGGTGAAGGGCGGGACACACCCGTGTTTGTGCAGCTTCCAGGGGCTGCCGCGGCAGGCCCCGCGCAAGGCCTCCCCGCGCCTTCCGAGATTGCGTTTGGATCCCCGTCCACGGGCCATTTCTGCACTGGACTTGCCGGCTTCTGAGGCGAGAAGTCTGGAAGGCAAGGCCGGCGCGGCCGACTCTGCGTTCGGGCGTGGGCCCCGTGCCCCAGCGGGTGGGGGGCTGAGAACGGGGCGCCTGCCCCCCCTGACCGCGGCGCCTTGCCTTCCTCTTCTTCCCCGCTCCTGTGGAACAGTGCTTCAGTGTCAGGCCTGTGAGAGCCAGTGCTGGAAAAAGGTGCGACGAGGACTTTCAGCCGCTTTTGCTTTGGCTTTTGTCTGGGTTGACAGCAGCTCTGCAGCCAGGCCAGCCCCCTCTGGGGTCGGCTGGGCCCCAGGACCCCGACTCTTGCCCCTGCCGGCTGTGGGCCCGTGTAGAGAGCCGCCGCGAGGGGCCGCTGCCGTGGCCCCACGCACCGGGGAAGGTCCCCGGCCCCGTGCGGGGAGGCTGAGGAGTCCGCCGCGCAGCGCCACCCCATGGCGGGTTGAGGTGTTGAGCCTTAGAGCAGGCCTCTTGCAGTGAGTCGAGAGCTTGGACGCGGGGCAGCTGCTCTGCGCCGACCTGGGCGCTGCCCTCTCTCCCGGGCTGTGCTCTGGCTGCTGCCTGCAGGTGCCCGTCGCTGCTCCTCTCTGTGTGTGGCCGCGCTGCCGCCAGGCAGGCCTGGGAGCTGTGCATGGCCCGTGCCCAGGGCCCGTGGCTCCGCACCACGTGGGTGCTGGCCCCAGCTCGCGCCAGCCTGCATGTGCCCGTGCCCGGCCAGCTCATGCCTTTTTGCTGTGCATCCGGTTTGTGCCCACCTTTCTGTCCCCCAGTGCTCACACCCCGTCTGGGCTGGGGGTTGCCCACGGCAGTGCAGGGAAGGGGTAGGGCGGCCCCGACCTCTCCCAGGGGCCTCTGCTAAGGGGCGGGGGGCAATGCCACCGGCGGACCCTCGGTTACAGTGGGGTGTGTGCCAGGTAAGTTGAGACCCCCGTGCCCTGGGCAGTGTTTTCCACTCTGACTCAGCCGCAGGAAGGGGTCGGAGCCTCAGGACTCCGGCGTGCATTGGCGTGTGCAGGGCCGGCCTGCCGAAGCAGTGGGGCCCGGCATTAGCTTGAGGGTGGTCGAGGATGGAGGCCAGCCGGAAATGAGCAGAAATGACGTTGTTGCCGTGTTTAACCATATTTTCTCTTTTCCTTCTCTCCCCTCACCTTTTGCTTTTGTTTCCATGTTTTTGGTTGTGGCTCTCCCTGTCCGTCTCCTCTGCCCCTCTGCCTGTCCGCCTGTCCCCGCCCGTCTTAGCATGGCAAGGCACTGACCTGATGCATAACCACGTCTTGGCTGACGACGAGCAGCCCAGCCTAGACTCGGCGGGGCGCCGCAGTAGCCTTTCCCGCCTGGAGCCCTCAGACCTCTCGGAAGACTCTGACTATGACAGTATTTGGACAGCCCATAGTTACAGGATGGGTTCTGCATCTCGTAAGAGCTGTTGCTCCTATATCTCTCACCAGAACTAACGCTGCACCCCCCTCGCCGCAGGCCCGCTTCTCCTAGGCGCCCTCTCGCTCTCTCGTCTCTCTCGTGTCGTACTTTAACCGCCGGGCAGAGTGTGTCCGGTCTTCCCGCTGTCCCCCGGAGGCCCCCCGCCGCTCTGAGTGTGGATGCAGATGCAGACTGGCCGTGGGTCCCGGGGAGGGGGGGCCGCGGCTGGCCACGTGTTTACGGTTGGAGCTCGTTAGCGCCCGGCCCGGGGCAAAGGGCCCCCCTCACGGCTGCCCACAGCGGGCCGGGGTCCTCTGAGGTGCTGCTTTGGCTCGTCCTGGCCTGGCCGGCCCGTGTCCGGCGGCCACGGCAGTGACCACCTGCGCGCAGCAGCCCTGCGTGTGCACCCGATGACCGAGTCGAGTCCGCCGGAGACTTGCCCCACGGTCGCCCGGCCCACGGGGCGCAGGGTCGCTGGAGTCTGTGCCGCTGGCCGCCACAGGCCGTGTCGGAGGGCCTCGCTGCCCCGCAGACACCGTCTGCTCCCGGAAGGACCGCCCTCCAGGGCAGCGGTCAGGGCACTCGTCCAGAGCAGCTCTGGCCGTGACGGGTCGGGAATAACCTTGTCTCTCTCCCCAGGGCGGGACTCTCCTCTCCCAGGGCCTCCGTGTCCCCGCCTGGTTTGCCCGGACACAGCGCTGCCTCCGTCTTTGTTCCTGGGAGCTGGGCCTGGCACAAGCCCAGAGGTGCTATAGAGAACTCCCGGTGGGCGCGGGCTGCGCCTGTGTGTGGCAGGGCCGCTGGCTTCTGGCCGTGGGGGCGCCGAGGGGGTCCCGGCCCGCTGGCCCGAGCCGGGCTCCAGGGCTCACGCAGGCCCTTCTGCCTCCTCCCCAGTAGGGGACGGTCCCAGGGTGCCCGGGGCAGTCTGGGCACTCTTCTCCGGCCCTGCCACGGCACGACCCTGCATGCCCACGTGCCCACGTGCCCGGGGTCTGTGGTTGCTCCTGACTTGGAGACGAGGGTGGCGTGTTGGTTGGTCTGTCCGGGCCGGGGCGCAGCATAGGGCCACGGCATGCGAGCGAGCCAGAGGCTGGGACGGGAGCCGGCGCCTCGCACTCTGTGCACAGTTAGTGTCTGATGGGACGAAGACGGGTCTGGAAGGTAGGTGGACACGGCCCTCGGGCGCACTGGCCACAGGCGCTGAGCTATCCAGTGTGTGTTGTGCATAAGCGGCCGGCGTCCCCAGGCCCGGCCCCGGGTGTGCTGTCTGCCATGTGGCCTGGCTGGACTGCCCGCTGTGTGTACAGTATCCGCACATTCCACTCCGTGCCCACACAGGGCTCCCACGTGTCTGTTTTATATCAAAGACATCTGTTATGTACAGTTGAAATAAATTTTGCATTTGCTAGCCCGTGGCTTTCCATATTTGTTCCCGGGGGTGGGGGCCTGGTTGCAGCTCCTGTCACCTGGCGCTGGCTGTGGCCTCGTGGCACGGTGGCACCTTTGAGGTGGTTCAGGCACACGTGTGGCACTGAGGGGAGGCAGGTTGTTCCTCTTGATCCTTGAGCAAGTTCACTCCCTGGGGGTTTTCTTTGGAAAGGAAAGGTGTGTGTGTGTGTGTGTGTGTGTGTGTGTGTGTGTGTGTGCGTGCGTGCATGCACGTGTGTGCGCGCGCGTGTGTGCGTGCACGCGTGAGAGAGGATACGTGAGGAAAATTCTACCTTTGTGTTCTGTTGGGTGTTCGTTGGTTTTCTCCTTAGAACCTGCCTGGTGCACTAGGAAGAGGCAGGGTCCTTGCGGGCAGGTCTGGCCAGGGTGGACCTTTGTCCCTGCACTGCTGTCCTCCATGAGACCCTCTGTCCGGTGACAGCCGTGGGGGCTGCAGGGCTGGCACCACTAGGGAGCGAGGCGTTGGAGCAGGGCCGACTAACGACTCTGTGGCCCTGCCCAGGACCCTCCTGGGTTCTGTTGTGGCTGCCTGGGGCCAGTCCCGTGCCTCTCAGCTCCCCGAGTGAGTGCGGACCCCCGGTCAGTGTGTTGGGTGCTTTGCACCAAGTCTGGGGACAGATGTGGGCGCCTCCAGAGTCTCCTCATTCCCCTTAGCCGCCAGAGCCAAGCAAGGGGCTTCCAGAGCTGCCCTGGATCCTCTGGGTGCCCTCTGGAGAGTCTGGTCTCGCCGCACTCCATGGCCACTTGGCCGGGAGGTTTCAGTTGTCGGTGAGAGCCAGGCCACCTCAGGGCCCGCCGCTGCGCTGCCCTCGCCAGCACCTCTGCCCACTGGCACAGGCTATATCAGTGACCCCGTGCCCAGCGCTCCTGGCCTGCAGTCTCGGCTCTGATGAGGGCCGTCAACTTGCTGGGCAGTGAGTCTGCAGCAGCTGACTCCTCGTCTGCCCAGCTGCTGGGCAGGGCCTTTGCTGACCCCACACTCCGGTGGAGGGTCACAGCCCGGAGCCCGCGTCTGCGCCCATCTCAGGGGGGCTGGGACCCCCTGCGCCCCACGGTGCGCATCCCGAGAGGCTGCCCTCCCCCCGTGTTCAGCCCCCGGGTGGTGTGGTGAGCCGGGGGACTTGGGGGCTGTACTGTGCGTCGGCTTGAGGTTCTGCCAAGATGGGCGGCAGCAGCACCCGGGCCCAGCTGTAGAGGGACGGGGGCTGTGCAGCCGCGCTCAGCTCCTCCCCCGGGGCCGCCGGAAACACTTTGTGCTCTGGGATCAGATGAGGGCTGCCCTCGTGGCAGCCCAGCGTGCGTCTCTGCTGCTCTGTAAAGACAGAGGGGTGTCCCGCGGGGAGTGGGAAGGGCGGTGGGAGCCAATGCTGACGGAGTTTCCGCCCCAGGGGACATTGGTCGTAGTCTTGGAGAAGCTGCACTTGGCCTGGGGCGCCGTAGGTCCTGCCAAGCTTGGCGTCTGGGTGGTCGGGGTCCCCAGAGATGGGGGGGGCGTCTTTGGGAAGCGGCAGGGCAGGAAGGTGGCGGTCTGGCTGCTGTGGTCTGCGTCGCCGCGTCTCGGCCGCCCCTCACCCCATGGCATGTGTCTTGTCAGGCTCGCGCAAGGAGTCCGCGCCTCAGGTTCTGCTCCCGGAGGAGGAGAAGATCATCATCGAGGAGATCAAGAGCAATGGGCAGACAGTGATGGAGGAAAAGTAAGCCTCGGCCAGCCTTGGCGCGGGCCCCGGGAGGTGGGCGGCTCCCTGCACGGGCACAGCCCTGAGCCCGTGTGCATTCCAGGAGCCTGGTGGACACGGTGTATGCGCTGAGGGACGAGGTCCAGGAGCTGAGACAGGTGGGTGCCTGCTGCACGGCCCCGTGCGGCCGGCCTGGCTGAGGTGGGCCGTGGGGGACCCGGGGCTGACTCCCAGCGGGCCGGACCGTGGCCCGTTCCCCGTGATGGCCACGCGGCAACACTTGCGCGCCCCTCAGGACAACAAGAAGATGAGGAAGTGTTTGGAGGAGGAGCAGCGGGCCCGCAAGGACCTGGAGAAGCTGGTGCGGAAGGTGCTGAAGACCGTGAGCGACCCCGCGTGGGACGAGACCAACCTCTGAGGTCCCCAGGCCGCGCAGCGGGACCCCCTCCCCGCAGCGCCTCAACCACGCGGTCCTGAGGTGGAGCCGCCGGCACCAGCGCCCACATACCTCATCCCGCCCAGCCCCCTCCCCACTTTTACGAACCTTTATAAATATCACGGATTGTGTTTCTACTAAACCCGCTTCTGAGTGCGTCCCTGCTCGGACCCGCTCGAGCCCCGCGGCCCCACAGTCGGGGCCCAGTGGCAGCACACCACGGCCAGCTCGTGCAGGTGGCCGGGGGGGAACAGGCCCTGCGTGGCACGTGGCTGGGGACCCTCAGGAAAGCACCTCTGTGAGTCCCTGGGCCCATCTGCCTCGGTTTCCCCCTGGGGTGCGGCATGGGCCTCGCCCTACAGAGAAGAGGCGCTTCAGCCTGCATGACCCTGGCGAGCGTGAGGTCCATTTCGGGAGTGGGGTGCCCATGTGGGCCGGAGCCCAGGGCCTGTGGGGAGCTAGCGGCCAGGGAGAAGCAGACTGAATGGGCCCTCCAGGTCTCGGCCAGAGGCCGTCTCTGCTCCAAGATGGCAGCTCAGGTACCACCTGCCCATCCTGGGCCATGCTGCCCATGCTGCCCACGACCTCCCGGGCCAGCTGCTTCTCAGCATCTGAGAGCTCCTCACTCCTGTGGGGGAGCCCCATCTGACCCCGCGTGTGAGGTGGGAATGGCCCCTCTGGGAGCTGTGGCGGGCACCGGAACACTCTCTGCCCACTCACTTTTCAGGGCCCCCTGGGTGTGGGATGTGAGTAGGTCTCTTACACCCCCTGTCCAGGGCACCCCCCGGGGCTCCAAGCCGTGGCCTGACAGGCCCAGGCATCGCCTTGGCGGCCCCTCTGGCTGCGTGCTCGTGGGGACTCGGCCCCTTCGGCACTGCGTGAGGTTTGGGGCCGAGGGCAGGATGGGGGGAAGGGGGAGCAAGGCCACAGCGCGGGGGACACAAGGCGACTCCTGCCTGGGCACCGGCGGACAAGCCTGCGACTGTGTCTGCGGCTCAGACCCTCCAACTTTCTGCTGAGCAAGGTGCCCAGCGGGCAGCGGGGTCTTTGCAGCTTCCACGTGGGTGTGAGTAGGGGCATCTGCGGCTCTAAAGGTGGGCGCAGTGCCCAAGGGGGCCGCCTGTGGCACACCCCACCCGGCCCGCGTCTCCTTCACACCAGCCCCCAGTGGTGTTGGCCAGAGCTGCCACCCCTGTCCCCCGCGTCCTGCTCAGCCTGGCCCCAGCCCTGCCCCCGGTGCCTGTCCCCTGCGGTCCAGCTCAGCCGGGCCCTGGCTCCGCCCCTCTGGGCATGTCCTCACGCCTTTCTAGCACCCGCTCTGCTGCAGGGTCCTCCCTTTGGTCCCCTCCCGCGGTGCCTCGTGGCGGCTGAGCTTGTCCCGGGCTGGAGGGTCCTGCCTGGGCCCTCAGGAACTCGGCCCTGAGGATGGGGCTGAGGGTGTCACCCACGGCGGTAAGCCTGGGAGTGGCTGTGTCGAGGTGGGGAGCCCCAAATCGGGCACCGCCTCCCAAACAGGTTTGGGTCACTGCTGTGGCTCTGCCGGCCCTCCCATCCGCAGCCCCGAGCCTGCCTGGGCCTCAGGCACTCCGCCTCGGCTGCTCCGTGCTCCCTGCACGCCCAGCCCCACGTACTTCTCGGGTGCGGCTGCCTCGGGGCCTCCCCTGGCTTGGCGCCGGCCCCCCTGTGTGACCTCACGCTGCTGTGTGACCTCACAGAAGGCCAAGGGCACGCACGGCCTGATTTCGCACTGCCACAAGCTGCGGTCAAAGTGACCGTGTCTGCTGGACCCTGTGGTTTGTCTGCCCGAGGGCTCAGCGGGCACATGCCTGGCAGGTGAGCCTCGGGACGCCCGTCACACCCCCGCGGCCCCGGGACCCCCATGCCCACCTCACCGCACCCTCTGCTGCCCAGCAGGCGCCCCAGCATGAAGTACGAGCCGGAGTTCAAGAAGTCCCCCGCACAGATCCTGAGGAAATTTGCGGGTAAGGACAGAGGAGCCTGAGGCGTGGCAGGGTAAGAGTGACTGTGACGTAGCGTTGTGTGGGTGTGAGTGGTGTGGGGGTGTGAGAGTGGATGTGTGAGTGTGTGTGTGATGTCGGTGTAGGAGAGTGTGGTGTGGGTGTGGTCGGTTTGTGAGTATGGATGTGTCAGTGTGTGAGTGATGCTTGTGGGTTTGTGAGTGGTGTGGTTGTGTGAGTGATGTGGGTACATGCATAGGGGAGAGTAAGTGTGATGTGTGGTGAGAGTGTGTGAGTGTGATGTGAGGGTGTAACTGGTGTGAGTGGTGAGGGTGTGAGTGATGTGGGTATGAGTGGGTGTATGAGTGTTGGGAGGGTGTGAGTGGTGTGGGTGAGAGTGATGTGGGTGTGTGGTGAGGGTGTGTTGTGAGTATGGTGTGGGTATTAAGAGTGACGTGTCATGCGGACGCCAGGCCAAGCAGTTCTGCCCCGGTTCCCAGTCAGCCCCGGAAGTCACGCCCACAACCCACCCCCAGAGCCATCTTACAGCACACAGCAGTGAAGAAAACTGGCCAGCGGGCTCCACAGCTCCCGGAGAATTCTTTGGGCCCCATACTGAGCCGATATCACTGGGAGGTCCCAGATGGGGTAGGTGCTGTCTCCCCACCTTCTCCAGATGGAATCCCAGCGACCATGGGCTTCTACAAGCATGGTCCCGGTATGCGGGTACCAGGACTATTCTTCCGAACCACACAGCCACTTATGTGGCAGTGCGGCATTTCTGATATGCAAAGTGATCAATGGAAAGTAAATGATCTAGCATCTGTCCCTGGAAGGCGGGCTTGAATGGTGGTGGGAAAATCTGAGCAAAATAGGATGCCCAACTGAAATGCATCTGGAGTTTGCACATAACTATAGTGCTGTGCTGCCCTGGGCTGGAGCGATAGCACAGCGGTAGGGCATTTGCCTTGCACGCAGCCAGCATGGCCGACCCAAGTTCGATTCCTCCACCCCTCTCAGAGAGCCCAGCAAGCTACCGAGAGTATCTCACCCATACGGCAAAGCCTGGCAAGCTACCCATGACGTGTTCAATATGCCCGACACAGTAACAAGTCTCACAGTGGAGACATTGCTGGGCCCGCTTGAGCAAATCAATGAACAACGGGAGGACAGTGACAGTGACAGTGCTATGCTGCCCTGGGAGGGGAAGGGTGTCTGTCCCTCCGCCTGTCCCCTCCCGGGGTTGGCAGCATGGTGGCCTCCATCTTGTAGAGCCTCATGAACAGCCAGGTATGAGACTGCATTGACGAAGCACGTGGGGCCTCGTGGGATGGGGGGTGGAATCGGCCCTGCTCCCCACATGACAATGACCCGGGTTGCCACCCACAGACGCCGCCTCCGGCTCCTGAACGACCATGATCCCAGAGGCACACAAGCCAGTCTCAGAACCCAGGGGCTTCTGGCAGGAATCCCTCTAGGCTTATTACTGAAATGCCAGAAATCCAAATTTGCGTGGCTGCTATTGCGGCCACACGACATCATACACTCTCCATAATCAGCAATAGAAAACAAATTACCTAATGTCTTTTTGGCAGGTCTGATCTGAATGTTGGGGGAAATTCCAAATAATTTTTTTTTTTTTGTCGTGACATTGAATGTGATCAACGTAGAGAGTGAAGTGGAAATCTGCCACCTGGAGGGCGGGGAGGGGGGCACGCTGGGGTTCTTGGTGCTGGAAAATGTGCAGTGGTGAAGGAACGGGTGTTTGATCATTGTATGACCGACTGAGACTTAAACTGAAAGGCTTTGTGACTGCTCTCACAGTGATTCAATAAATAAAACTGGGTACGTGAAAGTATGACATGGGTGAGAGTGTGATGTGGGTGTGGCAGTGGTGAGTGTGACTGGGGTGTGTGCATGGTGAGGCTGTGTGAGTATGGGGGGAGGATGTGTGTGAGTGTGTGTGGTCTGAATGAATGAGTTAGGTGTGAGTGCGTGTGTCTGTGAGAATATTAGTGGGGGTGTGTTAGTGTGTGAAAGTGTGAGTGTTGAGTAGGTGTGTGTATGTATGTTTGGCATGAGTGCACGCGGGTGATATGTGTGTACATGTGAGTGTATTGTGAATGTGTGCGTGTATTTAGAGGCCATGGGTATGTTTGGACCGAGAAGGCCCCTTCAGTAGAGGCCAGCCAGCACCGTAGAAGTCTCCTCACTGAGCTCAGGAGAAACCCCAGAGGGCCCGGCCAGCTGCCCCGTCTCTCCTGTCTCTGTGGAAGGGCCCCTAACCCTGATGAGCAGGTGGGAGAAAAGTAGAGCTGGCGCCCCACTGTCCCGTCAGGCCCCCACGCCCACCGTCCCCTCAGGTTCCCACACCCTGTCCCCTGAGAACCCCGTACTCACTGTCCCCTCAGGGCCCACACCCACTGTGACTCCTCAGGGGACTGGCTGGGAGATGGCACCTGACCCCCCTTCCCCCCACCGGACCCCTAGCTCCGTGCCCAGACCCCAGCCATCTCACCAGAAAGTGAGTTTGCTCCCGACAGAGTGCAGAGGGAGGGAGGGCGCTTCTGCTTCCTGCAGGCTCCACGGGGCTCTGGCCGCTGACCGAGCTGGTGATGCCCTGTGTGCTTGCAGTGTGTGACATCCCACTCTATGACATTTGCGACTACAATGTCTCCCGGGACCGCTGTAAGGACCTTGGCTGCTGCTACTACAAAAGCGTCTGCTACGAGAAGGCCGTACCCAGTGAGTGCCATGGTGTGCCCAGGGTGCCCTGAGTGTGCCCAGTAAGTGTGCCAGGGTTGCCGGCAGTGCACTCGACCCGACCACCCAGTGACAGGCCCAGAGGAAGGGCTGGCAGTGCCAGGCGGGCCTCAGCGGGACCCTGTGGCCTCAGTCCCTCCCTTAGTGAGGCTCCATGGCCCGGAGGGGACAGAGGCTTTCCAGAACACTCGGCACTGGGGTCTGCCGCTGGGCCTTCTGCGACAAACTCCAACGTCAAGAGCTCCCACCGTGGCTCTGTGCCCCTGTCCTTCGTTGAGTGGGGAGCGGGCAGGCCTGGTGCAGGGTCTGAGGCCCGGGCACTGGCCAGATACCCCTTCAGAACTGTGTAGATTCTGTCCGGGGGGAGCGGGGCAGCTGCAGCTTCGAGGGGGCTCGCCTGGCCCTGCACCGGGAGGCCCCCCGCTGCACCCCTGGGGTTCCGCCTCAGCACCCCCCAAGGGGCCTGCCTGGGAGTCGTCAGAGGCTGCGGGAACACGGCTGTGGAATGTGCAGTGCCCCGGGACCAGGGGGAAGCACCCTTGCCCTGAAGCAGAGCAGGGGGCTCAGGAGGCA
The DNA here is from genome assembly GCA_028565675.1 of Sorex palustris. NCBI lineage: Eukaryota > Metazoa > Chordata > Mammalia > Eulipotyphla > Soricidae > Sorex > Sorex palustris. The sequence continues at coordinate 52,807,745 of JAOXYA010000041.1, read as the reverse complement.
GAAACACTGTTCTAGAACTTTTTGGGTAGCAGGGTCAGCACGACTTGCTCCAGCGGTCCGTGCTTGTGGGGGTATAGCTAAGTGGCCACGAGAAGCCCCGGGTCGCAGACACGACCCCCAACACGGCCCGGAGTCCAGCTCAGTGCGTGGAACTGTGGCCGGGGGGAGGGGGCCCTCAACCAGCCCCTTCCCGGCTCATCTGCTGGTGCCTGCCTGAGCCACCAGCCGTGTTCATGCCCCCACTGGTCTGTCGACAGCCAGCGTGTCTCTGAGCTCGTCCCCTGCACCCCTGCGGGGACTCGAGGATGAGTGCTCTGACTGTCGGCTCCTCTGCGTCTCCATGGGACCCCTGGGGTCTGCGCATCAGCCCCTGAACAGCCTTCAGTGGACTTTGATAGGCCCCATTGATCCTGCAGGCGGTTTGTGGGTGACCCCGCCTTCTGTCCGACCCGTGATTCGTAAACATGCCTGACGCTCTTGCAGCTCCTGGTGGCTTCCCGCGAGCCACTGTCTCTCTCTGACAGGAGTTGATTTCCAGGTTTGCCCCCTCCTGCCACTGTCCGTGAAGTCGCCTTCTGAGCTTTACCGCTAGGCTGTGGGCGTACCCTCGGTGTGATGGTGCAGACCCGGGAGGGTCACGGCTCACTGGCATGGAGAAATGCTGCCGGGTCTTCCTGAGGCCCTCTCGGGAGCCGGCCCATGGGTTCCCTGCTGGGTCTCAGGGAGTTGTGCCCCGCCCCTGCTCCCCGGCCCGGCGGATGCAGAGGGCAGTGGCTGCCAGCTCTGGCCAGAAGAGGAAGCCACACGTCTGTCCTGAGCAGCCTGCCCGCGTCTGCACCCAACCTGCCGCCTCCTGCCATCTCCACGTCCCTTGACTTCCCGAGTTGTGAATAGTCGCCCCCCTGAGAAGTCTTTGCCTTTGCTTCAAATACACTTTTGGGTGAGGGTCGTGCTCGGGGTCCTGGGGCAGCTGTGCACAAGAGCCCGAGGGGTCTGGAAACTCCCGCCCAGGGCGGCTCTGAGCTGGTCTGTCTTGTGAGGGCGCAGCAGACCCCCGAGCACCGGTCACGGGGCAGTGCCCCCTCCTCCCTGCGTTCTTTGTCCTCGGCCTCTTGCCCCCTGAGGGGCCCTCTCTGCCTGGCCCTGTGGCAGGAAGACAGGCGCGGCCGAGCAGGGCCACTGGGGCCGCCCGCGTCTGATTGAGAATCTTGGCTCCGTGGCCGGAGCGAGCACAGCGGGGGGGGGGGGGGGCGTTTGCCTGGCACACAGCCGACCCGGGCGCCGTCCCTGGCGGCCCGTATGGCCCCCG
>JAOXYA010000041.1:52786582-52799705 GCA_028565675.1 Sorex palustris | reverse complement strand
GAGTATTCGATATGCCAGACACAGTAACAACAAAGTCTCCAATGGAGACGTTACTGGGCCCGCTCGAGCAAATATTTAAGTAAGGGTCAACATTGTGATAAGTGGTTGAGGGCCCTGCGCTGAGAAGTGGAGTCTGGGAGTGACCGCGTTTCCCTGGGATGGCCGGGTCTCGGCCGACCCCTCCGGGTGTCCCCACAGCAACCCTGAGCTCAGGTGACCTGCAGCGTGTCTGCGCCTTGGGAAGGCAGCTTGCAAGCAGGACAGGGACGGCTGTGAGACTTCCTGGGACAGAGCAGATCTTCAGGGAGCTCGTGGGTGTGCCCCACGGTGCTCTGGGGGAGCACACACGCCCAACCTTCCTCTCACCAACACAGCAAGTGCAGAACTGCATCATGGGCGCGTGTGTTCGTGGATAACTGTATCCATGGATGCATGTGTCTGCAGATTCATGGCCATGGACACGTGTGTCTATGGATGCATGTGTCTGGGTGTGTCTTTGGGTTCATATGTCTGTGAGTGCATGTGTCTGTGGATTCATGCATCCACGGATGCGTGTGTACTTAAATGCATGTGTCCATGGGTAGGTGTGTCCATGGATTCATGTGTCTGTGCATGTGTGTGTCTGTGGGTGTGTTTTCGTGGATGCGTGTGTCCATGGGTATGTGTGTCTGCAGAAGCATGTGTCATGGATGTGTGTGTCCGTGGATGCATATGTCCGTGGGTGTGTGTCTGTGAATGTGTGTGTCCGTGGATGCTGTGTCCGTGGGTGCATGTGTCTGTGGGTGCGTGTGCCCATGCATGTGAGTACCTTGGATGCTGTGTCTGTGGGTGCGTGTGGCTATGGATGTGTTTGTGTCTGCGTAACTAACTGCATCTGGACCCACATCTGGACCCAAGGTGAATTTGCTGTGTCCATCTGCCTTGTCTCCGTGGCCGTGTTTGTGTCCGGCCTGGAGCCATGTGTATCTGTGTCTCTGACCTGTGCCCTTCTTTCAGGGTACCACCCAGCTCTCTCTCGAGCTAATCTGTATCTCTCAGCCTGCACCTGTGTTTGTGTCGGGTCTGTGGCCTCGCTGTGCTGCCTCCAGACCCCTGTGTGTGTTTCTGATCCATTTCTGTGCTCTGGCCTTGTGGTGCAGAGCGGAGTTGCTGAGCAGTGCTGTACGTATGTGTGGGAACGGAGGCTGGCAGCCCCTTCTCCCGCCCCCAGCCCAGGTCTCTCCCACCCAGCTTCAGGCTCTTCTGGTGCACGTGCTGTTTCCGGCCCTTTCTTTACCCAGAAAACTGGGCTTCCAGCTCAGAGCCTTCGAGGGCCATGCTGCCAACTATCCACTCCCCGTGTCCCTTGGGCCATCAGAGTCAGAGGCAGGAGGACATTGGAAGCAAGATGCTGCCCCAAGGAGGGTGTCCACCTGGGAGGAGTGTCTTCCCAGGAAGAGTGTTTGCCCAGGAGGAGTGTCCACAATGGGGACCCAGGAGAAGTGTCTGCACAGGAGAAGGGTGTCCAGCTGGGAGGGATGTCCATTTATGAGTACAGGTGTGTGTGCAGGCGTGAGTGTGGGTAAGGGTGTGTGTATGTGTACAGGAGTGCATGTGCGTGCAGGTGTGTATAGGCTTGGGCATGTGTGAATATGAGTGTGTGTGTGGGTATGGGTGTATGTGTTTTGTGTGTGTATGGTTGTGTGTGGGTATAGGTGTGTGTATGGGTATGTGTGTTTGTGTATGGTGTGTGTGTGGGTATGGGTGTGTGTACGAGTGTGTGTGTATGGGTGTGTGTGGGGGTGCAGGTGTGTGTGTATGGGTGTGTGGGTATATGTGTGCAGGTGTGGGTACGGGGCTGTGTGGGGGCACAGGTGCATGCTGTGTCTTGGGAGATGTATTTGGTGCTTTGGTGCTGGGCTCCTGGAGGGCCTGTCCCAGGTGCCCTCACAGGGGGCACTACCTGCTCTCTCCCGGGCCCCGCGGTTCCGAGGAGGCCAGCACCCATTGCCTCTGGCTTTTGCAACAGGCGCAGTTACTACGGCCTGTTGACTTTACGGCCAAACTGTGCATGGACAGGAACTCTGGCATCTGGCCGCTGTCCTACAGGCTGTGCCGTGCCCAGGTAAGGGTGGGGGACCCGGAGGGCTGGGACACGGCTGCCGCGCTTTGCTGAGGAGGGCCCGCAGTGGGGGACAGCGCTAAGGCCCCACTCCTGCCGGCCCAGTTCCGCTGTGGGTTCTCTGTGTTTCTAAGGTGCTTTCTTTGTTTCTACTGTGGTTTTACTGTATTCTGCTGTGGGTTTGGCTGTGGTTTCTCTGTGATTCTGCTGTGGTTTCTGTGTTTCTACTGTGATTCTGCTGAGGTGTCTGTGGGTCTGCTGTGATTCTTCTGTGGTTTCTCTGTGGTTTTCTGTGGTTTCTCTGTGGTTATGCTGTGGTTTTCTGTGGCTCTACTGTGGTTTCTCTGGTTCTGCCTCGGTTTCTCTGTGTTTCTGCTATAATTTCTCTGTGGGTTCTGCTGTGGTTTCTCTGTGGTTTTGCTGTGGTTTCTCTTTGTTCTGTGGTTTCTCTGGTTTCTACTATGGTTTTTCTGTTTCTACTGTGGTTTCTCTGTGGTTCTTTTGTGGTTTCTCTGTGATTCTACTGTGGTTTCTCAGTGTTTCTGCTGTGGTTTCTCTGTGGTTCTGCATGACTTCTCTGTGGGTTTTGCTGTGGCTTCTCTGTGGTTCCACTGTGGCTTCTCTGTGATTCTGCTGTGGTTTCTCTGTGCTTCTACTGTGGTTTCTTTGTGTTTCTGCTGTGATTTCTCTGTGCTTCTGCTGGTGTTTCTCTGTGGGCTTTTCTGTGGTTTCTCTGTGATTCTGCTGTGCTTTTTCTCTGGTTATACTGTGGTTTCTTGTGTCTCTGCATGGTTTCTCTGTGGTTCTGCTGTGCTTTCTCTGTAGTTATATTGTGGTTTCTCTGTGTTTCTGCTGTCTTTCTCAGTGGTTCTACTGTGACTTCTCTGTGGGTTCTACTGTGGTTTCTCTGTTTCTACTCTGGTTTCTCTCTGTTTCTGCTGTGGTTTCTTTGTTTCAACTGTGGTTTCTCTTTTTCTGCTGTGGTGTCTCTGACTCTGCTGTCCTTCCACTGGGTTCTGCAGGAAGGTGGGAACAGGTGGAGTCTGGAGGCCATGCTGCTGAGTTTCCAGGGCCGGGGAGGCCCAGGGTCTGTCTGATCTGGGGAAGGTCACACAGCAAGGACTGTGTCCAGGATCGTGGAGCTACTTCCTGTGTCCTGGTCATATCATCAGCCCAGATGGCCCAGAATCTGCATTTCTCACAGCTCCCAGAGGCAGGGAGGCTCAAGGGCTTAGAAGCTGTTGGGGTGAGCAGAGAGGCCCTACAGGAGAAAGGCGGGTCGTTTTCTCGAGAATGGAACGCGAGGCTCTATCCTGGCAGCTGGGTCCGCCGTGCCCATCCATGAGAGCTGTGTTTGAGGATCTACTGGCGGCTGGCTCGGTGCTCATCACCAAAGCTTTTTTCTTCCCCAGTCCTGTGCAGGCCCCTGGGCAGAGCCGTGGGCAGTCATGAACCCAGGGGGCAGGGACTACCCAGACGGCCAAAGTCATGCTGGGGGCTTCTGGGTGGGTGCTGACTTGCTGTGGCCACAGCCCAAGGTGACATGGCCCAGCAGGAGGCCCTCCTGGAGACCCCCCAGCCCACCTGTCTCTGTGGGGGAGAGCACAGGGGCCGCATGCTGCTGGAGTGTTCATGCACAGACCTTGGAAGACCTGCATGAAGCCAAGGGTGCTTCTCATGCATGCATGTGCTGTGCAGATACCTGCTTTTCATGCACAGTGTGTGCTATCCATATGCCTGCTTCTTGTTCACATACATGCTATTCACATGTCTGCTTCTCACACACATACATGCTATTCACATGCCTGCTTCTCACATGTGTATGTGTGCTATGCCCATAACTGCTTCTCATGTGTGTATGCATGCTATTCACATGTCTGGTTCTGTGGATGTGTGTGTCCATGCAATGTTCACCTGTGCATGCTCACAATGTACATGCATAAGTACATACATGATCATGTGGAAAAGCACATGATAGGACGTGTGGAGAATGTATGCATAGAATATGCAGGATACATTTGTGTACCGACATGAGTTCATGCCTATGTATAAGCGTGTGCATGAGTGAATGCTGAGTGCCATGTGTAAGATAGGCACATGTGATGCATGTGCAGTGTATGTGTGATGTGCTTAGATATTCACATGTGCATGTGTACAGTATGTGTGTGGAGCATGTGTGTGCACATATGTGCATATGACGAGCAAGTGTTTGTTTCCTGAAAACAGACCTGGTAATTCTGTAGACTGTCCCAGTGGGGTCTGGAGCAGGGAGCAGTGGGGACACCCTCCATGTGGCCTGCCCTGCCCTGCCCAGCCGCTGTCCACCTCAACTCACGGCTGCTGCTCCACACCATCTGGCCCTGGGCTCGCATGCAGGGGCCCGGAGGGAAGTGGAGAAAGACCCAGTCAGCCATTCTCGCCTTTGGAGTCCTAGTCCCAACTGATACGGAGGCCGCTCGGTCAGGGCCAGAGCCGGGGGCCGTGCTGCTGAGTTTCCAGGGCCAGGCGAGTTCTTGTGCGTGACGGGGAGCAGGGGCAGCTGAGGGCAGCCGGCTGTGTCCCTGTCCCTGGCCTCCCCGCTATTGACCCCGTCCCTTAAACTCATGGCTTTCTCCCCACCTGCCACTCGGAGCCGCATGCTGGGCTTATCAGCCCGTTCATCCCCTGGGAACGGTCGGAGCAGAGACTTCTGGCCCCGAGCAGACAGGCTCAAAGGGCCTGTCAGGAGCGGGCACCAGGGCTGCATCTCTGCCTTGAACAAGCTCAAGGGGACCTCGCCAGCCCCAGTCTCCCTTCAGCCCCCACTCGGGACCACCCGTGCACTCGGACACATTGCTACCCCCTCGGGACCACCCATGTACATGGACACACCTGCTACCCCCTTGGGACCACCCGTGTACAGGACACACCCGCTACAGCCCCCTTGGGGGCGACCCCCCCTCACTGGTGGCAGTTTCCCGGGTGCCTGGGCCGCACCCTGGCAGGGGGGAAAAAGGGGCAGGCGGGCTCACCCGAGTGGTCCTGACAGTCTCTGCCACTCACTAACTCTCTGGGCTGCGTCCCACGGCTCTGCCTCCCAGTTGCGCCCATCCTGCCAAGGGGACGATACTCGCCTCTGCTGGGCTCTGCTGCCCTGGACCTGGTGTCACCGACTAGGGACCAGGGCTGTGCCCCCCAGGGACGGCAGCGCTCAGCTCTGCCCTGCGTGGAGTGCTGAGTCCCGGGACCCCGTGCGCAGCAGGCACTGTTCCCCCCCTTCCACTGCCCCCACCAGGCCTGCGACAGCCCTTGTTCCTGGTGCCCCCACCTTGTCTATCCATGCTCTTGTCTTGGCCTCGTCTCTGTCCATCCTCGTCCTTGTCCCTCCGTTGTCCCCATCTATGCTGTGTCCCCACCTGTGCCCGTGTCACTGTCTGTGCCCCTGTCTCCATCCGTGCCCGTGTCCCCCATCCATGCCCGTGTCCCCGTTCCGTGCTGTGTCCATGTCCCGCCTGTGTCTCCGTCCTTGCCTGTGCTGGCCACTCTCAGGCCCATCTCGGGGCTTCCCTCCCTGCTGCCCTTGCCTGCCTCTGAGGCACTTGTGTCTGCTCCTGGCCCTGCCCTGGATGGTCCTGCGGGCTTTGTCTGGCCTGCCCGGCTCTCTCAGGCCCATGTCCAGATCAGCACAGAGACCCCTTGGCCTCGCAGCAGGAGGGACATGAGTGCTTGGGGCTTGGTCCAGCCCAGCTTCCTGTCCTCCCGGTGGACAACATCAGGGTGCCCGGCAGGGCGAGTCCTCCTCCATCTAGGCCTTTCACACGCATGCTCGTTGGGGTCAGTGCAGGACACCTCACAAAGGGCTCTGGCCAGAAGGGAGACGTGGGCGTCAGGCAGTTGGGGACCCGGTTGTCAGGGCCCTCCCTGGTTTTCCCGGGCACAGGGTCCCACACTCACTAGTTTGGGGTACATGGAGATGCCCCACAATGTGACTGCAGAGTGGACTGAAGAACCAGGAGGGGTTGGGACAGACACCCTGGGCTTGCCTGCGCTGGTCTGGGGGCCCTGGCTGCTCCCCGAGAGGCCCCCTGCTCGCAGATGAGTGCTGGAGGGCCCAGAAGGACATGGCCCAGGAGAGTGCCTGGCCCCTGGAGAAGCTGGGTCAGTGCTTTCAGGGGGTGGGGGTGCCCTGGGTCAGTTCAGGCTGCTGTTGGCTCCCTGCTGGTTTGCTGGATCCGAGCCATGTCCAGCTGACGAGCACCCCCGACCTGGCGGCCCCAAGGCAGACACGGATGGGTCAGTGGCCAGAGGGATGGCAGGTGGATGGACGACCGATGGATGCATGGACAGTCCACAGGCGGGTGATGGGCAGTCAGATGGCGGTGGACAGCGGTCAGCCGCACGGTGGGGCCTCGCACCTGAGACCCCGTGGCTGCAGCTCCTGGGGGGTCTGCTCTGGGCTCCCAGCCTGGCTCGGACTGCCCACACCCACCCTTCTCCTCCCCTGAGCTCTGTCCTGGGTGCAGCCCTCGGGGTGTGCAGGGTGACATTCAGCCCCTACCTTCAATTTTATGATAATTCTGAGTAAATTGTGGTGCAATAAACCCCTCAAGCCTGTCTGCGCAGTGAAAGCCACGAGTCAATCAGCCGCGGCCCGGCTTTCAGCGTGCAGTGATCACTCAGCGCTGACGGGCTTTGTGAGCGGGGCCGCACGCCACCGTCGTTAATTCCAGCCTTGGCTGCTCTGAAGTGGGCTGAAGGGCGACCAGGAAATCATTCCTCTCTTCAGTTCTGTCCCAGCACAAAACAGCAGTGCAATAATTTTTTGTCAATGTTTTACTCTGAAAGCTTTCTACGTCAGTTTTGAAAGGAAGCAATAAAGCCTTTCAGGGTCTGAATAAAAACCCTCGGCGGCTCGAGCGGAGCGCCCTTTCTTCAGCTGGTAATCAAATTGGAGCTAAAATGAAATTGAGTTTTCTTATGAAAATAGCCTTTGTTGCCGGGAAGGCTGGTAATTCATAAACAATAACCCGCTCTTTTGTGTGGATAATAATATATTCATGTCCTTTCACTGGGGTAAAAGCCAGGCCGAGTGCATGACGGTACAGCGGGGGCCGCGGTGGAGCAGGCGGCGGCGCGGGGCCACGGAGCTCCCCGCTCCCGCCTCGGCCTGTGCGGCTCAACCCGGGGACCGCTCGGGACCACCGCGCCCTGCCCCGCGTGCTGTGGACAGAGCCAGCCAGCGGCGAGGAAGCAGGTAGGCTGTGGCCTGCGGGAGGGTGACTGGGCCGTGCCCCTGTGCCCCCGAGCCCCTGCTCCGCGGGACAGGTGTCTGCTGGCTTCGGGCGCGGGGCTCTGCTCTCCTGACCAACTCCGAGAAGTTTGTGGTGGCACTCCGTGACCGGGAGCCGGAGCCTGGGCGGGGTGCCGTCTGCTGGGTTCCATGGGCAGAGGGGGACGGCAGCTGGTGCGGGGCAGGGCGGGGGAGGGGCCGCGACGCCCTGGCTCAGACTGGGGAGAGGAGCCGGCCGGGTGGAAGGGCTGAAGTTTGGCGGCCCGAGACTGGCGGGTCTGCAGCAGGCAGGGGTGCACTGGAGGGCTGCTCCCAGCGTGCGGGGCGCCCAGGCGGCAGGGCTCGGGGACTTGGGCTCTGCACAGTGAACAAAGGCTCTTCTCAGGCCGGAGGCCGTTGACAGCTGAGGGCACAGGCGTCATTGTCCGGTGAGTGTCACACGTGTGCCCAGCTCTGTGCACTGCGTCCCATCGGGGTGGCTCTTTGCCGGGGCCGCAGGAAGGGCTGTCTCCCCGCCACGCCCGCAGCCCACCCCCCTCAGCTCTCCCTGCCCGGGTGCTGCGCGCCGGCTCCCCGCGCCCCCAGAGCTGCAGGCTGACCCTCCTCTGGGCAGGGCGGAGGGACAGCGGGGCACAGAGGCTGTGCGGCCAGTCAGATGCCTCTCTCAGAAGCAGCTCTGGGGGCGCGGCCTCGCAGCCTCGAGACCACCTTCCACCCAACGCGGGGAGGCCTGGGCCAGACGCGCCTGCCCTGAGCCTGCCGGGACACGGCTTTGCTCCCTGCTGCTGGGCTGGTGCGTGGGCCTGGCTCGTGGAGAGTCAGGAAGGCTGGAGCCTGGTGTGGCTTGAGGCTGTTGGGGCGTCGGGAGTGAGGGGCGACAGTGTGGGTGGCACATCTGAGGGGCACCAGATGCCCTCAACAATGAGAGGGACCCGAGGAGAAGGGGGCAGCACAGATGGTCAGCCAAGGCGGGCACTGACCACCACAGCCACCTTCTCCTGCCCCTCCCCCCCATGCCTTGAGCCTCAGCCCTGCTCCTGGGGGTCCCCTGTGCCCTGACCTCTGTCCTTCCTGGCGTCAGCCTCGGGCCTAGGCCTTTCCCTCCTCTTACCTGGGCTGGGATCCCCTCCCCCAGCAGAAGGGGGCCCCGGGGTGAGAGGTCCGAGCAGACCCACTGATGGGCTAGGGCCAGGTGTGGGAGGATCCAGTGATTTCTCGGGGGCGGGGGAGTAAAGGACCCAGTGATCTCTCAGTCAGGATGGGGGATCCAGTGTCTTCCCTGGGGTGGGGGTGAGGGGTTAGTCAAGCAGCCTCTCAGTTCAGGATAGGAATCAGGGTCATTTATGAGGTGAGCTGGGGGATCCAGGACTTTCTCAAGTGGGGAAGTGGGGGATCCTGTGATTCCACAGGTCAGGTGGAGATCCAGTGCTTTCCCGGATGGGGTTCCCTGCGGTGTCTGGGGGCCCTGCGGTGTCTGGGGGGCTCTGTGGTGTCTGAGGGGGCCTGCGGTGTCCGGGAGAGAATCGTGCTTTCCAGGAGGGGTTGACGGTGTCCCCCGAGCCCTTTCCTGTGGGTGGGGTGTGGACTCTCTGGCCCTCTAGAGCCCCCCAATGCTCCAAGATGAGCCTCAGGTCCCCAGAACCCCCAGACACCAAGCGTCGTCCCTGCCATGTCGTGCTTGTGTGGGGACCCTGGGAGTGGGTGGCAGACCAGCACCCCCCATGCCCACTTGGTCCAGCCCTAACCGAGCCGCCTCCAGGGTGTGAGGAGAGCCTGCGGCCCTTCTGTGGCGCAGCTCCTTTGGCCAGAATAAGTCTCCGCGAAGCTGGAATGTTTGTCGAGGTTGAGACATGGGCACAGACCCTGCCCAGCCCCGAGGGGACTGAGTGCAGATCACAGCTAGTGACTGATTGTCAGAGAAAGAGATCCGCGAGGAGGAAGTGGCACCAGCAGGCTGGAACTACGCCGGCCTGGTGAGCCTGGCCTGGCACTGTGCCCTGCTTCCTTCTGACAGCCCAGACCCAGGGACCTCCCTGTGTGGTCACTGTCGGGCCAGTGTGGACCCCACGGCCATTCCCTCGTGCCCCCCCCACCCGCCCCTGACTTCAGGGCCACAGGCCACAGAGAGCCTGAGAGTGATTCCTCGCGGGTCCCGTCCCTGCCCTTGCACTGGCCCGCAGCCGCGGCTTCTGGAATGTGGACAGCAGGCACCGTGCTCGGGGAGTCACCAGAGGAATTCTCAGAATAGCTTTTCTTTTTGAAAGTTAAAATAGCATTTTCGGATACAATAGCTGCATCCAGTTTCCTGGATGTTGGGAAGGCAGCTTGCTGGTGGAGGGGCTTTTATTTCTTCTTTCTTTTCCATTCTGGAAACATCTAAAAATATCTAGACACATTTCCCACATCAAGAGCATTTATCTGGTCCCTTGGGTTCTCTGGCCTTCGGGACTGATGTCGAAGGCGTATGGGAAGTTGCTGGAATGTTCTTAGGATAAACGTCCGTTTCTTTCTCTGTAGGGTTTACGGACTTCGGAGATCTGTAGCTTAAAGAAATTTCATCATCAAAACTTCTAGAGAGGGAGCCATTTATCCACTTGGTTTTACTTCATCGCCACTGAGTGATGCTAGAATACATTTCTTTCTATTATTCTGAGATTGGAAACAAACATTTAAAGCAAGAATTTATCAGACATTCCCAAAGTAATGTGGCCTGCCCTGCTCTTTCTAGAAAATCAAAACCAAAACCCTCCTGACTCAGCGACCCCCCAGGAATCTGCCTTTTTCCACCAAGCGGAAAAATGCCCCAATTGCACAGAACAGGCGGGCTGGCCACTGATTCCAGCAACCCCCCACCAGGCTGCTCTGGGGGAGACCAGCTACAGCAGGTTCATGCTTATCAGAGGCCCCAGGCAAAACTGGGGCACCCTTCCCAACACCCCAGCACCCTGTAAATTCAGCCTCCCATCTCTGCTGGGGGCCTGCAGGCGCACAGACCTCCCGATGGCAGGAGGGGGCACTGTTCACACGGGGACTGTCCAGCTCAGCTACAGGCTGCAGTCCCAGGGACCCTGCTCTCAGCTCTCCTTCCCAGGCACTCCAGCCTCACACTCCAGCCCCCATCGCTCCTCCCGGGGTACAGGAGCCCCCAGGACCCCTCCTCTCTCCTCCTGGGGCACGAGGGAGCCCTAGGTCCCGCCCTCCAAGCTGTGTCCTGGCCTCTGTGTCCGCCCGTCTGGAGTCCCCCACTGCACGTGGCAGCACCGTGTCCTGGGGCCCCCGGTGTAGTTGGGGTGAGTGGGCAGCGCTGCCATTTCTGAGGGTGGGAAGGGCCCAGGAAGGGCGTTTTTGTGCAGGGACTCGGAGCCCTTCGGAGGGCAGCTGGCTCTGAGTGTTTGTGCAGCTCACGCAGTGAGCTCACTGGTGCCCAGCTCTCTGGAGGGCACGGTCAGCGGGGCTCACTAGAGGGGCTTCAGCGGCGGGGACTCGGGGGCTTGGGGTGGGAGGGTCTGGGGCCTGGGAAGGAGAGAGCTGTGGGAGCCCGGGCAGTGGTGGCCAGGTCAGCAGAGCCCCAGGGCGACCGTGAAGGACCCTGGTATCCTCTGAGGGGGTTGTACTTCAGCCAAGGGCAGTGGAAGGTGCAGGCCATGTTGGGGAACACGCTGACCAGGGAGTGACTGCCAGGTGCATGGATGCAGAGGAGTGGGACGAGAGGTGGGCAGGTCGTGGCCAGGGGTCAGTGGGGAGGAGCTGGTGGGTGTAGAAATGAGCCGGTGAGGTGAGGGCGTGGAACACCTGGGTTGGGAGGGGCCAGAGGCTTCCAGAAGAAGAAGGACCCACTCTCGGGGCAGAGCTCGTGTCTGCACACATACAGGGGGACAGCGACCCGCATGTGGGGCCTCCACCTGGCCCCGACCCCGGGCTGCACGCGAGGTGGTGCCTTCCCCTGCCCGCCTTTGTGGCCCGTCACGGCTGGGAGTGACACCCCCAGCGGCAGAGCGTCAGTGCTGGGCCAGGCAGGACAAAGAGACCCAAGAGAGACCCAAGCAGCAGCGGGTGTGGCCCTCCCAGTGTCTGGGGGAACCTCCTGAGTTCCGGTTCGGAGGACGCTGGGCTCGAGAGACATCCAAGGTTGCTCAGGTCCTTCCTCTCGCCCCCTGCATCGACTGCCCAATGCGAATCACCCCGTCCGAGCCCTGTCCAGGGCCCCTGCAGACCCCCTCCCTCCCGCACCGCTCTCCCCCCGCTCCCCTGTCGCTGCCCCATCCCAGCACAGCCTCTGCTGTCCCACCCAGGACCGAGTGGCTGTCGCCCTCCGCCCGCAGGGTGAGATCCTGGGCGCCAGGACCTCGGGGTGGGGAGCGGTGGGGCAGCAGGAGGCCTTTGTTTGGGCGGGGGCCCTTCACACCCGTCATCACCCCTCCTTCACCTCTGCTTGGAGTCGTGGGCTGGCGGCGGGGACTCTGGGCTTGGGGTGGGAGGGTCTGGGGCAGCCTGGGTCCCGAGTGCAGCTCTCCGAGCTCCAGGAGACTGGGGGCAGCGGGGCGGGGGGTGGGGTGGGGGAGGGGGATGGAGCCAGGGTCCCTGTGGGAGCAGCAGGGCTGGGTGGCCGGGCCCCTCCGCAGAGGGCCAGAGTGTCCAGCCGGCTGAAGCGGGTAGGTGCTCGTGGTGAAGGTGGCAGGTGTGTGACTGGGGTGGCGTGACGGGCAGGGCTGCTGCGGCCTGCAGGTCCCTCTCAGCGTCCACCTGGGAAGAAACTGAATCCGCAGCTTCTCCTCAGAAGGCTGTAGATGGAGCCCCCAAACCCTGTGAGACACTCGCGCCACGCCCCTCCATCAATGATGCAGCCCCATCTTGCTCTCACACGCTCACACACACACACTCACACAGACACACTAGTACACATACACACACACTCACACAAACATACACATACACACTCACACACACATACTCACACATACACATACACACACATTCACACACTCACAAAACATACTCACACATAGACATACACACACGTTCACATAAACACACTCAGACACACGCAAAACATACACAGATACACACATACACACTCACACACTCACATATACACTCTCACACAGACACACATACTCACATACATGCACACATTCACACACACTCACACACATACACACATTCACACACGTATATACACGTACACTCACACATGTATGTACTGCATCCCTCCATCACACACACACACACACGTGTGTGTGTGTGTGTGTGTGTAATATTCTAGAATACTGCTCCTAGGAAGGGAGTACTCCTGGTTCTCAGCTGTGCCTCTCCACCGCCACCTGGTGGCTCTCTGTGGCAGTGGCGGCTCTGAGAGTGCAGTTGGCCACACTCTCTCCGAGTCCATTTATTTCCGTCACTTCGGATGTCCCTCTCGGGTTGGGGACCCTCCAGGGACAGGAGGCAGTGAGGGAGCCGTGGCAGCTGAGCTTCGCCTCATGGTCCTTCTCTGGCGCCTGGCCTTGGTGTGTGGGTCTGGGTGGACCAGGCAGGTTCGGGTGTGTGGTCTGGCCTGCACGGTGGAAGACGGGGTGTGTGGGGTAGGGTATGGCAGGTCGGGGTGTGTGGGGTTGGGTGTGGAGGATCGGGGTGTGTGGGGTTGGGGGTGGGGGGTCGGGGTGCGGGGGGTCGGGTGTGTGGGGTCGGGGTGTGGGTTTGGGGTGTGGGGTTGGCCGGTGGGGTTAGGGGGTGGGGTGAGGTGCGGGACAGCTGCC
>JAOXYA010000041.1:52765075-52786482 GCA_028565675.1 Sorex palustris | reverse complement strand
AGGATTTACCTTAATTTAATTCTCAACTCTATGAATAGGGACAACTAACGTCACATTTTTAATGGGAATTAATTAAGTTTAGGTAGATCATTCACCACTGGTTATAGAACTAGCAAAAAGAATCCCATTTCTGACTGAAGTAAAAACCTAATCTGTTATTGTCAATGCTAATTTCCAAAGTATAAGGGGAACTTTAAATACATTTTAAAGTATTTAAAATTTCTTATTATTGAGGGTTCTCTGTCATTTTACTTTAAGGTTCAGAATTCAACTCAGCTGAAGTATTTTGTTCTTTGACGTAAACATTTGGCATGTTAGAATGGTCCTCTACAGGATGCACAAAAAATTATTAAGAAGAGACTACTGGATTTCACTAACTTGTATGGGGAGAGGATAAGCACCCAATTAACCATACATACACAATAATAAATTCAGAGATTCAGAGACAGGAAAGACAAATAAATGCACAGAAATAGAATTTACTTATTTGGATTGTATTTTACACACAATGACTTCATATCTGAAAGATGGTATTTTATGTTTATCATTTCCTCATGCTATGATTTATACCCTAGTGCTTTGAAAGGGAGAAATATCTAGAGAGTCATCTAGATGTTAGCAATAGAAATGTATTAATTAGCGAAGAGATAATGTCCCTAAAACTGTAATCAGTTGGAAGTAGAGAAGGAACATCAAACCGGTTCTCATTTTACAGATGAGGAAACTAAGACTCATCAGACAGAGGCAGAAATTATTAAATTTTCTTTTCCACTCTCAGTAACTTTTTAAAAAACTTCATTTGAGCTATAGATTTGGAAAGAATTGTCTTGAGAAAATTAAGCAGCTGGATGAAGGCCATCTTCTCTTCGGTGATGGGTTCTACCCTCGTCTATAATAAGTATTAACTGAATGAATGGCTTCAATTGGAATTTAATAAGTCTTCCTTCTTAATTTAGATTATATCTGACAAACCAATCTTTTCCTGGATTAGGTCTGAAATTATTCTTAATACAGTAAATTACATTGAGAGAGCTCAGTTTCATCTTCCCTGATAGGACGGCAAGAAGATTATCAACACTTCCAAAATTCACAGGCAAGAGACTCAGCAAGTTGGATAATCACTTACCTCTGGGAATTTCTACAAACCTGTAATCTTTAGAACTGCTTTGATTTGTGTGGGTGACAGATGAGGAGGAGAGAAAGGTTGCTTTCTTTGTATTGTGTCTTTGTAGTGTGTGTATGTGTGTGTGTGTGTGTGTGTATGTGCATGTGTGTGTTTGAGGAGGGTACTCCTAGTTGTGCTAGGGGTTATTCCTGGCTCTGTTCTCAACAATGATCCCTGACAGTGCTCAAGGGACTGTGCTAGAAATTTGAATTGGGATTGGCCACATGCAAGGTCTTACGTTTGTACTATCTCTCTGGCCCCAAGGGCAGTTTCTTATCTTTGATGAAGATTGTGAAATTGGTGAATGTAATAAGCTTGATTGCTTGGTTGGTACTGGTAATGCCAACATCATGTGTCATAATACCTATTCCAGTAGGTTCCTTGTAGTATAATTTAGGCAGTCACCCTTGCAGGGACGGTGAATAGTTCCCCCCCCCCCCCACTACAATATCTCTGGTGCTGGTGGGAAGATACTTCTGAGGAAATGGTGGTGTGCTGGGAATACCTTTTTCTTTGGATCAGAAGGTTCTGGGCTGCGAGCCCAGCTCTATCATTTGTTAGTTGTATGCTTTCAGCTATCTCAAGTTATTTAATTTCACAGTCTTTATTGAAAAGTCAAGGAAATATATGCTTTACAAGACTACAGAGAGGCTTGGGAATAAATATTTAGGATCCCTAGCAAAAGATTGACAGGGGATGAGAGAATATGTTTTGTCTTCTATTCTCTCCCTGCTGCTGGTTACACAGTGAGTTATTTGTTGAATGAAAATAGTAGCAACTCAGCCACTAGTAGCCAGGATCATTGTCATTGTTACTTGGTGATTACATGTCCAAAAAGAACTAAGAGAAACTTGAATATGCTATGACTCCCTGTCTTTAAAATTAGAATGCATAAAATATATCAGCTATAGGGCGTTTGCCTTCCATGCGGCTATCCCGAGCTCCATTCTTTCATCACTCTTGGAGAGCCTGGCAAGCTACTGAGTGTATCCCGCTTGCAGGGCAGAGCCTGGTAAGCTCCCCATGGCATATTTGATAAGTCAAAACAGTAACAAGTCTCACAATAGAGATGTTACTGTTGCTCACTCAAGAAAATTGATGAACAATGGGAGGACAGTGCTACAGTGCTATTAAAATACATATTAAGATATAAAAATAAAATTGTGCTAAGAACATGGAAATCAAGAGTTTAAAAGGAGTGCTATAATGTTATCACAAAAAATATTTTAACTTGATCTAACTTGATCTACAAGTTGGTGTGGTCCACGTTTTTTTTTTTTTTTGAAAAGAATGTCAGGGGTGCCTCAGACCCAAACAATCAGCTATGGTGCCACAGGAGAAGCAAAAGAGCCCGACAGTATTTAAGAAAACAGATTTAAGTTAAGATTGGAAAGTGACCATGGTGACAATAAATCTTTTTCACTGGTTTATAAATCCCATTAATTCAGGGTCCCAATGATTAGGTACAAAAAGTTAGGACTCCCTTCTAGAGATACAATAAGAAGAAATTAGGGAAGGAAAGTTTCCTGTCTGGAACTGTGATGTCTTTACCTTTTGTTCTCAGGTCAAAAAAAGGGGCACAATAAAATTTTATACTATTTTTATAAATGAATAAATTTTCTTATTTATTTTTGGATTTTGGACCACACCCAGGAGTATTCAGGGCTTACTCCTGGCTCTTGAGCTTGGGGGACCATCTGGGATGCTAAGAATCAAACCCATATTGGACACATGCAAAGCAAATGCCCAGTCCCCTGTACTATCTCTCTGGCTCCAACTTTGTATTGTTAGCCCTCTAGGAAAGTTTGGAAATAATGGATGATCAGACTGGATAGATATTGCATCAGAACTTAGAATTGAGCATGGTGGGGAGTACTAGGTAAAATTTCTAAGGGAATCAGACAGTAAGACCGACAACTTGAGTTCTGTTGGCTTGGCCAGCTGTATTTTCTAACCTTCTTCTGTATGTTGTATGGAAGACCACTGAACCTTTTCTAAGTAGTCGACTTATTTTGCAGACTTTTGCCAACCCCCCACCTTTGTGTGAGATTAGCACCAGAGGCAACCTCATCATTTAAATGAGGTGATGGCAATGTGGACTTCAGAACCAGATAGCCTATATGTGCTCCAGGAAGCACCAAAAACCCTTGGTTAGTTTTTTAGCTTTTCCTAAGCCTTAATTTCCTTATCTGGAAAATAAGAAAATAGCTTCATCTCAAAAAATTATATATTAATTTTATAATTAATATAAACAAACAGTATTATAATTATATAAACAAAGTCTTTGGCCAGGAAATCACTCCATCAGAATTTAGAAATCTAGAACGTCCTTGTTGGATGAAACTATTTAGCAATAGGGTATAAGTGTTCCAAAAAAAGGGGAAAAAATCCCTATTGCCTAGCTCATAGCTAGAAAGTTGATCTTGGCTATCATTATTAGACATTATGAAGAGTTTATCCATCATCTCATGGAAGTGTTTTACACAGTCAATGACAGGACATATTTCAAATTCTATTCTATCAATGAAATTAAACCATTAAAGAATATATATTTCCTGTCAACAAATCCAATTTTTTTCTGTGACATGATGCAAATTTCAATTACTTTTTGCCTTTCTATTACATTAAGAGCTGATATTGGTCTTTCCTCAATCAAGCTTTTTTTTTTTTATCGAATCATCGTGAGATACAGTTACAAAGCTTTTATGTTTGAGTCTCAGTCACACAATGATCGAACACCCATCCCTCCACCAATGCACATTTCCACCACCAATGTCCCAGTAGTATCCCCTATCTCCCACTCCTCCCCCTGCCTCTATGGCTGACAATTTCCCCCATACTCTCTCTCTACTTTTGGGCATTATGGTTTGCAATATAGATACTGAGAGGCTGTCACGTTTGGTCCTTTATCTACCTTCAGCACACATCTCCCATCCCAAGCGATCCCTCCAACCATCTTTGATTTACTCTATTCCAGCTGCCTTCTCCTCCAGCTCATGAGGCCTATTCTTTATTTAATTTTATTTTTTAAATTTATTTATTTATTTATTTTTTTGCTTTTTGGGTCACATCTGGTGATGCACAGAGGTTACTCCTGGCTCTGCACTCAGGAGTTACTCCTGGCAGTGTTCAGGGGACCATATGGGATGCTGGGAATTGAACCCTGGTCAGTCGCATGCAAGGCAAACGCCCTACCCGCTATGCTATCTCTCCAGCCCCGAGGCCTATTCTTTAATGGAGTTTGCCTCCAAGCCTTCTTTCCTTCAGACCCTCAAAGCTCTTCATACTCTCTATCCCTTTCTCTATGCCAAGGCCACCAGATACACTTTCTTTGTTGTGATCTCATTTAACATTTTTGTCTTAGTATTTTGTCATACTCTATCCTCAGATGAGCTCTCACTTGATGGCGATCTTTCTCACGAAGAAAATCTTTTAAAAATAAGCCCATCATGACTACTGGAAAAGTTCACAGAAATGTTTCACCCACATTCTTTGTAATAGAAGTTTTAGTAGGATCTCTTGACTTGTGCTTGCAGGCTCACACCAGTAGAAACCTCGGCTTCTGATTGTTGGTTGAAAAGCACAATCACGTCTGTGCTTTTCCTGCCCTTTGTGCTACAGCAGCTTTTGAATATCAATCACCGTAGCACCTGGTTACCCAAGCACCTGGAATATTCTGCCTCTCTAAGCAAGGTTAGTCCGTTTCTAGGCAAGGAAGAGATGATTGCTATTTTTGCATAAATAGCAATACCTCTCCTCACGGATGCCCCAAATGTGCTATTACCCCAACAGGAGATAGTAATTACTTTTAATTTGTTTTCTGTGGGAAGGGAGCACATCTGCTGGTGCTCAGGGCTTACTCCTGGTTCTGAGCCCAGGGATCACTCATGCTGGGGCTCAGGAGATCATCTGTAGTTCTAGACATGGAATTGGGTCTAGCTCATGCAAGGCTGTCAGTGTCTGAATCTTTGTAACATGACTCTGGCCCAGGAGATGGCAATTTGGAACATCCTCCTTTAAAAGTCAGAGGCCCATGAGAGCTCAAATCTAGGACTGGGAAACTCTCCCAAGGAGACAAGGAACACAGGTTAGATTCCTTCTCATCTTCCCCCCCGCCCCCACCATTCCTATCCCTCTGAAAACACCAAATCTGCTTCATCTTCCTCTCAGTTCATGGAATTTCATGGCTTTGCTCCTCTGCTCTGCAATTTTTCCTCACTCCCTCCTTCTTGGTTGGCTTGAAATCTCTTTTGCAAAGATAAAAAATAAAGTGCCTGACATATTTTTCTGTGAATGAGTTTCAATTAAAATGCACATTCAGTCAACAGGTTACAAGGAAGGACAGAGATTCAGTAAATGTTTCATGACTGGGAGAGGAATAAAGGGCATGGTGTAGGATTTTAGGTGTGTGAAAAGGGGTGATGAAGGAATAGGCTGGCTCATTGCAAATGTCTCAATTTTGTTGAAGGTGGTTCATGTTTATCTTCCACCGGGTGGGCACAAATCAAAAGGGTTCACCTGGTACTTGTATTCTGCAGCTGCAGACCCAAAAAGCTCTGTCTCATCTGATTAATAAAAAAGGTGCCATTTTCCCCCTTTTCATGTCTGCTTGACTTCACACAAAGGCACATTCACCCCTGAAGATTCATTAATGAAGGTTATGCCATGATCTTAAACAAGAAAGCCAACAGGAATGTTCAATGAGTTACCATCGAACCTACAGAAGGCTAGCCTGCTTTTCACAGCTGAAGATATAATTAGAAGCCACTAGAGAGCGAACAGGGTGAGGTTGTGCAGAAACTCTGAATAGTAAAAAGAATCCCCCCAAATTGCTTACAAATGTGGGGGATTAGCCTCAATAGACTTGAGGCACTGGGAAACTTTTTAACAGCCAATAATTTTTTCATGATTGAGTAGTTGTGAACTAAAAGATTGCTTCCTTTCTCAATGCCATTTTGTTAGACATTTTTAATGAAGTAGCAAATTTGTGGCTTGACAGAAAAAACTCACTGACAACATATGAGACTTTATAATCCCAGCCGCCATATCTAGTTACTTCATTTTCACGTGACTGCACTTTCCTCATTAGTAGATGGATGACTAATGCAAATACCTTTGCAGACACCTGCATGCTGTTTTCTTGCATGTTCATAATGGCTTCGGAGATCTTGACATCTATAGGGTCCATGACTGACTCAATGTTGAACGGTCCTTCCAGGCGCTCAGCCACCAAGAGCATTGCATCTGTTAAAACACAAGAGCAGAATACATTTGTAGAAACAGGAACTTCAAGTCCTTAACCTGGGTTAATTTCTAGCACAACTGGTGCAGAAAACATCCATTCAATCACTTGCTTTTATTCAATTCAAAATGGAATTGCTGACTAAATCTTAAAAATGAAAAAAAAAGTCTTTTAGTTTTCTTTGATGACTTCAAATTATTTTATATGCACAGAACCCAACCACAAAACTGGTTCAGATGAAGAGTTGAACTACTGCACAAGAAGCTAAGAAGCAGTAACAGTATTGGGTCAAGGATGTACTGCATATCCAAAAGGGAGTCTAACCTTTTCCCCCAAAGTAGGGGGAAAATTGAGACGATGAAAGAAACACCCATGTGGGGTTTGGCTCATATGTGTCAAGCCCTAACTCATGCACATGTGGATGTGTGCAGCATTTCCAGATCCTCCAAAATACCCTTCCTTTATTTTGTGCTATCATGCTACCTCATACATCTAGCTGTCTTGAACTCTGACTCCCTTGATATAGGGAAACGTCTCTTATTTGGTTTTGTATATTCAGGACTTATAGTCCCCTGATCCCCACCAGGAGTGATCCTTTAATGCAGAGCCAGGAGTAAGCTCTGAACACTGACAATGTGACCCCAAAACAAAACAAAAAAAACACCAAAACTTGAGGGCTGGGTCACATGTTTTGCATGTGGGAGGCTATATTTGATTCCTGGAACTAACTAAAAAAGTCTATGAAATTATATTGGAATGAAGTATCAACTGGGAGATTTTATTTTGTGAAGAAGCTAGTAGTAGTGTGATCTAGTGCATGCCCCCATGCGTTAGGGGTCAGTAGACCCGGGTTTGGGTCCTTGCAGCTTACTAGCCGGTGAGATAAATAAAAGGAACTGGTAATAAGGAGTACATGGCAAGTGGTAGCTGTCAATTTTTTCTTCTCATTTTTTAATGAAGATATGCCACATCATAACATTATATGGGTTTTAGGTATACATATTAAAAGTCAACACATGCAGTTACTACATTGAGTCGGTATGAAAATCCAATTTGATCTGTCACAGTACAATTGTCCCCTTTCATCTTTTTCCCTTCCTGTCTGGGAACCATTGATTAGCATTACAGTAAAAAATTTTGCTTTATTGAGTTTAGTCACTGATTTATTTTCTCTGTATGTGATGTGTAACCAAGTTTGGTGTGGGCAGGAGGGTTGGGCCACACCTGGTCAAGGCTTCCTCCTGCTCAGGGGTCACCTCTGGTGGTGTTTGGGGGACCATATACAGTGGGATTTAATCAGGGATTAAAGCAGAGTAGGACTCATGCAAGGAAAGCACCTTACCCTTTGCATTACATCGCCAGCTCACGTGTACTTCCTAGTTTGGGGTGTGGGGTTGGCCTGTGGGGTTAGGGTGTGGGGTCAGGTGCGGGACAGCTGCCGGCTGCAGGAGTTCAGCGACTGGCTAACCAAGCCGTCCGGCACGTGGGGCCCGTGTTTGGCGACTGGCCCTCATTTCCGGATCATGGCTCCAGGACCTTCCCCTTCCTGTCACTCTGGTGAAGCCCTTGCTATGATGTGGACAGGACACCTGTCCCTCTGGCTGTCCCGGCAGGCACCAACTTGGCCCCAGTGCTGCCGCCCACCCTGCTGAGCACGTGGCCGGGCCCCTCCCATGCCAGTCTCAGCCCTCAGGCTGTCCTCTCCTGCGATCCCTGGGTGGGGCGCCCCCCCCCGCCCTGCTCTACACAGTGGCGAAGGGAGCTAAGACCCTCTGGAGGGCTGGGCTGGCTGCCAGGGACAGTGTGCTGTTGGGGGGCAGTGAGCAAGGCCAGCCCATGAGACCCGAACATTCTGGGCCCAGAAATGGGCACAGAGCCCTCCCATAGGCAGGGACTGGGGGACACTGAGGCCCCCGCATGCAGGGACCAGGGACACCGAGACACCCCCCCCGTATGCAGGGACTGGGGGATACTGAGACCCCTGTATGCAGGGACTGGGGGACACCGAGGCCCCGTATGCAGGGATCAGGGACACCGAGACCCCCCGTATGCAGGGACTGGGAGATACCAAGACCCCTGTATGCACAGATTGGGGACACTAAGACCCCCATATGCAGGGACTGGGGGACACTGAGACTCCTGTATGCAGGAACTGGGGACACCAAGACCCCCGTATGCACGGACTGGGGACACCGAGAACCCCCGTATGCAGGGACTGGGGACACCGAGACCCCCGTATGCAGGGGCTGGGGACACCGAGAACCCCCGTATGCAGGGGCCGGGGACACCAAGGCCCCCGTATGCAGGGACCAGGAACACCGAGAACCCCCGTATGCAGGGACCGGGGACACCGAGGCGCCCCCCCCCCGTATGCAGGGACTGGGGGACACCGAGACCCCTGTATTCAGGAACTGGGGACACCGAGAACCCCCATATGCAGGGAGTGGATGACACCGAGGCCCCCATATGCAGGGAGTGGGGACACCCAGGCAGGGGCACGGGTGGGAGGGGTGTCCTTGCATCTGGGGGCCTGGCTGGAGGTGTCTGCTGCTGCCCCTCTTGAGGAGGAGCCTCTCCAGCACCTTGGTCCTGTGCAGCGCTCTGTGCAGACAGGGTTGGGGGCTCCCAGAGACCCCTGAGCCTGACCACCGGAGAAAGGACAGTGCCCACTAAGCCGCACGGGAACTGGTGGTGAGGCACTTTCCTCGTCGTTGACAGGTCGTGGTCACCTGCTCCTTGGGGGCTGCAGACCTGGGATCCCGTATGCAGTGTCCCAGACATAGGAGGCTCCTAGAGTGTGTGTGTGTGTGTATGTGTGTGTGTGTGTGTTTGATCAGGGTGGGTGGAATCTTCAGGGTGGGAGGAGTAGGAAGGGCCAAACTGGATGGGTGAGCCCATAGGGTGAGAGGGGCCTATCTGGGTGGGAGGGCCTATTAGGATGAGTGGGAGGGCCCTATCTTGTGGAAGGAGCCTATCTGGATGGGTGGAGTCCTTCGGGTGGGCGGAATCTACAGGGTGGGTGGAGTCTATTGGGTGGGCTGGGCTTGTCTCTTGGGAAGGCCTATCAGGGTGGATGCGAGGGGCTAATCTGGTTGGAGGGCCTATCAGGTGGGTGGGAGGGGCTTATCTGGTGGGAGGGCCTATCAGGTGGGTGGGAAGGGCTTATCTGGTGGGAGGGCCTATCAGGTGGGTGGGAGGGGCTTATCTGGTGGGAGAGCGGGGCTTACCTGGTGGGAGGGCCCATCAGGGTGGGTGCGAGGGGCTTATCTGGTGGGAGGGCCTATCAGGTGTGTGGGAGGGGCTTACCTGGTAGGAGGACCCATCTAGGTGGTGGGAGGGGCTTGTCTGGTGGGAGGAGCCTACGGTGGGTGGAGTCCCTCAGGAGGGTGACAGTTTGCTCCCGGGGCTCTGATTCCTCCAGGGATTTCTGCGTCTCGCCAGCTCCATGACCGCGAGGGACCGTGCCTGGTCCCTCCTGAGTGGCGACGGTTCTCTCCCCGCTGTCCTGCATCCTGCGTCTGCCCCTCTTCAGCCCTCCGTGCTCCCGCCTACCTCTGGCCTCTCTCCTATTGGGGGTGCCGGTAGGAGTCCGCCTGCCTGGGGTCCGCCTGCCTGGGGTCCGCCTGCCCGGGTCTTTGTGGACACTTTGAGAGTCCCTAGGTTCCGCCTCCCAGGACACTGCCAGCAGAGGCCCCGCTAGGCCTGGGCCCAGCCCGGAGCCCCGCGAGAGCCCTGGACCGAGCTGCGCCCCCTGGGAAACGCCACAAGCATGCAGCCAGAGCAGTGGGGCTGAGGCGGGCTTGGACCTTGTGCCGGCAGAACAGGTCAGTGCTCCTCGGAGGGCGGAGCAGAGCCAGGCACCTGGCGCGGGTGTCCCTCCCACCCCCGAGTCGGGAGGCCAGACCCCCGGCGCAGTGTGAAGCCGGGCTCTGCCTGGCCCTGCTGTGTGGGAGTGCCCGGGACGGGCAGGAAGCCTGGGCCGCATGTGTGGTGCTGCGCCTTTCTGTTCTCAGGGACGCCGGGAGGACAAGCCCGAGGAGGCCTAGGAGGCTCGGGAAGCAGCTGGAAGTGGGGCGTGGCCATGGGGGGGCGTGCCCGCGGCGGGCGTGTCTACACGGGGGCATGGCCGTGGGCGGGGCGTGACCTGTGGTGGGTGTGGCAACGCGAGGGCGTGCTGTGGGGCGTGTCCGACAGTGGGGGCGTGGCTGTGCAGGGCGTGGCCGCAGGCGGGGCCTGGTGGGCGTGGCGGCGCGAGGGCGTGCTGTGGGGGCGTGTCTGATGATGGGCGTGGCCGCGGGCGGGGCTGTGGCGGGCGTGGCAAGGCGAGGGCGTGCTGTGGGGGCGTGTTCGATGGTGGGCATGGCTGCGCAGGGCGTGGCCGGAGGCGGGGCCTTGTGGGCGTGGCAGCGCGAGGGCGTGCTATGGGGCGTGGCACGATGTGGGCGTGGCCGAGGGCGGGGCGGGCTGTGGTGGGCGGGGCCCGGAGAGCAGGCAGGAAGGCGCTGATTGGGTGAGGTGTTGGGCAGCCTTGGCAGAGGGTGGGACCGGAGGCTGCACGGGGCCTCCGTGTGCGTGGCTGTGAGTGCAGGGAAACTGCGCATGCCGTGCGGATGCGGTGGAGCCAGGACCTGGGGGACCCGGCGGGTCAAGTCAGGAGGCTAGGTGTGGGTGGGTGTCCTGGGATGAGTTGGGGAAGAGCGCCTGCGCGACGTGGAACGACGGACTGGGGTGTGTGTGGGACGTGGGGTGCAGGTGTTGGTGTGGAATGGTGCTGAGTGGGACTGGGGCGTCTGTGGGATGTGGGGGCAGTAGTGCCCGGATGGAGCGTGCGAGCTGGTATCAGCCCTGTAGAGACGTGGACACGGGAGTCACAAAAGCGTGGCTGGGGAGGGGGGCGTTAGCCTACAGAAGCGAAGGTCAGGGGTCGGTGAGCAGAGGGGGTGTCCCAAGGGCAATGTCTTCCAGAGTTTTTGAGGAAGGGGAGCTCACGGCGGATGCAGGGCCTGAGGACTGTGTGCCCACCGTGCTCTGTGCCTGCATGTGATGTGTGCCCGCATGTGCCACTGTGTGTGCCGTGTGCCCGTAGGTGCTGCTTGCGTGCCGCTGTGCTTCCCCACGTGAGCGGGGGTGAGGTGCGTGTGTGTGGAGGTTGCACGCGCAACCCTCCAGCTGCGGAGTCACGAGTGCTCTCCAGGCCCTGGGCAGGAAAGGTGGGCAGAGGGGGCGGGAGCTGGCGAGGGGCCCAGGGGGTTGGGCTGAGGGTGGGGGTACAGGCGTGAGTGTGCCAGATGCACACGTGTGGAGCCTGCGTGTGTGGCCTGTGCGGGTGTGCCACAGTCTCTGGCGCCCCCTGCTGGCCGGGCCTGTGAGGTGCCTGGGCCCACGAGCGTGTCGGGGCAGTGCCACACCCTGGAGAAGGCCTTGGGCTGGCCGGAGGCGGATCTGCCCCTGGGAGCTCCCATCTGCCTTACCTCCCGTGTGTGTGGGGACTCCTCGGGCCCCTCGTGTGACCAGGCAGCGAGGGGGACCTTGTGGCCACCACAGCCCCCCTCAGCTCTGCTGCGTGACCTTGAGGTGACATTCTGAGCCAGGCCCTTCAGGGAGCACACGTCTCTTCACAGGCAGAAACACGTGCAGTGCACACGTGTCCCCGCGGCGGAGCACTGGTGCCCCTAGCCTCGCTGCTCTTCCTCCCGTCCCGTGTGGTCACGGGGCGTGCACAGTTGGTCTCACTGCTCGTGGGAGGTGCTCTGGGCTCACCGCATGTTTCCGGGGTCATCGTGTGGCTCACACACGTGTCCCCTGGGTCGCCATGGACTCACAAGTTCCCAGGGATCACTGTGGGGCTCACACGTGTGTCCAGAGGTCACAGTGGGCTCACACGTGTTCCCAGGTGACTGTGAGCTCACACCTGTTCCAGGGTCGCTGTCCTCCTGGTGTTCCCCAGGGCTGCACACTCAGACACTGCTCCTGCCCTGTGTGTGCATGTTAGCACATGTTTGTGTGGGACAGTGCATATATGTCTGTATCTGCATGTGTGGGTCAGTGCCTGTATGTGTGCACATGTGTGTGTACATGTGTGGGTCGGTGCCTGTGTGTGTAAACACATGTTGGTCAGTATCCGTGTGTATACACACGTGTGGGTGAGTCAGTGCCCATATGTACACATGTGTGGGTGAGTGCCCGTGTGTGTATACCAGCCCTATTCATGTGTGTCTGCACACATTTGTGTGGGACCGTGTGTATCTATACGTGCCCCTGGGGGGCCAGCCCACAGCCCTGTGTGTACATGTGTGTGGAGGGTGCCCGGCTGGCCAGAGTGGGGTGCTGTAGGGGGTTGGGGTGCATGGGGGGACATGGCCAGAGCTTCCTGCATGTTGGGGCCCAAGGCAGGCGTGAGCAGGCAGTTCTGGCCTTGGTGAGGCCCAGGTGGAGGGGAGGGGGCTGGGACTGGGCAGAGGGGCCGGTGGCTCGCGGGGCACAGGGCCCAGCCCCTGCCCAAGTTGGAGAGGAGTTCCTGGCGTGGCACTGGGCGTGTGGTGGAGGCGCCCTCTCCTCGGCCAGACCCCAGCGTCTGCTCGGCTGCTTGGCACCCCTGGAGGTGGGTGGGGGCTGGGGAGGGGGGCCAGGCCCTGCCCAGAGGCTGCCTGCCTGCCCCGAGGAGAGGCAGAGAGGCACGAGGCTTCCTGGCGCGCCCCTGGGGAGAGGGAGGGAGGACGCGATGGCCCAGGCACCCGCCGGCCCCCTCCCCTGGCCGCCGCGCGTCTGAGCCGCTCCCGCCAGCGCCGGCAGGGGGCAGCAGACCCTCCGCAATGGGCGGCTGGAGCCGAGGTGGGTGCTGGGTCTCGTCCACACTGCAGCCTCCTCAGGCCGAGTTTCTTGATCCTTCCGTGGGGATTTCAGGGACCCGCGGCTGGTGGGGTTGGAGCGAGGGAGTCGGTGGAGTTTGGCCTGGCCTCAGTCTCCCCTCCCCTCAGCCCTCACCTGGGCTGCAGCACCTCTGCTGCTGTATACCCCTCCCCGCACACCCCCCTCCCCTGAAACCCGCCCCCTCTTCCCCTCACAGTCTCCCCCCTCCTCTCCTCATACCCCCCTCCTCTCTCACACCCGCCCCTCACACCCACCCCCACGGTCTCCGACCCCCATGACCTCCCTCCACATGGTCTCCCATCCCATGACCTTCTACCCTGAGACCTCCCACCCCATGGCCTTTCACCCCTGTCACCCCCATGATCTGTAGCCTGGCCCTGGCCCCTGGCCTGTCCCTGTCACCGCCTCTGGGTTCCTGGGCTGCCGCCGTGTGTTGTTCAGTGGTCGGAAGCGGATTGGCCGGGTTCTTAGGGAAGGAAATGCCCTTCCCAGGACCCCTCTGGGGCCGGTCCCGGGAGTCTCTTTCCAGTTTGGGATCGGAGAGGACACGATGGGTGCGTCTGGGCCCAGGTGCAGGGAGAGGCGGGCAGGGTCGGGTGGGGTCTGGCTGAGGGGTGGTGCTCAGGTCCCTTCCCTGAGAGCATCTCAGGGCCAGGGCTGCAGCCCCACCCTTGAGGGCGAGTGCTGGGGGCGCGTCGGGCGGGCAGCGAGTGGGGCAGCAGGCCTGTGAGCTGTCCGAGCTCTGGCTTCAGGCGTGGCCCGCGGCGAGTCGATTCCAGTCTCAGCCTTCTCTGCCGCTGGGTGAGTGTGCCCGCCCTGGAACGTGGCGTCTGAGCGCCGTTTCCGCTCTTCCCATGCTTCAGAGTGGCCCGGGGTGAGCCGGGGCCCAGGAGCG
The DNA here is from genome assembly GCA_028565675.1 of Sorex palustris. Classification (NCBI taxonomy): domain Eukaryota; kingdom Metazoa; phylum Chordata; class Mammalia; order Eulipotyphla; family Soricidae; genus Sorex; species Sorex palustris. The sequence continues at coordinate 52,772,310 of JAOXYA010000041.1, read as the reverse complement.
AGCCGGGACCCTCACAACAAACGCACGACAAAGCGGGTGCAGAGGGGCTGGTTCAGCACACCCAGTGGCCAGCGTGTCCCCACCCAGGACTGCACGCCGGCAGCGGGAGGCTCGCACAGGGAGAAGCGAAGCTGTCAGCTTCGCAGGCGATGTGTCCGAGGGATCGTGAACTCCAGACTCCATCGCAGCCGCCTGGCATCAGTTAATGAGACTGCAACAGAGCAGCTGGCTGCAGATTCGCTGCACGAGAATCCTCTGCATCGGTGTATGCCAATAACGAACAATAGGAAAAGAAACGAGGAGGGAAATCCAATTCACATTGCGTCCGGAATAATCAAACACTGAGGAATAAGGTGACAAAGAAAGCAAATAAGCTCTCACAGGGAAACTAAGACTCAGTCAAGGACACAGGGCAAGGAGGCGCAGAGAAGCTAACGGCAGGTGATCCACAGTGCTCCGACGGCAGGGAGACGAACGAGCACACCAGCAGGGCAGCCTTCGGGCAGCGCAAGTGGGCACGAGCACAGTGGGCCCATCACACAGCCTCGTGTGCTGAGGGGATGGTCACACAGCCTTGTGTGTTGAAAGGACACTCAGGCCTCATGTACTACAGGGATGGTCACACACCCTCACGTACTGAGGGAGGCAGTGGACCCAGGGGGTGGTCACACAGACTCGCGGGCTGACGGGGGTGCCTAGTGATGAACTGACACAACGCGACCAAACACTGCACCGTGCCACAGCAGGGGCAGAGCTGAGCGTGGCCTTCCCCAGGGGGGAGAGACGGGCAGGCGAGAGCCTCCGCTGGCCCCGGGAGATGCGGCCAGGCCAGGGTGGAGCCGCCAGCAGCACGTGCTTCCCTGGAATCCTCCGAGCCAGGAGAGTCCACACGGGGACGGGAAGAGCCTCAGTGGAGCAGGACTGCGGTGCCGCTCCCTCCCCCGGGTCACACGGGATGGGGACGGGGACAGGGACGGGGACAGGGAGGCAGCACTGTGGGAGCGACCTACTGTCACTTCTCTGCAGGGCCCAGAGGCTCCAAGGACACGCCTGGCTTCCTCCGGGGCCTCCCGTGTGCTGCCCACCAGGCTGCCCCCATCGCTTCTGCCTCCGCCCCACCCCCAGGTGCTATTGCCCATCACGGGCTCCGGGCAGGGCTGGCTTTTGGGGCTGGCCCCTGTGTCCCCCCACTGAGCACTCGGGACTCGACTCCTCCCTGGGGGCACCGTGGCCAGATGATGGGATGGTCCCGGACGGTCTCCAGCCTGGGCCTGGGTCTGTGCTGCCCCAAGGCTCTGCATGTGGCTGTGCCCAGGCCGCTCGGGCCTTCCTACACCTGGACGCTGGTTTTGCCGGGCTGGGGTGGCCCGGAGGGGACCAACGTGCTGCCCTTCGTCACACACAGAGCCTGGGGCCCGGCCCCGCTTGGCGAAGGCCCGGAGCCCCCACGTGGGGCTGCTTCTCAGACAGTGGCCGTGACACGTGTAAGAGCCGCGGTGGACGTGAGCACCCACATCCCACGCCCCCGTCCTCCCATCCTTCCTGCTATAGGAGGAAGTAGAACTTTCTGGAAGTTCTTGGAGTCTGTGTGCCTAATTCTTCAAACTTTGCGTTCATATACCTTTTCCTTTATATTTAATTTCTCTGACAGCCAAATTGCATGCCCTTAATTGAATTAACACAAATTAGACCTGAAAGGAGCCGCGGAAGGGAAATTTGGGATGTTTCTTGAAAGGTTTCTTAGTGGCAGGCGCTCCGAGAAGCTGCTTCTTCCTCAGGAACGATGCCAATTAACGACATATTAGAGGTAATACCAGCGGCATCTTTCCCAAGCAAGTGGGGGCGATTCTTCGCTGCTTCTCATCCTATTATCTCAGAGCTCAGATGCTGAACATTTGAAAGCGGGTCTGGCGGGGGAGCCGGAATGGGGAGGACGCGCCCTGGTCGCAGCCCCGGGCTGAGGTGCTCAGCGCAGGCCTATCCTGTCACCTGCTCTGGACGGCCCAGGGGCTGGAGGCTCACGCACGCACTCGCAGCTCCTGCCTGTGAGTCCCGTGGCCGTGGCTGCCGCCGTGGCTGTGGGCTCCCGCGCAGTCTTCCCGTCAGGGCACTCAGGGCCTGTGAGAGGAAGCAGGACCCCATCTCCTGGTGCCCCAGCTGTGGCTCCTGCTGTCCCCCGCCGCCGATCTTGTACTGCGTGGTGTCCTGCTGGCCACTCACCTCAGGCCTTTAGGGTTCACCAGTGCATTTCCCCTCCCCCAGAAGCTTACAGTGCTCTGGTGAGCACCCCTAGTCCTGAGTTTATCTTTAACCTTCCTTTGTGCTTCACCTCTCATTGTTCCATTCCCCAAGTCAGTCTTGGTTACTTACAAGCCAAGACCTCTGGTGATTCTGGACTTTGTATTTGAAGTGAATTACTTGTTTTTTAAGTTTTCCCTATAGCCTTTCTATATTTTTCTATAGAGCAGTGTTCTGTGTTTAATCACAGTGAGACGGTTAATGCTGTGCTCCTGATCTGGGAGTTGACTGACTCTGAAATACACCTGCTCCTGGACATCTGTCATAGTTACTTGACTCGGGCTCTGGTTGCCGTAGTTCCACACCTAACGGGTGGTCCCAGCAGGGGCCTTGGATGAACCCTGGGTGAGTGGCATTGAAATGGGAGAGAAAGCATAAAAGCACGGTCTTAATGTAAGCTGTTAGATATGAGACAGGACCCCGCGGGGGAAGGGCAGGCTGGACTGGACTTAGTTTGGGAGTTTCGGTGAACGTCTTGCTTGCTCTTGGAGCCCAGAGAACTAAGTCAAGGAATCTATATCTCTTACTGTGTCTATCCAGATAACTGCAAGTCTGAATAAGAAGTAAACTTGACTGTTTCATATTTACTAGTAGCCAGGGAAAGAGAAAAGTAATGTAGTGCTCCTTGGCCCAGGCGAACCTCGCCACATAGCCCCTGGGGTCAGAGTGTCTCCTCGAGCTAATCTCCCAGGAGAATTGTCTCTGCTTCTCTCTGAACGATCAATCCCAGCTACATGCAGACCTCTACCTCACCCCCGTCAGAGGTTCTGCAGGGAGGCTCAGCTCTGCACTGAATGGGCCATTTCACCATCAGTCTTGGGGTCCCTGTCTCCTTGTTTCTCTGCTGGGGAGGCTGAGGGTGGCTCACACTCACATTGCACACCCCCACATTCGGACTCCACAGCGGCCCTCACTGGGGTCCTCGGGCAGCAGCGAGCCCCTGGAGGGGCAAACTGATCCACACAGACCCACTGAGGCGGAGACTCAGGGCATGTGTGCTTCCTGATCTGTGTTCTGACAAATCTTCCAAATGTTCTCTATCTAGAGCGGAGAACTGGGGCTCCTTTCTGAGCTGGTGTCTGTCAGCCTCCTGCGTGGGGCCCGTGGCTGTCCTGGGCCTGTGGCGGCCTGGGCGGGGCTCTCTGCCAAGGCTGGTGACGGGGCTCCCTCCGCGTTGGGCTGTGCTGGGCTGACCAGGCCTCGGGCCCTGTTGGAACCACATGTGGGAACGTGGGTCTGGGGGCGGCAGGAGCGTCCGGAAACCCAGAGACAGCACCGGGGTCCGCAGAGAAGGTTCCAGACATGGGTCTAGTTGACTGTGGCGGCACAGGGTGGAGGTGGACAGACGGGCGCAAAGGGAACCGGTGTGGCCTGTCCGAGGGGCCTCCTCTCCGTGGAGCCCCCATAGGGGCCCCCCAGAAGCCCCCCAGTGCCTCACCCTTGCCTTGAGGGGGCCCTGGGGCGTCTGACCCAGCTGTGGGGCATGTCTCAGCAGGACGTGGTGCTCTCCCCATTCCAGGGCTGCAGGGAGACCCCCGGGAGTTTGTGGGACCTCCGGGCAGGGCTAGGCCCCGTCTGCAGATGCTGAGGGAGCGTGTATGAAGAGCCCGTAGGATGGTGGCTGCAGCTGGGACTGCCGGGCACAGCGTGTGCTGTGGGGACGGGCCAGCCCGCAGGCGGGGCGGCGCCCACATATGGCTTTCGGGTCGGCTGCCCTGCCCAGGACCTGTCACGTGTGGATCCGGGAGCCTCTGCCTCAACCTGGTGGCCACCTGTGGTGTTCCCTCTCTCGACTGCTGCAGCCAGCCCTGGGCCGGACGTGGAGAGCACGTGCAGAAAGCCTGGGGGCGCGGCTTCTGTGGAAAGCTGTGGAAGGTTCTCCAGGGGTCTGGGCTGGGGTGGCCGGCCAGGCTGTCCCGGTGGGGACACACTGTGCCGGCCAGGTCAGCCCAAGGACGCGGGCAGGCAGTGCTGGGCTCCGGGCTCGAGGCCTCGATCTGCAGCGCCGCGGGGTCACGGGTGCCTGGCGAGTGCTGCTGGGGACGACATCCATCTCTGGGGCAGCTGGACAATGGCCAGGCCCCTTCCCGGAGGCGGGGCCGCTATTTATTACTGCGGAGTGAATGGGCAGGCGAAAGCCCATCTACAGGTCACTGGGGAGAGTCCCGCGCCCATCGATTGTGCGGACCAACAATGCGGCGCCTTATCAGATGGGCGCTGCCATTAAGCGCGCGGCCCTCGGTGATCAGCACCCGCCACTGCGGGCTGAGTTATGGGGCCCTTCTGCTGACTCTGCGATCTGCGCGATAGCTTTATGCGGCCGCTCGTCCGTCACTCCTGCACGGCCCGCGGCTGCCGGCCCGGCTCCCCTCCTCACCCGGCCTGTGCCCGGCCTCATGGAGCCTCCGGAGCGGGGTTCTCTCGGCCCGAGGACACGGCCCACGCCAGGAGGCTGCCGTGTCTTGAGCAGGCAGAGGGCCCGGCGCTCGTGGGGGCTGGTGTCCCCCCTGGGCCGAAAGCCTCCCGCTGTCTCGTCCTCTGGGCTGTCAGGGCCTGTGGTGTGCGTCGTCCTAGCACCAGTGTTGGCCCTGCTGGGTGTTGGCCGCGGGTCAGGTGTGTTCTGGTCGCGGAACAGAGCCCGTGACAGCAGTGTGGGACCTGCTGCCTGGGTCCCATGTCAGCCTCTTCCTCACGGTTCCGGGGACTCGGATTGACCCCGGGGCCCACGGGTGGCTGCACCGAGGAGAGCTGCTGCCCCTGGCTTCTGGGACTGGGACCCTGTGGGTGTGTCTCCCGGCTCCGACTCAGTCTTTGCCCCGCAGCCCATGTAGGCAGGAGCGGTTCTTGGAGGGACGGTTCCTCTGCGGACTGCGGTTGTCAGCACCAGTGCAGGTGTCGCCCCCTCCGCAGGGTCAGGCCCCCGCGGCCTGCATGTCTGTAGCCACAGTGCCGGCACTCCCGACACGAGCCTCACAAAGAGGGGGAGCCCACTGTTCTGTCTTGTGTACAGTGTGGCGAGGAGCCCTTCCCCAAACCCTTCCAGAACCTTCCAAACTCTTTCAGACCCTTTCAGACCTCTGGGGCTGTCCTGGGGAGTGTTTTTCCCAGGTACACCTCACACTGGAGGTGGCAGCTGCGAGTCCCTTTTGGTCCCCTCCTGGCCCAGGACTTGCGGGCCTCACTCCCCTGCGGCCCAGCCTGTCCGTGTGCTGCCAGGCCGTGTTTCTTTCAGCACGGCTGCTGCTGCGGGGCAGGGGGCTGTGCCATGGGGGCGATAATCACGAGGAAGGGGGCACCGATGCCAGTCTCATCTGGCTGCCTCCATTCCCAAGGACGGGGCTGCCCTGACGTCACCCACACTCATGCCTCCGGCAAGCCAGCACCCACTCTCCACAGCCGGAGAGGGTCAAGGCCTCAAGGGGAGCAGGGCTGAGGGGTGTGGCGAGGCTGAGGGGGAAGCTGAGGGGTGAGGCTGAAGGGTGAGGCTGAGGGGAAGGCTGAGGAGTGAGGCTGAGGGGTAAGGCTGAGGGGTGACTAAGGGGTGTGGTGAGGGGTGAGGCTGAGGGGTGAGGCTGAGGAGGAGGCTAAGGGGGAGGCTGAGGGGTGACTGGGGTGTGGTGAGGGGCGTGGTGAGGGGCGTGGAGAGGCCAAGGAGGCGATGCTGAGGGTCCTGGCCGATGGGCGTGATGATGAGCAGGGGTGTGGACTAGAAGGGATGGCTGAGGGGCGTGGTGGAGCTGGGGGGTGTGGCTAATGAGTGCGTTGAGTTGGGGGCGTGGCCTGTGGGCGTGGTGGGGATGAGGGGGCGAGGCTGGGGCACGACTGAGGGCGGGGCTTGGCGAAGTGATGGGCGTGGCGGGTCGAGGGGCGTGGCCGGGACGTGGCCTGGGCTCTGGCCGTGAGGCCGGTGCCACTGAGCAGGCTTTGGGCAGCTGCCTTGGCCCCAGCGTGGCCTCTGACCTGCCGCGCGGGCCCCGGGCTCTGGGTTGGATGTGGGGACCCTGCATACAGGAGAGGTCCGGGCCGGGCGGGTGGGCAGGAGGCAGCCCAGAGCCCTGCTGCGGAGGCCAGGCCAGGTCCGGAGCTGGCCCTGCCTTTGTTCTGTCCCGCCGAGGGGAGACGCATAAATAACCGCAGGCTGACCTGGCCGATGGCACCCGAGATTAGGCTCCGACGTGGCTAACGTCCTCCTTTGTCACTTGCCTGCTTTATGTCCCCTGTGGGTCCGGCCCACACAAAAGCCGGCTGCTCCCGGAAACAGCCGCGATCTGTCACCAGGTGAGCCGACCCGAGAGGTGCCCGGTCAGCAGATCTGTGTGGGCCTCGGCGGAGGGTGCGGGCAGCGGCCCCCGGGCGTCTGGCAGATGGGGTGCACCCCACTTTCCTGTGTCTGTGGTGGCGCGGAGGTGACACGGCTCGTGACCCCCTCCGTGGCTGCGTAATAGCCCATTTAGCAGCAGCGCCTGTGTTTGCGCCGGGGTTATTGTTTCTCAGAGATGAAAGAACTCTGAACTCTAGTGTGTGTTTGTTGTATCGACTGTGTTTAAGCAGGCGCTGCGGAGCGGCACTTTACAGAAGTGGAAAATGCTCGGTTCCCTGCGCCCGCGTGGGATCGATAAGAGTTTAGTAGTGGCTGATAATTGGAGGGGCTGTTAGGACGAGAGCGGCAGCTCCTCGGGCGCCTCTCATCAATCTATTGTCCATCATCATCTGATAATCAGACCGAAAATAGGGTGGGAATTTTCCCTTTTTAAATCAAGCTGGTGAGAAACCGTTGGAATCACATGGAAGGAGAAAACCGGCATTGTTCGGCTCGGAGGGAAGCGGGGGGCTGTGGGCGACTGTGTCGGCAGCTGGAAGCCCCTGAGCCTGAAAGAGCCACCAATACGGCAGCTTTAAGAAGGATGAAGAAGGAGAGGCTGATAAAACCTCAAGGC
>JAOXYA010000041.1:52743194-52753752 GCA_028565675.1 Sorex palustris | reverse complement strand
TCTCTCCCTTCCTTCCTTCCTTCCTTCCTTCCTTCCTTCCTTTTCTCTTCCTTTTTTTCTTCCTCCCTCCCTCCCTCCCTCCCTCCCTTCTTTCCTTCCTTCCTTTCCTCTTCCTTTCTTCTTTCCTTCCTTTTTCTTCCTTCCTCCCTCCCTCCCACCCTCCCTCTCTTCCTTCCTCTCTCCCTTCCTTCCTTCCCTCCCTCCCTCTTTCTCTTCTTCCCTCTCCTCCTCCCTGCCCTCAGCCTCTCCTTCCCTCCCTCCCTCCTTCCCTCTTCCCTTTCTTCTACCCTCCCGCTCCCCCTGCCGCTCCCCTCCCTCCTCCCCGCCCCTGTTTTGATGGCTCCTGAAGTGCTGGGTGACGTCAGGCGTCTGTTTGACAGGCTTTGACAGCCTCTCATCTGGATTTTGCCCCCGAGATCTGCAGTCGCTGGAGCTGAGTTTTGAGTGAACCATCCAGATGGGAGGTGGCACGGGGGTGTGGCCCCTGGGAGCAAGGGGGGAGCCCGGCGGTTCCTGTGGCGTGTGCTCAGCCTTTGGGTGCCCTGGCCCAGGACTGCACTTCGCGGGCATAGGGTGCCTCGGAAGGCCGGGCCGGGGGCCTGCCCTCGGAAGGTCTGGGCCCCGCTCCCCACAGTCCGGTGGGGAAGTGGAGGCTGAGCTGAGGGGCTCCCGGGACACCCCCACACCCAGTGCTCCATCTCCCTGAACATGCGGCAGCATCAGTAGGGGGCCGGCGGCAGCAGAAGCACCCCTCCCTGCCTCCTCCCTCCATCCCATTCTCCTCCTGCCCAGCCCTCCTTCCCCAGGAGAAGGTGCCGGCTGAGGCTGGGGGGAGGGCGGTGGCATTTGTGTGACCTGCACCTGGCGACAACCTGCTGTGCCACGCCAGGACACAGTGACCACCGGCCAGGGCGGCCTCAGAAGCGCTTACAGGTGCCGGCGAAAACGGGGGTGTCTGGGGTGGTGGCACTCCCTGAGCCCAGCAGACCCAGGCTCCGCCCCGACCTCCCCCCTCCCCCAGGAGCACAAGCCCTGCGGCCCTGCCAAGCCGTGCCAGGACGTTCGTTTATAGCGGCAGCCCAGGCGTCAGGACTGGCACGAGCAAGCAAGTCAGTGGCGGTTCCCACTTGCTCCTTTAAGGATTGTCGGTGACTCCTGGAGAAGGCTGCGTGCGGAGACAAGCCCTTGGCGGGGGCTGCTCTTGGAGCGCCGCGCCGCCAGAGGCTTCTCCGGGCCTGGGTGGATGGCCTTCTCGGTGTGGATGGCCACAGGTCAGCCCCTGCCCTTCGCCAGCTCAGGCCGTTGCTCTCCCTGCAGCGGCCTCTCTGCAGCCCGTCAGCAGCGCGGAGCCCCGTCTCTGAAGGGACCCTTTTCCGCGCCACTCAGGTCCACTCCACGCAACCGACATTGTGCTCACACTCGTTTGGATCTCTCACAGCCGAGACCCCGAGCTGCTCCCTGTGGCCGGAAGACTTGGGGCTGGCGTCCAGAGCACCGTGGAGGGGGCGGGCAGCGGGTCCTGGGGCCAAGGCGCCCCGAGCTGGGTTTCCAGTTCCCGGGGCTCAGCTGGGCGCTGACCCCGCTGCCCATGCCCGTGATGGAGACAGCTGCAAGGCTGCTCCGCGTCCAAGACGCCGAACCGCGGGCGCATCTTGCCATCCCCTTCCTGAGGGGCAGGCGGGGAAGGCTCTGGCCGTCGCTCCCCCTTGGCAGAGGCTGGAGCGCGGATACGCTCCTTCACTCCACCCTGTGACAGCGACCCCCAGCGCCTGGCCCTGCCCTGTCCGCGGCATCAGTCATCTATCATTTACTTCCCCCCATCCTCCACCAGTGCAGGCGAGGGGATGGTGGGGAGTGGAAAAGTCCCCAACAGGCCACTCGGATTTTAAGGACAGTTTTGCAGAAGAGCAATTCCCATCATCAGCATCTTTCGTGGTGTGAGCCATGAAACATTTTGATCTGATTTAGCAAAAACAGTTTTTGCATCAGGAACGCTGTCGCCGCCTCATCTGCGTATGTAAAGGGTGCAGAATGGAATCGCATTAGGTAGAAATTCAATGCAGAAGCTGCTTCGTTAATGCAACATTCTGGGAGGAAATTCAAATGCGAAGAAGCCCTGAAATATGGGTCTGTCACATGCGCAGAGCCAGGACCTGCGGGGGGAGGAGGCTCCCTCCTGCGGACCCTGGGGGGCGGGGCCTAGCCAGGGGGACCCGGGTCTGGGGTCTGGGGTCTGTGCCCGAGCCCTCCCGGCATGGTGCCCGCTCCCGAGGCTGTGGCACTGCCATGGGAGTTGACAGCCATTTGCCCCGCCCCCCCCAGCTGTCAGACGGGGAAACTGAGGCTCAGGCCTCTGTCAGGTCCGCTGGAGGGAAGGGCCTTCATTTCTCAGTGGCACCTCCCTCGGCCCTCCCCAGGAGCTCCAGGCCGCCCGGCTGTGTGTGTGTGTGTGTGTGTGTGTGTGTGTAGATAGTGTAGATAGGCCCACTCTGCTGTGTGTGCAGGGGACATGTGTGTATGTGTGTTTATGTGTGTGTGTATGTGTGTGTGGGGAGAGAGGCCCACCTGCTGTGTGTGCAGGACATGTGCGTGTATACCAGTAACTGAGTGACTGAGAGAGTGGATGGTTAAACCAGTGCACGAGAGGAGAGAGTGAGTGACCCACCCATGAGCAAGGAGTGGACTGGGGGGCTGGGGGCCCAGCAGCGTCTTGGCCGTGCCGCCTTGCTGTGGTCCGTTCGTGGGTTCCATCCTGCAGTTAGCCAAAGGGCCTGGGACCCGCGGGGACACGCCAGCCCAGGGCTTTGGGACGTCCAGTGTCATTGCAAGGTCAGGACAGGGTGTGACTGTGTCCTGCGTCTCCTCGGGGGGCCTTCTCCTGGCAGTAGCCTCCTGCCCGCTGGCCCGTGGGTGCCCAAGCCGGCACCTGCCCACTTCTCTGCTCCAGGTGGCCTGCGTGCTGGTTTTGTGGGTTTCTGGGGCTCCGTGGGTAGGAGGAATTGTGTGGACAGTCACGCAGGGAGGTGACATCCCTGCCCACACCTCTCCCCCCCCCCTTCTGCGCCTCTCAGCCCCTGCCCAGCTGCTCCCCCAGGTCCTGTGGCCTGCCGCTCACGTGGGCCATGTCCTGGACACGCAGGTGGGCATGGGTTGAGGCGCTGCTGTTCTCCCTGGCTGCCTTCCTTCCGGAAACTACCCGGGAGCGCCTGATGCGTGTCTGTGGGTCTGTGACTGCCTGTCCAGAGCGCCAGCCCACCTGAACAGTGCCCCCCACCGAGCCCATGTCCAGGAACTTCCTGTTGACCCTGGACGCCCGGGGGCCCCTCAGGTGGTCTGGGCACATCAGTGGTCACTGTCTGCGGCAGGCAGGAAAGCTGGGTGGGGCTGAGACCCCGTCCCGAGGGCCACAGGGACTGGCCTCTGCAGCCTGCCAGCCCGCCCTGGGGAGAGGCCACGGGACACCCCAGTGGCCACATTCTTGGCGCTCCTCCTGCTCCTGGGGTGTGGGCCCAGCCGGAGAGAAGGCCCTGCCCCGCTGACGGCCGAGGTGACCGCCTGACCCCATGGGAACTGAAACGCTGCCAAGGAGAGGCGCAAAGCCGCTGACTCATCCGCCGCCCCCGCCCGCGCTCATGCGGGTATTTTTAACTCAGCGGCTTCTGGCTTCAAGGCTCTGCCTTCAGAGCGCCCGAGGCCTCCCAGAGCAGCTCCTGATGGGGAACAGCGGGGTCCACGCCCCCTTGTCCGCGCCCCGCCCCGGGTCCCAGGGCCGGTCCCTCATACAGACCCCGTCACAAGCCCTGGAGGGACGGGGGACAGGGAGGAAAGTGCAGGGAGAAGCGGGGGCGGGTCCCTTCGCACCCACAGAGGGGGGCTCCTGCAGGGGCCCCCTTCTGCCCTCTCCTGTGCTTTCCTGGTGGAACCTGAGCCCTGGGAACACTTACTTGGGGTGTCATGGGCACTGGGGGAGGGACACTGACCGAAGGCCACCCAAATGAGTCTGGGGTGTCCCTGGTGACATCAGCCTGCTGGGTTGGTCCCGTGAGAGCAATGGGGTCCCAGGCCAGTGGGGTCCAGCTGCCCAGGGCGCCCTCCCCCAGTGCTGCTCACAGGGAAGCCAGCCTTGTGCAAGGCGACATTAGGCTGGAGCCCCAGGGGGAGGGGCGTAAGGGGGCACCTGGGCAGTGTCGGCGTGGGGGTGGCTTGGCGGGACATGGGGGCCCTCTGAGGTGGCGAGGGAGCTGGTTGGGGTCTGTGCTAGGTCTGGGGGGGGGGGTGGAGAAGCAGGCGTGACGCGTCTCTGAGGCCCCGTGGGCTTTCAGCTTCTTGGAGACTCTGCGACCCACGGCAGGCAGCTGGTGGGGCTGAGGCAGGCCAAGCTAGACGTGCTTCTCCGGGACCCCTGCCTGTGGGAACCTGTGTCCCCCCAGGCCAGACAGCTGCTGTCAGGGGCTGCGGGGGTGGAGGGGTCCCCGCCAAGACTGGGGAGACCAGGCAGCACCTACAGGTCAGAGCCTGGGGCTGTCATGCTGGCGTCTCAGCCCAGCTCAGCTGCCCGCACCCTCTGCCCCGTGGGCTCTCACGAGTCAGCCTGAGCCCTGTGAGCACGGGCCTTCCAGAAGGACCAGGCGGGATGTGTGATGCACAGGGGACCACGACACATGGGGAGACCACGGACACACAGGGGGACCATGACACATGGGGAGACCATGGACACATAGGGGGACCACGAACATGCAGGGAGACCACGGACACACGGGGGGACCATGGACACGCGGGGAGACCATGGACACGTGGGGACCATGACACACAGGGGGCCATGGACATGCAGGGAGACCACGGACACTCTGGGACCGTGACACACAGGGAGACCATGGACACACGGGTGGGGGCACAAATTCGCAGGGACCATGACACATGGGGAGACCATGGAAACGCGGGGAGACCAGGACAAATGGGGACCACAGGGCAGTGATGTGAAGTGCAACCCTCCAAACTTAGGCTGTGTCCCTATGGTGACCCCGGGGGTTGCTGTGGGTGCTACTCAGGTCCCTTGCAAGGAGTGGCACCATGCTTTGGGCTGTGCACTACTCAGGCTGTGCACTACTCAGCCACCATCTGGCCCCACTCTCTGGGTGTGTGGGGACACAGTGTGAGGGGAGGGTCGCACTTTCCATGTTGCACTGCGTGCAAGGGTGGGGTTGTGGCCTGAGGCGGGACCTTAGGTGAGGGCTGTCCCTCAGCCTGGGACCTGTGCCCTGCACATGCCCAGGAAGGAGCCCGAGGGCATCCATGTGGTATCACTCGGCTGGTCAGAAATACCCCCAACACTGAGCACTGCAGTCCCATGCTGAGCCTCCCGCCACCCCACGCTGGGCGTGCCCCTCTCCAGGTGACCCCTCCACCTGGTTTCTCGGAGGGTCTTAGTCAGGGCTGCTCAGGGTGGCTAAGACAAGGGAAAAGAAAGGTTTTTTTTGTTTGAAACTTTATTTAAACACCACAATTTATAAAGTTGCTCAGAATAGAGTTGTTTCGTTATTCAATGTTGCAGCCACCAGCCCCACCACCAGTCACCTTCCTCCAACGCCCCCGGTCCCCCCGACCCCCAAGACTGCCCCCTAAGGGGGCACAGGTTTGTTCCAGCTTATGTCTCATCATGGTATGACGTCATTGTCCGATGAAAGCATTGTTTACTGATCATGTGAGATATGTCACAAAGCCGCTGGTGACTGGGTTTCAGTCGGCCGTGATCCAACACCGCCCCTTCACCAGTGCAGTTTCCCACCACCAGGGCGGTGCTCTTGTCACTCTGCACTCAGGCCCTGTGGACCGTGCAGGTGCCGCACTTGGGGCGTGGGGTGAGGGGTGCTCAGCAGCGGGCATGTCCCCGAGATTGCTTGGGCTGTGGAGCTGGGCCGCTGTATGCCCGGGGCGTCGGGTGGGGGGTGGACACTAGACCCTCCCCCATCGGAGAAGGTTCCAGACCCTGGGCCCACCTGTGTCCAGCCAGAGGTGGCAGATATCGCTCTAAGACCCTGAACTCTGGGCTCTGGGCTGACGCAGGCACCTTTGCTTCCGTGCCCAGGGCCAGAGAGATCGTTCTCTGAGTCTCCTCCTGGGAGCCTGCCCTCGGCCCCCACGGGCCCCTGCGCTGACACATCGGCGAGCGCGTTTTGGCACGTGGTTGGACAAAGTTCCCAGGTGGGACAGCCGGTGCAAAAGCTGGGGGCCAGCCAGGCTCCGGCACAGCAAGGGTCCTCGTGGCCGGGGGCTGTGTGGGGCAGGTTGGCCGTGGCCTGGCGGGGTCCTGTGGCCAGAGGCTGCGTGGGGCAGGTCGGCTGTAGCCTGGCGAGGGTCCCCGTGGGCTGTGTGGGGCTGCTTGGTGTCTGCACTCTGGAGTCAGGCTCTGTTTTCTTGCCCGTCCCATCTGCGTGTGCTGCCTCCCCTCCCCAGCCTCCGGTGCTGACATTCTGCAGCCAAAGGCTGGTCCCCTGGATTCTGAGGGCAGCTCACAGAGCACTGAAGCCTGCAGCCAATGCGGGAGTCCACACAGCTTCCGTGACCTAGCCCGGGGAGCCGGGGTTACCCACAGAGCTGGCCACCGAGGGCAAGCAGGAGACCCCTCACCTGAGAGTTCGCACACTCCCCAGCCTCCCCGATGGGCCTAGACATGTGTCTTGAAGACCCTGTCGACTATGGTCCTAGGAAGGGGAGGGACGGAGGGGGCCATGGGGCCAGGCTGGCCAGCACCCTGGCCACCGCTGCAGTGACACCGACTGGGTGAGGTCCCGGTGGCTCTTGTCCCACGGGGGATCGGAGCAAACGTGCCTAGATTTCCATGTAAATAAACCCATAAAAGTCCAAGGGACTTATTAAAAACATTAGATATTAATTATGCAGCTGCAGTCACGAAAACACTGTGTCTCTGCTCTAGAGTGGCTGGATTCATGGACAGACCAAGCAAGAAAATCCCCAAGTGGATTAAAGTTTATCTTTAGTGCAGAGAACCATAAAGGTTAATATGGATAGAGAGCTCGAGTCGAATGCAGGACTAATGGGTCGACTCTCGAGGAGAGAAGTGAGTCACCTAATCCTATGTCATACAGGACCCGTAATTTCCTGTATGATATACAGTTCCAGCGTGAAAAATAGCACAATTATAGTCAGAAAAAGAAAACTCAGAGGAACATAATGGGGTGCGGGGCTTTGTGTACTAAAGAACAAAGAAAGCTAAAGGACATTTGAGAGATCTGACCAAAAATGCGAGGGTCTCCTCAAAATATGTACAAATCGACACAGATGACAAACGGGGTGAAAATCTTTGCAGCCAAGAAGTTGGCCCTGGATCCTGGGATGGCTGGACGCTGGAGGCTCGTGGGCTCAGGGGGGCCGAGCTGGGAGGTACTGAGGGGCTGCACTCAGAGAGCGTGTGGGTGGCCGGCAGCAGCTCCCAACAACACAGCTCTCGGCTCCAGGTGCAGCCTTGCCCAGAGGGCAGTGGGAGGCGGGGCCTCGGTGTGGTTGCCGGGGCTGTGCCCGACAGTTGTGTCAAGAGTAGACATGGTCTTGTAGGGCTTCCTGTCTGGAAATTCTCTAAGACACAAGAAGTAAGGGTGTGTATGACTCACATAGGACTGCTCACAGTGTTAATAGCTGTGAAAAGCCTGAAGGACTGGCTCTGCTTGGAAGCAGCTCAACCCAGAGGGAGCTGGAGCCCCTGAGGATGCTGGTTCTGATGCAGGAGGGTGAGGAGCCATTCGCAGGAAGAGCATCAGAAACAGGAGGGAAAGTCGGGCCATGCGAGGCCTTGAGTGGAGACTGTGCCCGACTTTTTTCCTTTCACTCTCAGGAAGGTCAGTTACTCAATAGGAGGTCAGGAGACGGCCAGCCAGCCTGGGTGGTCCCAGGCACCAGTGGCTGCCAGACCAGCCAGTGAGCCCAGTCCAGCCAGCCCAGTCCAGCCAGCCCAGTTCAGTCAGTCAAACCAGCCCAGCCCAGTCAACCCAGTCAGTCAAACCAGCCCAGACAGTCAGCCCAGCCCAGTCAGTCACTCAGTCAGTTAGACCAGCCCAGACAGTCAGCCCAGCCCAGTCAGTCAGTCAGTCAGTCAGTCAGTCAGTTAGACCAGCCCAGTCAGCCCAGCCCAGTCAGACAGTCAGTCAGTCAGCCAGTCAGTCAACCCAGCCCAGTCAGTCAGTCAGCCCAGTTCAGTCAGTCAGCCCAGCCCAGCCTAGTCAGCCCAGCCCAGCCCAGTCAGCCAGCCCAGCCCAGTCAACCCAATCAGTCAAACCCAGCCCAGCCCAGTCAGTCAGTCAGTCAGTCAGTCCGTCAGACCAGCCCAGTGAGTCAGTCAGCCCAGTTCAGTCAGTGCAGCTCAGTCAGTCAGTCAGCCCAGCCCAGCCCAGACAGTCAGCCCAGCCCAGTCAGTCAGCCCAAGCCAGTCAGTCAGTCAGTCAGCCCAAGCCAGTCAGTCAGTCAGTCAGTCAGTCAGTCAGACCAGCCCAGTGAGTCAGTCAGCCCAGTTCAGTCAGTCAGCCCAGCCCAGTCATTCAGTCAGCCCAGCCCAGCCCAGCCCAGCCCAGCCCAGTCAGCCCAGCTCAGCCCAGTCAGTCAGCCCAGCCCAGTCAGTCAGTCAGTCAGCCCAGCCCAGCCCAGTCAGCCCAGCAGAGCCCAGTCAGCCCAGCCCAATCATTCAGTCAGCCCAGCCCAGCCCAGTCAGTCAGCCCAGCCCAGTCATTCAGTCAACCCAGCCCAGTCAGTCAACCCAGCCCAGTCAGTCAGTCAGCCCAGTCAGTCTGCCCAGCCCAGTCAGTCAGTCAGCCCAGTCAGTCTGCCCAGCCCAGTCAGTCAGTCAGCCCAGTCAGTCAGCCACCCCAGCTCAGTCAGCCCAGCCCAGTCAGCGCAGCCCAGCCCAGTCAGTCAGTCCAGCCTAGTCAGCCCAGCCCAGTCAGTCAGTCAGCCCAGCCCAGTCAGTCAGCCCAAGTCAGTCAGTCCAGCCCAGTCAGTCAGCCCAGCCCAGTCAGTCAGTCAGTCAGCCCAGTCAGTCAGCCCAGCCCAGCCCAGTCAGCCAAGCCCAGCCCAGTCAGCCCAGCTCAGCTCAGTCAGTCAGCCCAGCCCAGTCAGTCAGTCAGCCCAGCCCAACCCAGTCAGTCAACCCAGCCCAGTCAGTCAGTTAGCCCAGTCAGTCTGCCCAGCCCAGTCAGTCAGTCCAGCCTAGTCAGCCAAGCCCAGTCAGTCAGTCAGTCAGTCAGTCAGTCAGTCAGTCAGTCAGCCCAGTCAGCCAGCCCAGCTGTCAGTGGTCTGTGGAGAGTGGAATGTGGAAGGTTCCTTCCTGGCTTGTGTCCGCACAGCCCACGCTTGGACGATAACCGTGCTCTTTCTTTGTTGCCCCGATGTGGAAACCACGTGAAGAGCTGGGGGTTGCTGGGATGTGTCAGGGATACCACTCAGATGCCCCCCTCTGCGCAGTGTGCGTTCTGTGTGTTGGGGACAGCGGGGAGCCTGCAGAAAGATGCACCGGGCAGGGCACGGACAGACACAGCATCTCTTCCAGGTCCCACCCTGGCGGCCTGGGTCCCCCTGCCTCATGGGGCCTTGATTCTGGAAGGAGCTTCCCAAGGCCACCCTGGATCTCCCCTGCGACCCCCCCGGCGTGCTCCGGGCGGCACGGAGAAGGCGGGCGCAAACCGCAGCGCCAGAACAGAGCACAGGGCGGAGGGTCCAACTGCTCCACCTCGGGGCCTCTCACGGAGTCTGCTCGAGAATTCCATGAATTTTGAGAATCCCTCAGAAGTGGCGGAGCAAAGTGTGCGCGTGATAAACGGCCTGGCCTTGATAATTTTTATTAAGCACTAAATGTCACATTTAACCTGCATTAGGGGAAGCAATTACCCGCATATCAACAGCCGAGCAGCCGGGCGGTGCTCACTCCCGCCCAGGCTCCATCTGGGAATAAGGATTTCAATTAGGAGGGAAATGCCTGGCGGCCGGGCCGGGCTCCCGGAGGAGGCTGCACGCTCACACTCGGTGTGTCAACAGATCACCCCCGCCATCTGCTGCCAGCGGCGCTCACTTGATCAAATCTCAATATTTACAGACGCTGATCAGCTCGGGGGCCCGGGATGGCTTCCTGCCAGAAAGTTGTGGGAACGCCGCGTAAGGTGTGTTGCGGGAGGCTAATTAATTTACAAGCACCTGTTTCCACGCTGGAGCTGCTCGCAGGCAGATGAGCCGCCGCCCGGGAGGGGACTTTATCCAGCTAAATTGATTTCAATTGATTTTAATTTGCTGATGGCACAGTTGTAGGCTTGACTGAGCCGAGCCTGAGCCCCCCTTCCCTACTTGGCGCGAGCCACGTGGCTGTCTCCCCGCTGGCCCTGAGGAGAGGGCTGGCTCGGCGGCCTGGGAACGCGCCGGCCACGTGTGTCCAGTCCTGCTCTCGCTACTCTGGGGTGTCCTGAGGTCCCTGCAGCCTCCGGGCCTCCTGCGTGCAGCTGCCCTCGGCTCCACCCAGGGGCGTCCCGGCTGCAGACAGACCGGACCAGGCAGCAGGTTCTCA
>JAOXYA010000041.1:52724116-52743094 GCA_028565675.1 Sorex palustris | reverse complement strand
TCCTGCGTGCAGCTGCCCTCGGCTCCACCCAGGGGCGTCCCGGCTGCAGACAGACCGGACCAGGCAGCAGGTTCTCATTGGGATGTGGGTCCCTGTGGGCTCTCGGTGGGCACAGCCTCCCTGGACAATGCTGTGGGCCCCCTGTCTCCCCCTCCCCTGAGGAGCAGCTGTCGCCTAAGAGCCCTAAGAGAGCCCCCGAAGGGCCGGTGTCCTCTGAAGGTGAGACAGAGCCTCCTCTCTTCTGTGCGAGGTGACTCGCAGCTGTCCCCCAGTGAGGAGGGCCCACCAGAGGGATGAGTGGGTGTGTCCAGTGGCACACGGGCTGTGTCTGTGTCACAGGTAACATGGTGGGTTATGTCCACGGCACAGTGGCACGTGGGCTGTGCTCATGGCACATGGGGTGTTATAGGTGGACACAGACTGTGACATGTCGCAGGTGACGTGTGGGTTGGGTCCGAGGTGCAGTGGTGCGTGGGCTGTGTCCGTGGTGCAGTGGCACGTGAACTGTCTGTGGCACAGTGGCATGTGGGCTGTGTCTGTGACCTTGGCAGTGCCTCTGGGTCCTCAGTGGTGGCTTGGCGGTGGTCCAGTGCTTCCATGGTGACTGACTCGTGTTCCCCCGGGGAACAGCTGTGCAGACACCAGCTCAGCCCAGGCCTGGGTGTCTGCCCCAGGGGCTGGTTGATACTTGCCCATTTGTTTCACCTCTGCCCGTCCCCCTCCAGGTCTGCAGTGCATCCCAGGTCACCAAACAGGCCAGAAACTGCCAATGCCTACATTTCTTTGCTGCTGAGTGACTCTTTAGGCCTCGCAGGATTAGACGCTGCATTTGCAACCTTCCCGCCAGGCACGTGCCAGCGCCCGAGCCCCCGCCCGCCCTGGTCTCTGCTGCCACGTGATTTGCCAGTGTTCAGGCTGTGTGGCCCGGGAGGCTGAGCATCAGCAGGGGTGACACGGGCCTGGGCTGCCCCAGTGGGGCTGTGGCGTGGAGTGGCCGCTCGTCTTCACCATGTGGGGGGCGGTGGGGTTGGGCGGAGCAGGGGTCGGTCGGCTGTAGGCGGTCTCAGGTGCGCTCACTCTGGTGATTCGGGAGAAGCGGCTGGCCCCCCTCTGGTGCCCCACGAGCCAGCGCCTCGCCCACCGGCAGCCACACGAGGCCGCGCTCGTGAGTGTCAGGGGAGCCCTGGCCCCGCACTCTCTAGGGACCCGGTGTGGTGACACCAGCTGAGAGAAGGGACGGGGCTGGGTGGAGCTGGTGTGGGTCGGGGGTCTCTGAGGCTGGGCTGCGCAGATGCCGGCCGATCCCTGCCCTCCTTCGCGCCGTGCCCAGCAAGGATGACAGCGCCCCGTTGTCCTTCCTGAGTCGGGAACGTTCTTCCCGCGGCCTTGTGTCCGATTCAGTCCTCCCCTTCTTGAGATCATTTCCACGCAGGCCACATGCTCGTGGGGTCACATGCGACACGTTCAAGACCTTCTTAGCTGCAAAGCCTGAGACGCCGAGGAAAGGCAGTCGGTCAGCCGGCAGGAAGTGAGCAGTGTGTGGAGGGCCGGTGGGCCAGGGTAGCGGTCAGCTCTGGGCTCTCTTGCACGCTGGCCCGCACAGGCCTTCCAATGTCTCGGCTGGGAACAGCTCAGGGCATCTGCAGGCTGCAGCAGGCGCTGGAGCAGGAAGCCCCGCGTCCTTCTTCCTCAGCCACCTGGTCGCCTCTCTCCCTCCCCCTCACTCTGTTTTGGGCTGATTCCTGGCCCTGAGCTCAGGGGTCGCTCCTTGCAGTGCGTGGGGACCACGGGGTGCCAGGCCCATGCCCTCTGACCATTCTCCCTCCAGGCCCTTCCTAGTGTCTAGACTGGCCGGTCGCTGTCTCTCGGCACTGCCCAGCTGCGGGGGCCCAGAGCCACATGTCTGGGCTTGCAGTGGGCCACTTCCTCTTGGGAAAGTCCGGCCTTTTGTGCCTCTGTCCATCTCTGTCCATTTGCCGGGTGTGTCCTGGCTGGAACAATCCGTCCTCAGGGTGGAGCTGCCAGCCCCCAGCACTGCTCTGCTAGGCCCGTGCATGGCGATGTGGGCGGGCACTGGGAGCTGTGCCCGCTCCTGCCTGCCACAGAGACGAAGGCGTCTCCCGCCCGCAGCGAGTCCCCAGGCTCCCGTGGACGCGGCTCCGGTCCCCTACCTGGAAAGCGGCTTGGCGGGCA
Source organism: Sorex palustris (assembly GCA_028565675.1). Lineage (NCBI taxonomy): Eukaryota > Metazoa > Chordata > Mammalia > Eulipotyphla > Soricidae > Sorex > Sorex palustris. The sequence goes on along the minus strand of JAOXYA010000041.1, from coordinate 52,740,901 downwards.
GGCAGGAGAGCGGTGGAACGTGCGCGGCGGGCGACACGTGTAGCTCGGCGGATCATGTCACGCTCCGCCGCGGGGAATCACAGAGAATAGTGTGGGCCACAATCATGTGCATTGTTGATGTTTGTTAAAATAAAGATATTCAATTTATAATAAAAGGGATTAAGAGCTTAATTCATGACTATGTTAATATTTGCCTGCCGGCACTCAGATAATGCGACGCACCTTATCACGCCCGGCACCTGCTCACATGCGCCCTGCGCTGGGATCTCGGTGCCGTGCGCGCCACACGCCAGGCGCAGCCCCCGCAATAATGATATCATCCGGCCGCAGAGAGAGCCCGGCTCTGCCCGGCCCGGGCGGGCACTGCCAAGCCACTGCCACGGGGAAGGGGGACGTGGGCCGGGGGCAGCGGAGGCCCCGGGGGCCTGACCCCGTGTCCAGAGGAGTGGGCTGCAAGAGGGCCAGACGGTGGGCACGAGCAGCTGGGCGTCGCGGGTGTTGCTGGCGCAGGCTTGGGGGCCTGGGACAGCCTGGTGGTCACTGTCTGCAGTGGCCCCGTCCCGGGCCCGTCTTCCAGTCAGAGAGGACGAGGGCCATGACCCCTGGAGCAGTGCGCACCCCAGGGCCTTACTCTGAGCCATGTTAGGGTGTGCCCGAGCCTTCCCGGGCCTTTGCACAGGCACTCACGGCTCACCCATGGGGTCCGGGCCTCGGGGCAGAGCAGGGCCCTCTGGGTGTGTCTGGCCTGTGGGAGGGCTGCTACCGGGCGGGGACCGTGGTGGCGCCAGGGCAGGGCAGCTCCAGATCCGGGTCTTCCCGTGCCCATCGGGCACTGGGGGCCGCCCTCTCCCCGGAGGTGGAGCTGTCACACTGCGTGTCTGGTTCCGAGCCAGAACCAGGCCTGGTGGAGCGGGATGGGCAGGGTCCGGTGCCCCCCACAGGGCTCTGCGGTGTGTGTGAGTCAGCGGCCGCCAGCCATGTGCGGACATGCGCACCCCTGGGGCCACACGCACTGCAGCCTCGCAGCCTTCAGTGTTGGCTGCAGAGAATCTGTCACATACGCACTTCACGGGGTGTGAAAATAAACACAGTGCCGCTTTGCATGTGAATGGGCGCACACCTCCGACAGGCTGTTCGGCAGCTGCCTGTGTCAGGAGGAGTAGAGCTGGGGCAGCCCCACGGAAGGCTCTGGGGTCAGGGCGGGCAGCCTCGCCTTGGCCTGGCCAGAGGAGCTTCCCCGAGCTAGTGGGCGGGGCTGTGCTGAGCTCCAGGTGCCGAGGCCGGAGCTGGTCAGCCGGGCGCTTTCCTGCGCATGGGTAGGATACAGCAGGTGAGTCCTGCCGTGTGACGTGGAGGACTGAGCTGGACAGCCAGACGGCCATAGTGCAATGCAGGCAGGGTGAGTCCTGCGCAGCCCCCTGGGCAGGGCCGGCTGGACAGTCCCTGGGGCGGAGGGGCCTCTCAGTGTGCGTGCTGCTGCCCCCACCCGCAGATACTGTGGAAAGTTCTGGCACGCGGCACCCACCTAGGCCAGGGCCAGCCGCTCTGCCCAGATCCGGTCTCTCGCCCGCAGCACGGGCTCCTGCTCCTTGCACTGGCCAGGCCTCCCGCGTCCCTCGGATGCTCCCGTTCCTTACTACTGGCCTGGGGCTCGGGCCCACGCCCTGGTTTGCACCTGCAGTGTGGGCAGGCGGGATGCCCCTTGCTGCCTGTCCGGGGGCGGTGGCCGTTCTGACCCAAGGACACAGCCCCACCCTGGGATGGGGGGGCAGGCGAGCTGTGGGGGGCTCACGTCCTGGGCCCAGCAGAGCGCGGGGTGGGGGCAGGGTCCTCTGGCTGGTGGCCCCCGGGCCTGGTTCCCTCCCTGGGCCTGTCAGCTCCGAAGGCTACTGGGTGCCATGAGCCAGGCCCCCTGCACGGCCCCCATGCCCAGCGGTCTTGGGGCAGAGCGGACAGCCCGCTCCCCTCACCCACGCGAGGACCAACCTGGGGCCAACAACTCACGGGTGTCACAACTCTGCCTGGACATGACCCTCACAGCCCGGAAGTGGACTTACCAACGCTGTCCAGGCCCAGCGTGGCTCCTGCTCCCATCTGGGTTGGCTTTGCGTCCATGTGCGTCCAGGAAGGTCCTCTGTGGCGGGGCACGCTTTTCTCGGGGCGCATCTTGACTGGAAAGATCTCAAAAGTCACTGAAGCCCCTTCCACAGAAATGCATGAAGAGTAGCTCTCAGGGGCCCTGGGTGCCTGCCGCAGGGTGTCTCTGAGCAGGCCCGCCGGGTAGCCCGAGTGGACACTGGCATGTTGGAATTCCACTTTGGTCTTCTGAAAAACTTAAGAATGAAGTCAGAGACACAACTTTAGAACCGAACTGATGTTTTAACAGTTCAGCATTTGAGTTTGGCGAGTGTGTCACCACAAACGGGGAAACAAAGGCAGCCAGCCCGACTGGTCAGGAGGGCACACACGGCCTCAGGTGTGACCCGAACGTGAGCAGACCCTGACTACAGAGCCGCCCGCAGACCGGTCTCGGCTCTGGAGATGCAGGGTCAGGGGGTGGGAGTGGGGTCTGACACTAGCAGCCCCGCACTGAGGCGCTGACCCTGTCCACGCGCCTCAGCGGAAATACCTGGATGCTGTCACAACACGCGGGAGGGCGTGAATCAGCCCTGGTGCAGGTGTGAGCGCGCGAGTGTGTGTGCGTGCCTGTGCACGTGTGAATGAGTGTGCATGTGTGTATATGCCTGTGTGTGCACGTGTGTGGGCGCATGTGTGTGCATGTATATGCATGTGTGTGCGTGCGTGTGTGCATGCATATGTGAGTGCCTGCATGTGCACACACATAGGTGAGGCCACGCCCACCTGTCCACTCTCAGGGGAACCCTCTGGAGTCGAGATTTCCCGGGTCTCTGGTCCCCGAGCGTCTCTGCTCCTTACCCTTTGGTGCTAGTGCCCAAGTGCCCCTCCTCTGCCGCCCAGGGAGAGGGGCCGCACGTGGCAGCCCTCAGGCGCCCACGGGGCCCCACATTCCCTTGCTCCAGCATCCTGCCACTCCTTGGCGTCCCCAGGGCTGGGCCTGGTCTGTCGGCTCTCAGGGCGCAGGACGCTGACCTCAGGCCTGCACTGCCGCCAGTCACCCACCACGCTCAGGTGGGGGCCCTCCTTCCTTCCCCTCCCCCTTCTTCCCTCTCTTCCCCCTCCCCCTCCCTTCCCCTCACACCCTTTCCTCCGCTTCATCCTCCCTCCCCTCCCTCCCCTCTTCATGTCTTCTTTTCCCCAAGCCCAGCTCTGCTCAAGGCCGACTCCTGGCTCTGCTCAGAGGCCCCTGGTGGGGTTGCGGGGGCATGTGCAGTGCTGGGGAGGTCAGTCGTGTGCAGGCCAGTGCCAGTGCCGTAAGCCCTGCGCTCCCTCAGTGGGGTGGCAGCACGTGGCTTGCAGAGGCCAGGCACATGCCGGGTCAGCGTCCATGCTCGGGGCAGCCTCAGCCCGTAGCCCCCCCGCCCCATGCCCAGCCCCGCCCACTCTAAGGACACCCTCACGGCTGTGGGCTCTGTCCTGGGCATACTGGGCATGGCGGGTCCTCATGGCCACTGCGCGCCCCTCCTTCTCCCGCAGGCCCCTGGGTCCACTCAGTCCTGAGGTAAGTCTTCAGATCTGGGGACTCCACGGGCACTCACCACCCCGGGGACGGCTTGGGTGGGGGTCCTGGAAGGCGCTGTGGGTGAGCGCCTCTGTCCACTGGCGTCTCATGGGTCCTGGGACCCTGGTCCTGATGGGGGCGGTGTCTGAAGGCAGGTGAGTTCTGGGAGGTTTCCAGGCCCCCGTCTGCTGGGCAGGGCTGCCTGGGCACCAGTGCCAGCTGGGCAGGAGCCTCTGGTGTAGCGACGCCCGCAGGGCTGGGCTGACTCGCCGTGTTGCCGTGTGCCTGGGTGTGAGAGGCCATCGTGGGTGAGATCACGCCCTAAGCGACAGCTCCCTGGCCCATGAGCCTGTCCTCAGGCCCCTGGGCCCACCTGCCTGACCCGCTGTTGGGTCGGGCAGGACACTGGTTAGTAAGTGACGGCTTGTTCGGGCGCGGGGCTGACGGGACGACCCCACGTGGCTGCTGGCCTGGGCGGGCATCGGGAGGGGACGTGTTGGCTCCCCCCGCGGAGAGCAGACCGAGGGGCACGGCCGGGACCCACCGCCCGGCATGGGACAGTCCTGCCCCGCCACGACAAGCTCCGCCTGATGGGGGAGGCCACCCAGGAGGTGTGAATGAACACGCAGTGCACATGTACGCACGGGCTCACACACATGAACTCACCTGCACACGCACTCGCACTCACATGTGTGCATACACACAGACAGTGCTCATGCACCACCACAGTTGTGCATTCATGTACACACATACGCATGCACATACGACTGCTCACACACACCATACACACGTTGTGTGTCGATGCACGCACACCCATGCATAAGACCATGCTCATACGCAATTATGCGTTCATACATACACAACATACACATGCACAGACTCACACACCCAGACTCACAATGCTCACACGTATGCACACCGATGCGTGTGCACACGTGTAAAGCCACACACGTGTGCACATATTCAGAAGATGCCTGGAGGGTGAGTGCTGAATCGTCCTCACTCAGAGCTGGGGCCCTGGTGGGCGGGGAGGGGGGCATCCCTGGGAGACCCTCGTTCAAAGGGGCCCAGTCGTGCTCACTTGCTGCAGTTCACCCCTTCGTCAACGACCTGGGGTCTCTTGCTTTTTCTGGTTGGTAGTGAGTCACCAGGAGCTACGTTTACAAGCTACCATGTTTGAGTTTCAGTCATGCAATGCTCAAGCACCCGCCCCTCAGCCAGTGCACGTTCCCCACCACCGACGTCCCCAGCATCCCTCCCACCCTCTCCTGCCTCCATGGCAGACTATTTCCCCCATACGCTCTCTCTGCTCTGGGCATTGCGATTTGCAGGGCGGCTACCGAGCGAGAGGCCTCCCGTTTGGTCCTTAGCCTGCGTTCAGCATCATCTCCAGCCATCGTGGGGGGCCCCTTTCTCCCTGTGCTGGGTTAACTAGTGCTTCCGCCCTGTGACTAGCTCCCTGTGTCAGCTGGCCAGACCCCATGGCTTCGTGTACCCAGTTAGCTCGAGCACCCCGTTAGCCTGCGTGCCCCCGTTAATCAGAGGGAAGCCCTGGGCAGCGAGGGGGCTGGTCCCTCAGAGTGTGTGTGCACCTGGGGGGAGGAGAGGCCGCACACATCTCACGAGAAGGGCCGGGGGGATGGGGCAGGTTCCCAGGCCTCAGGGTGGGGCCCCCGGCGACCGGGGCTCAGACACCCTTGGATTTGGGTGTTGGCAGGGAGAGCCGAGGTGATTTGATACTCAACATCATCACTTTGCGAGGTGTCCCTGTGCGCAGGGGCTGTTTCCAGGGGTGGACGGCCTACGCTCGTCGCTGGGCACCAGGCCCGCGTGCAGCCCCTCCGGCCGTCCCCCTGCCCTTGTCAAGGTTCATGTTTTGGTTTTTGGGCCACCCTTGGCTTCCTCCTGGCTCTGCATGCAGTGCTCACTGCTGGTGAGGCTCGGGGGCCCTGGGGTCGGCGTGTGCAAGGTGAGTGCCCTGAGCGCTGTGTCTTGCCCGCCTCCGGCCGAGGCTGAGAGGCTGGGGAACGTGTGAAGGAGCGTCCAGCCCTCGCGCTGCTCCAGCTCAGGCTGGGCGGGGAGTGCTTGGAGCCAGGCCTGCCGTTGCCCACTCCCGACACGCCTGAGGGTCCTGGGCCCACCCGACGGGGCCAGGGGCAGAAAGGTTCTGGGCGGAGAGAGAGGCTGTCAGTCCTGGACTGCCCTGGTGGGGTTAGTCTGTGAATGACTCTCCAACTTCGTGTCCTTCTCTACTTGTCCGTGTTTGCCCACGTTTGCTCCCGGGGCATGTGACGGGCATGGGAGTGGCGGCTGGGGAGGCTTCGGGCCGCGCCCCTCCCGCCCGGCGCTCCTGGTGCAGCCACGCAGCTCCCTGACAGACGGCCCGGCTTCTTGCCCCCAAGTCTATCCCTGGCTTTGGGGCTTCACCTAATGTTGTGAGTAACGAAATCGCAGGTCTTTGGCAACTAAGCGCTGGCATCAGCGAGCGGGCATGGACTCGTCAGGCTGAGCAGCGCTGACGTTCGCCAGGAGAGGTGCCAGGGCTCAGGCGCAGAGAGCACTCCCCACGAACATGAAGGCAGGGGAGGAAACTTAAAAGCACAATTAAGTTTCCCGGATCTTTCCCTCCACGGAATAGAATTTCTGGCTGATTCCAGCATCAGCCCCGCCGTTCCGTGCAGGCGCCTCACGGCCCGGCGCTGGGGGCAGCGGGGGGTGGGGGTCTCAGGTCGGGCCGAGGGCCACCAGGCCGGCTGCGTCCTCCTGCCGCTCGACTCTGGCTGCTGCTGCTCCTGCAGGAGACCCCATCCTATCAGTGTCATGGGAACACCTGCCTTTTCTCTGATTTTTGAGATTTACATTTTGAAAACGCAAAGCAGCTGCTTGAATTTCGTAGATTCTAATGAAATGGAAAATTGTCAATGTCACCGGAGTGATTGAAGAATTTCCAGAACGAAGTTGAATTCATGAAATGTTATGAGGCGCGAACCTGCGATGACAGCCCGGCTCTGGGGGCAGCTGTGGGCTGTGCCGGCATGGCCGGGGGCCAGTGCCCCAGGCCAAGGCCTCGGCCCTGGCTCCCTGCTGCAGTCAGGTGCAGACGGGTCCCCACGAAACGGCCACCTGCTGGCCCTTGGCGCCCCCACACTCGGCCGTCTCCTGATGCTCCGTCGCCACCATGCCAGCCGACCCCACGGGGCCTCCTACGGCAGCCCCACCCGGTCCTCCTCGAAGCAGCCTGGGGGACAGAGAAAGGCAGAAAGTGGCAGGGAGAGGGGCTTGGAGGGGGACGGGAGGGGGAGGGGAACAGGGGAAGGGGGGCAACCTGGCATCTCTGTCCAGAGACGAGAGCCCAGGACTCCGTGTGGGGCCACCCCAGGCAGCTGTGCACAGGGACCCCCAAGGAGCCCGGGACCCTGCAGAGTCTGAGCTGGAGGGCGGGACCAGGGGCTTATTGGAGCAGAGAGTCAATGGTTGTTTGGGTGTGGTGGGACCCAGGAGCACAGCTGCCTTGGGGACCTGAGGGGTGCTGGGTGGGCCTGGGGCCTAAGGCCTGGGTGGTCAAGGGTGGTCTTAATGAAATGTCAGCCCGTGTCAAGCACTCCCGGGGCCCTGCAGTGCTCCTGGCCTCTGGTCCCAAGTGTCCCCTCTGAGGTGTTGGCTGAGGGCTGAGCAGGGCTGGGGCCATGCCAGCCCCTAGATGCCCAGGTTTCGGCCGCGCCCATGGTGCCCCCTGTGCCCTGCTCTCGCCTGCTGGCAGGTCACTCCGTGGGAAACGGGCCATGGGTGCCCACAGAGGGAGGGAGTGGCTCCCTTGGGCTCCATCGGGACCTTGTCAGGTCTGTGCGCTGGGCTGGGATGAGGCTGGGGACCCCCACAGCACTGCTGACCACCTCATTCACGGGGCAGCTCCGCGTTCTGAACTCAGGCATGACCCGCCCTCCACTGACCACCAAGAAGCCGCATTGGTGAGTGACCAGCCCTTAGGGTGGCCGTGTTGGCAGGTGACCAGCACTCAGGGTGTCCGTGTCGATGGTCCCTGGGCTCCTCTGTGCTCGAGTCTCATGAGAACGGGCTGCCAAGGCCAAGTCTGGGGGCGCCTGCTGGGCTGTTTGTGCCCCTCCCAGGCCCTCCGGTTGGGAACAGGGCTGGGGAGAATCATGGGCTCTGGGGGTGCGTCCAGGTGAGTCAACACAAACGTGTCCCCCCGACATCACCCTGCGTGCCTGTCCCTCTGCCCCCTCGAGTCCCGGTGCCCCCCGTGCCTCCAGCTGGACTTTGGGGGATGTGACATTGTGAGGAACGGGAGGGGAGGTTTAGGTTCCAGGAAAGGAACCTTCTGGAATGACTTTGCCCATTATCGTGGCAGGACTCCCCCATACCTTTGTATATTTAATTTTCTTTTTAATAGTTGCTCTGTCCTGGGAAGTTCCAGACATTCTTATTCAAAGGGATGTTTATATCCCAAGACAAACATCGCCGGCATCATGGCAGAGTGTGTTTATTGCACACACTGAGGAGCTCACCGGGGAGCCCTTGCTGCCCCCGAGTGACCGGCTCTGTCGCTCCAGGGTCTCTTCCTCGGTGCCTGCGGGCCAGAATATGCGGAGGGCAAGTGAATGTCCCACTTGGCACGAGGCCTGGACCTGTGTGTACTCAGCTGAGGGCCACACAGCTGGGCCCGTGGGGACCCCAGTGCAGCCAGAGGCCACGGGCCACGGCGCCCACACTGAGGCCACTCACAACCTGGGGCTCCCGGGCCCTGAAGCATCTCTGCAAGCTGGAACCCAGGCGAGAAGGCTGAGGGCCCAACGGTGTGGGCTGCTGGTGAACAGGATGAGCTTCAGGAAGGACCCCGAGAGAGGCCCTTGGCGGGGTCACTGCGCCGCCGCGGCCGTGCGGCCCCCCGGGCTCTGTGCCACCCCTGGCTTAGAGCCACGCTCGCCAGGTTCAGCCCAGCTCAAGGGGGAGGAGCGTGGGTGCCAGCTGTGGGGACGGCCGGGCCACGCACACACCCACAAACAGGAGAACATACGGGGATACTTGCATGTAGGCACACGCACACAGGGTCACAGTAAGATGGGCCTGTGAAGCATGCACAAGGGTACCCAAACACACACCCTGCAAACACAGCAGCACAGCACACATGACATGCACACACACGTGCACACACAGGTCCACAGCCCTGCAGAGCACACTCACGGGACACAGAGACACATGCACACGTGGACACCTAAGGCCACCAGGCACTCAGACTGGCCAAACAGATGTGTCCACAGAGGCATACACGAGCACACAGACACATGGATACATATGCACACGGCCTCGCAGAAGCACACGGACATGCACATGTGCAAGCAAGAGCATAGCCATGTACTATGTGCGTGCATACAGAAACACACAGGCACACAGGAACACAGCCCCACACACTACACAAAGAACACAGACAGACACACATGTGAATGCAAGAGCACTCTCACGCACACAGACACAGCACACTACACACCGCTATTCTACACACACAGAGACAATGCAGTATACACCGCTGTCCCGCACACCACACACACACACACAGCGCAGTACACGCTGCTCTCCTGCACACACAGGCTCTTCCGCGCTGGCTCGCACCCTCCTATCTCAGAGGCCCGGGGAGGGGGAGGGGCGCTGTGTGTCCAGGACACTTCGGGCCTTGCCGAGCTGGTCGGCTGAGACTGGACACGGGGACGGCTCTGGTCTCGCTGTGGCCTGCCCAGTGTGCTGGACATGCTCTCAGTGTCCCCCCCTGCCCCCGGCCCCGGCCCTGACGCTCTGCACTGACCACGGGGCCTGAGGCTGCTCTCGGCACACACATCTGTGTCCATATGGGCTGGGGCGTCTCGTGCCAGCATGTCTGGGCCATGACGTGGCTCGCTGCACCTTCCTGGCAATCACGAGCTACCAGCGGGCCGACTTCCCTCTGACACATGCCCACTGTGGGGGACGGGCTGTAGGGGCCGTCGGGGCTGGCCGGGAAAGGCGGCGGTGCTGCCTCCGTGGGCTCCCACCCTGGGCTCACGCTGGCTGCCCCACCAGCCTTCATCTCTGGGTCCTGTGGGCACCCAGGGCCTCGTCTACCTTGGGTGTCAGCTCGGGCCCTGGCTTCTGCTGGCCCCTACACACCGTCGTGCCCACCTCTGCTGTCCACGTGGACGGGGATCCATGCCTCTCACCCCGTCCCTGTCTCTACGCATCTCACTCTCTCCCTGTCTCTGTCATGCCCGCCTCTCCTGCATCCCTCTCACTGACCGTGCCCTCACCCGCGGTCGTCCATCTTGGGCGGCAATGCCGACCCCTCACTGGCTCTTCTGTTTCCGGCCCGCATCTGCGCTCACCCCCGCCCTGGAAGGGCCGTGTCAGGGCTGCTGGGCTGCAGACATGGGGTCCGAGTGGCCGAGCAGCGCCCAGCTCAGAGGCCCGGTGGGCGGGTGACCCCTTCGCAGGGCCCAGGGGGGCAGAAACCGGGACTGTTGCGCCCGGGGCTCGTGGGGCAGAAGAGAGGACAGGGCCGTTCCTTCCGAGGTCGAGTCCGTCCCGCCGCGTGTGTGGGTGCCCCGAGTGATGAGCCCCGAGGAGCAGTCAGGAGGGGCCTGGCCCCCGCTGCCCGCTGGGCGCCCCGCGGGGACGGGATGAATATTTGATCAGGGCCCTGTGGGTTCTGAGACGAGCCTGCCTTACCTGGTGACCCTCATAATTATGGAGCCCGAGACCTCAGAGCGTGGGGGAGGGGTCGCTCAGCACCACCAGGACCCTAATTAGGCCACAGCCTCCAACCCTCGAGCCCCTCCCCCAGCCCCAGCCCCACACCCATCCCTGCAGCCGTCCTCATCAGCCCGCGGGCCCCTGTGGCCGGGCTCGGCCTTCAAAGCACCTGGCGCGGGGCCTGTGGCGGGCGGCCAGAGCCCGGCCGCGCGGGTGGGGGCCCTTAGCCCCCGAGTGTGCCGGAGGACCGCCACGGTCACTGGCCCCTTGAAGTGCCGCTTCCCGCAGTGGTTGCCTCTGAGCGCTCGGCCGCAACCCAGCCTTTGAAGCTAATGGGCTGCCCAGCCTGGATGCTGCCAGCTGCCTGGCTCTGCGGGGGCCGCCCCCCGCACCACAGACCCCGGGAACACCAACACCCCCCGCAGTCCCCGGGAAACCCCCCAACACCCACAGTCCCCGGGAAATCCTCAACACCCACAGTCCCCGGGGAACCCCCAACACCCACAGTCCCCGGGAAACCCCCAACACCCACAGTCCCACTCCTGCTGAGCCCAGGAGTGACTCCTGAGGGTCCTGCCTGCTCCCCCCGCCCCTCACGCTGTCTTGGCCTGCTGACTCAGTCAGGCTTGCATAGCATGGGACCCTGGATTAGGGGACAGAGAGGTCCTGCGTGCTCCCGCTCTTCCCTTCCTGGCGGCCTCTGCATGGGCGACCCCCGGCACGGCGGCCCTCCTGTCCCCCGTCCCTCCTGGCCACCCATGCACGGGCTCGGCCTTTCTCAGGGAGTCCCGGTCAGCAGAGCAGGAGGCATTGGCAGCTCCCAGACAGCCTAGAAGGTGCTTCTGGTTCCACAAACAGGGACACGTCCTGCTGCACGCTTGCCCTGCATGAGGAGTCTCGGTGCGAGGTTGTGCTCCGAGGGACGGGCAGTGTGCCAACGGCGCCTCCTCTCTGCAGGTTCACACAGCTTTGCACGCTTGCTACTGGCCCTGCATGCCTGCCGAAGGTCTTGGCTCTGCAGGGTGCTGGGTTGGTCAGCCACCAGGCTCAGGGGACGCAGCGCCCTCCCGCCGTGCACTGGGAGGTGCTCCCCTGCTCCGTTTTTCTGGGGCAGACTGTGAGAGGTGTGCCCACCCTGCATGCTGGGTGAAGCTCTCCCGTGAAAAGCACCCGGGCGTGGGGGTCTCTGCCAGGCACTCTAAGTCGCACATATAATACCTGTGGTTGGGAGTCTGTGTGTCTCTGCCTATGCTCTGTCCTTGAAAAGCAGGGGGGCAGCAGGGGGACTCCAGGGGCTGGAGCCAGTCCTGTGTGGAGACAGAGGCCCGGGGCCGTGGTGGTCTGGGCCTGGCTTCCTGGCCCTGAAACTGCCCCCATCAAACAACCCATTTGTGATGAGGCTGGCCAGGCAAAGTGTCATCTTCATTTTTATACATTTAATTCCAAAGACATTTCTGGCATGATTTTGATAAACTTTTTGACCGTTTCCTATTTTCTTATTTCAAAATTTTGCACCTTTATGAAATAGATTCCTGTGGCCTTAATGCCATTTCTTGCTCACTGCTTCCTCCCGTTATCCAAAGAAGCTTCCCAAGCTAGTCTCCTCTGTGTTCCTCTACAAAAGCAGCACAGGTGCCCGCCCAGATAACCAGTGGCACTGGAGACCTGCCCCTGTATCCTGCCCACTGCTGGGAACGCGAGGCACAGTCACATAGACCCGGTCACACAGACTCGTCACACAGACTCTGTCACACAGATTTAGTCACACAGACTGGGTCACACAGACTCGGTCAGAACAGATTTGGTCAGACAGACTCAGTCTCACAGGCTCTGTCACACAGACTCGGTCACACAGAATCTGTCACACAGATTCAGTCGCATAGACCTGGTCACACAGACTCTGTCACACAGATTTAGTCACACAGACTGGGTCACACAGGCTCGGTCACACAGGCTCGGTCACACAGATTCAGTTACACAGACTTGGTCATACAGACTCGGTCACACAGACTTGGTCAGACAGACTCGGTCACACAGGCTCTATCACACAGACTCGGTCACACAGAATCTGTCACACAGATTTAGTCACATAGACCCAGTCACACAGACTCGTCACACAGGCTCTGTCACACAGATTTAGTCACACAGACTCGGTCACACAGGCTCGATCACACAGACGCGGTCATGTTAGGGCATGGCTCTGGATTTCCAACCGCAGACAAGGACCACACAGGAATGCAATCAGCAAGCAGGCAGTTTATTGAGCTGGCTAGCCAGGGTCATGCACACACACACAGCGACGCCCAGGTCCCATGGGAGAGACCAGACCCTGACCCCAGGTACAGGGGTTACTTATACAGGCCCAAGACGGCCGTTACAGCCAATTTTAAGGTCACAATTTACATAAGTGCCCGCTCTGGGCTTCACGCGCTATCCGGGTCCGAGGGCTGAGCCTGGAACAGAGACAACCATCCATTTCATAGCTCAAGGGCCCGTACATTCCTTCTGGAACAAGCAGATAGTAGAGGCCTGAGTGGAAACTTTACTATCTTCATTGTCCTTGGCCCAGACCAAAGCTGTCCTGTCCTAATAGGTCACACAGACTTGGTCACACAGATTCAGTTGGTCACACAGGCTCGGTCAGACAGGCTCGGTCAGACAGACTCGGTCACACAGACTCGGTCACACAGATTTAGTCTCACAGGCTCTGTCACGCAGATTCAGTCACACAAACTTGGTCACACAGGCTCAGTCACACAGGCTCAGTCATATAGATTCGGTCACACAGACTCGGTCATTCAGACTCGGTCACACAGGCTCGGTCACACAGGTTCGGTCACACTGGTTCAGTCACACATGCTCAATCACACTGATTCAGTCACACAGATTTGGTCACACAGGCTCTGTCATTCAGACTCGTTCATACAGGCTCGGTCACACTGATTTAGTCACACAGACTAGGTCATACAGACTGTGTCATACAGACTTGGTCACACAGGCTCGGTCACACAGGCTCGGTCACACAGACTCAGTCACACATGCTCAGTCACACTGATTCAGTCACACAGACTAGGTTATACAGACTCTGTCACACAGATTCGGTCACACAGGCTTGGTCTTGCGCTGTGTGAAAACCGGAGCATGTGGGCTCGCTGGCCAGTTCCACTTTCTGGGAAGGGGGGTGGCCTTGTGCACACACATGGTCGGGACCCCTAGTGCCACTCTGAAGCCCCCGTCCCCCAGCGTCTCAGCATGAGCTGGAAGCCAGACTGCATCTGCCCGCTGCGTCCTGTAGGGGTGGAGTGGGGCTCCGGGGAGTACTGCTCGCCTGACCCTGGCCAGGTCTCACCCCCAGGCTCCCGCCTGCTTCTGCCCTCGGGCTCTTCTCCTTGGGGCCCTTTGAGGTTTCCTCGGCCTGCGGGGGGAAGTGCTAGGCAGTCCTAGTCTCACCTGGAAAACTTTGCCATAACTGCAATCTGGACGGAGCCTGCCGGGTGCGTTTGCCTGAGCTCTCCGCTGCCCACACCCAGGACCAGACTGCATGTGGCGCCCGGGCCCGGCTGGGTGTGGGGTATGCACCGGGGACCAGAGCACCCCACACCCCCCTCCTTCCTCTGCCTAGTGCCACAGACATGAGTGAGCCAGATGTTGGCACCAAAGGCACTTCTGGGCCGGCCTGCCATGCCGCTGGACACCTTGTAGCGCCGTCATGGCCCAGACCCTGGGCTGGCATCCTTCTAGGCCCTTCCAGCATTTTCCTCGAGGAACTCTGAAGCCGGAGGTGACTGGGGTCTGGGTGACATGTGTCCGTGGGCATTTCAGCTCACTCGCCTCTGCGCCAGTGGCAGTGGCAGGGCCTCGGAGCTGAGGAGCCGCAGACAGACCTGGGCATGGCACAGCGCTGAGCCGGCCACACTGTCACCGGTGCTGGCCGTGGGGTCAGCTCCGACGTGGCAACCCCGGGTCACAGTGGCTCCTCAGAGCTTGGTGCTCCCTCCCGGCCGCTGCCCGCTACAGACCTGGGACTCTCGCCTTCTCCCTGCCAGGTTTCTGGAGGGCTGAGGCGCCAGGGTCACCAGTGAGGCCGCAGGGCTCCCCCAGAAACCGGTGCGCTGGACCCTCCCTGCTGGGTGTCTCCACAGGCTGTGACAGCCACGCTCGGGTACGGCCCAGAGAGGCCCTGGCGGGGCACTGGCGCTCACACCACACCCCGGGGCCGGCCTGTCGGGGAAGCAGGAACCTCCCTGGGAAGAGACCCCAGGAGAGATGCTGGGGGTGGCGGGGGCCCCATGGGGACCCCGCAGAGGGCGTGGCCGGGCTAATAGCCTGCTTGGCCTCTGATGCAAGTGCAGGAGGCAACCGGCGGGGGCTCGGCTCTCGGCCACAGAGGAGGACGCGCAGCTGGGTGGGTGGGGTGCTCGGAGCACCAAGCCTCAGCGTTTGCCCCGCAGCCCCTCGGGGGAGGTGCCAGAGGCCCGGTGGTCCTGTCTGTGCCCTGCTTGCCTGTGCCCCTGCTGTGCTCAGCGGGAAGCCCCATGCATGGCGAGACCGGCCTCCACAGGCATCCCACAGACGGCACCAGCCTGCCACCCGCGCGCGCTGCCACACAGCGGCTCATCAAAGATTCAGGGAGCCGAGGGCAGGCTGAATGTCGCTGCCCCTCGGGCCCTTTGTCGGTGCTCCCTGCCCAGCTTGGGGGACGCCTGCTTTTGTGCCGTCTCCGTGTCCTGTGGGGCCGGCTGTGCAAACGGATCCATGCTGGCCGGGACCCGCGGCTCTGCGCAGGGAGGGTGCGGGCTGGGGCCGTGTGCCCGGCGGGAGGTGGCAGTGCCTGGTGGGGGCATGTCCATGTCTCTCTGGCCCAGGTGCCCCAGGGCCCGGGTCTGAAGGAGAGCAGAGGAGCCCGCCTTGGCGCTGCCTGTCTGCTCGCAGCCCGGCGAGTGCAGCCGGTCCACGGGGTGACGACTCAACCCGTCTCAAGGAGGGATGCCAGGGCCCTGGGGCGCCCATCACTGGGGGGACTCGCCTTGAGCGCCTCCAGCATGGTCAAACGTGGAGGAGGGCGCGCTCGGCCCCTGCCCGGGAAGCCCTTCCTGCGGCCCCCTGCCCACTCAGAGGGGCCCTCCACGCGCTGTGGGACGGCCCCTCCCTGCTGTCCTGCCATTCACAACAACACCTTGCCTGGGCCCGGGCCACATGTCGACTGCTCCCTCCCCTTTGGAGGGCAAGCCTGCCCTGGCCCCTGGCCCAGGCTGGCAGGAGGATGCTGGCTCACGGGGGGCAAGTCCATCCTCCTGTCCCTTCCAGCGCCTCCCGAGCAGAGCATGCAGAGTGGGCAGAGTGGGCTTGTGGGGCGGGCACGTGCCAACGCCTCTGTGTACACAGTCTGCGGGGGACCTCTCCCATGCTCTGTCCCCTCCTGGGCCCCTGGAGCTATCCCCAGGGCAGGGGGACTCAGAGAAGACGTTCCCTGACAGGGGCTTGGACCCCCCGGCCCGCCGCGAGCAGGTGAGGAGCAGCCCCCGGGGAAGGCTGTGTTTTTAATGGAGCTGAAAACAGCCTTTAATTTCCAGAAGGAACCGCGAAGAACTCTTAATGGGGTTCAGCCTGATTTCCTGCCGGTGAGTAGCTGGTCCTGATGAGGCCACGCATGTAATTAGGATGATGTTTTTCACGGGGAAGCGATGTATTTTAGAATTCATGAACAGATAAGCAGTTTACTGCAACCCCCGAGAGCTGCCAGACCGTCACTTTCTTCTTTAAAGGGGACGCGCCCGCTGGCCTGGCTCGGTGGGAGCCACTGGCCGCGAAGCCCCAGCCCCTCTCCGGCCCCTCCGCGTGCTGGAAGCTGAGAGTGCTTTGAAGCGGCGGGAACGCTGAAATGTCACACAATCAATAGGCGCTGGCATTTGGGGCTGCAGGGACGCGGCTTCTCTGCCCGAGGGGGTGCACATGGTTTGGCCGGTCCTGGGAGCGGGGAGGAAAGCAGGGCCCCCATGACCGTGACTCCTGGGCAGCTCAGGGAAGGGTGTGGGCAGTGCCGGGGGCAGCCCGGCGGGCTCCATGTCTGTGTCCGGGTGTGCGGAGGGGGCGGCCTGGGCACCGCCCCGCCCTGGCTCCCAGGGAGAAGCCCTGCGAGTGGGTCCTGTGTGCAGCTGGGAGCCGCCCGCGTGCGGCTGGGGGCAGCTGCCCGCCCTGTGCTCCCGAGGCTCCGCATCCCGTGACCTTACCGGCCCGTGTGCCTGCACGTCTGGCCCACGGCCCCACTCGGGCCCCTGAGAGGGCCCAGCTGGCCGGGTCCTGGTGGCCTGTGTGGGCCAGCGCCAGGTCCTCGGGTCCCGGCAGGGCTGCCGGGCCAGGCTCGACAGTGGGAGACGCTGATGTCCTGCGGGGCGTCTGGGCCAGCC
>JAOXYA010000041.1:52704829-52723614 GCA_028565675.1 Sorex palustris | reverse complement strand
CTCGGGTCCCGGCAGGGCTGCCGGGCCAGGCTCGACAGTGGGAGACGCTGATGTCCTGCGGGGCGTCTGGGCCAGCCTCAGCCCCTGCACTGAGGGTCGCCTGTATGACGCTGTCTGCCTTCCAGAGGCATCTGCCTGGCTGGACCGATGGCCCCAGCGTGCCACAACTGTGCTTCATTCGAGCTCTGGGAGCCTGCTCCAGGAGTGCTCCATCCGGGAGTGCTCCATTGGGAGTGCTCTATCCAGGAGTTCTCCATCCGGGTAGTGCCCCACCCGTGACTGCTCCATCCAGGGAGTGCTCCATTCGGGACTGCTCCATCGGGTAGTGCTCCATCTGGAGAGTGCCCCATCCAGGAAATGCTCTATTCGGGACTTCTCCATCCAGGGAGTGCTCCATCCGGGACTGCTCCATCCGGGAGTGCTCCACTGGGAGTGCTCTATCCAGGAGTTCTCCATCCGGGTAGTGCTCCATCTGGAGAGTGCTCCATCTGGAGAGTGCCCCATCTGGGGAATGCTCCATCTGGGACTTCTCCATCCAGGAAGTGCTCCATTCAGGACTGCTCCATCCGGGAGTGCTCCATTGGGAGTGCTCTACCCAGGAGTGCTCCATCCGGGACTACTCCATCCGGGAGTGCTCCACTGGGAGTGCTCTATCCAGGAGTTCTCCATCCGGGTAGTGCCCCATCTGGAGAGTGCTCCATCTGGGGAATGCCCCATCCGGGGCTCATGTGCCCTGGGAGTGCTCCATCTGGTATCTGTCCACCTGCCTGGCACTGGTCCCCTGAGGGCCCCATCAGTGAGGCAGGTCTTGGGTGAGGGGCACTCAATGGTCCTGGCACCCCAGTGTGTGGCCTGCCCAGGTGGCCCAGGGGTGGGGCCGGCCCTGACCTCCCATGCTCACCGAGGCTCAGGAAGGCCTGCTGGGCGCCGCTGCCCGGGGCCACTGGAAGTGGGGCATCCCTGAGGGGGTCCAGGGGTGTCTGGTCCCAGGAGCCGCGTGGGGGGTACGGCTGCTCTCTGAGGCACCCATCCTAGCATCGGGCCCCGCGGCGCTTGGGGAGCCCGAGTCGGCCGCGGCGTCTGAGGGGACGTGGGGTTCCCTTCCGGCTCTTTCTGCCCGTACGTCTCCACCCCCGAGGGCCGCCGGGAGCCTCGATCCGCGGCAGGAAGGTCAGATTGTTTGAAAATGACTAATGATTAGTTTACGGTGCTCATCATGCCGCTTCCACAACAATGGAATTAATCTTTAGAGGGAAAAATTAAAAGGTGGTTTCCCGGTGGGAGCCGCGGTCGCACATTAGCTGATGAGCACGGTGGGCACAGACAGCAGCGCCCCAGGACGCCTCGTTGTTTAATCAGCGTGGGGAGAGTGGCGGATGACGCTCCCGGGCTGGGGGCTGTGGGCAGACCCCGCGTGCCCGCCTCCACTGCCGCCGCTCTGCCTGTGGTGCCCGGCCAGGCGGGTGCGAAGGGTGCAGGACTGGGGATCTCTGGCACAGGCAGACACAGCCTCCGCGTCTTCCCAGGCCCTGTCCCCAGAGAGGCTTCTGGAAGCCCGCTGGTCAGCACTGAGATGGCCAGCTGCACGGCTGGGCCAGAGCTCTCCCTCCCAGAGCGAGGGAGGTGTGCGGCCTTCCCTGGCACCTGTGTCTCGTTGGTGTGTGCCAGGCAGGGGCCCGCACGCCACCCACAAGGCGGTGCAGGGCAGCAGTGTCTCATCCCCCCCCTCCGCCCTGCCCCGACACCCCTGCACAGCACCGCCCCGCTTGGCCTCAGCGCGGCTCCACCCGAGGGACGAGGGATGATGGAGGGACGAGGGACAGAGCGCCTGTCACTTCACGACAATTAAAGGGACCCTGGCGGAGACTGAGGCTCCGACTGTTTATAACACAGTCTGTCTCGTGAAAGCTCCCCGCTCCACCATATGGAAAACACAAAACCCCCGACAACAAGAAAACATTCTCTTAATATGTTAAAACAATGTATTAAAAATGGGCTTCGGAGTTCCGCTATTAGCATATCAGTGATTGAAGACGCTATTATTGTCCCCCAGGGGAGGACCTGGAGCATCTTCCCGGCAAACTTCGAAAAGCGCTGTGTTCAGCCACATCCTCCTTACTTCCACTCACGGTGGGAGTGGCTGGAGCCGGGCTGGGCCCTGGGAGCCCGGAGACCTGGGGCCTGTCTCCCCCACCCCTCCCCTCACGCCGCCTCTCCCTCCCTCCCCCTTCTCCCCTCCCCCTCTGTCTTCTCTTCCCTTCCTCTTCTCTCGCCTTCTCCCCTCCCTTCTCCCCCTTCCTCCCTCCCCTTCCCTTCCCTCCCCTCCCCCCAGCGGGTCCAGGTCCTGGTGCTGCCCCACAGGAGTGTCTATGGAGCTTGAGGCAGCGGGGCGGTCAGCCCTGCAGGATTGGGGTGCACAGCCCTTCCCGGGAGGGACGACAGGCCCGAGGAGAAGGAGGCTGGAGCCAGTCCAGGGCTATCCCGGGGAAGGAGCCAGAGGCCTCAGTGGGGGCCCTGGCACCCCTGCCTGGGGTCCCATGGGTGCTGACTCTCGCTTGCTCCCCTTGGCTCCGTGAGGCGGAGCCGGGCACTGCACTCAGAAGGGAGCTTGGGCACTGCATGGCTGTTGGAGCCCAGTGCTCACCTCCAACAGGAGCACGTGGGATCCAGGCACTGCACTCAGAAGGGAGCTTGGGCACTGCATGGCTGTTGGAGCCTGGTGCTCCCCTCCAACAGGAGCACGTGGGATCCGGGCACTGCACTCAGATGGGAGCCCGGGCACCTCATGGCTGTTGGAGCCCGGTGCTCCCCTCCGACAGGAGCAAGTGGGACGCTGGGGGACGCAGGGCTTCTCTGAGTGGCTTCTCCCTGGGGAGAGGCGGACACCCTCACAGCCTGCCGCCCCGTACCCTGCTGCCCCCTGCAGGCACCCGCTCAGCGTCTCTAGTTGGGCATGTGAGGCCGGGTTTTATTTCGAGCATGCACAAGTCTGATGAGCCCGAGCTTCCGGGGGCGTCCGGGCAGTGTGTGCAGGAGGAGGAGACCCTTTTCCCTGCCCCTCTGCTCACCTGCAGGGCTGTGTAGCTGCCAGTGACCACTGGAGACAGTGGGGACGGAGCCCAGGAGGCACAGCGAGGGCCCGGGAAGGGGCAGTCCCGGAGTTTGGGGGCCACCCACACAGGGTCCCGTGCATGCCTCACGAACGCTGAGGGCTTGGGGAGAAGTGCTCCCATGCGGCCGCCAGGCCTCCTCGCACTGACCAAAGCGCCTGCATTCAGACTAGCCTCAGCTGAGGGAGGGTGGCCGTGGATGGGGCTCAGAATGTTCTGGAATGATCACCCCACCGTCCCCTTCTCCTTCACCACCACCCCACCCTCAGGTGACCCCTGGCCACGTCCCTGTCCTCACTCCTGCTGCCATCCGCCTTTGTGCCTCAGAGGCTCAAGAGCTGGGTGAGACCTTCGTGGCCAGCAGGCCGTCGCGGGCTCCTAAGATGGACATCGGTTTCGGCTCTTGTGTGTCTGTTGGAGAGAAAATGAAAAGGAAGGGAGGAGGGAAGACGGGCCCGAGACAGCCCCAGTCAGCTGGCCTGGGGGTGCTGAGGCGTGGCACTGGGGCCCTGCTTTCTAGGGCCCCCTGGGGGGGCTGGCAGGACCTGGCAGGAGAGCCCTGCACCTGCCCGGCCCGCCATGCCCTGTGGGGCTGGGGACGGGCTTTGGGTGGTGACGCCCACGGGCTCTCAGGGCGGAGGACACGCGTGCTGGCCTGGGCTTCCTTCGCAGAGGGAGAACCACAGAGTTGCTGGTTGCTGTGGTTTCAGCTGTACCAGAAGCCCACGCGTGGGTCCGAGCTCTCTCTGCCTTGGGGGGCAGGACCCCGAGGCGTGGGGTCACCAGGCCACCTCTGCCCCCGGCTACTGGTGGCAGCTGAGCGCAGCCTGGGCCCCAGCGAGGACAGTGGGCTCCCTGGAGCTGGGAGCCGCCTGCAGGGTCACTGGTGAGCCGGGGCCTGAGGGGCAGGGCCTGGAGCTCGGGGAGAGTCACTTGCTGTCCCTGCATCCTGGGCGAGAGGGCCCTGCCCTGCGTCCCCACTGCGCTCACGCCGCTCTACCCACCAGCCGTCTCTGCCCCGGGCCCCCACGCTGGACCCCACCCCAAGCCTGCATCGGTGACTCTGCCCTTCCTGGGGGGCAGTGTGGGAAGTGGCCAGCTTGTGCCCACCCGCATCTGCCTGCTGGCGTCTGGGGAGACACCGCAGCCCGGACAGCCCCGCCTCCGTTCTGGAAAGAAGGGTTTTTCTCTCGTGCTGCGTCTCCAACTTAAAAACAAAATCCAGGAGCCGTGTGGTTCCCGTAGGGACACATTATGCAGGAGGAAATTATTCCCATTAGAACCCGCGAATTTCCCCTAGATCTAGAATTGCTCTTATAATACAAAATAAATGTTCTCTAAGTGACGGTCCCCGGGGAACGCCCGGCCAACGAGTCCGGGCTCTGTGCAAAGTCAAGTTTTCTGACAGTTTGTCTCTTCTGGAGTGTCCCTAGCACGTGGCCGGGCTCACCGCTTTCGAGGGATGACCGCTGTTCCGGAATGTCGCGCTTGGTCTGCACCACCCCCACCCAAGTGGGAGTCGCCCTGAGGCCGGGTGAGCCAGGAGCCCCGGGGTGCTCAGAGCTGCCTGTGCTTGGGTGGAGCCAGCCCGTCCCTCCTGGGAGCTCTGGGCGTTCCAGCATAGGAGGGGACCCCGGCGAGTTTCTGCACCCACGCTCTGCCCCTCTCGCAGCAGTGCTGGGTCCAGCCCACACCTGACCCTGTGACCTTGGCATGTCACAGGGCTGGCCAGCCTGGGTGGGGACGCCCCAGACCAAAGCCCAGCCCCGCGGGCTCTCTGCTGTGCACTCACAGGCGCCACCTGCACATGACGACAAAGGCCGTGCTTGTGTGTGGCCTGCAGCTTTCAGCCCCCGCCAAGGGTCTCGCTCCCTTCCCGGACGAGGCGGTTCCTCCGAGCCCCCTCCGGGATGAGGCAGTTCCTCCGAGCCCCCTCAGTATGTCTGAGGCGGCTTCTCCCAGCCCGCGGAGCCGCCCGGCGCGCACAGACCTCCCTGAGGCCGGGCCGGCCACTGGCCGGGGGCCCCTCTGGCCCGCGGCGCAGTGTGCAGTGCTAACTAGGTGACATCTGGGTGGGGGCCGCTCCTGCTTGTCCACTGCAGCTGGGGGGAGGCGTTTCCATAGAGATAAGAAGCAAAAGTGCTCCTGCCACCTAATTGGTATGCATCCCGCTCAGGTTCATTGTGCCCTGCTAATGACAGGCCTGTCTCGGTAATAAGGCTGGTGCACTGGAGAAATTTGCTGCCTTGGTATATTTTTCCCTGGCAGAGAACTACTCAGAGAGTGCAGTCAGAGTGAGGGTGAGTGGCAGGCTCGAGAGGCCGCCTCCAGCATATGGGGAAGCTGGTGCCTGCGCCACACGCATATGCTGCCATTAAACTCCAGCTTGGCGCTTTGTGTGCGCCTGGCCCCGCGCCAGGAAGCCCACCTGCTGCAGAATACTTGTAAAGCCCGACTCAAAAGTGATTGAAAAGCTACTAGAATAAACTGTAATAACACAGCGCTTCGCAGATGGGACATAATTGCCAGCTAAAGTGTACAGCCTCCGCAGTAATGAAAACACGAGCCGTTAAATTAAAATCATAAGGGAGAGAACCGGCGAAGTCTGTGGAGCCCTTTTTTTCCAGTTTTATTGCAAAAACTTCAATTTTCCTGCCCTCATTAATCAAATACCATAAAACTATGGTGTGACTTTGTTCTGGTGGAGGTTCGGGCAATTAGCATAATGAATGTTGACGAAAGTGATGTAACTTTTGTTATTTCCACGCGGGAGAGGGACGATGGCTCTGCCTTGGACCCACCCAGGTGCCGTCAGGGCACCCGCAGCCCAGCCCGGAAAGCAGTGGGGTGGTGGGTGCGGGTCCGTCCGGCAGGGTCTGCCTTGCCGCCGGCTGTCGCTCCCGGGACTCTGAGCTGGGGCTGGCACGGAGCGTGGGAGCCCTGTGTGGCGCTGGGGCGGGCGCCCGGGTGGCCCATTGTGGCACTCTGCTTCGGGGGCGGGCCCGGCAGGAGAAGGCAGCATCTGTGTCACCGCGGAGCCGAGTAAACAGCCTTGAAAGGGCTTCGCTGCATTCTTAATTGTGCTCAGCCCTGCACCCCATGGCCAGGCGGAGGCAGTCCCCGCCCACCGGGGGGAGGAGGCGCCCACCGGCCCCGGTGGGGGGTGAGCGAGGGGCTGAGGGGGGCGTGGGCCCCCGCCCTGCCGGACTCGGAGCCCACCTCTCCTGTGCCGCCCCTTTGCCCAGGTCTGCGTCCCCCAAGAGGGGCCGAGAGAAACTCACATACGGGCACAGTGACCCTGACAGGCGGGCACAGGGACCCTGACAGGGACCCTCATAGGGCACAGGGACCCTGACAGGGACCCTCGTAGGGCACAGGGACCCTGACAGGGACCCCCAGATGGGCACAGCGACCCTGACAGGGACCCCCGTAGGGTGCAGGGACCCTGACAGGGACCCCCATATGGGCACAGGGACTCAGAGGTTGTTTGTTTTCAGCTGTTTGGCCCCACTTGGTGCTGGGGGTCACTCCAAGCCATGCAATTTACTCCTGGCGGTGCCCAGGGGTATGCTGGGATAGAACCCGGGTCGGGAGTTAGCAGGCAGGTGCCCACCCCGCTGTGTTAGCGCCTTGGCCCCAGGTGATCGTCAAGGGGGCAGCGCGTGTGTCATGGGTGCCGGGCGGTGGGGAGGCCGCAGCACATCGGGCCCCGGCAGCCCCAGGCTTTGGTCTCCCAGGGCTAGAGACCCCTGGGGGGCCGGGAGTGATGAGCTGCTGTCCACACCCAGCCTGGGCACCGCGAGCAGTGGGCACTGGCCCCGGGTCCTCCAGATGCAGCCTGGGAGCCTTCACTCCGTGGCCTCTGGGGAGTTTGTGCTCCCGCCTCCCATGGCCCCTGCCATACCCCAGAGACACTGCAGTTGCCAGTGGGGTTGCAGGCCGTGGGGCGCTGGGGGCGGGGTCCGGAGAGGCCCCAGGTCGCATGCAGTTCCAGGGCACGTCCTGAGCCACGCCACGTGCCTGGCCTCCCCTGGGAGCACAGCCCTCAGCTCTGGAGTCCCCGGCTCAGCCCCAGGAGCAAGGCCCAGGGAGAGCGGCTGGTGCAGGAGCGTGGGCACCCGGGCGGGCACTGCGCAGCGCCTGCAGGACAGAGGCGCTTGCCGGGCAGCCTGACGGGCCCCGTGCCCCCCTCCCCGGCCTGGGCGTCGGCAGCTTCAGCCTGGCCTCCTCCCCGCGGGGGGGGACTTTGTAAGAGCCTCAGTGGGCTGCTTTGGGGGCAGAAGATGGCAGGGCCTGGCGAGGGGGCGGCCCTGAGCCCGCATGCTGGGGAGGGTTGGCGGCCGGGCCCCCTCACAGGGCAGGGACCACTCTACATGCAGTGACCCTGCCGGACTCACTCACACCGGGACCCTCGGCCTGCGGTCTCCTCACGTGTCCTAGGGCCCACTAGGGGCCAGGGGCCACAGGAAGCTGCTCCCTGGGCCTCTCTCCTGCCCTGCAAGGTGAGGGGGCTGCAGCAGTGACCCTGCCCACAGGGTGCCAGGTGGGGAGCATGGGCACCCCCACCCCCGGGCCTGATAACAGCTGGGGGCAGAGTGGGCAGCGTGGAGGCGGGCGGCATCCATGACTCTGGGTCACGGGTCACCCGGGGGCTTCCTGCATGATTTGACCAGTCTGGGACCCCAAGATTCAGCCCCGTCTCAGAACAGTGTGTGCAGCTGTGTGGTCCTGTGCACACATGCATGTGATCACGTGTACATGTGTGTAGTCCTGTGCACACACATGATCTTCTGTACCCAGGAACATGTGTGTGACCCTGCGCGCATAGGCCTGCAGCACCCATAAGTGGACGAGTGGATGGGACACAGGCCGAGCACATGTACATGCAGGCATGCTGCTGCCTGTGAGCTGTACCCGTGCGCTCTCTGTGTGCGGAGTGTGTGCCCTGAGTGTGAATTACACGTGTGTGCGTGTGCACGTGTGCTCTGCGTGTATAGTATAGCATGTGGGCACGTGGACAGGGGCTGCCGACTACCCTGACGCACTTGGAGTGAAGCAGTTTTTGTGCAGGTGGGCCTCGCCCCTGGGGAGACGCGGGGTCTGGGAGGGCCCGCGGGGTGACAGACGTGCCCAGGGCCAGGGCTTCGTCCCCAGCTCCAGACTGGGCCTTTGTCTGGAACGGGCCAGGGCAAGGCGGGCAGCAGGGCCCAGGGGCCCTACTGACCCCGACACTGGCCTCCCAGCCGTCACTCTGGTCTTGCTGCCTCTTTTCATGACCCTCCTGTGGGTGCTGGTCGCTGAGGCTCAGGACACGCTGTTCCTGCTCACCTCCGCCAGGAGCCTTCTTGGCAGCCATCCCGGCTGGGCCCAGTGCTCGCAAGCCCAGCAGTGTCCTCGGTTCTGGGTATCCCCCTGTGCTCTGGTGGGCCGGTCCCCCAACCCTGGGCCCGGGCTCCATGGGCAGCAGCGGGGGGGCTGGCCACAACACGGGCCCTGCACCCTGCTCCTGCTGTCGGGGTCCTTGGCCCTGGCCCCCTCTAGCTGTGAGGGCAGCACGTCCCCATGGAGCGGAGGTGGCCACAGCAGGACCCGACAGCCCCTTCCCCTGGGGCACTGTGGCGGGCCCCTGAGGGGGGCTGGGGAGGTGCACGGGTGCCAGGCGGTTGGCAGAGGGTCCCGGGAGAAGCCCGAGGGGGCGCTGCTGAGGGCCAGTGGCAGGAGGGGGCCGCAGGGCCTCTCACCCCCGAGGCTGGTGAGGTTCCAGCACCCCCTGCCCCCCTCAATGTTCCAGCACCAATGGGGAGCGGCAATTTCCTTTTCCTCTGGGCTGCAATTAGGCATCCAACCAGGCGGAGAGCCCCACAGCGGCTAAGACAATGTGCTGGTGTCGGGTGGAGCGTCTGCGCGGCCAGCGGAGGCCCCTCTCGGGCAGGACGCGCACTGAATGTGAGATGTCATTACAGCCGCGCTCGGTGAGCAAGTGCTGCTCTTTAGAATAACAAAAACACATCGGTGGTGAGTTTCAGTGTTATTTTTAATAAAAGAAAACCCTTTAATTTACATATATTTAAGGCAAAGTAAATGAAAATGCATTATGTTAGCACTGCTCCCTGGATAATGAGCCCGCAGGGTTGAGAGAACGTTCCTCCTTTCAGGCCTCCCACACCCCAGCTCCAGTCCGCCCGGGGCGAGGGAGGGCGCTCGGGTCCCAGGGCCCCTGCTGTTCCACCGGCAGTGCCGCTGCGGGGCCCAGCGGATCCCGGAATGCTGCAGCCCCCGGCATGCTCCCGAGGGCTGTCCTGGAACCGTTCCTGCAGCTCGGCTGGGCCAGGGCTGCATGTCCCTTGGACCAGTCCCCACCTCCTGGGTTAACCCCCAGCCAGCAGGGAACAAAAGGAAACACACTCTTGCATATGTACACACCTGGCTCTGTGCACGAAGACAGGTGTGCGTGCAGACACGTGTGCACAGCACAAATACACGTAGAAACGTGCATGCAAGACACAGGCATACAGACACACATGCACACAGGCAGGTACACAGGGACACAAGCACACAGCTATGCGTGCACATACATGCGACCAGAGATACATGCCTCTGGAAATGCACAGTATGCCACACAGATAGCTGCACACGGACATGCGTGCACGGGCACAGATGGACACATGCACACACGTCTGTATACCCACAGTGACCCCTGCACATACATGGCACAGGACATTACGTACAAAGGCCCTTGGACTCTGGTGCCATCTTGGACCCAGAGGAGCACACGCTGGTTTCTGCCCACCTGTTTGGGGCCACACCGTGGGGCCAGGCCCGCGGGGTGCCGGGTGGAGGGCGTTGGCCCCGTCCCGAATGGCTCAACCCCCGTGTCTCCTCCAGCCCAAACCGCAACGGGCACTCACAGTCTGCTCTTAGCCAAAAGGAAAAGAGGGCACCAAGCCGCCCCCTTGGTGCCCCGAGCGCCCTGTGCCCTGGCCAGCCCTGCCCGGCCCTGAGACCTGGTGCTGCTTCCAGTCTGGGGTGCGAGGGCCGCGGCCTCCGCGTGGGGCCTGGCTGCTCCGAAGCTGCAGACCCCTTGTGCGTTTTTGGCAGATGAGGGCTGATGGCGGGGACTGGCCCTGGGAGCTGCTGGCTCCTTCCCTAGTGCCCTGGGCTTCATGGAGGAGGTGACTTCCCCATACAGCTGGGCCATCAGGATGGCAGGGATGGCCCCTGGTGACATTCAAGTCCCCGCAAGGACAGGCTTGTTTCCCGGGCCCTCTGTGACCTGAAAGGGGGCAAGATAAGGGCATTGTCCACCCTGACAGCCGGTGACAGAGTACAGGATCAGAGCGAGCGTCCGTCCTGAGTGATGGCGTCGTTAGGGCCTCGGCCCGCTTCCAGGTTAATTAGCCAGGCACCTCGGGAATGGCCGCTATAATTTCTCCTGGGAAGCAGCGCTCGCATCCAGGGGCCGTAAATGCCCAGGGATGTGCTGGGCGCTCAGTGAACCACTGACGGCCGTCACCGAGTTGGAAGGCCACTCACTGCACGTCTGAGGAGGGGACCAAAGTGACGCTTCCCGTCCCTCCCAGGGCCCCCGGCTGAGCAAGAGTCGGCACAAGGAGCCGGGCAGCTGGTGGGGGGTGTCGGGTCTGGAGGTCACTTGGCTCTGGCCTTCATGAACCTTGCCTGAGATGCTGTGGGCCCCGAGCACCTGGGGGAGGACAGGCGGGAGGATGGGGGGCGACGTGGAGGGCCGGAGGGATGTCCCGAGGCCAGGGCACTTGTCTTCGGTCCCAGCTCAGGGAGGCGGTGTGGGAGGTGGTAGAAGCCGGGTGCGCCCCTCAGGCCATCACGGGCTTCCTGGGACGGGGTGGGGGGTCAGGAGGGTCCACCAGGGCAGCTCAGGGCCTCTCGTTTCCTCAAGGATGCGCCTTTGAGTCCCACCTTTCGCCTCCGCGAGTCTGTCGGGGCTCCTGGTGCCCAGCTGGGAACGGCCCAGGTCCTGCAGGAGGGTCCTCGGCGCCAGAGCGGGTGTCAGGGGCATGTTGGGGCATGGGCTGAGGAGGCTGACAGTCGCTGGGGAGCGCTGGGGCTGAGCAGGGTGCGCTGACAGCCCCCCTGCCTCCCCTGGGGGATTCTAACTGTCAGAGTGTGACACAACTGTCAAAAGTGCACGCGCAGAGCTGGCGGCTGGGGCAACACGGCGCGGCTGCCTTTGTTCCCTGACAGGTGAGAGCTCCTGTGCGCCTCCGAGGAAGCCTGGGCCTGCCTGGGGGGCCATGTGGGGGCCACAGCGGGGACACGCCCCTCTCCAGCCCCCGGGGCCCCTGCAGGGCTGCTCTCAGGGCGGGCACGGAGCCGGAGCCCCTCACAGCCCCCCCCGTCCACTCCCATCCGGCAGCTGTGCCAGGCCAGACCTGTTGCCCATGGCCACCTGCCCCTGGCTCTGAGGCCTTCCCAGGGCTGGGACTAGGACGGGCTCCAGGAAGAAGAGCTGGGTTCTGCCTGCCTGTCTCATGGAGGGGGGGTGTGCCCCAGCCCTGGGGAGGAGGGCCCCGAGGGAACCTGGGCAGGATCCCTCCCCCCATGACAACTAAGTCCTCCCTGCAACAGATGAGTCCTCCCCGTGACAGCTGAGTCCTCCCTCTACAGCTGATTCCTCCCCGTGACAGCTGAGTCCTCCCTGCAACAGCCAAGTCCTCCCCGTGACAGCTGAGTCCTCCCTGTGACAGCTGAGTCCTCCCTGTGACAGCTGAGTCCTCCCTATGACAGCTGAGTCCTCCCCATTACAGCTGAGTCCTCCCTATGACAGCTGAGTCCTCCTCGTGACAGCCGAGTCCTCCCTGCGACAGCCAAGTCCTCCCCGTGACAGCCGAGTCCTCCCTATGACAGCTGAGTCCTCCCTCTTACAGCTGAGTCCTCCTGTGACAGCTGAGTCCTCCCTCTGACAGCTGAGTCCTCCTGTGACAGCTGAGTCCTCCTGTGACAGTTGAGTTCTCCCCGTGACAGCTGAGTCCTCCCTGTGACAGCTGAGTCCTCCCTGTGATAGTTGAGTCCTCCCTGTGACAGCTGAGCCCCTCTCGTGAAAGCTGAGTCCTCCCCAGACTACTCTGAGACCTCCATGACAGCTGCGAGTCCTCCCCGTGGCAGCTGGGTCCTCCCCTCCTTCAGCCCAGCTCTGAGCTCGGCCCTGAGGACCAGCCCTGGGCCCAGAGTGGCCACGGCTGCCACTGCTCCCTGGCGCCCAGCACGGCTGGGCAGAAAAGGGCTCCCTGGGCCCCCGGGGGGTGTGAGGGGCAGCCAGCAGCACCGCCCGGCGTCCATCGCAGGCCCTGCTCTCCTGCCTTGCGGCTTTCCTACCGGGATGGGGCAGCTGTGGGCACGGCCCGCCCACAGCTCTGTGCGGGGGCTCCACGCGCCCGGCTAAGCCCATGGCCGGGGCTGCACCACAGGACACGGTTTTTCCTCAGGAACTCAGAGGCCCCAGCTCCCTGCAGCCCACGGAAGGCCCCTGGCTGGACATGGCCACCACCGGTCTCACGGCTGCCGTCAGCCTCGGCAGACTCCAGCACAGAGCCATTCCACGAGTGCCGTGACCGCTGTGGGAGCCGCAGAGGGGCTGCTGTGACCCGCTGCCCTGAGACCCAGCCGGGCTGGGGGGCGTCTCCACGGCTTGGGCCGCTCGTGTCCTTGTCTCCACTGTGGGGCCGGGAGGAAGCGCAGGACGAACTGTTCTCAGCCCGGGGCGCCTGTGTTGCGCCTGTCCAAGGCATCCCTTGTGCAGCAGGGATGGCGGCCGAGGCTCTCTCAGCCCCATGTGGGGGCGCAGGACCCCCCCCCACCCACAGGGTCCCTGCCAGGCCATGCGAGCTGAAGCCTAGCGCCACGGGGACACTTGGGTGGAGGCCACGGGGGGCTCACACCGCCAGGCTCAGCCAGGAAGACCCTCGGCCACAGGCAGTGGGTCTGAGCAGTTCCGGGGTTCCAGTGAGTCGGGTGATGGCATGGGGCAGGGAGGAGCAGCCTTGGGGCTGGACAGCTGGCTGGGCCGGGGAGTCGGGGCCGACTGAACCGGGTGAGGGCAGGAGCCAGGGACGACTGAACCGTGGAGGATCACACTGGGATGTTGCAGGGGACTCCTGGGGAGTGCCAGAGCTGGAGTCTGCCACAAGCGCCCCCCCAGCGAGGCAGAGGCCTGGCGGGTGGCACTGTGCTGTGTCCCACCGATCCTCAGGGCGTGGGGACCAAGCTCCGCCCTCTGCCCGCACTTTCCAGGCAGCCGCGGCCCAGGCTGGAGCGAAGAGTCGCTTTTCAGGAGAGGGAAAATCCCATCTGAACCCCAGCCCGGAATTTCCTCCTCTGACCGTTGCTCCCTGTGCAGACGTGTGTTTTAGGAGGGAGTCAAGTAGCAGACTGAGACGCGTTTGTTTGTGGCGTGTGAGGGATGAGAAGGAATCCCGCACTCGAGAGAGAACTGGGTCTCTCCGGAGTGGAGAGCGCGGGGGGCCCCACACGCGGCCTTTCCCGCAGCCGCCGTCTGGAACGGGCGGCACAAGTCGGGCATGTTTACGGGGAAGCTGTGAACGTACCGTGGTTCTTTGTCACAGGCTCTGCTAGTCACGGGCTTCGTCATGGCTCCTCTCTCCACGTGCCCCCTGGTCCTGGGGTTCTGCCTCTCAGAGGTCTCGGGGCTCTTCCCGTGGGGCCTCTTCCTGCCTTGGGCTGGACTTTCGGCATGAAGACTCTCTCTCTGCGCACAGGGAGGACCAGCACCGGGAGGAATGGCAGCCCCGGCAGACAGAGTGGCAGTCAGGCCAGCTCACCACAGACTCATGCACGGGGTCATGCCACACGGACACTCTTCACACACACAGACATACCACACAGACACTCCCCCCACACACTGACACACCCCACACACAGACACACCTCAAAGACACTCCCCACACACAGACACACCACTCAGACACACAACACACAGACACTCCTCACAAACAAACACACCACATAGACACTCCCCACACACACTGACACACCCCCCACACAGACACACCACACAGACACTCCCCACACACGGACACACCACTCAGACACACTACACACAGACACACCACACAGACACTCCCCACACACGGACACACCACACAGACACTCCACACACACTGACACATCCCACACACAGACACACCACACAGACACTCCCCACACACGGACACACCACACAGACACTCCTACACATGAACACACCACATGAACATTCCTCAAAGTAGACACACCATGCAGCTGCCCACGGCCACCGGCCAGAGTTGGTACTTGAGCAAAGGAGACACGTTGCAGCTCTGCAGGTGACCCAGGGGGACAGACAGCGTCTGGGGTCAGGCCATCCCCCCAGAGTCTGCGGTCCCCCAGGGCAACACGCCCGGCACACACACACATGGACACACAGGAGCACAGACACATGTGAACATATACACATGCGGTGTGAATGTGTGTGTGGAGCGTGTGTGAAGAGTGTCTGTGTAGTATGTCCATGTGTGAGGAGCACCTGTGTAGTATGTCTGTTGCATGAGGAGTGTCCATATGGTGTGATGTGTGTGTGGAGTGTGCATGTGTGTGGAGTGTCTGTGTGTGTGAGGAGTGTCTGTGTGGTATGTCTATGAGTGTGAGAAGTTTCCATAGGTGTGAGGAGCATCCATGTAGTGTGTCTCTGTGTGTGAAGAGTGTCCATGTGGTGTGTGTGGGGGGAGTGTCTATGTGTGTCTGTCTGGTATGTCTATGTGTGTGAGGAGTGTCTGTGTCTAGGGAGTGAGCACGCATGTCTGTGTGAGTGCTCGTGTGCACCTGAGCACATGTGAATGTGCATGCGTACATGTATATGTGCATAACGTGAACCTGCGTGTACGTGAGTGTGAGGATCCACACGTGTGCATGTCTGCCGTGTGCACGCATGTCTGAGTGAGTGCGTGTGAGCACACGTGAGTGTGCGTGAGTGTGAGCACATGTATGTGTGTGTAGTGTGAACCTGTGTGCGTGAGTGTGAGGATGCACGTGTGTGCGTGTCTGTGGTGGAAGCCGCGTGTGTGCCCGAGTTCCCTCTGTCCTGTCTCCCCGCCTCCACCCCGCAGACCCACGTGAGGCGTGGGTTCCACGTGTGGGGTCCCTCCTGATCCCTGCGCTCGGCCCATTTACTTGTCATTCCGCAGCCGGAGCCGCCGCCTCTCCCGTCTACCCATCTATCACACTGACACACTTGCAAGTGCTAATGGGACAATTAGATCGATGTGGTTTTAATGCAGAGGCAGCCTGCTATCCTGCGAGAAATTGCATTTGGACGTGGGTTTCATTTGCTAATGATTTTGTTAGTATTTCTGCATTTGTGTTTTTCACGTGGGGGATTGGGCTGTTGTCTGTCTCTCTTGGCGCTCCCTGATTTTGACAACTACACCAATACAATCAGCTGGAGAAATATTTCTTTCTATGTTCTCCGGGATGGTTGCATGTTGGCATTAGATAAGAAACGCCCGTGAATCCATCTATATTTTCTGTATAGGTGATTGTAAAATATAGACTCGAGGCATGTAATCTTTACAGAATTGTCCAGTTCCTGTGGGTCAGTCTGCATAACTGGATTTAGATAGGAATTTGGTATTTTTAGTTTGCAAATTGGTAACCTAAGTCTGCTCCTAATTTTCTGTGGTGTATTTAGTATATACGAGATCTCAACTGTATATGTATTGTTATCTGCTCTCTAACTTGTACTAAGAAGTTTGATGTTCACTTTTGTCATCTCAGAGACTTATTCATGTTATTAGCCATTTATTCAGAGAGCCAAATTTTGGCTTCCCTGCACCTTAACTTTCAACTGTTTCTGTTTTGTTGATCGTCACTTCCTTTCTTCTGCTTTGCTGGGCGCATTCCGCTGTTCATCTCACGTATTAGCTCCCAGCCTTCTCGTCACTGTCAGGGATGGTGACGTGCCCTGCTCGGAGGCTGCTTCGTAGGGCTCCGGCCCTCACGCGCGGTTACTCGGATAACTTTGTTCCTTTCCCTTAGGATCACTCTTCTCATCCTTGAGGGTTTTGAAAGTACTTTATTACTCCATAAATGTGTAAAGTCATTTGAAAATAATTCTGGTTTTGATTTGAAACAACATAATTCGGTGAATCTGAAGTGTTGCTCGGGGAGGTATTTATGACTTGGGGATGATAAACTAGGGAGGGGGAGGGGCCGTGTACATGACAGAGTCGCTGACTGACACCACAAGTGGGCCGGAATGTCCCCTCTTGGCCGTGTCCGGCTCCTGGCTGTCAGAGTGATGCATCCGCCGTCCGATGGTGACGTGCGCTGTTCTTTGGGGAAGGCGGGCCTGGCAGGCTGCCCCAGTGGGAAGGCTCGCTCTCCGGGTCTCCACACTGCAGGGCGTGGAACCTGCCACCTCACTCACTGTCTGCTCGGCTGCCGACCAGGCAGGGGCTCGGAGGTGGTGCCGGGCACTACCTTTCCCATCGTTCCTTGTTATGATTCTTCTGCCTCTTTTCGTGAGTGAAACTGACAGTGGCCGGGGCTGCTCCTGGCACAGTGATCAGGGATGCTGTGATGTCGACTCTGGGGCTGCCCCTGTGGCCTCTAGCCGTCTTCCTTGACCCTTTTTCCTGGAATTCTTTGTGTTTCTCTGATCTATTCTTCCAAGATCTCTCCCTGCCACTGCTGCCTGTGGCCCTTTTTGCTGCTGAGCCCAGCCCTTTGCCACGTTGCCCTCATGCCGTTGAAAGTGCTGAAAGTGACTATTGCTTTATAGAATTTTTCCAACTGATACGGGTCCGTCAACGCCAACTTTCCTAAGTATCTGATCGACTCGGATTTTCCCGGTCACTTGGGTCCTACTCCTCTGGGTGTTGTATTTCAGGTGTCTCCCATGGAGCCAGGGTTTTTTATTATTTTATTTTTTATTGAATCACGGTGGGAAATGTTACAGAGCTTTCGGGTTTAGGTCTCAGTCATGCAAATATCAGACACATTTCCCTTTACCAATACTTATTTTTTACCACGAACCCCAATAGAACCCCACCTCCCACCCTTCCCAATTCCTGTGAGGCAGATGAGTTCTAGTTAACACTCTATCTACTTTGACTAGATTCATTGTTTCAATAAAATATGCACCATTATTATTTAGAGTTTACCCCCCCAAATCAGATATGCTGAAAAAGCGTTGTGAAATGATTTGCTTTCTACAGCTGGGTTAAAGAATTAAATGTGGTTTTGGATTTCTACTATTTTACTTATTAACCCTGGTAGTATTTCTACTAAAAGTCAGATAATTAAGAGATTAATTATTAATGTGCTCTGGAGTTGTGGCCGTGCTGGAGAGCCGCTCATGGGGGCAACTGGTGACCTCGGTAGGGTGTGAAGGACGGGCTGGAACGCCCCTCTTCCCATGAGGTTTTCGTTGCCCCCACACCCCCGGTTCATACCTGCTCTCCACAAGACACCCATGCGGCCGCCATCTTTCTTTCCAGAGGAGGCTACAACTCTTAGGTTTGTTCTGAATCAGACTTTCCTTTCACCATTCCATCCATTTCTAAATGTCCTTTACTGGGGGTAGTGTGGTGATGGGGCCACATTTAGAGGTGTTCAAGGGATATTACCATGTAATATGCTCAGAGCTCATTCCTGTCAGTGTTTGGAGGACCAAGCATCAAAGTAGGCATTTATAAATATGTTATAAACAATGATTATTAAAAAACTAGCATAACACTGTATTATTTGCTATGAGTGAATTGTAATTAATAAACTCTCTACAGTTGCAAAACTGGGCTATAAATGAGGGTGATAAGTAAAGATCCTATAACAAGGGTGTTTGAAATATACTTTGAAGGATAATTTATTCAAGAGCCTTACAGTTACTAAGGAACAAAAGAGTCTGTATGTACATTTGAGGGAAGAAAAGTGAGGTTAAAAGTAGAGGAGAAGAGAGTAGGAAGCACAAGGGAAAAGAAAATGTGAAAAAAAATCTCTGCTATCTCGTCACAACACCTTCCAAACACTAGTCT
Organism: Sorex palustris; assembly: GCA_028565675.1. Taxonomy (NCBI): domain Eukaryota; kingdom Metazoa; phylum Chordata; class Mammalia; order Eulipotyphla; family Soricidae; genus Sorex; species Sorex palustris. The sequence continues at coordinate 52,705,463 of JAOXYA010000041.1, read as the reverse complement.
ACTTATATTTCATGTCTTTTTCAAGCATAAGCATGAAACTTTTAACTTGTTTTTGAGAGGAAATGGTCTATTCTTGACTGAACCTTCAATATATTCTTTGAATCTTCAGGAACATAGCTGTTTCTTCTGTTCCTTTTTTTTTTGCATTTTAGCCCTGCCCTTCGTTGGCCCAACCCTATAATTTCTATAATCCTTTTGTTTTTTCTCAATATGTTCCTTTAAACTTCTCAAAAATCATATGCTTGTTAATTTGATAACAATATCAATATGCATTACACAAGTCCTCTACCTGTTATTAATGCAATTCTCACTAGTAGTGTTAATTTGTGTAAACAGATAGACTAAAAGGGCAAAGACCTTAGTCCTGATGCCACAGCCTAAAGAGAAAACAGCTCCCCTGGGAAAAGCAGTCAGTTTTTCAATTTAATTGGATTGACTATCCATTTTGGAGCAATAAGCATACTGCCAAGTGGATAAGGGTGGAGTTAGGTGCATGCAAATCCCAAATCAGAACTGGCAATATACTAAATCTTAAATATTGCATCTGTCATATAAGATTATACACAATTAATTTATATTTATACAACTCCCAAAATATCAAAAGTCCTACTTTCTCGGTGCTCAGAACGTTTTC
>JAOXYA010000041.1:52656162-52704729 GCA_028565675.1 Sorex palustris | reverse complement strand
AGGAGAGCATAGGGAAGACTGTTTACAGATAAACACAATGGAAGTGGAAGTGCTTCAGGAGCACTGTGATGGGCGTAACCAGATTGATGGGTGTAACCAGATAAACCTAAGCTTCTTGTAGAAGGACAACGGCAATGTTATCCAACAGTGAGGGACCAGGGGGCAAGGCCAGGCCCTGGAGTAGGGGTGTCGCGGCGAGGGGGCCCTGCTCCCATTCTTCTGATAGGACCCTGGTGAGCTGCATGTGTTTACATGCGTGCAGGCACAGTAAATATATAGCTCTCAATAAAATTTGTTAACAGATGATATTTTCTTTCAAAATATTGACCCCGGTTCCAAAAACGCCCAGAACTGATGTGCCAGCCCTTTGTTCCATTGTCAGAGTTACCATGCTATTAAGCATGAAGGAACATTCTCGGAGTCTGGATAGGAGTGTGTGAAATACATATGTATTTGCTCATTAATTCATTGGCCATACCTGGCAGCCAGACAAAAATGTGGTGGAGTAGATTTGTCTCCCTCAGGTTAGTTCTCTGCTAATTGAATGGTATGTTCCGTGCAGGCACCCCCTTGCCGTGGGATGGGGGGGTGCCGCGAGCAGAGTGGGCACATGGCTGGACCAGTCAGAGCTGAGGGGGGCGGGGGTGCCGGGCAGCCCTCAGGCTTGAACTTTGAAGCCTCAACAGTCTCAGGCCTTGGGAATTGGTGAAATGAAACGACCCCGCTGTGCTGGAGAACAGCTCTCGGCCCTGGGGTGCGTTTCTGCCTGGTTTCTGCACGCGGCGCTTCCTCACTGCGTTGCTGAGTGCCTGTCCTGTCCCGGACACAGACTCTGTCACAGGCCCCAAACTACGTGCCTGTTCTCCTGCGTCCAGTCCTCGATGGGGAGGGGGTGAGGGACAGGGAACAGGCCTCAGTAACCATCACCCCAAAGTGCCGCTGACTTTACCTTATTAAAAACCACAGGCGGAAAAAATCGCTGTCACATTTATTGAGCATATGTGTTTGTTTAAACTCCCAGAGAGAATCAAAGGGACTCGGGCAGTTCTTGTATGTGAGTCCGGGCCTTAGTTCCTGAATGGAAGAGTCCTTACCCTGAACAGCGGTCACCGTGGGGGACGCAGCAGGGCTGAGACCACCTGGGACTGTCATTCCCCGGGCTGGCCAGCCCCAGGGTCCATACTGGACCCCACACAGAGGAGGCCATGGGCATTGTCCACAGTGCTGAGGCCACGAAAGGAAGGGGGTCTCACAGGCTCATTCCCAGGGGGAAAGGGGTCTCACAGGCTCATTCCGGGGGTCGGGAGTCTCACAGGCTCATTCCCAGGGGGAAGGGGGTCTCACAGGCTCATTCCGGGGGAAGGGGGTCTCACAGGCTCATTCCGGGGGAAGGGGGTCCACACGGGCCTCCTTATTCTTGGCCCTCACTCTTAACCAGTTTGAAATATTTGCTTCATTTATCCATAACTGGTATCTTGTAAAGCAGGATGCCTAAGGAACAAAGCAGAAACGGCAGCTATGGAATAAAATATTCGGCGATAAATGTCCATGAAAATGAGAGGGAGCAGCACATCTCTCTCTGCGGGCGGACTCTCCTCCCAGCAGGCCTCGCTAGCAGAAACATCTACCTCAGCCTCTGCTGGCCAACCTCTGCCGGCCAATCTGTCCAGCTCGCCTCTACCACCGATCTCAACCAGCTAACCTGTCCCAGCCCGCCTCTACCCGCTAATCTCTGCCAGCCCGCCTCTTTCTTTCTGAGTTCCTCCCCACCCGCTCCCTGGCTGGTCCAAGTATCTGAATGAAACTCTTGAGGCCTAAAGCCAGGAGGAAGCGTCCTTGCCAAACGCACCCGAGTCGGTGCAGACCGGGAGAAGCCTGCCTGGAACTGTCAGGTGGCGAGTAGGGGGTGGGGCATTGCTTTAATTGGCTTTTTAATGATTCTTTATTTCTTTCCACTGGTCTTTTTTTTTCTGAGAGAGAGAAAAAAAAAACCCTTAAAACAGAAAGGTTAATCTAACACTACATGTTAAGCTTTTAGAGCTCCATTACTGCTCTGATTATGCTGGGAGGGACCAGGCAGGGTCTGCCGTTTCTAAATGCATCCGCCACGCATGTAATGATTCACTTAAAACACCGTGGTCAGAACTGCTACATTATTTCTATGTAAATTGGATGCTTCACAATTACTATAATATGTGTGAAATTCCACTTATTATCTCTTTTAACATAGAAACTTTTCTCACTTAACTCGCTGGACAGAATATTTGAGCCATTTGCAATCATTAGAGCGTTCTTGTTTGTGAAACCCATGTGGGATTCTGCTCTGGAAGAGACAGTGAATTATATTCATCGCAAGAAAACAGCAATTTGAAGTACAGAGGGGGCATCAGGAAACTTTTCATTTCGTGCAGATTCCGTGCTATCTGACTTCTCCCTTGCAGAATTACCTTTTATCGGGAAGCCATTAAGCCCCTGGCAGCCAATGGCTGTCACCTTGCAGACGGGTCTCGGGCCAAACGGAGGTTTTGGGGACCCCACTCGGAGGTGAGGCCCCCCTGTGCTTATGGTTTTCCTTTTGAGTGGTCCCTGGTGAGCCCCACCTCCCCCGTTCTGCCACCACAGCCAAGCCCCACTCCCCAAAGGGAGCAGCCTGGAGTTTGGACCAGCTGGCAGGCTGTGGTCCCTGCTAGGGAGGAGACAGCTTTTCCCAAGGAGGTTTGGGGTCTTTCCCAAAGACGGCTTTTCCCAGAGAGTTGGGAAGGGCTTTGTGGCAAGTTCCCGGGCTTTCTGGAAGGTGGGGGTGTGAGATGGCTGAGCCGGGTGCCTGAGAGCCCCCACACTCGGCCTCAGCCTGTGGGTGCTTCGGAGCAAGGAAAAACGGCTCCGAGGCAGAGCTGCACCTCACCGTTAAGACAAAGTGTGCGTTTTAGTGAGTGACTGAGAAAATTCGATTCAGATGTTCCGTTTAGATATTCAGTAAGATTAATACACAGTTATGTAAACATCTCAATGACTGAGCCAGGTTTAATCTTATTTTTTATTGTGCCATTTTAAAAGCAGTCCAATTTTAAAATAAATCATGATATGTATTTCCCAAATTTTATTCTTTAAACTTAAAAAAAAGCCAACATCAACTAAAAAATTTGAAAACTTTCAATGGAATCTTTTCTGTGAAATAAAATTTCAGGGACTTTTATTTGTATTTCATATTTTAGCAGTATCCCTTAAAGAGATGCTATTTACATTTCCCCAGAAATGTGAAAGCATAATAACTTGTCATTTTTCTATTAAGGCACTCTTCACAATCTGACGGTAATCTTTTTAGACACACATAGGAAATTTGAAATGTGCCATGTAAGGTATATAGCCAGGGCTCATTGCGCATGTGCATATGCATTTGCATGCATGCGTGTGTGTATGTGTGTGTGTGTGTGTGTGTGTGGTATGTGTGTGTGTGTGTGTGTGTGTGTGAGAGAGAGAGAGAGAGAGAGAGATGTGGAAAATGCATGATCGCACTTTGTTTTCTGTGGCAACTGACTTGCACTGACAAGTGTATCAGAACTATGTTACCGGGTTACTGCTGTACTGTTGTGGTTAGCCTCTAGTTACACTGTCTCCTCACGAGAGGGGCTGAAAAGGCAGGATGGGTTCTGGGTGGCAGCCGAGAGGCTCCGGTGCCAGCACCCGCGGTGACCCAGGGCGAGGGACCGCGATTTGTTCAGTCTCACATGCACACACACAACACGCAGGCATGCAAACACATGCATGCACACACGTGCGCATGAGCACATGCATGCACATACATACATGTGCGTGCACGTGTGTGCAGACACAGGCTTAGACCTTCTGCAGTGGGGGCTGCTCGGGCAGGTGCTGGAAGCTTCCGGCCCTTGGCTGTGGGCTGGCCGGTCCGGGAGACGCGTCCAGAGGCCACTTCCTTTCTCGGCTCCTGGGTGGGAAAACACGCACGAGAGGAGCCGGGGTCCCGGCTGACTTGAGGACCCGTGGTGAGAAGGACAGAAGCCTAGGTGGACGGTCCGGCTCCGGGCAGAAGCCGGGGAGCAGCCCAAGGCTGGAGCGATGCCGCACTCACGCTCACGGGAGAGCGCGGGAAATGTCGGGTGCCTTTCCACTCCTTTCTGAGCTGCATATTTCCAAAGCCCTCCTGTAGTTAACATTATAATACAGTTAGTTGCTACAAATAATCGGGGTGATTATAGGAAAACTGTCAGTGTCTGTTCAGGGTCTGAAAGGCTGCCGCAGTAGCTTTTCTCTTTGCCATGGAGACTGGGTCTGTTTCCGCGGTTACTCTGGAAACCATCCTCGCTGATGTTAGTCCTTTTCAGTTACGGGAGCTATTAAACCCTCGGCTGAGACAAAAGGAGGAGGTATGCAGACACTTCCGCGGGCTGGGGGTGGGGCCCCCTGCCCTGCTCCCCGCCTGGGCGCGCTCGGCCCTGCCTGTGCCCTCTGTGCCAGCGGAACCAGGCATTGGCGCCCACCTCCCCACCGTGCAGGGGTGTGGGGGACACCCCCAGCCCCGCCTCCTCCTGGAGAGCCTGCCACCACACGGGGGGTGGGGGGGTACTCGGGGACCCAGGCCCCAGGGGACGCTGCACCGAGCTGTGGATTCACAGAAGCACCTGGGCTCGTTTTCGAATTTTCTTCACGAATATTCTCGAGTCCTATTATTAGTGCAGACAGGAAGCCAGAAGCGCGGTGGGCCGTGCTCTCGGCTGTGGCAGAGCGGAGGACGGCCTGGAGCAGGCCTGCTAAGGCTTGCTGGGGGCCCTGCGCGCCGCGTCACCCTCCTCTTCCGATTTGCTTTCCGCCAGGGAGCAGCCACGGCTCCCTGCCGCCCCTGTCTCGGCCCAGAGTGCTCCTCTCCGGGAGAAGTAGTGGGCACAGGAAACGGCCACTGCCATGCTCCAGAAGGTGCTGCCGTGCCGGCCACGTGTGGCTCAGTTTGGATTGTTGGCCTTTCCAACTGGGACACGTGTCCTCCCAGGCACCAGTGTCCACTTCTTCGAGTCAGAGTAGAAGCCCGTGCGTGACCAAGTAGCACCCTACGGCACTTCTCTGAGAAGCAGTGCCAAGAGCAGGACCCGCCACCGGTGTGGCCGCGGCCCAGTGCAGGGCTCCCTCCTGCCTGGTGTGTCGGCACGATGGCTCTGCCCTGGCCGTGCTGGCACAGAAACGGTCTAAACACAGAGTTCAAGGTGGCCTCATGTGGCGTCCACAGAACGCCCGTCCTGCGCCCTTTGAGCCTGAAGCACGCTGATTTCCTGCCGGCGGACACTCACGGATGGCCGACCTGTCATACTGGGAGAGAGTCCAAGTCCAGAGACCTCCCAGGGACAAGGTCCTGGCAGTCACGGATCCACGGAGTCACCCACCCGCGGGTGCCCCTTGGAGTGTGTCCATTTCAAGGGTGCCCTGGAGGCAGGAGACTGGCAAGGAGGGACTGTCCCTCCCAGGAGGAAGCACGAGATACTGGACACCTGAGGGGCCTCAGTTCGGGTTGCTGCCTCTCTGTGCCCGAAGCCCATCTCCCTGGTCTCTGGGGAAGGGGGACCCTCTTGGAGCTGGCCCTTGGGCTCGCCGTCCTGCAGGGGACACTCCTGGAGCCCAGCGAAGGTCGCTGTGCCTTCTCTCCTTGGACAGCAAGCAGCAGGGATAGCTCAGCCCTGAGCACATGGCCTCCTCAGGCGAGCGAGTGTGAGTGTGGGTGCATGAGTGCTGCGGGTGTGGGCATGTGCTTGTGTGAGAGTGTGTGAGTGCTGTGGGAGTGAGTGCACATATGCATGAGTGCATGTGTGTGAGGGCATGTGACTGTGAGTGTGTGTGTGAGTGTGCATGGCTATGAGTGCATCTATGTGTGAGTGTATGTATGTATGAGTACATGTGAATGTGTGTGCTTTTAAGTCTGAGTACTTGGGTATGTGCATGTATGAGTGTGCGTGTATGAGTGTGTGGGTGTATGAGTGTGTGGGTACGAGTGTGTGCATGTATGAGTGTTTGTGTACGAGCATGTGTATATGAGTGTGTGGGTATGAGTGTGTACGTGTGTGAGTGTGTGTGGCATGAGTGTGTATATATGAGTGTGTGGGTGTGAGTGTGAGTGCATGCGTGTGAGTGTGTGTACAAGTGTGTGCATATATGAGTGTGTGTGGGTATGAGTGTGTATATGAGTGTGCGTGTATGAGTGTGTGTATGAATGTGTGTGTACAAGTGTGTGTGGGTATGAGTGTGTGCGTGTATGACTGTGTGTGGTATGAGTGTGTGTGAGTGACATGTATGTTAGTGCACGTGGATGTGAGTGCTTGAATGCAGGAGTATGTGAGTGCATTGTGTGCATGAGTGCGTGTGGATGTGAGTGTGTGCGTGTGCGTGTGTGCATGCGAGGCCCACCTCACCCGCAGTCCCTGCGCACGCTCTCTGGGGCACTACCTCCCATGCCAGCCTTACCTTTGTGGGGGTCTTATCCCCAAAAGGTCATTGACTTTGGGTTGCCTCCTAGGAATTTGTGTTTCTGTAACTTTGTGGAAGGGCATTGTTTCCCCTGCAAATGGGGGGCTGTTCCGGAGATGCTTGTGAATTGTTCGTTTGAATTTTTTACTATTGTGCGGAAATGTTACGCCGTATGTATGTCCTTTGTACTGTGTCAGACACCACTCTGGGAATGTATACATTATAGGCTGCCATCTTTTATAAATTGCTACTTAACAGTGAATTATGGCTCCTTTGGAAGCAGAGTTTCCCAAACAGTAACTTGTCATAGATCAGCCTGCAGGCACATTCAGCCTCTAATTTCCATCAAACTCAACTTTCCTCGGCAGCCATTGTGTGGCTCTGCGCATGGAGGGCGCGTTGCTGGGGAGCGGGGCCCTCACGTGCCGGGCGCCGAGCACTCTCTGACACTTAATCCTCCTCTTGGCACTGCAGCTGAAAATGAGCTTTTCTACCTGGTTCAGAAACAGTTGTAGCGGGAAGCTGGTTTGACATGAGGCTTGTGCTGCCTGTAACGTCTTCACCACGACAGACTAATGCATTCCTGGTGCGCGCTCTCCTGTCAGAGTGTCGTCTCTCTGCAGCTCCCCGGGCCCCGAATGCTCCGGTGTGGGGCCGGGCTCAGGGCTGCTGTGGTCACCTGCACCACCCACACAGAGCCGCTGTCAGCATCAGCCGACCACTTTCCTGGGAGACCATTTCTGAGCCTGAAGCACCTGACCCACCAGATGCCCCAATGCGGTGAGCGGCTACGGTGGGTGGTGAGGACACTCGGCTCTGTCTCGTGCCGGCGCTGGGCTGGTTGGTATTGGCCCAGCCCCCGTGGCCCGTGGCCTGTGGCTCCGGAGGGCAGCACAGGCACGTGCCCACTGTGGCCCCTCGGGTGCTTCCTGCTGTCCTGGCCCAGGGGCCCGCCCACACGTGGACAGCCCCGACAAGGTGAGCCTCCGATCATCCATGTGACGTCAGCTGTTCAAGCAGACTGGCCGGTCGGGAGACTTCTTATTTAGGATGCTTTTACTAGAACCCCGTGCTTTCTCCTGGCACTGGGAAAAATCTATCGAAGATACCCAGAAGTGAATGAACAAATGTACAAAGCCACAGAACCGCAAAATCCACCTGAAGGTTTCTGTGCAAAGGACTTTCACGCCGGCCGGACAGTGTCCACGTGCCCGCCTCCTCTGTGGCTCTCAGCCATGGGACCTCCGCGTCCACGAGGCAGGATGGCTAGGGACAGCTCGCGGTGTTGTCAGGGCTTTTGACCATTTCCTAAGGTTCATGTGAGGTTTGTTCGTCTGAGGTCAGGCCCTGTTTGCCAAGAGCCTCTTGCAGGGCAGCAAAACTAAGAAAATTGCCTCCGGGGAGGCTGAGAAACCTCATCTCTGTGCTGTGCTGACCGCAGGCTGGAGGGCGGCTGGGCGGCTGCCCTGTCCGTGAAGCCCAGAGACTCACTGGGGCGGAAGGGCAGGACACGAGCACTGAGTCACGGAGAATGTTTGAGGGGGGCACGTGGGCCCGCCCACAGCTCACGAGGTCTCGGGGCCCCGCGTGGGTGTCCTGGGGTGTCCCGAGGCCCCTGCAGGCGGGGGATGTGGCGGAGCGCAGGACGAGCCCCTCGGGACTTCTAAGTTTCACGCCGCTGTCAGATTAGGTCTGTAGTGCACAGAAGAGGAAGTCATTTTATGTTACACAAATCAGCTCCTTGGGCGAGTGGAGATATATAGAATTTACCAATGAAACGAGCGATTGGATGTGAATGAGAAGGTGGCGTGTTGCACCCACAGTGACAGCCAGAGCGGGGGAGGTTGACGGAGCACTGTAATCACGCCCGACATCCACCGCGTTATTGATCCAGAACCTCTATAATCCCCTCACACCACACAAGCAATTTCCTATAATACCTGTAATAACGGCGCATTCAGACTCAAGGAGCCGTCTAAAGCGTTTACCTGGCGGCGGGCAGCCCCAGTGGCTGCTCGTGGGCCCTGGCCCCCTTTCTGAGGTGGTGGCTCCCCCAGAGCCAGAAGATAAACAGCTCCTAATGCCCAGGAAAATGAGCTATTAATTGCCCGCTTGCTGAAGGCGTCCTGCGAGCCGGCAGCCGGGAGCCGGATCGGGGGCTGATAGCTGCCCTAGGTTAGCCACCCCGGCCTATCTGATGTTAATTACAACGGGGGACAGCCCAGGGGCATTTAGCACGGTCATTACACCCTTCCCAGGTGCTTCCCCAGCGCACGTCCCGGGTTTTACAAGCCCCTCTCGCCTGATGGATTATTCCGCAGCCTTATCAAAGCCTCGCCAGTGCCTCATTAATATATAGAGCGCGCGGCGCGGTTCTATATATCATTGTCTTCCTCGCGGGGAGGGCTAATCTGTCAGCCATTATCAGCGAGTCAGCAGAAGGGAGGCAATCAGGCCCAGCCAGGAGCATCATGGGAGATCAGCGGAGGTTAAATGAAGCTGACAGTTGTGATAATGATGATTATACTATAAATTAAGATATGATGATAAAGGAGAATAAAAGACACAATCTGAAGCAATATTTGGTTTAACATGTCTCTCTTTTTCCTTACTGTTAAACGGCCATAACATTTATCACACCCAACAAGAATGGGCATTTAACGACCGTGATAAAACGGGACAGCATCAGATTGAAACCCAACAAGTTGTGATTACAGTGTCAGGCACCTTCCACGGGCTGAGGGAAGCGGGAGATAGAGCATATGTTATAATCACTCATGCATTATTCTGTGGATTGAGGAGAAAATAGATCTATTTGAGAAATGTCTCTCCTCTCTCCATGGAAAACCAAAGGGAATGCTGATAGATTCTGCCTCCCAGATCATTTTTATCAATGAAACAATAGGAAGTTAAGTGAGTGCCCTCCGCCAGGCTCCCCACTCGCGCGTTTATTAGAGCTGATTCCAGGCAGGGCTGCACGGCCGGCCGCTGCCTTCAGAAGGGAAGGCGCCCGGCAGCCGCTGCGGCCGAGCCTGCCTGCCTGCCTGGTGGAGAGTGGCCCACGGCCCACGGCACACAGCACGCACTACACACACGCTCACAGCTCACACTGCACACAAGCTCACAGCTCACGGCCCACAGCTCACAACACACGGCACACGACTCACAGCTCACACTGCACGCATGGCTCACAGCTCACAGCACACAACACACGGCACACAGCTCAGCTCACCACTCACAGCTCACACTGCACACACATAGCTCACAGCTCATAGCACTCACACACAGCACTCAACACAAAACACAGCTCACAGCTCATACTGCACACACGACCCACATACTCACAGCTCACAGCACTCACACACACAGCACGTAGCACACAACACAAACGCACAGACCTCACAGCTCACCTGACACTCACGGCACTCACACAACAAACAGATCACACACAGCTCACAGCACACAGTTCAAAACACACAGCACTCACACACACACAGCATCTCAGCACATGTAGCGCATAGCTCACACAGCTAACTCAGCACACGCTGTACTCACAGCTCACACAGCTCACACAGTTCACACAACTCACATGCCTCACGCACCTCACACGCCTCACACACCTCACACGCCTCATGCAGCTCCCCCTGCATCTGAGGATGCTGCTGTTGCAGGCTGAGCTCCGGCCAGCACCCCGCTCCGCTCCTCTCTGATGCAGGGCCCATGGCTGCTCCTTGGGCCGTGCTTGCAGTGCTCCTGCCCCTGCCCATGTGCTCGCTTGGTCTCTGGCCTCTACTGGCTTCCTGGCACGCACGCAGGCCTCTGCCCTGCCCAGAACGGCCGATGCACTGTTCCTCAGAAGGCTCCAGCAGAAGGCTTCCCCCAGAAGGGTCCTGGGGGAAGTGTGGGCCTGCAACCCCTAACAGGCCTGTTCTTTCATGGCGATTCTTGTCCGCTGACAGTGGGGTCCTCAGCCAGGGTCTTGCTGCGCTTCAAGATCTTCTCATTGTCCTGCCAGGTGGGCTCTGGGGACTGACTCACCCTGCCAGGCCAGCTGCCCTGGGGGGCTGGGCACGATGGGTGCCTGGGACCCTGTGCCTGGCAGACTGTGCGCCCAGCCCCCTGCTGCCGGCGCGGGTGTGGACGGCCCTGAATGAAGGCTCCTGACGAACGCCCGCCCCACAGGGCGGCACCCACCCTAGACTTCCTGCCCTCGCCAGCCTGCCGCCCGCGCCCTCGGTGCTCATGCTTCTCCTCACGGGGGAAGCTGAAGCCACGGCAGGGATGCCACAGTGCGGCCTCGCCCCCTGCCGGAATCACCCGTGTTCCCCGGCGCCTGGATGAGGCCCTCCTGCTGCCGGGGGCCAAGTGCGTGAGGGTAGCAGGGCTGACGCCGGGCGAGGACGAAGCGGCCGTGGTCAGCTCAGCCGCCCCGCTCTGGGGCTTGTCCTGCAAATCTGTCTCTGTGCCCTCTGAGCACAGGGCTTGCTGGCCCGCAGGAATGGCTGGCCTTCGGCCCGACCGTCCCTGGCGGGAAACCACAAGCCTGGACATCCAATGCAAAGGAATGTGTGCTGTGCAATGACCGGATTAATATTTTGTTCCATTCTGTGTGGGAGGGGGAGCTCGGCCTGCAATTGGAGGCGATTTCTAAGCGTCCCGTTAAGAGACTGAGCAAGGGGTCAGGAAACTTACTTACGCCGTAACTAGATAGAAATTGCCAAGTGATAAAAAGAAACCTCCAGACAGATTCAGCAGGAAATCACAGCTCTAACACTATATTATAATGCTCACTTCCACACAGCCACCGGTCAGGCCCTCTGTGCGCCAGAATAATAGGCTGGGGGTTCCCGGAATGACAGAAAAATCCCACTGGAAACGTGGAAAAGGCAGTTTGCATCTTGCTGTAAATATTTCTATATTTCACCCCCAAATAAGCCATACGATTAGCCCAGGCTCGGACCCGCCCAGCTGGGGCTCGTCTGGAAAACTCGGGGTCATGCCAGTCATGTTCCCAGTCCGGAGGACCCCCAGGGTACCTCAGGCAGGGCCCTGGTGCCGGGACGGGAGTGAATGGGTCAGACCCCCTGCCCCTGTGGCCTCTCCAGGGTGCTGCCTTGGTGGGGGGACCCGGGTTCCAGGAGCACAGGCGAGTGCTCGGGCAGGTCCCTTGGAGCCTGCGGTCCCCTGCTCTGTGGCCGCTTTCCTGCTGGGCCAGTGTCCTCTGCCCTCCTTTGGCAGGAGGGATCTGGGCTCCTCCGAGGGGTTTGCTCTCTCCTGGAGGCCGGGAGAACGGTCCTTGCCTTCCTGGCTTCACTTGGCTGTCGCTGAGCCCCTTCAGGCCTGAGAAAGGTGCCTGGTGGGTTTGGAAAAGCAATCCCTGCTCCCGCCCCCAGGGGTCTGCGAGGCCAGATTGCCTGTGAGCTCGCCCCTTGCCTCTGGAAAGTCACAGCTCACAGAGCAGAGCCCCCACCTCTGGGCCACGGCAGGACATGGGCGGTGGGGCAGACACCGTGTGAGGAAGGAGGCCATGTCTGTCCACGTCTGTCCACATCTGTCCATGGCTGTCCATGGCTGTCCACGTCTGTTCACGTCTGTCTACATCTGTCCATGTCTTTCCAGATCTGTCCATGGCTGTCCATGTCGTGGCTGTCCACCTCTGTCCACGTCTGTCCATGCCTGTCCACATCTGTCCATGGCTGTCCATGTCTGTCCACATCTGTCTACGGCTGTCTGTGTCTGTCCATGTCAGTCCACGTCTGCTCACGTCATTCCACGTCTGTCCATGGCTGTCCACGTCTGTCTACGTCATTCCACATCTGTCCATATCAGTCCACGTCAGTCCACATCTGCCCACGTCATTCTACGTCTGTCCATGGCTGTCCACATCATTCCACGTCATTCCACAGCTGTCCACAGCTGTCCACGTCTATCCACATCAGTTCACGTCTGTCCACGTCTGTCTACGTCTGCTCATGGCTGTCCAGTCTATCCAGGTGTCGCTAGGTCTGGCCTCCATCCCCTGGGTCAGGCGGTCAGGACTGGCTCCTCTTTCTCTCCGGGGGGTGGGGTGGGGTGGGCAGGGCCTGTGCTGGGAGCTGGCCGAGGCAGAGTGGGCAGGTGTGGTGGCCAGCGGGCCATGGCTCTCTTGTGCCCGTGGACCACCGGTAGGGGGCGGGCAGACACCAGTGCCCTCCAGGGACCCTTGGGCTGTAAACTGAGAGGGTGTCGCCCTGGGCAGCAGCAGCTTAGCCTGTTATCTGCTGGTGCTAATCGTGCTTGATTGGGAGCCTTGAAAGGGCGCTGTTACAGGCGTCCTCCTTTCATTGCCGAGTGGCTGGGTCCCGCTTCATCTGCTGGGCTTTGAAGTCTTAATGGTCCCGAGTGCAGACCCCTTTCTTCTGCGGGGCCCGCCCTGTGTTCAGGTGGGGAGGCGGGGCTGGCTCGCTGCCAAGTGTCTGGCACGGGGGCTGTGTGCGGAGGGGACACATCTGATGAAGGGGCTGCCAAAGGCCAGACGCTGGGTTTCTGTCACCGGGTGACAGAGAGTCTCTGCCTGCCCCTGCAGCCAGGGTGGGCCCCGAGGCCCAGAGCTGGCCCTCTGGAAGGACTGTCCATCCCCCACCGTGGGCCCCAGAGGGCAAGGCCGGGGCAGAGAGACCCAGGGCACAGGCAGAGGAGGGCTGCAGCCCACTGAGGCTGTGCATGTGACGTGCGTGGCATGATCATGTGTGCGCATAGATGTGACATGCATGTGTATACTGTGTGGTGCCATATGTGCTGTTTGTGTACACGTGTGTGTGTGATTATGCACACGGCAGGCATGTTATTTGAGGACACATGATGGTCACACATCTGGGCATGTGGGACACACCTACCAGTGCCATACGTGACCGTCTGACATGTCTTTGTGGACACATGTGCCATGTCTATAGTGTTTGTCTTTGTGTGCATGTGTTGTGAACATGTATGTGCACACGTGTGTACTGTGTACGTATGCATATGGGCCGTGGAGTCCGTGGGAGTGCAGCCAAGCGTGCAGGTGCGCACTGCACCTTGGGGCCTCGGGGCACGCCCTGGGGCAGCGTGGAGGTGCCTCCAGCCCAGCCCTGAACTGTGTGGCGGCTGTCCCTGGTGGCCACGAGTGGGCCCTGCCCTGCCCCCGTCGGTGCTTCTCGGGACACCCCCTCGGTTGGGCAGGGAGTGTGGGGCTGGGGTCGGTGTGTCTGGGGTTGGATGAGGGCCGCTAGGGTTTGGAGCTGGGTCAGGGTGGGGAGTGGGCTTGGGTGGGTTGGGCTGCTGTTTGGACATTAGGGTCAGGGTTCCGGTTAGGGCAGCGATGGGAGGTTGGGTGCAGCTTGGTGCAGAGCCCGCCCCTGCCCGCCCAACCGGCGGTGTCGAGGCTGGTGCCCATGTGAGGGGCTCAAGCTCAGCCTGAATCCGGGCGGTGAGCGTGTGGCTGTGCGGTGCCCCCTCAGCCAGCTCCCCACAGCTCGTGGCTCCTTGTCACAGCCGATGCAGGAGGGGACGGAGCCCAGAGGTGTGGCGTGCCCTGAGCCAGGAGTGGGGCGGGTCTGCGGGGGTTGCTTCCGGGCCCTCTCAGGACCCCGCCCAGACCAGGGATCTGCCAAGCCCGGGTGTGCGCCCACAGGCCGGCCCCAGAGCCTTATCTTGCTCCTCTCCTGAACGGCGACCCCTGTCACCCGGGAGCCCGCCAAGCCCCTTCCAGATCTGGAGAGGCCCGTCAGGAGAGAGTAATTGACGGAAAACGTCAAATATTCAATCCTATCTGGTTATTACCCAGTGTATCAGCGATGGAAGTAGCTTAACAATTACAGCTGTGATTGACTAGGTAGAACCCAATCCTAAACATCAACTGCCAGAAGGGATAATTATAACACATTAGCACCTGCTCTGCGCGATTGACAGCCCCTCACATCTGCTTCCCGGGCTGCCTCTGAATGGAGCCGGGAGATTTCCGGAGATCACAAAGCCGCTCGGCTCATTCATAGGCTTGGGCGGCAGGTCTCGTCCCCACCGGCGCCGCCCGCCCTGCCCACCCGACAGCCGCAGGCATCTGCGAGGGTGTGTCCCCATGAGTTGATCGCCCAGTGGACACCGGCCACTAGGTGGATGGTGCCCGCCTGGCAGGGCCGTCGGTGTGTGGGGACCCCCTGCTAGCTGGGGGGCCACAGGTGACCTGGGTGACACGGACCCAGAAGGGCAGGTGTGAAAAGGCAGTGGGGCTGTGCAGGTGCAGATGTGTGCGTGTGTGCGTGTGTGCGTGCATGTGTGTGCAGTTGCACGTGTGTGTGCCTTTGTGTGGTGTGTGCATTTGTGTGTATGTTGGGAGACCGATGCCGTCCCCTGCGCCCTGACTCCTGGGGATCTGTCCCTTGTGCCCTGACTCCTGGGGGTCCGTCCGTCCCCTGCGCCCTGACTCCTGGGGGTTCACCATTGTGCCTCTCAGGCTGTCCCGTGGCTGTGGGCCGCGCTCAGTGCTCTGGGGCTCAGAGCCCGTCTGGGCTTCCCAGTTCCCTGACCTCACGGGATAGATTCGCCTGGAACCCATCACACTCTCGTGTCCGCTGGGCGGTTCCAGGGACAGTGCTCGGAGTGTGCCAGCCGGGAAGTGCCCGTCGGCTAGCCCAGGCCCGGGGCTGCACCTGATGCTGCCATGGTGACCGGGTCACACTTGTGCTTCAGTGCGAGGGCCACTTCCCCGGCATCGGTCAGAGCCCCTGACCCCACGTCCATGGCCCTGTGCCCGCGCTGAGGCACCAGCTCAGTGAGCATGGCCAGTCCGGGCTCTGCGTCTTGCCAAGGGCAACTACAGCCCTGGGGGCTCTTGGACAGGGCCGGGTCAGAGCAGCAAAGGGCGACTCCAAGGCTGCCAGGCTGGAGTCTGTCCCACAGCCCAGACAGAGGCTGGCACGGGGGCAGGTGTGGTGCTGGCACATGCAGATCTGCGGTGCCCAGCCGCCTGGGCAGAGGGTGCTGTGCTGCTGAGCCTTAGCAGAGCCTGGTGGGTGCTGGGTGCACGTGGAGTCGGGCCCAGCCTGCTCAGCGCCCCGGGGCCCGGCACGGCTCCCCCAGCTGCGTGGATGTGGGCAGCAGGGAGCCGGCCTCCTTGTGCCCTCCAGGGGGCATCCCCCGTGCCCACTCTGGGTGTGCGCTCTGGGAGAAGTCTTCCTCCTGTGGCCCATCCGTCCTTCCGTCTGTCCGTCTGCTGTGTCACCCCAGTACAGAGGGAAGCCTTCGCTCTCACCGGGTGCCCTCTCTCCCTCTCTCCCCGTTCCCTCTCTCCAGATGCCCTCACTCGACTCGCCTCCCCCGAGGTCAGGCTGTCCTGGGCCCACCTGCCTGGTCCCCCTTCCCTCACCCGCTAGACAAGGGGCCGTGGAGGGAATGCTGTCCTCTCAGGCCCTGGGAGGCCCATCTCCGAAGGCCAGTTCTGTCCCCTGGCCGCGTCCATGGCCCCCAGCCGCGTACTCTAACCTGTCACCCAGGCCACAGTCTCTGCCCTGACCATGGCAGTGGCCGTGGTCACTCTCTGACCCCTCCCCGGTGAGCTGTTCCATCGCCTGCCCAGCCCCACTGTCCCTCTGGCCCTGGCTGCTCCTAGCCCTGTTGGGCTGTCCTGGTGACACCAACGCCCCCACAGATGCCACCACTAGTGGGACAGCCTGTCCCACGGGGCGGGCAAGCTGAGTCCAGGCCCCGGCCTGGCGCCCCTGGCCATCTGTGTGGAGACCAGCCATGGCACGTGAGTGGGTCGTGCCACGGGTGGCCGTCAGAGGCTGCCCGCTCGGCTCACAGTGCTCAGTCCCAGGCCTGGTGCCTCAGGCCGCTGGTCAGCAGGAAGGGCTCTCACCCGGGACCATGTGGGCAGCTCGGAGCCACCATGGCCAGGACCCTGCACGGCCTGGGGCGTCCGGGAGAAGGTGATGAGGCCTGAGCCTGGGGCACCTGAGGGCAGGGGGCATGCGGGGTTGCTCTGTGTGGGCAGGAGGCATGTGGGTCCCTCTCTGCGGGCAGTGCCCATGCAGGGACCCCCCCACTGCCCGTGGCTGAAGCCTCTCCCGCAAGTGAGGTCCCTGTCCCCGGCCATCCCACGGCAGTGCACCCTAAGATCAGGGCCTGGGCACAGGCTCCTTCTGTCCTGCCCCGCAACCGTGCCCGACTAGCTGGCATGTGGACCGGGTGAGGGACCCCGCAGGCCTGGTCTCGGCCAGGGACAGAGGATAGGTGTTGGGCTGTTGGGTGACCAGGTCGTGGGCACCGCGTGGTATAAGTGCGCGGGGCAGTGCAGGGCCTACAGGGACACGTGTCGAATAGCCCTGGCCCAGGCCCCAGAGGTGCCCGCCCAGGCCTGAGCCCCCGTTGCTGCCCTGGGCTGTGGGGGCTGGGGCACAGGGGCACTTTGGGGGCCGGGAGCACCCCACCCATCTCGTGGCTCCTGGGGGGATGCCACGTGTGGCTGCTTGTCCAGGGCCATCCGGGGGCTCGTGGGCGGAGCGTGGCATGTGCAGAGGGCGCTGCTGTGCATCCCCAGGGGAAGGACCACCCTTCCCCTTCCCCCCCCCCCGCAGATGGGCACAGCTCCTGGTTGCCCCCCCTCACCCACAGGAAGCTGGTCCCAGCATCTTTGCAGCAGGGGTGGGTGGAGCCGGGCAGGGCCCATGTCCACTCGTGTCAGGGCATGTCAAGAGGAACGGCCACGCTCACTCTCGCTCGTGCAAGTGCAGGACCGTGCTCGGGGCAGCTGGTGCTCATGGTCCTGCCTGCCACCCCCCAGGGCTCCTGAGCCCGCCCCCCGCGCTCCCGCAGCCCCTCTCCCGCGAGCTGCCATGGCTCGAAGCCGGCTTGTGCGGCGCCTCGTCCCTTGCCAAGAGCATCTGTGAGGGAATGTGCCCAGCTCACTTGGCCTAGAAACCACCAAATATTTGGAAGCGGGAAAGCCAAGTGGTGCAGCCATAGCAACACGCAGCCTCGGGGCCGCTGGCATCACCGCCGAGTGCCAGGGCGCGGGAGGGGCATAGAGCGGCCACAGCCCCACCGTCAGCTTCTCCAGAACTGCGCCTCCCAGACCACGTGCACACCACATCCCACTCACGCACACATGCTGGCTCACATGCATGTTTACACACACGTACACACATGCTGGCTCTCACACACATGTGACATGCGACATGCACATGCAACATCACACTAGTGCGCACATGTTGACTCAAACACACATGTGCACATGCAACACGCTCTTGCACACATGCACACACAACTTCACACGTGTGCATGCATACTGACTCACACATGCACATGTACACACACAACACTCACACTCTTGCACTCCTGATGGCTCACATACAAACACATGTGCTCACATGCACTCACAGCTGCACAGAAAGCTCATGCTGGATCACACATGCACTTGGACATACATGCAGATATGCATGCGTGTACAAATGTATACCCATGACACATGCTGGGTCACACACATGCACACCTACACGCGACACACCATGCTCTCATGCTTGCTTACAGCTCACATGCACAGGTGCACGCACACAGCACGCACCTGACCTATGTAACTGTACAGTGTGCACACGCACATGCATACATGCATGAATGTGCAGAGACAACGCACAGCACCCTGGCAGCGGCCAAGCTCCGGGCATCCCCACCCACACCCTCCCCCGCTCGGCAGGGTGCTGGCGGCCTTCGCGTGTGCAGCTGCACCCAGCACCCTCGGCCGCCGCCCACCACATTCCCACCCTGTGCCGCTCTGCCCATCGTGCCCTTCCCATGCCCACCCTGTGCCCCTTACTCACCACGCACCTTCCCCACCTTTCCGTGCCCTTTCCGTGCCCTTTGTGCTTCCCGTACCTGCAAGGCTCTTGCCCAGCCAGGAGCTGTGCCCCAGCCCTCCTATGTCCCCTCGCTGCCCCCTTGGGCCCTCTGTGTCCCCCCGCTGTCCCCTCGGGCCGTCTGTCCCCCCGCTGTCCCCTCGGGCCGTCTATGTCCCCCCGCTGTCCCCTCGGACCCTCTATGACCCCCCGCTGTCCCCTCGGGCCCTCTATGACCCCCCGCTGTCCCCTCGGGCCCTCTATGTCCCCCCGCTGTCCCCTCGGGCCCTCTATGCCCCCTTCACTGTCCCCTCCCCACCAAGTCCCTTGTCTCAGTGCTCCAACTGCATTGCCTGGACCTGGGCTGCCCTGTGGCCCCAACCCTCACTCTGTCCTGGGGTGACCCTCAACGACTCTAGGGTGGCGCAGGTCATCCTGCCCACGTGCGGTGCTGTCTGGGCACGTGCCCTTGTGCTGCGCCCATCCTGCTTCCCGCCTGGCCCTGGCCCTTTTCCCCTGCCTGTGCCCTGCTGCCCCTGTGTCCCCCGCCCCTGCCCGTGTCCCCCCGTGTCCCCCTCCCCACCCGTGTCCGGCTGCTCCTCTCTGCAGCATGGCTCTGCGTCTGAGCTTCACTCTGGGTGGGGTCTTCCCTACAGTGTCTCCTGGGAGGGAAAGGCGGGGCCTACCTGCTGCCCCCAAACCTCCACCCCTCTGACCCGGGCCGCAGAGACGCAGCCTCTGCCCGCCAGGCCGCGCGGGGACCCCGGGCTCCGCCAGGCCTGGCCGCCCTCTTGGGCCCCTGTCTCCTCCCGCCGCCCTGCAAGCTTCTGCGCCTTGCTGGCCCCTCGGCGGTGGGGGACAGGCAGGCAGCGGGGTATGGCCTGGCGGTGGTTTCTCCTTCCTGCCGCGTCTCCCGCCAGCCACAGCCACGCCGCTTCTCCGTGCTCCCAGCTCCGAGCCGCACATGCGGGTTTAATTGTGTTGCCCTCGCAGCAGGCCCAGCCGCACAGCAAATCCCGCCTGCGGGACCTGGGCGGAGAGCCGTGTCCCCACACGCTCACCCCATTAAAGCGATAATTGAGTTCGACAGCCCAACGCAGCCGCGGGAGAGCCAGAGCCGGGAGAGCCGGAGAGCTGGGAGGAGACTGGAGAGGGGCGGCCAACTCGGGAGGGAGCCCCTGCAGGGAGTGGGGGGCACCAAGCCGCTGACCCAGGGCTCCGGGCAAGGCCACAGGGAGGTCAGGCAGGGATGCCAGGGGCCCCGAGCGCTGACTCCCCTGGACCCCCATGCCCAGGATGCGTACACACACACACTCACATACACACACATACATGCACACATAGCACACTTGTGCACACACACGCACACACACATACGCATACTCACTTGCATATACACATACTCACACATACACACACACTCACACATACACAACACACACATACACACACACTCACATACATACACACACTCTCACACTCACACCCATTCACACACACCCTCACACACGCATATGCTCACACATTCACACATACACTCACATACTCACACACTCACACACATGTACACACACGCACGCACATACACACACGCACACACTCACATACTCACAACACACACATACACACTCACAAACTCATACACTCACATTACACACACTCTCACATACATACAACACACTCGTACACTCACACACATGCCTGCACACACTCACACACACATACACACACACATGCACACATACACATACTCACACACTCACATACTCACAACACACTCACACACATACACACTCACAAACTCACATTACACACACTCTCACATACATACAACACACTCGTACACTCACACACACATGCTTGCCCACACACACACATACACACTCACACACATGCACACATACACATACTCACACACTCACACACACACACACAGCCTCCTTGACCTGCTGCTCAGAGCTAGTTTGATGAAACCCAAGAGGCCCTGCAGGTCTGGAAGCCCTGTCAGACCCCAGAGGCTACAGGAGACACCAGGAACGGTCAGTCTGTCCCCTGCGGTCGGCTGGAGTGTGGGCCTCGACGTGGCCGCTGTAGTGGTGACACCACGTGCTTGGCTCCCAGCGTGAGCGGCTGTCCTCAAGGCACCCAGTGGCAGGTCCCGTTCAGACCCAGCCAGCGCCAGCTCCTGAGGGCCTGGGCAGCCTCTGGGAGCACAACCCGCTGGCGGCTGCCGGGGTCTTCACCAGGACCCAGGATGGGACCGTGCACTGTTGGCTGCCCGGTGAGTGGCCGTCTGGTGACCGCCTGCACCAGCTCCCGCCCCTCGGTGCCAGTGCGGGCGGTGGCTGGGCTGGCAAGGGCTGGGGGCTCTGGGCCACAGCTGCTCTCTGGGAAGTGCCCCCCATCTCCGCCCAGGGAGCAGGGCGGGCCTCAGCACCCGCTGACGTGGGCCGCCCCCCCCCCTCCGCTCGCCCACACCACGGCCCATGGGAGCTGCCCAGACGCCTCCGGCCACACACAGCAGCACCAGGGAACCTAGGCTAGTGCAGGCACACACATGGACACGCACTTGATGGACACATGTACATGCCTGGACACAAGCACTCTGTGCGTGAGCATATTCCTATCTAACATGGCACACGACACACAAGGGCACACATGGAACACACCACACAGGGCTGACGCACACACATGCACAGCTCAGCCATGCATGGGCAAATAGGACCAATGTGCACGTGCACTGATGAGCACGTGACACACAGAAACATGCAGGCTGTCTTACACGGCAGACGCACATGCATGCACGCCTGCATGTGTGCACATAGCTGTGTACAGATGTCCTAGATGTGGACACACGGGCTGTGAGTACATGGACACATGCCATACACACAACACACATGATCCATGGGCCTGTGTGTACGCAGCACACTCCCATACATGTGAACTACATGAACACACAGGCCTCTGTGCACATAAGCATGCACTTGCACACATGACACACACACAAACATGGAGGCCTGTGTCTGGGCCCACTGTGGGCCCACCGCCTATGCACGCACGTGAGCACATTGCCAAGCGAGCGTTCACACACAGGACCACACAGGCCCACATGCACACAGACACGTTCATGCAGACACAGCCCCGTATTTGTGAGGGCACAGAGTTGTAAGCAGAAGGCACAGACACGCATGCACACATGTGTCATCATGCTCGGCACACGTGTGGACTCGGAATGGCACCCTCGGCCCCACCCGTGCTGTGCGCCCGCCTCCTGGCTCTCACAGGGATTCGTTCGTTCTCGCTTAGGCGACCAGGTGTGGCCGGCTGAGAGGCTCTGGCGTGCCCTGTGTCCAGTCAGGGCAGCGGGGAGAAAGTGGCCCCACTGCAGAGCAGGCCGGGCAGGGAAGGTGAGGGGGCGGGTAGCGGGGCACCCGAGGCCCTCGCTGGTGCCCATCCCGCACCCCAGGGACCCCAGTGTGCCACGTCCCCTCCCCTCTGGGGCCCCACTCCCCCTCTGCCCTGTGTCCATGCTGCCGAGGCGCGGCAGGGCTGCCCGTGCCCACAGTGCTCACCCCTGTGCCCGGGGAGACGGTTCCTGGCACGCGGAGCCACTGAGCTCCTGCCAAGTGCCCCCAGGGCGGCCAGCAGGTACCTCCGCCCAGAGTCCCGGGCAGCCCTGGCAGCTCTGAGGACTGGGCAGGCGCCATTCGAGCAGGTGGCCGGGCCAGCAGGCTGCAGTCCAGGCCCTGAGCCGCCCCTCCCCCGCCCCTGCCCCTGGCCGACTCCCCATGGGGCGGGCGTGGCCGTGAGCGGGTTGGGTCTGTCTGAGCGCACAATGGCCCGTCCCCCTGATTGGCGGCCCCTCACTCAGCCCCCTGCTGCGCCACGGGGGCCTTGGCGCTCCCTGCAATTTTAAACGGATCCTGGCCTGAATATTAATAGGAAGGTCCGAAGCAGAAACAAATAACGGCATGGAAACCCCTCGATGGGACATCGGCCAGGCCGGCCGTCCGCTTTGTCCCGGCCTGCAGCCCCTGGGCCCACAGCGGGAGACCCCACGCCTCTGAGCGCCGTGGCCGTGCTGAGGCCTGCCCTAGCCCCGGCCCCACTGTCCCCACGTGGCAAGGCACCTCCGGACACGGCCGGGAAGGCGAAGCCTCGCACAGGCGGCTTTGCTCCTCTCTGTGGGAGGAAGAGAGCAGCTCCTGCATCTGCTGTCGGCTCAGAGGACGGCGTGTCTAAAGAAAAGCTACCAGGGTAGAAGTGAAGGGGTTCCCTCCTCACTCCGATAGTCAGGCCCTCAACAGCAGCTGGAGGGCGGCGGGGCCGGGACCCGGGAGAGCCTGCGGGGCCCAAGTTCCCGGCCCAGAGCTGGGGCCAGCGAGCTCGCGGGGTCACGGCCACGCGGCCCCACCTTGCCCTCCCCGTCCACGAGAAGGAGCTTAACCATTTCCTCCCTCCCCCGTGGCCAGGATAGCCCAGGGCTCAGTCCTGGCGGGTGGCCACCCCAGGAGGGGGAGGGGAAGACAAGCGGGAGGATATGTGTGAGGGTGAGAGTGTGTGTTTTCACTCTTTCTGTGTGAGTTGGGGTGTGTGGTTGTATGTCCATTGTGTCTGCATGTGACTCAGACTTGAGGTGCTGTTGTATGACTCTGAGTTTGAGTCAGGAATGGTGTGTGTCGGTTGTGTCTGGGTGTGAGTCGGGCGTGGTGTGTGTTGTGTCTGGGTGTGAGTTGGGCAATGGTGTGTGTCTGTTGTGTCTGGGTGTGAGTTGGACGTGGTGTCTGTTGTGTCTGGGTGTGAGTTGGGCATGGTGTGTGTCATGTCTGGGTGTGAGTCGGCATGATGTCTGTTGTGTCTGGGTGTGAGTCAGGCGTGGTGTGCGTCTGTTGTGTCTGGCTGTGAGTTGGGCAATGGTGTGTGTCTGTTTTGTCTGGGTGTAGTCAGGAGTGGTGTGTGTCTGTTGTGTCTGGATGTGAGTCGGGCATTGTGTATGTCTGTTGTAACTGGGTGTGAGTCGGGTGTGGTGGGTGTCTGGCTGTGAGTTGGGCCTGGGTGTGTGTGTGTCTGTTGTGTCTGGCTGTGAGTCAGGCAGAGTGGGTGTCTGTTGTGTCTGGGTGTGAGTTGGGCATGGTGTGTGTCTGTTTTGTCTGGGTGTAGTCAGGAGTGGTGTGTGTCTGTTGTGTCTGGATGTGAGTCGGGCGTTGTGTATGTCTGTTGTATCTGGGTGTGAGTCCGGTGTGGTGGGTGTCTGTTGTATCTGGGTTGAGTTGGGCATGGTGTGTGTCTATTGTGTCTGGGTGTGAGTCAGGTGTGGTGTGTGTCTGTTGTGTCTGGGTGTGAGTCGGGAGTGGTTGGTGTCTGTTTTGTCTGGGTGTGAGTCGGCATGATGTCTGTTGTGTCTGGATGTGAGTAGGGTGTGGTGTGTGTCTGTTGTGTCTGGGTGTGAGTTGGGCATGGTGTGTGTCTGTTGTGTCTGGGTGTGAGTTGGGTATGGTGTGTCTGCTGTGTCTGGGTGTGAATCGAGCATGATATCTGTTGTGTCTGGGTGTAGTCGGGCATGGTGGGTGTCTTTTGTGTCTGGGTGTGAGTTGGGCATGGTGTGTGTCTGTTTTGTCTGGGTGTAATCAGGCATGGTGTGTGTCTGTTTTGTCTGGGTGTGAGTCGGGCATGGTGTGTGTTGTGTCTGGGTGTGAGTCGAACATGGTGTCTGTTGTGTCTGGGTGTGAATCGGGCATGGTGTGTGTCTGTTTTGTCTGGTTGTAGTCAGGCTGGTGTGTGTCTGTTGTGTCTGGATGTGAGTCGGGCGTGGTGTGTGTTGTGTCTGGGTGTGAGTCAGCATGGTATCCTTTGTGGCTGGATGTGAGTCGGGTGTGGCGTGTTTCTGTTGTGTCTGGGTGTGAGCCAGGCGTGGTATGTGTTGATCTGGGTGAGAGTCCATTGTGGTGTGTGTCTGTTATATCAGGGTGTGAGTCAGGTGTGGTGGGTGTTGTGTCTGGGTGTGAGTTGGGCGTGGTGTGTGTTGTGACTGGGTTGAGTTGGGCATGGTGTGTGTGTGTCTGGGTGTGAGTCAGCACGATGTCTGTTGTGTCTGGATGTGAGTCGGGCATGGTGTGTGTCTGTTGTGTCTGGGTGTGAGTCGGGCATGGTGGGTGTTTGTGTGTCTGGGTGTGACCCGTTCGGTCCCTGTGCCCCTCCTCCAAGCCCCCACCCCCGCCCGGTGCTGCCCTGGTCTTCGTGCCTGCGGGTGCCACCAACGTGGTCTGCCTTCTGGCTCGCAGGACTGTGAGGGACTCGCAGGGCCCCTGGGGTTGGCACCGAGCGTGTGCCAGGCCTTCCCGCCCCTGGGACTGGCCCTGCTGGTGTCTGCGATTACCGGTTGCCTGGGGTGCTTGGCGTGAGGTGGGTGTGGCGCTCGGTGGCTGAAGCCTCTGCTCCGGGGCAGCTCCCAGGCCCCGTCCTCAGTCCTGAGTCCCTGTGTTTCCCAGCACCTGGGCAGGAGCCGCAGGTGTGACACGCGGCCCCTGCATGCGGCTGATGCCGCCGGCTCCTCCCCTGTGGGGCACGCGAGAGCGGCCTCGGGCTTGGGGAAGCCGGCAAAGCTGATTAACTACTCAGGGAAAGTAATCTCATTGCGTGTGGCAAGAGCGGGATAAAGCCCGCGGCGCCGTCCGTCCGGTGACCGTCTTTAATTATGTTGTCACACTATTGTCACACTACTGCTGAGCCTCCCCGAGCTTTGAGAACCCGCTTGCCGCGTGAAGAGAGATTTTGAGATGGGGATGCTGCTTGCTTGGTTGGATGGCTTAAACAGATCTGTCTCATTAAACCAAACATGAAAAGCGACGCGTGTACTGTGATGACTTGTGACCGGGCCGGGTGACTCGGGCCAGGACGAGCGAGGGGGCAGTGGGCCGGAAGGGCGAGGCCGCGCTCCCTGGGGAAGCACGCCTGCAGCCTACGAGAGATGCCTGTTTCCACCAGAAAGTTCTTGGGCGAGGCCAAGAGACTGGCAGGAGCCCCAGTTCCGTGCCTGGTACCCCGCCTCCAAGTACCCCAGGGGCAGCCTCTACCACTGAGCCAGGAGCCACCCTGTGCACCAGCAGGGGTGACCCCTGGAAGCAGGGGTGACCCCCAGAAGCAGGAGTGACCCAAGAAGCAGGTGTGGCCCCCAGAAGCAGGAGTGACCCCCGTAAGCAGGGGTGACCTCCGGAAGCAGGAGGGACCCCTCAGAAGCAGAGGTGACCCCCCAGAAGCAGGGGTGACCCCCTGGAAATGTTGCAATCTTTGGCAAGCAGGATGTGAGTTTGGACAGCACCTGCCGTGGCCACTGGTCCCCTGCCCCGGTCCATAGAGCTGATGGCATCAGCAGTGGCTGCCCAGGACCTCCTGAGCCGCCCTCAGGAGTCGCTCCTGCTCCCGGGCCTGTGTGCGCATGAGTGACCTTAGCCAGCTACTCCGTCGGTGCCCGCTGGTGCAGGGAGGCCTGGGACTCCTGGGAACCAACTTTGGGGACAGCTCCCTCTCCACCAGCAGAGGGAGCGTTGCAAGTCCCTGCGGTGGCCCGGGGGCCAGACGTGACCCCAGCGGCTCCATGGTCTGCTGGACCAGCAACTGCAGGGCACCGTGCCACCGGCCACACCCCCGCCTGGCCTCAGCCACATCCAGGGAGCACTGTTACCTGCTGCCCTGTTCCGTCCTTGCCTTACCGATGTCCACACAGGGCCACTGCCTGCTGCCCGAGATCTTGCCTGACTGATGCCCACACGGGACCACTGATACTGGCCACGATCGACCCTTATTTACTAATGTCCATGGAGGGCTGCTGCCTGCTGGCCGCGATCCTAGCCGCAGCGATGTCCATGCAGGGCCGCCGCCTGCTGGCCGCATCTCTGTCTCCCAACGTCCTGCCGGCTGCAGAGCTGGCCAGATGCCCAAAGCAGCCGTCTGGTGGACTTCTGGCACTGGCTGGGTGCAAGACCACATGGCTTGAGGAAGTGGACAGACCACTCTCCAGGTTCTGCATCCAGGGCTGTCCCCTCTCTGACACCATGTTTCCCCCATCCACCACGGCAGGCACCTGAGGTAAGTGAGTAGATCTCAGGTGATCGAGGACTCGCAGATGAGTAAGTCTGAGGCAGGGCACCCGAGGCAATTGAGGCTTCTTAGTGAGAGAAGCACCTCTGGAGTCAGCATACCTCAGGTGAGAGTGACCTGAAGAAGACCCGCATCAGTCTGATCCTCCCTCAGGGGAGCGGTGGGCTTCACTGGCCCTGCTGCTGTTTCTCTTTCCAAGAACAAAGTGGGGGGCCAGTGGGGACAGGCAGTTGCTCCGGTCTCCTTCCGGAGGGGCTGGCCTGTGGCGTAGGGCCTGGGGCAGCTCCTCATCTGCAGCTCAGCAACAAGCGCCTTCCGGTCTGGTCCGTGTAGCCATTGGGCATCTCTGCTGCTGCTTTTCATATTCTTGCTTTTCTTGGATCATTTTATGTAAGGGTGAGGGTTTCTTACTGGGACACTGGACACATTATCCATCAAGAGCAAAATGAAAAGTTAAGCATCATCAGAATTGTGAATGTCTTTAATGATAAGACAGTTCTGAGACAAATCTCAGAACAGGAGGAAACATTTGCAAGTCATCTAGCTGACAAAGGACTGGTGTCCAGAATGTGTTACACCTCCGAATCCAAACAGGAAGACGGTGAACCCGCACATTCAAATGGACAAAGACTGGGACAGATTATTCACAACAGGAGTCGGAACGAGCACGTGAAACATGCCAGTATTGTGTGTCACCAGTATCCCCTGGGGGACCATTAGCCAGAAAGCCCGCGTCTGTGTGCATGCCCCGTACTGACATGCTGGGAGTCTGGCCCCACTGGGGTCACTGGGCAGCTACAGGGAAACCTTCACTTAACTGACAGTATTTTTAAGTAATACTTTAAGAATACTTTAAGTAACTTTCCTTAAAGTATTCTCTGTACATTTATTAACCTGAAATGCCTCACACACTCTGATGCACTCACTCACCTCAGGTATACTGGCCAGATATACTCACACACCTTACATATACTCACCTGAGATGCCTCACTCCCCTCAGACATACTCACTCCAGATATTCTCATTCACCTCAGATACACCTCACCTAAGGAATACTCACTGCAGATACACTCACTCAGCTGAAATATACTCACTCACCTCAGATGCCTCACTCACTTCAGATATAGTCAACTGAGATGCCTCACTCGCCCCAGATACTCCAGATACACTCATCTCAAATATACTCACTCACCTGAGATGTACTTACTCACCTGAAATATATTCTCTCACTTGAGTTATACTTAATCCCCTAAAATGCTTCACTCAGCTGAGATACACTCACCTCAGATTTGCTTACTCATCTGAGATTCCTCATTCACCTGAGATCTACTCACTTACACCAGATGCCTACTTATCTCAGTATACTCACCTCAGGTACCTCAGAAATACTCACCTCAGATATATTCATCTGAAATACCTCACTCACCTCAGATATACTCACCAAGATATACTTACTCACCTGAGTAAGATATTTTCACTCATGTCAGATATACTCACCCACTTTAGGTGCCTCACCTCAGATCTACTCACTTACCTGAGATATCCTCACTTCAGATATATTCACTCGCCTCAGCTATACTCACTGACCTGAGATGCTCTCACTTACCTGATACGTAACTCACCCATCTCAGATATACTCAGTCTCTTCAGATATTCTTACTCATCAGGATGCCTCGCCCGCCTCAGATATACTCACTCTCCTCAGATATACTTACCCGAGATGCCTTTCCTACCTTAGATGTGTACTCGCTCACCTGAGGTGGCTCTCCCACCTCAGATGTGCTCATTCTCAGATGTATTAATTCACCTCACACACACTCACTCACCTGAAGTGCCTCACTATATACTCACACACAATATAGTCAGAGGAGAAAGGGGGTTCGGTTTCTTGCCGCCCTTAATAGGAGAGGGTGGCTGAGGCAGAGCCCAGCACCCCACAGTTCCTGTAGACAAAATGGGGACCCGTCTAACAGCCCCAGTTACGGTGCGCCCACAGGGTGTCTCCTTAGTCAGGAGAGTGTCCCCGGGCCCTGCTGGCAGCTGGCCCCGAGAGAAGCAGAGATGCACCTGGGGGGTCATGGCCCGGGGTTCGACCTGGCTCTGAGTCAGCCGCTGGCGCGAGTCGAGGTGTCGGATGGCGGAGGGTCCCTGCCTGTCGTGTCTGCTGGGCAGAGCACCCCCGCGGGTGCTGTCCAGACAGAGAGGACGGCTTCAAAGCAGCTCTTTTGCCACACGTCAGGGTCCAGCCTGGCTCCTGAGACGGGGGGTCCCTGGACAGGGGGTCTCCCGGGGACAGAAATGCCGTGTCTGCAGCTAGGGGAGGGGGTGGAATCGGTCGCTCCCTGGCGCCCGCCCTCTCCCCCTCCGCCCATGCAATGTTCGCAGTGGGCTGACAGCCACCCGCAGGGCCACACCAGAGACTGCCACATTCTCGGCCTTCATTCCATCCAGCACCCAGCTGTGGCCACGCTCCTGTCCTCCTTAGGAGCCTGCTTCCAGGCTCCTCGAGGGGCGGGCCAGAACCCCTGGGACCCCAACATGGTGTGACGAGGTTCAGACCCACCATTAGGAACTCAGGGCAGCTGATGCCCAGGAAAAGAACTTGTGGGGGAGGGTCTGGAGAGCTTGTGGGGGGTCTGGGGAGCTTGGGGAGGGTCTGAGGAGCTTGTGGGGGTCTGGGGAGGTTGTGGGGGTCTGGGAAGCTTTTGGGGGGTCTGGGGAGCTTGTGGGGAGTCTGGGAAGCTTGTGGTGGGTCTGGAGAGCTTGTGGGGGTCTGGGGAGCTTGTGGGGAGTCTGGGAAGCTTGTGGGGGAGGGTCTGGGGAGCTTGTGGGGAAGGGTCTGGGGAGCTGTGGGGATCTGGGGTGCTTGTGGGGGAGTCTCGGGAACTTGTGGGGGTCTCGGGAGGGGTGGTGCAGCAGACCCTCCCTTCTGTCTGTCTTAGGGTACCCTGCGGTAGTGTGGACTCTGGAACAGGAGAGAATGCTCTAGAAGGTCCTGCCCTGTCCAACCTCCCAGCTCTGGCTGGGCCTGGACTCTACACCCAGAGCCAGAAAGGCGGCAGGGCAGGGTGAGGGCAGCTGCCAGCTTCCGCCCCTCATACCCACTCTGGACTCTGGGCATGGTTCCAGAGCTCTCCAGGCCTGTGGGCTCCGTGGTACCAGCACCTGTGGGCATTGGCTCAGCCCTGGGTCCGTCTGCACATCCGCACCTCCCTGTCCTGGGCTGGACCCCTGGGGTGTGGTGGGGCAGTGTGTCCCCCAGCACAGGACATCACACGCTGGCCTGGCCGGGGGCAGCTGCAGCTCTCTCTGCCTGCTAGGCTTCCCAGCCTCCCTCCCCACAGCATGGGCTGCAGGCCCCCCCTCGCCGTGTGGAGAACTTTCCTTTCCTTTCCTTTCCTTTCCTTTCCTTTCCTTTCCTTTCCTTTCCTTTCCTTTCCTTTCCTTTCCTTTCCTGCTGCTTCCGGGCTCTGCCGGGCCTGTGCAGCCTGGAGCAGGCAAAGCTGTTGACATGGCTGGCTCCATGCACATTTACATCTGTGTACATGTTTGTGTGTTCATGTGTGTGTGTGTGTGCATGCCCATGTCGCTATTGTATTTGTGTGTGAGTATGCAAGTTTGCATGCATGTGTGTATGCCTACACAGTGTGTATACACATCTGTACGTGTGTATGTGTATGTATGTGGTGTATACCTGTGTACAGGTCTGTGCATGCTTGTGTATGCATATGCACATATACACAAGTTAGCATGCAACATGCCCATGCATGTGCCTCTGTGTACACACGTGTGCATGCATGCCTGTGTGTAGACATGGGTATGTGGGTCTATGTATGTCATGTGTGCCTGATCATGTCTGTGTGCATGTGCCTTGCTTTCATGTGTACCTGGTTGTATGTGTGCGTGTGTGTGCGTGTGTGTGCGTGTGTGTGCGTGTGTGTGTGTGTGTGTGTGTGTGTGGCGTGTGCCTGCGTGTTTCCAGCTCAGCCGCATGCTGCTCCTTGGGCTTGGACACGGGCAGTAGAGGCCGAGGGAGCCCTGATTGGCTGCCCTGCCGGGGCGCCACTGTCCCCGCACAGATTCCCTGGGGAGGCTTAGACCGCAGGGCTCCTGTGGGCAGCATCCGGCAGGCACCGCCCTGGTCTCTCTGGCCCGGGGGGCCGGGAGACCAGCTGGCTAGGTCGGGCCTCGTGAAAGCCGCTGCCCGCCCCCCCCCCCCGCCGTTGCCACTGTAGGTGACACCTCTAGGTGATGGGACGGGAGCCTCAGGGTCGCCGGGCGGGAACTGCCCAGGGGGACAGCGCAGGGAGCCACAGGGTGTCAGGGCGGGCAGTGGCCGATGCTGTGGCAGCTCTCGGTGTGTGGCCAGCAGCTCAGAGCAGGGCTCCCTGGGGTCCCACCTGCGCTGCCTGTCTCCCCGCCAAGTTTTGTCATGCGTCGCGCTTGGCCACGTGGCCACCACCCGTGGTTCTGCCAGTGCTGGAAGGAGCCACCTGTGCTCACCTGTCCTGGCTCTGAATCCACAGCAGGGTCCAGGCCCGGGGCAGCTGGGCCATGGCTCCCTGCAGGCCGCCAGCTCTGCCTCCTTTCTGGCATCGCCCTCTGGGCACTTCCGGCTCCGTGCGTGGGTTCAAGGCCATGTGAGCCTGTGTGTGTCGGAGCCCCAGGCCCTGCCCCTGCTCTCTTCTCAGAGACGACTCCCATGAGCCCCGTGGACACTGCTAAGGCCCGGCCGGGGCTGGGGAGAGGACAGGGGCCCCTGCCGGCCCCAGCGCTGCTTAGGGTCCCATCAGGAGTAGACCGAGGACCCCACCAACAGCAGCAGCCTTCCCGTCTGCCCCCGGCCTCTGGTGAGGTCAGAGGCTGTGTGTCCGGCACCAGGGTCTCCGGCCCGCCCATTTGCCGTCTGCCATCGGCGGCCCAGGCGTGGTGCTGGCAGCTCTCCCAGTGTCCCCGAACCCGAGTCCTGACCCTCCCTGCCCCTCGTCTTCCTGAGGTCGGCCCAGCTGACCCTCCCACTCGGCCTTGTTGGAGCCGTGAGCTGCACTGTGCCCGCTGCCCCGCCCCGTCCCCTCGGAGGAAGAGACACGTGTGCCGTGGAGGGAGCACTCCCACTCTCCCTCCTCTCCACACGGGGACCCGCATTCTGTGCACTCAGGGGCCCAGAGGCAGCGGGCGGCCCCGCAGATCCAGAGGAGCAGAAGCTCGCTCTCAGTGGTGCCGGGGGCCAGTCTGGACACGGGTACGGGGCTGGGGGTCTTGGGGCCGCTCAGGGAAGGAGAACAGGCCCCCGGGCTGCCCGGCTGAGGCTGGTGCTGGGGTCCCCGCGGCACCCACCACCGTACCTCTGGTTGGTCCCTGCTGAAGGCCGGTTCCCTCGGGCCCCGCACGGTGCCTTCCTGTGGATAGGAGGACAGCAGCTGCCCACACTCCCGGGACCCTCTGGACTTGGACTCACCTTTGGGTTTGGATGACAAACAGCAGCTGTTGGACGAGAGCTGGACGCGGCTGCTGCAGACAGCACATGGCCACCCGAGCCCATGCAGAGTCCCGTGCCTCCACGGTAAGCACACACGTGACCCATGGGCCTCCTCTACGGCAAGCACACATGTGACCCGTGAGCCTCCCTCCACAGAAAGCACACACGTGACACTCAGGCCTCACCACGCTGCCTGCACCCAAGCTCGGGCCCAAGGCTGCGCTCACGGCTGGCGGGATCTCAGATTTGACATGGGAATGTTGCGGCCCCTCCCTGGGCTCAGGGCTGGGGGCTCCCAGTCCCTCAGAGGCCCGGCTGTCTTCCTTGGGGACCGGCACGTGGAGCAGAGAAAGCCATGGGTGGTGGGGCGGTGGCGGGGGGCAGAGGCCGCAGGTGAATCGGGGCGCTCAGCGTCGCCCTGGCCAGGGGCTGGGCGGGGCCCAGGAGGCTTGAGGAGCGCCCGGGCGCATCCGTGCGGGTGAAGCGTGTCTGCGCCCGTGGGTGTCGGCTTTGCACTGACAGGGTGGTGGGTGCACTGGACCCCCCAGCCGGGCCGGAAGAGCATCACTGGGCCTCTGCTTCTGCCCACACCATACCATGGCCTTGTCGCGGCCCTCGCCCCCCTGGGGTTTGGCTGCTGCCCACTTGGGGTCTGGGAGAAGGTTCCGGAGGGGCCTGACTCACCTCAGGCCCGAGCCCTGCTGAGCTGTCGGGGCTGGTCTGGGCTGCAGGCTGGTCCCCGAGGAGTGACTGGCCCCAGTGGCTCTCCCCATCCCCCGAGGCAGGCTGGTCCTCCAGGTCCCTCCCTGCTCGTCCCCTCCGACTGCCCCCCAGCACTGCCTCCCCTGCCCCCTGCCCGGACACGCGTGGGCTCCCTGCTCTCAGCGGTCCTCACGCTCCGTGGCGCCACCTCGTCACCTGGCACCCTCCCCGTGACAGGTGACAGCTCCGGCCTCTCGCTATGACATGGGGCCCAGCCTAGCCCACCCGCCCTCCTGGCACAGTCACACACAGCCACACAGTCACGCTACAGAGGGCGCAGTGAGGGCGGGTGACCAGGTGGCCCACATCCTGCACACTTATGGGGCCGTCACGGCCTCGCACCCATGTCCCTGGCTCACCTCCGTCCCCTGTGGCTCCTGATGGCCTCATGGACGTGCTCTCTCTGCAGTCCTCCCTCTCTGAATGCTGCACAACGCCCCCTGCACTCTCGCACCCTCTCCTCTCTCGTGCGTGTTCGCTCCCTCCCTCCCTCCCTCGCTCCCTCTCACTCTCTCCGGCTCCCTCTCTCTCTCCTTCTCTCTCCCTCCCTCTCTTTGTCTCTCTCTCTACTCTTCCTGGCACTCTGCAGCCTCTCCCCCAGAGCAGCCTGAGCAGGAGACCCGCCACTCCCCAGTGCTCCATCCGGCCCAGAACGGCCTTCGGGTCTCTAAAGTGGCTCATCTGAGCGTGCTCTGAGCTCGCAGCTGGGACAGTGGCTAGGACACAATCCTCTTCCCACACTTCCCCTGGAATCCGGAGTCCAGATCCTCGGCACTGGCGGGCAGGAAGGGAATGGAGGGGTGCGGGTGAGGCCCCCTTGGGCCAGCCTCGTGCTGAGGGTCAGCGGGACGGACCCCACTGTGCCCACGGCTGGCTTTGCCGGGCCCTGCGTCCCACCACTGAAATTGGTTTACAATTTTACAAATAGATATTTTTAGAGGCCAAACCCAAAAGTAAACTCATGAACCAAAGCAACACGACCTTCATTTCAGCTGCGTCTTTCCAAGGGACACACATTTTCTTGACTGAATACGAATGCCTTTAGAAAATAGGGAAATAAGTCTTTCAGAGAGCCCACAGTAGTGACCTGCTGCAGCCAACGAGAGTGACCAGGACCTGGGCCAGGGGCGCCCTGTGTGCGGGACATGCCTCATCCACTCAGGCCCGCGGGCTGCGGGAACCTGGGGGCTTGGACCCACCTACGGGAGGCGAGTGCGCTGTCAGGGGACACAGGCGGCTTTTCCCTTGGGGTTCAAAGAACAAAACGTGATTCCCTGTCTCCACCCGCCTGAACGCAGCTGGCAAGCAGGTTACTGGGCCAAGGGCAGCAGCGCGGGAGGGAGAGAGAGGAGTGTCGGAGGCGCACAGGGCCCCTCCGTGGGGGAGCAGGTGGAGGCCAGGCTGCGTGCCGGGGGCAGGAGGTCACACGCGCAGTTCTGTGCCCCCGCCACAGGCGACGAGAGTCTCAGTCTGTGATCCGTGCCCACAGCCACGGGCAGTGAGGCCTCAGCGCATGGTTTTTGCTCCCAGCCGGGCGCTCAGGACTTTCCTTGTGGGAGAACAAGGCAGCAAAGGACAGGAGCTGCCCTCAGAGGAAATGGGAGATGTGCTGGCACCGAGGGGCTGCACCCGAGGGCCGACCCTCTTACGCAGGCCCCTCAGCACCCCTGACGTCCCCCGTGGACAAAGCACCCCTCCCTCCCAGTGGCGCTGCAGACCGACCAGTGCCCAGGGGAGTGACCACTCAGCAGGATGGTGAAGCGGGTGTGGACGCAGATGGAGCCTGAGCTGGCTGCCCGCCGCTACCTGACTCCTCAGGGTGCCGACAGGTGGGCAGAGCCCCGGGTGACCCTGCGTCACGCCCACGGAGAGGGTAAGCAGAGGCCATGCGTCCCCTAGCCGGTGGAGGAGGACAGCAGAGGCCATGACCTCCGTGTGAGGCTAAGTGGGGTGTGCAGAGAGGGTGCGTGTGCAGGGAGCGCTGGGTCAGCTGACTCTGCCCGAGGGCCGTGCACTGTGGCTCCCGAGGCTGCTCCCCTCTTGCCTCCCGGGGGTCCCTGTCGCCTGTGGAAGGTCCTGCCGAGAAGGCTGGGGGGTGGGGAGCAGTGAGGGCGTGCGGCTGCCCCGTGATTTATGGGTGAGATCCTGGGCCCAGATCGGCCCTTAACTGTACAGTGACAACACGCAGCCAGTGGCAGAGATGAATGTCTGTGGAGATTTCTCCGGGCAGGAGAGTCAAAGGTGATTAAACTGCTGGGCGGGAGCGGGGAGTGTGGCCAGCCCCGGCACTGCCCCCACTGCCAGGCGCCTCCCCGCCAGCCGCCGGGCCCAGCGGAAACGCTGCAGCCTCAGTGAGGGCTGGGGATGAGGCTCCCGCCTGCTGAGCTGTCAGGGAGACTGGGTGACAGCACAGAGTGACCCTGTGCCTGGCTCTCACAGCCCGGCTGTGGGGCCCCGTGGGACGTGGGGCTGGCGAGGGGGCGCGGGGGTGGCCGGGCAGGCAACACCTGGGGTCTCAAGGCTGAGCACGGGGAGGGGCCAGGCTCGGTGAACCCACCAACACCTAGGACGCAGCTCAGGGTAGGGCACTGCAGACACTGACTCACACACACACACACACATACAGCCACACAGCCAGTCACTCACAGTCACACACTTACACAGCCAGACACAGCCACACACAGTTACACCCATCCACACACATCCACACACAGTTACACAGCTACACACATCCACACACAGTTATACATAGCCACACACAGTTACACATGGTTACACACAGTCACCCACAGCCACCACAATCACACACAGCCACACACCACTACACACAGCCACACACAGTCACACATAGCCACACACAGCCACACAGTCACACAGTCATCCATAGTCACCCACAGCAACACACAGCAACACACAGTTACGCACAGCCACCCACAGCCACACAGTCCCCTTCACTGTCATGGCCTCACCCTTGACCCAGATGCAGCTGCACGCCGCCACACTCTCGCCTCACTCTGCCGCCCCACAGCATCCTCACACCCACGGCACAGTCACGCCACAGCGGGGGCCAGGATGTGGCACGACAGACGGCCCTGGGAGCCCGCGGGATGTGCAGGGGGCTCGCGGGCTGCTCGTTTGCACTCACGGGCAGGGCGGCTCTCAGCACCATCTGTGTCCCCGAACCCAGCTGCACCCCGGCTGACCCCAGCCCCCAGCACACTGGGGTTCCCCTTCCTGAGCCTGCAGCAGGGCCCGGCACCCGGGACGTGGGGCCAGGTCGGGGCCGGCGCCCGTGCCCAGCTGTGCAGCTGTCCCGGGACAGCTCCCAGATAGGGCCCCGCGGGGTCCCGCCCGCTCTGACCCTCAGTGTCCAAGCAAGCCACATTCCCTGGCTGCTGGGATCCATTCTGGGCCGCCGCTTCCTGGCGCGGGGTCCAGCTCACGTGCCCTGCCTCCCCGAGAGGGTGCCCGTGTCCAGGCCTCCGCGTCCAGCCTCCGTGGAAACCCGCCTGATGTCTAGGTGGGCCGGTGGCGTGGCCCCTCTGGGGGAAACTGTCTCTTCCCGAGTAATCGGAAATTGCATGAAGTTACTTGATTCCTAATTCTGGTTGCAGGGCAGAAAAAAATACTCATATTTAAAGCTGCAACAGCTGTTTCCTCGTATTATTAGTTAAAACCCTTTAGAGGAATTAGTTAATTAGTCCTGACATTGTTATACTCGCCTAGTATGTTCCAGAATACCTGGCCGCAATTAATCATGATGGGAATTTTTATCAGTCACCATCTAATACATTTTTCCAAAAAAAGAAGATTTTATTGCACATTAAAATTCCTCCATTTGAGTTCCTTAATTGTAGATCTTAATCTTGTTTGAAAATATAATTTTTTATCCATATTCAGAGTCACACAAAGTTAGTACTTCTCAGAAACATTTCCAAACTTTACGCGGTTTCTTTTCTTCCTTTCCGCTAAGCCACCTCATTTAATTTCACGGGGCTTTAATGAGTAATTGTTTTCAACAGTTTCTTAGAGTTTCCGTCAACAATATTTCATTCCAGAATAAAAGGTAATGATCCATAAATTCTTAATGCCATATTTTTATAGCCCGTAAATTAGTCTTTAATGGGTTCAATAAGCCCCGTGATGTATGGCATTAGTTGTTAATGGTGTTTAACTGGATAATTGTCAGGCGCGGCTCTTCATCATCCTGGCCCTGTTGGGCGTGTTCCCTGCATGGTGCAGGCCTGTCAGATCTGCTCTGTGTGCCCTGAGGGCAGGCCCGGGGCTCCGATGGACCTTCTGCAGCTCGGACACGGGGACATTGTCCACTGCTTGGACACGGAGACACTGTCCACTGCTCGGAAATGGGGACCCTGTCCACTGCTTGGACAGGGGAACACTGCCCGGTGCTCGGACAGGGGACACTGTCCACTGCTCGGACAGGGGACGCTCTCACTCTGACACAGGAACACTCGCTCAGACTGGGCCCTGCCTGGAGCTTGGTGAGTGGGTCTTTCCTGCCACATCTCTCTGCCACTCAGCCTGTGACACGCGGTCCCTGGTGTGCACTTGTCCCTGAGCCAGGTGCCAGCTCCCAGGGCATGGGCAAGCCTGCGTCTAGGTGCCATGACGGCACTTTGGGGCACAGCTGCCACCTCCCACTGTGGTGTGAGGGTGAGGAGGTGTGGGGGCCTCTCCCCATTCGTGGAGGAGCAGAGCCTGGCAGACGGGAGGCCGCACGGGGCACCTGCAGGCTAGACTTGGGGTGGCAGGTAGAGACTCGGGAGGGCCCTGGGTCCCCAGGCCTAGTCCCTGCCCGTGTGGTGGGAGCGCCCAGGGAGGGGCCATGGTGGGAATGTCCGTGAGACTGGCCAGAGCCATCCCCCGTCTCCCAAGCTGGGGGCCGAAGCTCATTCTTCCTTTCTAGGCAGGATGGGCGCCGCCTGGGAGGGCCACGGCACCCCTCGCCCGGCCACGGCCCTGGGCTCTGTGTTTCTCCCCGGCAACATCTCCACCAGACCCTCCCTGGTCTGGCCCCAGGTCGCCGTTGGGGCTCTCCTATCCCTTACCTGCCTCCTGACAGGAACATCTCTGCCGGAACAGGCAACAGTTAAGTCTGTGGGGGTGGGGGCCGGGAGAGAGGGAGGGCTCCCTGGGGGAGCTGAGACCCAGGAGCACTGGGAAGGGGGAGACGGGTTGGGACCTAGGGGCAGAGGAAGGCGGGAGACGCCAGTACGGGGAGGCGGGA
Source organism: Sorex palustris (assembly GCA_028565675.1). Classification (NCBI taxonomy): domain Eukaryota; kingdom Metazoa; phylum Chordata; class Mammalia; order Eulipotyphla; family Soricidae; genus Sorex; species Sorex palustris. Next base: position 52,666,829 of record JAOXYA010000041.1, on the reverse strand, counting down.
GGCCCCTACCTGGGCGGGCCTGGGCGCCTCTGCTGCCCCTGCTCTGCTTACTCTAGTGCACATGCACGCATGATACATGATTGTTTTCACGTGTGTGAACACCTGCACATGTACATCCATGAACTCAACAAGTGTGTTTTATGATACACAACTGTGTACCTGTGTGTTGCCTGCGTGCACACCCAACATTGCACACATGTGAAGTCTTGATGCAGGACACTCATAGGTGCACCTCACACACTGCATACATGCACGCGTGCAGTTGTGCACACCCAGCACATATATGCACATAATTCACAGGCACTCGACCATGTGTGCACTGCACATGTGCACATGAGCACATACCCGGGACGTGTATGTATGCCCTGCATTCACATGCACATGAGTGCACTCTGCACAAACCCTGAACATGTGCATGCCTAGCACATATCCACATGCATTGTTCACACGTGCTCACAAGCGCACATGCCTGGTGTGTACATGTGTGGGATCATGGCATATGTGTGAGGTACACATGTGGGATCACGGTGTGCATGTGAGGTGCATGTGTGGGATCATGGTGTGCACATGTGGTATAATTGTGTGATCACAGCGTGTGTGTGAGGTGCACATATGGGATCACGGCATGCATGTGAGGTTCACGTGTGGGATCACGGCATGCGTGTGAGGTGCATGTATGGTGCAGGCTGTCTCTCAGCTGGTGGCGGCCACGTGGGTGCTGCCCCTGGTAGCGAGTCCTGAACTGTTGAGGTGGGTGCCTTTCCCGACTCCGCATCCTGAGTCGTCACATTTGGGCGTCCACACTCGCTACTGTGAACAGGTCCTTCCAACATGTGGAAGCGTCTGTGACCTCGTGTTCACTTCTGCCGTGGGCATGCAGGAAAGGGCTCTGTGGCCCTCAGAGGCTTCTCCACAGTGGACGCACCAGCAGCTGTTGCCGCGGGGGGACGAGGCTCCTCTCTCCAGCTCTTGGCCACACCCGCCTTACCCGGGGTAGCTGGGCCGTGAGTTTGCCTTGGAACTGGATCCCATGGCCAGGGTGGGATGGGCGGGCTGCGCCCTGTCGCGAGACAGTTTGCGTGTCTCTCTTCACGCCTCCGGCTCACTCCTTGGACGGGCTGCTGGCCTCTGCAGGGCTGTCTGTCCTTCCACGGCAAAGGGGCAGCAGTTTCTGTGTTTGGCTACTAGCCCCCGTTGGCGATGGTGTAAAGTCCTCCCCTGCCCTTCTGCAGGATGGAGTGTCCTCCCCTCCGTGGCTCTGCCTTGGGAAGCTCACTGGTGGGTCATGGGGTGAGATCTGGCTTCTCTGCTCCCTCTCTGTCGCTGGTATTCTGGCGTGACACATTGGAGCCGTGCCTGATGGCGGGGCCAGGGGCTTGCCACGTGCCCTGCAGAGGTGTCCCCCGCTCTGCTCTCGTGCATTCAGTTGGGCCTCCAGCTTCCTGCTCTGCATACGGCCAATCCCTTGTCCCGCCTTGTCCGTGCGACCGCTCTTCGCTGCTGGGTTGTCTCCGCCTGTTGGCCCAGAGTTGCTTCCGCACCCTCAGTTCTGTCCTTGAACCCGGGAGCCAACATGTGGAAGCGTCCGTGGTCCCATGTCCACTTCTATTGCAAGGCCAGCGACCTTCCCTCCCCTATGGAGCCCCATGCAAGCCCGGCAGTCGGGGAGCTGCGCTCTCCCGGCCGGTCTCCCTTTCGGTGGGTCCTTTGCACTTGCCACGAAGTCTCGGCTCTCCTGGAAGTTTGCTGATACAGCCAGTGCTGCCCGCTATGTGGCTCGAGTCAGGGCGCACCGGCTGCCGTCAGCACAGCATCATGGTTTCCGACCTTTGCCTAAGTGTGTCTCTCCATTTGTCTAATGGGAACCCTTCGTTTCTTTAAATAGTGCCTTCTGGTTTTCAGGTACAAATTTGCATTTCTTTTGTTGAATTTCCTCTTAAATATTTTAATTTTTAATTCTATTGTAAACAGACATGGTTGCTGAATTCCATTATTTGATGGTTCACTGCAGGTACATATAAATTCCATTGATTCCCTGTATGACTCCTGCGTCCCACAAACAGCGGGCTGCTTGCTATTCCAAGAGTGTGTGGCGTGTGGAGAGTGTCTCCTGTGAGTGCAGAATCTGTTTCCTACCGCCTCGCCCCCTGCCCAGCCGCCATGGCGAGACCCTCCAGTCAGCCCAGTGGGGCTGCTGGTGGCGCCCCTGTGCCGGGGATCTCTCCCGCCGAGGAGCCCCGGCTGGGCTCTGTGGATGCTCTGATCAGGCCAGAGCGTTGTGGTGATCAGGCCCATCCCGTCGCCGCTTGCTGGGTCCTTTCGCCACAAAGGGGCCGGGGCTTCCAGGGCTTCCGGGGCTCGTCCCGGGCCTGTGGCCCCTCGGCAGCGCGGACCCTTTACTCCGCTAGCTCGGGGTCCGCAGGATGGGTTCCTGCTCGGCCAGAGACCCACCCACACACGCCATGCCCTGCGTGTTCATCTCCTCCTTCCGAGGAGCACGGTTGGCTGCCACGGTCGCCATTGTGCTGGTGCTGGTGTGTGTTTGCGTGTGTGTGTGTATGATGTGTGTGAGTGTGTGTGTGGTGTGGTGTGTGTATGGTGTGTGGTGTGCGCAGTGTGTGGTGTGTGAGTGTAGGTGTGTGGGGGGCGTATGTGTGTGAGTGTGTGTGGTGTGTGTAATGTGTATGTGCGCTTGTGTGTGTGGTGTGTGTGTGGTGTGTGAGTGTGTGTGGTATGTGTGTGAGTGTGTGTGTGGTGTGTGAGTGTGTGTGGTATGTGTGTGTGAGTGTGTGGTGTGTGAGTGTGTGTGGTATGTGTGTGTGAGTGTGTGGTGTGTGTGAGTGTGTGTGTAGTATGTGTGTGAGTGTGTGTGTGGTGTGTGAGTGTGTGTGGTATGTGTGTGTGGGTGTGTGTGTGGTGTGTGTGAGTGTGTGTGGTATGTGTGTGAGTGTGTGTGGTATGTGAGTGTGTGTGATGTGGTGTGTGCGTGATGTGTGGTGTGTGTTTTGTGTATGTGAGTGTGTGTGACATGTGTGTGAGTGTGTGTGGTGTGTGCGTGTGTGTGGTGTGTGACTGTGTGTGTGGTGTGTGTGTGGTATGTGAGTGTGTGTGATGTGGAGTGTGTGTTGTGTGTGGTATGTGTATGTGGTGTGTGTGTGGCATGTGTGGTATGTGAGAGTGTGTGTGTGGTGTGTGTGAGTGTGTGGTGTGTGCATGCACTGCCCTCTGCCCCATCTCCTCTGCCTCCCTCCCTCCCCCTCCCTCCTCTACTGCTGTCTGCCTTTGCCCAGGGGGGTCTTTCCGGAAGCTGTGACTAAGGACACACGGCATTTGGGGGTCTCCACACTGGCCTCGAGCCCCTTGCTTCTCTCTCTCTCTCTCTCTCTCTCTCTCTCTCTCTCTCTCTCTCTCTTTCTCTCTCGTTTCCTTACCACCTGCACCCCCAGCCACCGCCCCTGCCCAGCTCCATTCCGTGCTCACGGGTGCTTCCCTGCTTCCCTGTCCGCTCCATCCGGGCCTCGGGCCTCAGGGTCAGCACACGCTCTCCCCTCCGGCCGCCCTCTTCCTGCCATCCAGGTGACAGCCCGCCCGCCGCGGCCCCTCCCAGGACTCTGCCTCTGCGTGTCCTTCCAGCCCCCCTGAAATCACTGAGGTCGGGTTTCTGTGTTGAACAGGAGGCTCCGCCCGCCATCCTGACCGCGGGTACCAAGCGCCCCGGCCAGAGATGACACACTGCTCACCCCAGTTCCGTCCCTGGCACCACATGTGGTCCCCGAGCACCACCAGGAGTGACCACCGCTGAGCACAGAGCCAGGACTGCGCCCTGAGCACTGCCAGAAGTGAGGCAGCTGCCCCCACCCCTCGCAATTGTGTTGGTTGAATAGGGTGTGACTAAGGGTGGGCGGGTTCTGCGGGGAAACCTCCTTGGGTTTGGGTGAGCTCCTGAGTCAGGACACAGTTGCTTAGAATTCTGTTCTGGGAAGTTTCCAGCCTGTGTCCTAGGGCTCCTCCCTCCCCCTGCTGACAGCCCCTCCTGCCTGCCTGCTGGCCCCTCCGGCCGGGCGGACGCTCCTCTTCATTCTCTCTCCTCGTTCTCAGAATGGATGATGTCGGTTGATCAGTCTCGAGATTCACGAATGCTTCTGCCAGTCAAACCAGCCCTGGAACACGAGTGACCAGCTGCATCTCAGCGTCCCCGTCCCTAGCTCTGCGGCTGGCTCTCAGGTGTCCCGCCCTCTTCGACGTCCTCAGCCGCAGCATCATTCTCTCGTCCCCACTGACTCCTTAGCTCTCTGCGCGTGTTTGGGGACTCCCGGTGCTCAGGGAGCCCAGAGTCTCCCCAATGATTCTCGGCCACCGGGGGGTGGTTCAGGGCAGGCCCGGGATGAGCCACCATGCTCACACCCACGGCGATGGGGACCCCAGGGCTGCCCCAGCACACACACCCCATGCTGCCGTGCTGGTGCCACAGTGGATGGTGGGAGCCGCCATCTGGGCTTCCCCGGAGGCTTCCGGACTTGCTCTTCAAACTGCACTTTCTCATGTCTTACTATCATGTGGTATTTTGTTGACATTGGGTGTTTTATGCAACACAACTCGCCTGCCCTGGGTGGGTCCCCCCTCCACACACACAACACACACACATCACACCAGCTCTGCGTGGGCCCCCCCTCCCCCCCCATGCACACATACACACACCACGCCAGCCCTGGGTGGGCCCCACTCCACACGCAGCACTGCTCTGGGCATCTTCTGTCCTCTGTCCTTGTCACACAGCTCAGTGCTCCCACATGCCGTGCTGGGGCTGGCCCTCGCCCCTCACGTGGCCTCACAGACGGGCAGTCCCGAGGGAGGATCGTCTGACGCTGTGTCTCCCGTGTCAAGACTGTCCAGGAGGCAGGAGATGACCCGCCTGTCCTGCCTTGTGTCGGAGAAGCAGGTGGGCGCAGGCTCCGCCTCCCTCCCCTGTGCCCCTGGGGGATCTCGTGGACCTCTGGGGTGTCTAAGGGGCTCGTGCCCATGGGGCCTGCGGGGCCCCACACTCGGAGCAGCCAACTCCTGCTCTACGGGGGCACTGGGACAGCGAGACCCTGAGCACATGCTTGCCACCAGCAGACCCCTGGCTCTGCAGGCACTGCTGTCGTGTGCTGACCACTTGCAGTGGGAGTGGGCAGGAAGGCTGGCCAGCATCGTGTCCTCCGGCCAACATGGGACCCCCAGACCACAGGTGGGGGCTGGACTCGAGGGCCTGAGCTGGCACCACCAGTCAGAGAGCAGAGTCCCCGCAAGGCCAGCTGCTCCCGGGGGACACGAGCTCCACAGAAGCCAACATCGGGCAGCGCCCACACTGGACACACTGGGGTGGACGTCAGGGCCCAGGGAGGTGCATGGAGATGAGGCTGCACCCTCAGGGAAGAGCAAGGGACACTTGGAGCCCGCGGGCAGGAGGTCCCGAGCTACACAGGGGGGCCCTGGGGTCAGCCCCAGTGCGGGCAGGGACCCCGCGGTCAGCGCCACCGCGAGCAGAGGGGACCCCTCAGGCTCCCGCCTGGGCAGAGAGCCAGCCATGCAGAGGGGGAGTGGTGGCCGTCTGTGGGACCCCTGCTGCGGCCCTGCCCCCAGGGCCCCCAGTCCCCACAGCTCTACCCGTGCGGAGCCGCATAACCAGGCTACCTGCAGCCTCCCAGCCCGGTCTGCTCTCTGGGAGACAGGGCTCGCTCGGCGTGTGTGCTGAACGTCTCTGAGCACTGATGCACATAGGAGTAGGAGCTGAGCATCTCACGCAGCTCTGATCACTCCCCTGAGGAGGAAAGTGATGGAGCAGCTTTGTCCAATGCACACAAGCCTGTTAGCAGTGGCCGCGAGACCCCCGCACACACCTGCACACGTTAGCTTCCATGCACACACTCACACACATGCATGTCTCAGGCAGATTCACATGTACCCCATGTGCAGGTATCTGCTATCTGCACACACGTATGTGTTCACAAGCACGCTCCCATGAAACACATCTGCATATGCACATATGCCAATAGAAGATACAGACCTGCACACATCCCACAGGGAGATGCAAACATATTCACAGATATGTGCTCACATGCACACGTGTGTGCTCAGACAGATGCACACATATGCTTACATGCATGCTCACAGACAGAGGCACATGCATGCTCACATTTGCACACGTATGCTCACAGAGAGATGCACACCATATGCTCCATGCATGCTCACGTGTGCACATGCATGCTCACACAGATGCACAGACAGATGTGCACATTGCATACACACGTGCCCACAGGCAGCCGCACATACACCTGCTGAGCCTGCTCCATCCCCACGCTCCGGAGTTCCGGGAGTTCCCAGGGGTGTGCCTGGGCCTGGCCTCGAAGCCCAGTGCCCCAGTCCTGACAGGATGCCCATGGACCCCGTGCAGGAGGGGCAGACCCCAGGCAGCAGAGGGGGCACCTTCCCGCCCTCCCAGCCTCCATCCAAGGCTTTTCCCCACAGCTCCCTCGGGCCCCCTCCTGACGCCTAGCCCTCCTGGACCCTCGCAATTCTCTCATGCCCTGGGGCTTGTGTTCCTGCAAGGGGCCAGGGCAGGGCGTGGTTCCGTGGCTGGTCACCAAGTCCCGGCCCTGCAGTTTCCAGGGACCCGGAGGTCCGGCTTCAGTGGCAGTGGCCAGCGCCAGGTGGGGTCCACTCCCGTGACAGGCAGGCTGTTGCCCTGAGGACCCGGGGTGGGGGGAGGCCCAAGGCAGTCAGAGGTGGGTGCTCAGATGCAGCCTGAGGCCACGTGGCCTGGCGGGTGGCTGTGCCCCCGGACGCAGAGCTCACCCAGGCCCTCGGCCGCTTGCCAGCAACCTGCCCGGCCTCGCAGGCTGCACAAAGTACAGGTTTGGGTCTGCTGACGGCGGTGACGGTGTGATTACACCCTGCGCCCCAGAGCGTCCCCGGCCAGCCTTTCCACCCGCTGTGCGGGTGCCGCCCGCGTCAGGCTCAGCGAGCAGCTTAATGCCAGGTTCTCGGCTGTAATGAACGGTTTTGCGGGGCGGGTGGTGGCGAGGAGATGTCTCTGCAGCCGCAATGCAGAGCGCCCTTCGGGGTGAAGCACAGGGCCGGGCCCCCACCCATTGGGAACCCCGAAGCACAGCCAGCCACACTCACAGGAGCAGGCAGGGGACCCCCAGCCCCTGTAGGCTACACTCCCCCAGGCCTTCCTGAACACACAAGGGTCTGCCGGCCTCAGCTTTGCCTCTCAAGCTCTCTTGCACCTCTGGGGTACCCCGTTCCTGTGACATGGGGTCGTAGAAGGCAGCTCCCATACATTCGTCCCCCTGTAGGTAGGATAGAGGTGACCCTGGGTCCCTGTGTAAGTTACCTCTCCACAGCATGCACCAGGGAATGCCCTAGGCATGGCCTTCAGCTGGGCACAGCTCAGGGACCCTGAGCACAGGCCTCTGCATGTCCTGGGCTGAGCGCCCCACTGGCAACCCTGCAGGCTCCCCCATAGCAGGCTCTGATGATCTGTAAGTTCACCCGATCCAGAGACACATGTGATTTGTGGGGTGTGAGGAGTGTGGCGTCAGGGGGTATGGTTTGTGGAGAGTGGTGCATGAGATAAGAGTGATGTGTGAGGTAAGTGTGGTGTGTGAGAAGTGTGGTGTATGGGGAGTGTGAGATCAGTGGAGTGTGGTATATGGGGAGTGTGATGTAAGGTGAGTGGTGTGAGGTGAATGTGAGGTGAGTGTGATGTGACATGATATAAAGAAAGTCAATGTAGTGTGTGTGATGTGAATTGAATGTGAGGTAAGGTTTGTGTGAGGTAATTGATGTGAGTATGATGTGAGAGTTATATGAGAGTTATGTGAGTGTGAGGTGAGTGTGGTGTGGCAAGTGTGATGTGAGTTGAGGTGAGTCTGAGAGGTGAGTGTGGTATGAGGTGAGTGTGAGGTGAGTGTGATATGAGGTGGTATGGTGTATGGGGGTGGGGACAGTGGATAGTGAGGTGTGAGAGGAGTGGGGTATGTGAGGTAAGTGTAATATGTGAAGAGTGTGATATGTGGGGAGTATGGTGTGTGAGGTAAGTGTGGTATGGGGAGTATGGTGTGAGGTAAGTGTGTGTGGAGAGTGTATTATGTGAGGTAAGTGTGGTGTGTGGCAAGTGTGGTGTCAGGAGAGTGTGATATGAGGTAAGTATGGTGTTAGGTGAGGGAAATGTGAGGTGAGATTAAGTATGGGGTGAGTTGAGTGTGATGTGATGTGAGTGTGAGGTGAGTGTGATGTGAGGTGTTACGTGAGGTGAAGTAGGTGTGGGATAAGTTGAGTGTGGTGTGAGGTGAGTGTGAGGTGAGTGTGATGTGAGGTGAAGAAAGTGTGAGGTGAGGGAAGTGTGAGGTGAGTCAAGTGTGGTGGTATGAGGTGAGTGTAATGTGAGGTGAGTGTGGTGTGAGGTGAGTGTAGTGTGAGGGGAGTGTGAGTGAGGTGAATGTGGTGTGAGGTGAGTGTGAGGTGAAGTGTGAGGTAAGTGTGGTGTGAGGTGAGTGTGAAGTGAGTGTGATGTGAGGTGAAGAGAGTGTAAGGTGAGGTAAGTGTGAGGTGAGTTGAGTGTGGTGGTGTGAGGTGAGTGTAATGTGAGGTGAGTGTAATGTGAGGTGAGTGTAATGTGAGGTGAGTGTGGTGTGAGGTGAGTAGTGTGAAGGGAGTGTGAGGTGAGTGTGGTGTGAGGTGAGTGTGGTGTGAGGTATGAAGTGAGTGTGGTGTGAGGTGAGTGTGAGGTAAGTAGGTGTGAGGTGAGTGTGGTGTGAGGTGAGTGTGGTGTGAGGTGAATGTGGTGTGAGGTGAGTGTGAGGTAAGTGTGGGGTGAGTTCAGTGTGATGTGAGGTGAGTGTAATGTGAGGTGAGTGTGGTGTGAGGTGAGTAGTGTGAGGGGACTGTGAGTGAGGTGAGTGTGGTGTGAGGTGAGTGTAGTGTGAGGGGAGTGTGAGGGGACTGTGAGTGAGGTGAGTGTGGTGTGAGGTGAGTGTAGTGTGAGGGGAGTGTGAGGGGAGTTTAGGTTGTGGTGGTTGCTGTGGGGTGCTGTGATGTGTGAGTGAAGTGTGGGACGCTGCAGCGTGCTCCGGGCGGGTCTCATGCAGGGGTGTGGGGAGGCTGCACAGAGGCCTGTGGCCCCATGGCGCGGCGGGCAAGTTCTGCTCCTCCAAGCACGCCTCACCCGGCTGGGCCGCTCCCATGCACCGGGTCCCAGGCAGAGGCGCCCCTCCTCGCGCCTAGTGAAGAGCACAGGGGTGCAGCGCTGTCCCTGTCCTGCCCTGGCGGGGCGGGGGGGGGGGGGAGGCTCAGGTTCCTGGGCAGCCCGGTGTTGAATGTCACCCAGGCCAGGTGGCAGCACTGTCATTCAGAGGGGCAAGGCAGGAGGTGGTGGCCCCTGCCCCCTCCGCGGCCTGAAAGGACCATTATGCCCGCAGAGAGGAGAGGCGGGCAGCCGGGCAGGCCGTGGGCCGGCGGCCATCCAGACGGATGAAAGCTCTGTGTGTCTCCCAGCCAGGCACTGTGAAACCAGACCTGGGCTGGGCGAGACTGCGCTGGTGGAACAAAGGCTGGGCCCGCGGGGGAGACAGCCTCTCTGGAGCCTCTCCTGGGCCACCTCAGCCACGGGGACCCAGCGGGGGGCAGGTGCCGTGGGAACGGCCATCGCCCTCCTGGGCTGTGGTGTTGGGGCATAGCGTTGCGTCTGCGCCCTGGGCCGCGGGAGCCCTGCAGGACTCAGAGCCGAGGATGGGCCTGGCCTCACCCCCACCCCAGGACCTCCCCATGTCCCCTCACCCCAGAACATCCCTATGTTCCTTGCACCCAGGACCTCCCCGCACCCCCACACCCCAGAGCCCCGGGCAGCTGGAGTCAGGTGCAGCCTTCAGGCCTTGGGCAGAGGAGGAGCCGGCCGAGCCCCTTCTCTCCACCCTTCACTCCACTAATCCTGGAGTGACCATTGAGGGCCAGCCCACAGTCTCCCTCCCCCGGGCGGGCTCTGCAGACCCCACCAGGCCACCCCAGGAGCCCCGGAGCGCTCACCAGCTGTGAGATGTTGTGGAGAGAAGCGGCCCTGGGTGAGTGTCCCTGAAGCCCAGGCGTGGACGCCTCTTTCTCCAGCGCAGCCTGGCTGCGGCTCGCCACACTCCGTCACTCACTCACGCTCAGGAAGCTGCGTGCAAGCCCTCGCTGGGGAGAAAGAGTGTGTCAGCATTTCTGGCCCGAAATCCTGTTTTCAATGATTTATAATGAAGCATCGTTTGCAAACGATTTCAGCTGCGGGGGCTATATGCAGCCCGGAGAATAGGCCCTGGGCGCTCTCGGCTCCCACTAACTATGAAATTGTTTGATTTTTACAAAACATATTTAGCAAATTGTTAAAAGTATTGGCTAAACACAGCATTTCATAAATGAAATGTTGAAGCGATCGAGATGCTGAACTTTAAAATCATCTGCTTTTGCTGAACAGTGCCTTTTCCCACAAAGTTCAATAAGAATCTCTAATGTGGTTTTATACATGATACATACACTGCTGGGCTGGAGTGATAGCACAGCGGGTGGGGCGTTTTCCTTGCACGCAGCCAACATGGCCGACCCGAGTTCGATTCCTCCACCCCTCTCGGAGAGCCCGGCAAGCTACC
>JAOXYA010000041.1:52636265-52656064 GCA_028565675.1 Sorex palustris | reverse complement strand
ACACACCCTCATCCTCCACTCAGACACACCCCTCAGCCTCCACTCAGACACACCCCTCATCCTCCACACAGAAAACTCATCCTCCACACAGACAACTCTCCTCCACAAAGACACACTCATCCTCCACACAGAAAGCTCATCCTCCACACAGACATTTCTCATCCTCCACACAGACACACCCCTCATCCTCCACACAGACACACCCCTCATCCTGCACCTAGACACACCACTCATCCTCCACACAGACACACCCTTCATCCTCTACACAGACACAACACTCATCCTTCACACAGATACACCCTTCATCCTCCACACAGACACACCTTTCATCCTCCACACAGACAACTCATCCTCCACACAGATACACCCTTCATCCTCCACAAAGACACAACCCTCATCCTCCACATTCCCACATTCTACACACATGCACCCTCTTTCATTCTCCACACACTCCACACATTCCACACAGTTGACACACTCCCACATTCTCCACAGCCCACACACCCCATGTTCTCTGCAGACCCCCAGTAAGGTCAGTGGGTGTGGAGCTGCAGGCCCGAGCTGTCAGCTGACTGGGGTCTTTGAGGCATTCCTTAAGCCAGAGTGTGAAGGAAAGGAAAGTCGGGATGCTGTTTTAATGGGAGGTGGGAAGTGGAGCGTCCAGTTCTGGACATTTGGGGCTCAGAGTAAGCAGGTGTGAGGGGTGGGTTCCGTGGCTCTCTAAGGCTGGGGCATGTGGGCTGCTCTGTCAAGTCTCTGTCTGGCAGGCGCTCTGTGTGCTCGGAGGCTCATGGCTCTGTGCGCGTGAGTGCAAGCCCTGGCAGCAGGGCTGTCCTGGGCTGTGGGTGGAAGCCCCCTGCAGAGAACCTGCCTTAGGGAGAGCCCGGGATGCAGCCGGAAGCAGATGACTGTCCCCAGCTGTCCCCCGCCCCGCCGCCTGTGGAAGCAGCCCGGGGAGCAAGGGTTAAGTCCGGAGCCCTTCCTGCCTCCCCATACTCAGAAAACAGCGTGCGTGGAGGAGACATAAGCACCCAGATCTCGCCAGCAAAGGTGCCTTTTGAGATAATCAATTAACCATGCAAGATCAAGTTGGTGGGGCTGGACTGCTGAGTTATTCCAGAGCGGATCGCTCGCCCAGTGTTTGTGGTGCGCCGGAGCGCAGCCAGAATGCTTCTGGGAAATGGCCAGGCCCTGGGAAGATGTACTGCTCTTTCCCTGCAGAATTAATCTGCCCATTAGAACCCACTTTAGCCTCTGCCGAGGCTCAGCCCGGTTTGCCCTGATTAACTGCCCCATGCACGCAGCCGCCAGCACCCCGAGGTGGCGAGTGCAGAAACGAGTTCAAGCTTCTGTGTGCTTCGGGTTCTCGTGTGCGTCTCCGGCCTTTAGTGGGTGCAGCTACCGCCCGAGCACTGGGCGCCCGTCCCGGAGCCGGTCACTCCTGAGGAGACGCGGTGCTCTGGGGAACAGGGTTGCAGGCGGGCTGGCCGAGACGCAGCCCGGGATCAGGGGAGGCCTGGGACGGGGCCGTGTCTGTGTCTCCTGAGCAGGGGCTGCGCGGGCGCTCATGTCACACAGCTGGAGGTCCCTCAAAGGGGGGGAGCGGTGCTGGGGCTGGCTACGGCTCTGTCCCCACGGCCGGAGCCTGCATCCAGCCCCGAGCCCAGAGCGAACCCCGAGCCCAGAGAACTCCTAACCCCATAGTGAACCCAGACCCCAGAGCAAACCCCAACCCCAGAGTAAACCCTGACCCCAGAGCGACCCCCTACCCCAGAGTGAACCCCAACCCCAGAATGAACCCTGACCCCAGAGAGAACCCCAAACCCAGAGTGAACTCTGACCCCAGAGAAACCCCCAGCCCCAGAGAAAACCCCGACCCCAGCGTGAACCCCACCCAGAGTGAACCCTGATCCCGGACTGAACCCCAACCCCAGAATGAACCCCGACCCTGGACTGAACCCCAACCCTGGAGTGAACCCCGACCCCAGAATGAACCACAACCCCGGAATGAACCCTGACCCTGGAGTGAACCCCAACCCCAGAGTGAACCCCAACCCCAGAGTGAACCCCGAACCCAGAGAACACCCAAACCCAGGGTGAACTCCGACCTTGGAATGAACCCCAATCCCGGAATGAACCCCGACCCCAGGGTGAATCCTGACCCTGAAGTGAACCCTGAGCACGTGCTCTGCACACTGCTGGCCAGGGTCCCATCCCCAGCACCACATGATCCCCTAACTCAGGGCCAGGAGAAACCCTGAGCACTGGCTGGGGAGCCCTGTGGAAAACAGACCTGGGGCCTCCCCTAGACCTGGGTGAGGCCGCACCCCAGGGCGCACGTCTGCTCTGCCCATAGCGCCCACATCTCACCCGCGTTGGCCGTGGTCGGGCTCAGCCCCAGCTGCCCTCGCGCTGCGGGTGGATACGTGGGCAGTGCAGCGAGCCCGTCCGCCTGGGCCTGCCCTTGGGTGGCCGTTTGCTCTGAGCACCCGGACCGCAGCTCCCCCACCTCCGCGGGAGGGACGGGCCATGAGGGGGACTCGGATTGGTGCCGCATGGTCAGGCTCCCCGGAAGTCACTCCCGCCCACGCTCCCGCCACGCTGATAATCAGATGAGATAAGGGCCAGCCCCCAGGAAGCCCGGGACCAGAGGCCTGCTGAGGGCATTGGGGCTGCGGTCAGAGGAACCGGCTTCAGGCTGGGGGCTAGCCCCGCCAAGCCCACTGACAGAGTGCCCAGCTCCCTTCCTCTGGACCCAAGGACACGGCGCAGAGACCACCATCAGCGCCAGTGTCCCTCCCGCCCTCGGGCAGTCCCCACCGTGGCCCTCGGAGCCGGCCCCCATGCCGAAGGTGTCGCTCCCTGTGGGTCAGCAGAGTCCTCAGAGCCAGGGGGCGCAGAGACGTTTGCTCAGTCCCTGCTCCGCGTCAAGGAGGCGTCAGCCCGGCGACCACCCCTCAGCAGAGCCAGGATCAGAAGGTGCCCATGGCATTTCACCGAGAAACGGGCACTTGGACATCCGGGCCTGCCCTTCAGGGCCAGCCCTGGGAGCCAGCCGGGCTGTGGGGAGGTGCTGTCCAGGCCACGGGTGCTGAGTGGCCGAGCCAGGGGCGAGGGTCACCGTGTCCCGTCCGGTCCTGTGCTCCTGGGAGGCTTCGGGGGGAATTCCTGAATTCGGTGGCATCCCCTGATAGTGCAGCTGAAACCCCAACCCTGGTGGTGGGGCGTGGGCGTGGGCGGGGCACAGGGACAGGGACGCACGCTGCCAAGCCCGGGGAACACTCGTGGGTGACTCGGGGCGAGCCGGCACACTAATAGAGAAGCGATTAACCGAGGCACTGGGAGCAGATTAGGAGAGCGTTTGGCAGGGTGCAGTCAGGAGGCAACTGAAGGGAATTTTAAAGCACATGGAAGAGAATAAGGCAGCGGGGAAGCTGGGAGACCCTGCGGCTGAGGCGTGGGTGTTTCCGCGGGCTTGTGGCTTGCCCCCGCGGCCCCCAGTGGCCCGCCGATGCCCGGAAGCCCCCCCCTGAGGTGCAGAATTAGCCCTCCCGGGGCTGTGGTCCAGTGCTGCCACCCTCCCTCGCTGTGGGGACGGGCGCTCGCGGGCCGTGGGGGCAGAAACAGGGGTCCCAGGGGTCAGCTCGGTGAGGGCACAGGATGGGCACCTCCACGCTGCCTTGCCGCCCACCTCTCCACACTGACCCTTCCCAGTGTCCAGCCCCTCCTGGGCCCGAGCATATCCGTGGTGCGGGCGCACATGCAGCCTCACCGGGTCCCCGCACGGGCCCTGGGCTCACCACAGTACGTCCTCACGGCAGCTGCTGCCGCCACACGGCCATTCCCCCAGCCGCACGACCATGGCCGCACGGCCACCGACACACAGCCTCACCCCCACAGCCTCACCCACCACAGTCTCACCCCCACAGCCTCACTCCCCAGCCTCACCCCCCACTCAGCCTCACCACAGTGCCTTGTGCTTTGAGGGGAGATCGGTGGAGATGTGGCCCGCTGGGGCGGCAGAGGGGCGTTTGGTGAGAAGGTGGCACCGCCCTCAGGGAGTCAGGCCGCACCTGCCGCAGAAACTGCATCGTCTAACATGTCCAGGCTCACAGAAGCAGCATTGGTGAGCACCAGAGGCCAGGGGTGGGGGCCAAAGTGGACGAGAGCATTGGATTCCAGCTCAGACTGGACACAGAGTCAGGAGGAAGGAGTGTTGGCGGGAAGGAAGCTGGCGGGAAGCGCAGGTGGCTGTCCTCACGCGGCGGCTCACCGGGCCGGCCTCCACGGCACCACAGCGGCTGTGACGCCTCACCCTGCAGGCCACAGGTGGCTGCCCAGCAGGGCTCCCGGGGCAGAGGGGTCCTCCCTGATATGTCACGCCCCCCCGTGGCAGCGGCTCCTGGGCAGCCCCTGTCGGGTGTGAGCCCTTCCTCCCCTGGGAACGGCTGAGGGCCCATCAGAGGCATGGGCTGAGCGCAGACTGTCCCCCACGGCCCAAAGCGCCCGTGGGGCCTGGAGCTGTCACCGGCCTGACGGGGGCTCTGTGAGGCAGAGCCCAGCTCAGAGACTGGTGCCGGCCCTTCCCCCTGTGGAAGTTTCTGGAATGCCAGTCCACCGTGAGCCCAGATGGGCATGAGGAAAGCTGTGTGGGGTTTGTGGTACCACACAAGGCTTGGGCTGGTCAAGACGGTGTCACTAAACAAGCCGCCTGATAGAGCCCAGTGCACCTCCCTGACGGCCTGTCTGCCTGTCCCGCCTCCCCGACGGCCTGTCTGTCTGTCCCGCCTCCCTGACGGCCTGTCTGCTCCACAGATTCTCAAAGCAGGTCTTGACTTTTATTCTGTCCCCAGTGTCCACTCAGTGGAAGCTTCTAGAAGTTGTCAGGGGCTGGGGCAGGGGTGCAAGGGTGCATCCCCACAGAGCTCCTGGGTAGACCTTCTAGAAATCCCTTAGGGCCCCCTCCAGTGAAGGACACTGAGAAAGTAAGCCCAGCCGATTCCTGCCCCAGGTGTGGTGCCACAGCTGTGCCCTGCAGTGGGGCGCCCCCCCCCCTGCACAAAGGCGCCGGCCCTCCAGTGCGTCACTCATAAGCATGTCCCCGGCCGTGGCCGAGCTGCCAGATGAGCCCCGAGCACCGGCGATGCCAGGACGCCACGCTTTGTTCTGCGGATCCACACAATAGACGCCACACTCTGGAAGTCGCTTGAGAAAGGGAGTCAAAATAGTGGTACTAGAGCCTTTGTCTCTCCGCTCGCCGCGCACTCGGCTGAGCCCGTTTTCCGACACACACTCGCCCTCTGCACCCGCAGCCAGGAGCCAGAGCCAGGCCACTCTGCACCGTGGACAGGAGACCTGCCCCTGCCAGACAGGTGAGTCCTGCCCGAGCCCCTCCCCTGCAGGGAGCCCTGGAGCTCTGCCCGCTGTCCATGCTGAGGTCTGGACGGGCGCATGGGCTGCTGGGCCCACGCCGAGAGGCGGAGCTGGGCCCGGGACTCTTGTGTCGTGGTCCCTGAGGCCCAGAGCCAGCGGGCCCAAGCCCGGATTGTGGGAGCCCAGCCTGGGGGTCCCCGACCTCTCTCGGGGTGAGGGGGCGGGAGTGGCTTCCATCCCTAACTTTCCTGAGTGCACCCCGCACGCTCAGACGTGGCCGCCGGCTGAGACCGTGGTTCTGGGGAGCCCGGGCCTGCAGGAAGCGGAGCTGAGCTGGCCCTTGGGGGTCCTGGGACCTATGTCCCACTGCAGCGTGCCAGGCCGTGGCAGAGCCACTCTGCGGGCTCAGGCCCCAGCCCTGCGGCCTTGCTGTGGACGCACAGCCACTCCAGCCGCGGCACCCCTGTGTCCGAGTCAGAGGCCACCGCAGCCGGGAGGCCTGTCCAGACGCATGGCTCATCTTTTATTCCCAAAGAAAGCCCAGGTGACGGTCCCGCCATTGTCTGCGAAGAGTCTCTGTAATTCGCCCCCAGGGAGATACCGGTCACGCCCCCACGCCTCCGTCCTCTCGGGCTTGTGCGCAGCGTAAATGTCTTGGGGGTCCCTGAGGACCCCGTGGCGTGCAGGGACGGTGAAGGTCAGGGTCGCCCACTGTGGCCTGACTTTTACGCTAAAGAGGTTTTTCTCTCTGTCGCCGCCACGCCAGGTCTAATTTGGCGGCCTGTGCTGAAGGGGTGTGCCGAGCCCGGCAGGAGGAGGTTAGGAGAGATCACAGGCGCGAGGCTGTCTGCGGCGCTGCACGCGCGTCCAAGTGTGATTTAATGGTCAGCTTTATCTGCAGAGCAGCCCTGGAAAGCTGCTGTTTTCAGCAACTTAATTGGCAGCAGGTTTGCAGGAGTTTTTCGGGGCGGTGCACGAGCTGACCAGATTTTAATGTGAATTATTTAAGGTCCCACTGGCAGGATGGTGGCAGGGCACCACACCGCGTCTTGCTTTTGCTGAAGATCAGAAAAGCTTACGAATGGGCAGGTTGTGGCACTTGCAGCCAGACCAAAACTTGGTAAAAATCTGCCCGGGTCTGGGGCCACATACCTGATCACAACATACATGCAGGCAACACGCGGGGTATGGAGCGGGAGGCAGGCATTCTGGCATCGGGAGGGGGTGTTGGGCTCCCCAGCCCCCCGTGGAAGCAGAGTGAGCAGCCAAGGGCTCGGGAAAGGCTGCAGACTCCGAGGGAGGCGGGGGTGCATGTTCCTGTGGCTGCAGGTGAGCGTGTACATGTGCGTGACTCTAGGTGTGCGTTTAGGCTGTGTGCGTGTGTACACAGGGCTGTGTGCATGCATGGAGATGTGCATGTGGGCTGTGTGTGTGCATCTGTTGTAGATGTATGTGCAGGCTCTGTGTACATATGTGTAACTGTAGGTGTGCATGTAGGCTCGATGTGCATGTGACTGGAGGTACGTATGCAGGATGTACATAGGATGCACGTAGGTGCTCCTTGGGCTGTCATGTCTGTGAAAATAGGCATGCATATGTACTCGTGCATATGGCTGTAATGTGTGCGTGTTTGCATGTGCATGTGCATGTGTGTGGCTGATTATGGTCATGTGTGTGCTATTGGTGTGCATGTATGTCTATAGATTTCCATGTGTCTTTGTGTACATGTGTGTGACTCTAGCTATGTATGATCATGTGTGCACATGTGTGACTAAAAGTACATATGCATATCTACAGGTGTGAATGTATATCTGTGAGCAGGGCATTTGCTAAGTGACTGAGTGTGCATATGGGCTATGTGTGCAAGTGTGTGACTAGGTGTGCATATGGGTTGTATGTGCATGTGTGCGACTGTAGGTGTATATGTGGGCTGTGTGTGCATGTGTGTGACAAGGTGTTCATGAGGGCTGCATGTATATGTGTGACTAGGTATGCATATGGGTTATGTGTGCAAGTGTGTGACAAGGTGTGCATATGGGCTGTGTGTGCATGTGTGCGACTAGGTGTGCATATGGGCTATATGTGCATGTGTGTGACTAGGTGTGCATGTGGGTTGTGCGTTCATGTGTGTGACGAGGTGTGCATGTGGACTGTGTGTACAGGTGTATGGTTCTTGGTGCACTTGTGTGTCTCTATTCATATGTGTGGTTGTACATAGGCTTGAATGTCTGTGAGCCCACGTGTGTTTGTGCTCGTGTGTGTGTGTGTGTGCTCATGTGTGTGCCTGTGCCATGTTTGTCTGTGTGTGCACTCGTGTGTGCCTGTGCTTGTGTCTGTGTGCCTGTATGTGTGTGCCGTGTGTGTCTGTGCCCGTGTGTGTCTGTGTGTGTGCTTGTATGTGATGTTAGTGTGCCTGTGGGCACTTGTGTGTGCAGGTTTCACGCCAGCATGCCTGTGCAGGCGTGTGTGCAGGCGGGCAGCAGCATGGCAGTGGCTCAGTGTCAACGTCTCTGTGGGGACCTGCAGTGCTCAGCCTCCCGCCTCCTGCCTCCTGCTGCACCCTGAGCTTCCTCCCACAGGGTTGGGGCGGGCGGGGGTGGGGGCACCCTCTCAGGAGCGAGTCTGGGCGGGCGGGGATGCCAGGCTTTGGGCTGGGGGTGGGGCGTGGCAGAGCGGGGAGGGGGAGTTCCCAGCTCCCTGCGAGGGTCAGTCCAGGAAGACCAGGATTAGCGAATTTAATTTCCTGTCAAAATTCTCATGCTAATGACTCCGCAGCCGCGGCTGGCACCACTGCAGTGGGTGAGATAGCGTGGTGCAATGATGAGATTGTGCAGTGCGGGCACCGGCAGCCAGGGCCAGTGGCCCCCTCGGCCTCAGCGCCCCGGGGTCGCCCAGGGTGCCCGTGCTCCTGCCCCTGCCCGGAGGAAGCACGTCCAGGCCGTCCCGGGGTGCTGAGGCAGCCTCCTGCAACCTGACCCAGGAGCGTGGGATGGGCGTCCCCGAGGGGTGCCAGGGCTCGCGGGACTGTCCCCCAAGGGGCACCGCCATGGGCGGGCTGCTGGGCAGTCCAGTCCGTCCACGGCTGAGTCCCCGGCAGCTGTCAGCTTCGTACATTATGGTACATTGAATCTGAATGAGGCTCTCCACATCAAAACCTCACACCCATTACGATAGCATCTCCTGCCCGAGCGTAATGCTTATTAATTCTGCACCCATACACTCCCGGCCTCGGCAAATGTATTCCATCAGCCTAGCATTTAATTTAATTAGTACAGCTGGGCTCTCATTCTCCTTTCTGTGTCAGAGGTATTGTCAGCGCGTCCTGCTATAACACAATTACTGATTGCTTTTAGATAGGCAGAAATATGATTAGGGTATTGGGTGACTGTATCATAAGCCTTATTAGATTCATTTGAAATCTGGAGATAAATAGGAAACTTTTATTTGCAGTGTAATGAGATTATGCTTATTAGGCCAAGACCTGACAGCCTTTTGCAAAGAACACTGCACCAGCCGGGCTGTCCTGGAAGTCCAGGCTGCACCCAGCACCCGTGGACAGACGCCTTTCAGCCAGGGGCTCTGTGCAGAGCGTGGCCCCTGCATGGCCCTCGTAATGGGGGCGCGTCCCTCTCCCTCACACTGAGGAGAAAGGAAGCTCAGATGGGGATTTGGCTTTCCTTTTAGAAGAAGTGTTTTGAAAACACAGCACCCCGAGAAGCAGAAATCAGACTTCCAGGCGTGTTGATTTGCTCTCGGGGATATGTGCGGCACAGAGGCTGGCATCTGAGAGTCCGCGTGCCCACCCTGACGTTGGTCACGGGCGCGTGGCCGCGGGCCGCACAGTCCCAGAAACACTCACGTTTTCTTGTGTGTGTTTGATTCCCAGATACCCTGGTAGGGGAGGGCTCACGCAGGGACCTGCCCGTCCCCGAAATAAGCCTGTCCTGGAACGCTGGGCAGGGAGGCGGGAGGGGCCCAGGGGTGGGCACACGAGCAGCTGGTGGCCAGAGGGAACCCACACCGCTCCCTGGGGGCATCGGGCATCCACTGGGTCTCGAGATAAACAACTGCAGGTGATAGGTGAATTCTGAATTTTAAAATCCAGGACATAGAATCAAAATTGGCCGAATGTGTGGACACCTTTACAGTAAGCATCGGTGACCCCCCCACACACACACACTCCTCCCCCCACTCTTAGCAGATAACTTGGGTATTTTCCGTCAAACAAAGGGCATGTGTACAGCAGAAAGAGGCCTGTGCTCTGTGTGGGCTTCAGTAGTGACTTGCACGGGACAAAAAATATTTATTTTTCTTTTTTTTGGCTTTTTGGATCACACCTGGCGATGCTCAGGATTTACTCCTGGCTCTGCCCTCAGGAATTACTCCTGACGGTGCTTGGGGGCCATATGGGATGCCAGGGATTGAACCTGAGTTGGCCATGTGAGGCTCTCCACATCAAAACACCCTCCCCACTGTGCTATTGCTCAAGCCCCTCTTTTGCCTTTTTTTAGTTTGTTTTTCTTTTTTTTCTGCAGGCCAGGTGATTGGGAGTTCACACCTGGCAGTGCTCAGGGCTGACTCCTGGCCCTGTGCTCAGGGATCACTTCCTGAGGGTGCTTGGGGGACATTATGGGGTGCCGGGGATCGAACCCAGGTTGGTGCAGGAGAAGCAAGCACCCTCCCTGCTGTGCTGCAGCTCGAGTCCCACACGGGGGAGGCACGGGGTCCACCAAGAAGAACTTTGTGGGTTCACCAAAATGAGAGGTTCCGAGGGGCTGGGGCCGGGTCAGAGCCTGTCCTGTGCAAAGGTCCTGCGTGGGTGACAAGGTGTCTGCCTCCCTCCCGGGAGTGGGTAGGGGCTGGGGGCCGCCCTGGAAAGTCCGATTCTGTGAACTTGGTGCCTGTCAGCTGCTCCAGTGAGCTCACGTCCCGCTGGCCACGACCCCCGAAGTCCTGGTGGTCACGGCTTCACCCTCCTGCCGGCGTGGCGAGAGCTCTCGGTTCCGAACGGCACAGCCCGGGAGCGGGCGAGGGGCACGGATGGTGCCTCCCCACCATCCTGTCAGCCCTGCACATTCTCCACTGTGCCGAGGGACTGGGGGCTCGTGAGCCCCACCCCTGGCGGTCCTGCCTGCTTGGGTGTTTTGCGGACGCCCCTTTCTAGCAAGTTCCAGTACATGTCTTCTCGACAGCTACGAGGGGGGATCCCCACCCCACTTGGGCGTTTGAGCCCTGAACCCACCAGCCCCTCTGTCCCAGGCCCCTGTGTCATGTGACCCACCTATGATGCAGCTGCTACAGGCCATGCAGGTGAGAGGTGATGCAGGCGAGGGTGATGCAAGTGATGCAGTGAGACTGTGATGCAGGTGATGCCGGTGAGGCAGGTGAGGCAGGTGAGGCAGGTGAGGCAGGTGAGGCAGTGGTGCAGTGAGACCAGGCGGGCGAGGGACATAGGGAAATGCTGTAAGTCGGGGTCACCATCTCCTCCGTGCTGGGAACAGTGTAAGGGCAGGGGCGCACCCACCCCAGGGGGTCCCCACAGGCTGCGGGCGATGGCGTGGCTCAGGGAACCAGGAGAGGGGCGGGTGCCAGCGGCCAGCTCGGGGGGGTGGGCACAGAGCCCCTGGCCGTGCTGGCACTGGAGCTCCTATGTCAGGGTCAGTGGGGGGGCACCCAGCCCAGCCTGTCCAGCGCGTCACCTCCCCGGGTCCCCAGCCCAAGGCAGCCTAGAGGTGGTGGGGTGGGTGCTGGGGGGTGGCACACGCTGTTCGGGGTGTAAGGGCAGCTGGGGGCAGGCGCGGCCAGAGGCCAGAGTCAGAGAGTGACCGCACCTCACCAGGCCCCTAAGCTCCCTGTCCTGAGCATCCCCCCCCCCTCTGCTGACAGCAACATGGCACAGAGGACAGGTCCTGGAACCCCAGTACATGGCCATTGTGACCAGGGGACCCCTCAGACCTCGATGTCCCCCTCAGGCCCCGGGCGTCTCCTCAGAGCAGGTGTACCTACCCCTCAGGCCCTGGGGTGCTCCTGGGACCCGGGCAGGCAGCCCCCTGAGGCTGTGGGGCTGAGCCTGTCAGGGGCTCTGAGGCATGTCTAGGGCAGGGTCACATGGGCGGTCTGAGAGACCAGCGGAGGATGGGGGTCCCAGCCCTGATTCCTGGGACCGTATTTCTGGCAGCTCTGGGCTGCCGCCCTCGACAGCGTGCCAGCGGGCACATGTGGCGCATGGGTGCAGCGAGTCCCTGTTTGGGGGCGCAGGAGCAGGTGGCCTCTTTGGGGGGGACCTGTGTGGGCTCCCCAGGAAGGTCATGTGGGGGCCCGCCCGCCTCCGGAGCTGGCAGCACCCAGCACGGCCAGGTCCGAGAGCTGCCGCCGCGCGTGGCCTGCAGGGGCTGCTCAGGGCTGCTTCGAAACACCCCCGGGCGCCTTGCTCCCCGTACCCCCTGCCTCAGTGCCAGAGACTCGCACCCACAGCACCAGAGGGTCCCGCCACAGCGCCAACACGGGCAGTCCCAGCCCTCCCCCACGACCGCTCCCCATCCCTCAGTTCTGCCGTTCCCTGGCAGTGGGGACGACAGGGTCTCTGGGGTGGATACAGGCTGCTCGCGCAGACCATCAGGGCCGGTGAGCTGGGGAGACGTGCCGTGGGGAGCAGAAACACCGGTGGGGTGACAGGCAGCCGCGGCGATGAGCCAGCGAGGGGCCGGCGTGTGCATGGGGCAGTGGGCGGCCCAGAGCAGCAGGGCCCTGCACCCAGACTTCACCGCCTGGGTGACGTCGGCGAGTCCCTCCCTGGCCGTCATCCCCAGCATCTCTGTGCTCAGCCAGGCCCCAGAATCCCCCCACACTGGCACCCTGCTGGCCACATGAGCTCCCAGTGCAGGGGGCCAGCGCACTCCCCTCCCCAGTGTCCCCGTCCCAGCCCCAGGGCTCAGCCAGCAGGGAGAAGGATCTGAAGAGAATTGGGGCAGCCCCAAGGCGGGCTGCAGGGCGCGTGGCACCAAGACTGGCTGAGGAGAGAGGGTGGGACCAGGCACCCCATGGCCTCTCCTCAGTTCGGGGGTCGGGCCAGCGCGCTGCTCAGAACCGCAGTGGCCGCTTCACTTCCGTGTCCCTCCATGAGGGTCCCCCACAGAACTGGCCTGGTCTCTTGGGTGTGTGTCTGTGTGTGAGTTGGTGCCATGGCAGGCACCTGTGTGGAGCGTGTGTGCCCAGTACATGCCTGCGCCCGAGCACGTGTATGTACCTGTGTGTGTAAGGGGGGGGTACCTACAAGGCCTCTACATGCATGCACACATATGTGTGTACTGTGCATGAGTGGGTCATACACACAGACTCGCGTGCAGTGTTTGCGCGTACTGCGTGTCCATATGCATGCGGGCAGTGGGGTGCTACCCACACGGCCTCCGGCACCTTTCAGGAACATTAGTAAGCTCAGAGCTGGGGCTACCCCTTGCTTCCTGGGTAGGGCTGTCGGGGTCCAGGGGGGCCCTCAGCGGCCTCACGCCCCACCCCCCGCCTCCAGCAGCCCACGGCTGGGCCTGCGGCACACTCCCACACGGAGCCCTCACCCTTGCCCCACAAAGCCCTGCATCTTGCTGGCTTGCCCAGGGCCAGCGCGTGCCCACTGGCCGTGTCCGGCAAGAGCAGTGACCGTTGCCGCGCCCTGCATCTGCATCCAGGGTCCAGCTGCCCCCGGGGGCCGGATGAAGGGGCCCGTGTGCTTCCTGGAACCTGGCCGTGGGGACACGTTTGACACGTGTGGGCGGGGTGTTCCCCCGCTCCCCAGCGCACCCCTCAGCCCCTTTATGCACAAACAGGACCCCGGTACGCGTTCAGCATCGCCCGCCCGAGACTGGCGGGCCAGCCGAGCCCCCATTGTCCCCCCCTTTCAAACCCCTCACCTAGCGGATTAGCAGCACGCCCTAAGGGCACATGAAAGACGTTTCCACGCCTTTTCATTCGTCCTGTTGATCTGACATCCAAGTTTGTGCCGTTGTTTTGTGGTGCCAGCAACGGGGGCCATTGAAATTCGGGAAATTTCATCCATAGGTGCCACATTTGCATTTCATGAGCGGGCTGCAGAGAAAGGGCTTAGACAGGCTCCGTGAATGGAAGCCGGGTAGCGAGGGCTCCAGCCCCGCATAGCAACCACAGTGCTCCAAGGCCAGGCTCGGGGCAGGCCCTGGGCAGCCTGGCAGGCCCCATTAGCGCAGGGGCTGCCCTCCACCCTGAGTGACAGAGCCCTAATTACCGAGGTAATTAGAAGTTATAACACTGCAACAGTAAGGAGGGCTCCGAGAGCCCATTAACAATGTTACTTTAAGTGATCCGGCTGTGAGCCGCTCAAATCTCTAATTACATTAGACTGGCTGGGGCTGATGGCATTAAGTGATGGCAGAGAACTGGGAGGCCCTTCCTGGCAGCACCCCGCCCGCCAGGGCCTCCTGGCCCGGCCAGCACGGCCACCCTCAGCCGCGTCACACAGCCTTTCCGCACGTCCCGGCCAAAGTGAGCCGCATGTCCAGAGCTGCAGTGTGGAGGTCAGTCTCTGAGGGTGGGGTCACGGGTGTATGGGGTCACTGGGAGTGGGGGTCACAGGTGTACGGGGTCACTAGAGTGGGGGTCGCAGAGCTCTGGCTGATCGTACGGCAGGTGGCTGGTGTCCTGTCCCTCTATCACCTGGTTGCTTCCAAGGCCTTGGGAGGACCCTTCCCTTTCGCCGCCTGTCCCTTACGGTGGCGGGGGGTGACAGGGCGTTCGAACGTGGTCTCCAAGGACAGGGCAGCCGACCTGCCCAAGCTGTGGGGGGTCGGGGGAGGAGTCGGCCCCTGCGAAGGGGAGGTGCGGGCTGGCCCAGGCTTCTCTCCACTCTGCACCGACCCTCCTCCCCACATGCCCAGGAGCAGTGTGGGGCGTGGGCATGGGGCTGACCAAGGGCGTGGGTGTGAACAGGGGCCGGGGACACGGCGGGTGGGTGAGGCCGTCTCTGCCCCACACGCTCCTTCTGCACACACGTGGGCCTGCATGGCCAGCCTGGTCCTGAGGCTGTGTCTGCACCCGGCTCCGGTGCCCACAGACGCCTTCGTGTCTGTCAAGAGTTGCTCCCGGCCCGTGGATTCCCTCATCTCTCTCGGACGTGCTCCCGTGGATTCCCGTCTCTCTCACACATGCACTCGGCTCTGGTAACTGTGGACGCCTTCGTGTCTGTCGGCCGTGTGCGGTTCTGGGCCCATGGGTGTGGCAGGGCAGCTCTGGCCGAAGTGCCTTCGTGGGGGCGTCCAGAGCAGAGCAGGCAGGGCCAGCCGGCCCATAGTCAGGAATGAGGTGGCCCAGGAGGTGCCCAGAGCGGAACTCTCGGCTGCTTGGGAAGCCTTCCCTTTCGCCGCCTGTCCCTTACGGTGGCGGGGGGTGACAGGGCGTTCGAATGTGGTCTCCTAGGACAGGCTCCTGCTCCCACAAGTGCCCGGGCCCACCACCGCCTGCTCCCTCTCTCTGACCTCCCCTCCCCCTCGGTGACTGGTTTCCGACCCGGTGTCAGCCCTGGCGCTGTCACAGCCTAATGTTGTCTCTGTTCCACAGCTGGTGACACCACCCTGTGTCTGTCCTTCCCTGCCGACTTATTCCTCGCAACGTGATGCCTCCAGTTCACCCCAGTCTCTGCCATGTAGCTGCCACGTGTCCCCTCGTGCCCACAGCCCGGCTATCGTGCATTCTGGACGGAAGCTTCTGCATGGGGGATGGGCGGGCGGTGGGCAGCGGGACCTCACACTTCAGCGCTGCGCCTGGCTTTCTGGAGCCAACCGCTCCACTTTCTTTTTCTCCCTCTCTTCTTCTTGGGCTAAAACTTTAATGGTGATTTTTTAAAAAAAATTATTAAAGAACCATGATTTACAAAGTTACTGATGGTTGCATTTTAGACATATGAAAATTCAACACCAGGGGCTGGAGTGATAGCACAGCACATTTGCCTTGCCCGCGGCCAACCCGGGTTCGATTCCCAGCATCCCATAGGGTCCCCTGAGCACCACCGGGACTAATTCCTGAGTGCAGAGCCAGGAGTAGCCCCTGAGTATGTCCGGGTGTGACCCAAAAAGGAAAAAAACCTTCAACGCCAATCCCTGCACCAGCTTCCCAGAGTCCCTCCCACCCCCGCCTGTCACCTGGTCGGGCTCATTGCAAAGGTTCGTGGCTGCGCTTAGGCCTCCGGTCCTCGGCCCTGCGGAATCTGAGTTTCAGGTGCACGGCACGGCTAAAGCCCGGGCGCCTGCTCACCGTTGCTTCTTGTTCTCTCCTCCCCGATTTCCTTCTCTGTCTGTCCCTCTGAACACGGGCAAGCGTGACCTAAGCACCCGCCTGCCTGCCGTGCGTCTCCCCACCCACCGTCCACCTCCCCAGATCCGTGACGTCATCCTGCTGGGCTTCCCTCTTCTGGCTTACTTCACGCTGCAGGACCGCTTCCAGCTCCAACCTGGTCACAGCAAGTTGCGCAACTCATCGTTCCTTGCGCCGTGTAGTGTTGCACTGTGTAGAGGTGCCCCGTCTTCAGGACCCACTCCCCTGTGCCGGACACGCAGGCTGATTCCATGTCTGCGCTACTGTGAGAGCGCAGCAGCGAGTCCTTCCAAGAGCGTTTTTCTGTCCTGTGGCCAGACGCCCCACAGTGGAGTGGCTGGGTCCCACGGCGGCTCAACGCGAAGTTTACTGACAACTCTTGGGGCTCAACAGCTCCACTTTCCAGCTTTCTGGCTGATCTTTCCCGAACCCCCGCTGGGTGTTGGAGGCAGGGTGTGGCTCGAGGGGCTGGAGCACAGGGCCGGCCAGAGGAGTCCACATTGGCTCCCCGGGCCCCTGGGCCCGTGAGCGCAGACTAGCGAGTATCCCCCAAACCTGCTGGGTGTGGCCCCAAAACCAAGCCATGAAACAAAAGACAAGCTGGTTTTGGTGGGTGCGCCCGTCAGGAGCCCGTCCTGCAGCTCAGCCCTTGGCCAGAGATTGCTCCCGGGCTGTCCTCCGCCTGCCCACTGGGCTCAGCCACAGGCAGCGGGCTTGGGCCATCTCCTCAGAGCGTGAAGGGGAGGGGCGGGGGCGAGGGTGCAGCGGGGAGGGCGCTGGCCTTGCACACGGCCAACCTGAGTTTGGTCCTCGGGACCCTCTACAGTCTCCCGAGCACCACCAGGAGTGACCTCTGAGCACAGAGCCAGGAGGAAGCTCTGAGCACTGCTGGGTGTGGCCCCAAACCCAAACAAAAATAACAAAGGAAAAACAGCACGAGAAAGGGAAACGGCACACGAGGGGCCCAACCCACAGCCCGGCTGCTTCTTGGGCTGGCCCGGACCACGGAGCCCAGCGCAGGCCAGTGAGGGGGCACGTGTGGCCAGCGCAGACATGCTGGGCTGACACATCCTCTCTGTGCTGTTTGGCCAGAGCCCGGAAACATGCGGGGAAGGGGACACCCCGTTCCCAGCAGCTGCCAGAGGTGACTGTGGCGGGCGTCTGGCGGGGGCCTGGCAGGGGCCCGGGGCTCCATCTCGGCCCCCACGAGATGAAGGAGTGGGTCACACAGCAGAGTGGCACTCCCTGTGCCCGCCACCAGCACTGGGGCTTGACATGCAGTCTTGGAGCACGGGGGGTGGGTATCATGAGGACCCCCACATCGGGTACGTTGCCCCACTCACGGCCGCAGCTTCAGGTCCGTGTCCGCAGCTTCAGGTCCGTGTCTGGGACCCCTTTGCTCAAGTGGACACTGGACCCAGCGGTCAGCCCTGGAGGCCGGGTGGTGCAAGCAGAAATTGCTGGCTCCAGGCCAGCAAACTAAGCTGTGTCCTGCTAGCAATGGGGGGCACGTGTACACATGTGTACTTCTGTGTGTGCGTGTGCATGTCATCTGTGAACACGTGTGCCTGCATGTACTCCTCGCATGTATGTGCATGTATGTGTCATGTGTGTGCGTGTGGGGACCGTATGCACTGCTGGCATGTGTGTGCGCGTGTGTGTCATCTGTGAACGTGTGTGCCTGCATGTACTCCTCACATGTGTGTGCATGTGTATGTAATCTGTGCATGTGTGGGCAGTGTATGTGCTGCCGGCATGTCTGTGCATGTATGTGTCATCTGTGAACGTGTGTGCCTGCGTGCACTCTTCATGTGTGTGCATGTGTGTGTGACCTGGGCACATGTGGGGGCCACATGCACTGCTAGAATGTGTGTGCATGTGTGTGACCTGTAAGCGTGTGGGCAGCGTATGTGCTGCTGGCATGTGTGTGCATGTGTGCACTGTCACGGAGCCAGCACATCTGTGCACGCTGGGCCAGGCGTGCTGCAGGCGTGTATGGCAGTACCTGCTCTCTCTTCCTGCAGAGGCTGAGCTCCCCTCCCCTCCGCCTGGGCCCAGGGGCTGCGTAAGAACCCACAATCCTCTAATTGCAATTGCACCAAATTTTAATAAAAGCTAATATTCGTTTTAAAGAAGAGGAATGTGAGCTGCGTCCTGCAGAAAGTGAAGCCGTGCAACGAGACACGGACAGTCGGCGACATCCCCCCGGCAGCCTGGGTGGGACCTGGGAGATGGGGCACAGGCAGCGCCAGGCTCTCGTCCTGTATTTAGGCAAACAAAGACGACGGCTCACGCGGCAGCTGATCTTTAGAATTCGATTTAGGCCTTGGCAGGCTACTCTGGTTCTGGTGAGCACGGGTTTGTGAAAGATTTCTGGCTTCGATTCAGGTGAAAGCAAAACAAGACTGAAAATATACAGCATTCTGAGGCTCTTGGATTGATTTTAAAGACAGTGACTCTCAGCTCATTTATTTTAAAGGTAGTGCATATGATTATCCGTGTCTTTAAGGAGCTTTTTTGGAACAGCATGGGATAGGCCTAAAAAGAGAAAGTGAGTGCCTTGCTAATGGGTATTGATATTTTAAGCATATTGATATTTCATAACCAGTTCATGCAGAAAATACTCCCCAAGTGCTTACGAGGTGTCGTGAAGTCGTGTTTAGACCAGTTGTTGATAACTTCATTGCTGGTGAATAAGCCATGAAGAGACTACGTAAGCGGGACAGTCTTTCCTCAGCCTCTCGCCACAGCCGAGCACTCGGGGGGAGCCCTCTGAGCTCCCGCCACCCCCTAATTATAATGTATTTGCCATGTGTTTTCTCTGTCATTGCCGCACATGGTAAATTGTGCAGGCGCAGGGCTCACACTTTATCCAGGGTGGTGATTTTATAAATCAATTTAAAATCTGTAGCCGAGGGAACCGGCCCCACGGAGCCAGCCTGCCACAGGCAGCGCCCACGCTCTGCCTCCATACAGCCGAGTGGGCACAGCGGTCAGTACTGAGGCATCCAGGCCACCGGGAGGGGGCCCGCGGCGGGTGCTGAGGGCGGCAGGCCCTCGTGTCTGCTCAAGGAGACAGACATCAGCCTCCAGAACTTCCTGTGGGACCGTGGGATTCACTCTCCCCCCACAGTGCTCCTGCCAGACACCCTGACCCCACTGAGGTCTGGGCCCACCAGGGGGTCACTCCCAGCAACCCCTGGTCTCCACGCTCGGACCCACAGAGCAATGCCCCCTCCAAGGACCTGGCAGCCTGTCAGGTGGCCAGAGCTGGGCCCGCTGGGACCTGCATGTGGGCAGCTCAGGTCCCGTTGGGACCCCAAGCAGGCAGGAAGAGCCGTTGGCCAGGACCCAAGTGCTCACTGCACTCACACCTGCCCATCGAGAATGGCAAAGGCCGGGGACAGGGGCCCGGTGGGGGACGCCTGTGGGTCTGGATCAGTAGCACATGTGTGACACCGTTCATGGTGGAGCTGCATGAGGGAACATGCATGAGGGAATCATGTAGGACTGCACACAAACACCTGCTAGA
Organism: Sorex palustris; assembly: GCA_028565675.1. Lineage (NCBI taxonomy): Eukaryota > Metazoa > Chordata > Mammalia > Eulipotyphla > Soricidae > Sorex > Sorex palustris. Next base: position 52,636,824 of record JAOXYA010000041.1, on the reverse strand, counting down.
ACTGCATGGAACCGCACACCCAAGTTAGAGCTTCACAGAACTGCATGCACGCACATAAGAGAATTGTGTAGGAATTCACACATGTGCGATAGAAACGTGTGGCACTGCACACACATGACGGAACCACATGGAGCTGCATGCACACAAGTGATGGCATTGTGTGCAGCTGAACACACGCGATGGCACTGCACGGAGCTGCACATGTGAGGGCACTGCCTGGAGCCGAGCACACACACGTGATGGCCTTGCATGCAGCTGCACACTCGTGCGGGCAGCCTCTCTGTGGCCGGTTCCGACCTGCCGAGGGAGGGGAGGGCAGCCCCTCTGGAGCGGGTCCTGAGGACAAGGGTCCCGGCAGCAGGACAGGGGCCAGGCCGTGGTCCGGCCTGCCCGGGGCGTAGCGTGGCAGAGGATCCGCAGTGTGGGGTGCCGTTCTCTGGGGGTGAAGCCCCTGCCCTGCCCCCACTCGAGGCTGCCTGAGCCACTCACACCCGCCAAGCCTCAGAGGCAGCAAAGGGCAGCACATGCCACGCCCCCCCCCCCCCCCCCCCCCCCCCCC
>JAOXYA010000041.1:52585373-52612739 GCA_028565675.1 Sorex palustris | reverse complement strand
GAGGGGAGGAGGAAGGGGAAGAGGAGAGAGGGTGGGAGAGGAGGAGGAGGAGGAGGAGGGAGGAGGGGAGGCTGGGGCGGTCCTGCCGCCTTGAGAGGCTCTGTGATGGCCGTGAGCTGAACATCTGGGGGGGGGGGCGTGGGGGCGTCCGGGCGAGTCGGTGGCCCTGAGCGACTGTGAAATAAACTCCCCCAGCTGGGCGAACAATGCGCCCCCACGGCGCCTTTCTGGCCGCAGCTGCAGCGAGGATCCTCGCGGGTGACATTCCAGCCAGGAGCCCTCCCACTGCTCCTGCATTTTCTATGCAAAACTGCCCAAGAAGTGACATTTTAAAAGTTTTGACCTTTGTTTTTTCCCCCGTGAACCGAGGCATACATTTTTTACACCTTCTGACAGGGTGTCTGTTGGGAATGGCAGTCACCGGTACTGTAATAATGAGACGTTCGAATTTGGAGATTCTATAGTGAACGCGAAGCACAGATAGCCTGCCCGCGGCACGGAGCCGGGAGGCACCCGCCTTTGTTCCGGGAACAGCCCTGACAGCTCCCAGGCATATTTACCAAACATCCCGACATGCACTCCCTCGCGGATGGATCGAGATCGCCCCATCTCTCCCTCGGAAGGATCTGGAAGGGCTGAGGCCGGCCCCGATCCACCGGCCCGAGCTGCGGCGGCGTCTGTTCAGAGAGCCCGTCTGGAACCGGCAGATACCAAAACGGCCACCTGGGAAGCCCCAGTTTGTGCCGGGTTCTATTTGCGTGTCTCTTTGAGGGAGGAAGTTTGTTACTTGAATGTGAAACTCTCTCATTGAGAGGAGAAGCACGCGGCTGGCAAGTGAACACGCAGAACTTTCTGGAAAAGACCCTGTAACTAGTTTGGATCTCGAGGGGCGGGACTGGGCGGCCGCAGGGACAGAGGCAGAGCCTGGAGCGGGAGGGTGGGCGCTGCCGCGGGGCGGGCTGCAGGAGCCAGTGGGCTGCCCGCCCTCTGGGGGGGTCTGTGGGGAAGCAGACAGGGGGTGCCAACCCACCTCCTCACACTCAGCTGTGCCCTCACAAGCCGACCCCACTGCGGGAGACCCCGAGAACTCTCGGGCTCCGGGAGGGTCCTGGGGACGGCGGTTCTCCGTGGGGCCGAGAGCAGCCCTCAGCCTCGGTCCCTTCCCCGCGTTCACGCCTCAGCCTTGGGAGACCCACCGATCCGCACTCCCAGAGGCAGACACTTCACCTCCAACGTGCCCGGTTGGGTGGGCAATGCCCCTGGCCACCTGACGCTGCAAGGCCGACACCCCTGGACATGCCGGCTCCAGGCCCTGCGGAGTGGTCAGGCCAGAACCTAGAGCCTGAGCGTCCCTGGGAGCCTTCCGCTGTGCTGCAGGGCCTGAGGGGACCTGGGGGCCTGGGGTGCTCTGACAGGCCACATGCTCCAGAGGGAGCACAGGCCCCGCGTGGACTCCCCTTTGTCCTGCCCACCTGCTGGGGAAGGTCCCACAGACATCTGAGGGCCTCTGGGCCCAGTCAGCCAGGGTGGGGGTGGGGCCAGCAGCCCGCAGGAGCCCGTGGGCCTTGTCCGCAGCTGTGGGGGGCCTGAGTCCCCCAGAGTTGCGTTTCTGCTCCTCCTGGGCTGGTCCTCCTTCTCCCTCCCCCCTTCCATCCCTGCAACTTGGCCCGAGCACTGGTCCCTACCCCCAGGGGCTGCAGCTTCTCTCAGCACATGGGAGCCCCACAGGCACAGGTGGGATCACAGCCCAGGTGCGCAGGGTCAGGGGACCTCCCTGGTGGCAGCTGACAGGTGGCCCTGCAGGACGGAGGGAGGAAGCTGGTGTGTGACTGACACAGGATGCCCACGGGTTGGGGCGGACAGTGGGGCCCAGCTGAGGGCTCAGGTCAAGGACTGGAGGGGGAAACTGGACCGTGTCCAAGCCCAGGGGACAAGCAGGCCAGGCTGAGCCATCCTGGGGCAGTGCCTCGAGCACCTCCGCCCTCCCTGCTGGTCCGAGTCTCACCCACCCACGCCCTGAGGGCTTCCCCGCCATGTGCCTCGCCCAGTCTCGAGTCCACCCACTCTGTGCCTTCTCCAGGGCCTCCAGCCACGTGTCTGGCAGCTGCTCTGGCTGACAGCTCGCCAGCCGGCCCCTGCTCTGGGCTCAGCACGGCCAGGGGACACCTGGGCCTGCAGGTGCAGCTCTGCCCCTCCCCCGTGGCCTGCAGCCTGCTGGTGGCCACTGGGAGGCCTGAGAAGGATGCAGCTTCCCGGCAGCGGGCGGTCTGCGGCCTGGACAGAGCGTCCGGGGGAGCCCCAGGTTGAACGGCTTCCTGGAGCCTGGACAATGCGGGACCACACGGGGAGGTTCTGCCCCAGCTGCCGGCACCGTGCCGGAGAGTCCCCCAGCCTGTCCCGCCTCGGGCCTGCGGGAAGCCCCAGAGATCACCGGCTGGCGCATACGAGGCCAGATCCGGCTGTGCTGTAGCAGGGGACAGGGCCGGGCTCACCACGGCGCTGTGTCCAGAGGAGAGGCTCATTCAGCTAAGAGACTGTGGCGTTTCTGGGGAAACTGGCCTCTGAAGCCATGGAAAGGCAAATGGGAAACAAACATCGCAGCAAGAGAAAAGGGGGTGAAGTCTGGGGAATCACAGGAGGAGAGTGGACAGTCCTACCACGTGCAACGGCCACTGCGCCCTGCACCTGATTTCCATGCCCTCTGAGCTCCCTGTGCTCACCATGGTCTCCATGTTCTCTGGGGTCACGGAGGACTCTGGGGTTTCTGTGATTGCTATGGTTCCCATGGTCTGTGGTCACTGCTGTCACTGAGCTCTCCGTGGTCTTTGTTCTCCGTGGTCTCTTCAATTACTGAGGTCTCTGTGGTCACGAAGGTCTCCGTGGTCTCCATGGTCTCCATGGTCTCCGTGGTCTCCGTGGTCTTTGTCGTCTCTGTGGTCTCCGTGGTGTCCGTGGTCTCTGTGGTCTCTGTGGTGTCCGTGGTGTCCGTGGTCTCCAGGACCACTGAAGTCTCTGTGCTCTGCACTCGACAAGCAGTGGCAGGCCAGGCCACTAGAGTTTGCAGTCACAAGTTTCCCCTGAGAATGAATCCTCCTGGCCTGGTGCTGCAGAATCGGGACAAGCAGTGGGGTGCAGCGGGCAGGAGGAGGTTCCCTTTGTGGACACGTAGCCTGGGTGGGGCTGACACACGAGGCCTGTGCACTCAGGGGCCGGGGCACAGGCTGATCCACAGGGGCTGACCCGTGAAAGGGCTGAGCGGCGTCTCTCCCCATCCCTGGGTCCCTGGCCACGGCCCCGCCTCCACGGCAGCCTGAGTTGGCGAGCCTGCGCCCCACTCCCGGCTCCCTCCACGTGGCTGGGCCTGATCATCTCCCCCGCAGGGGGCCTGGCTGCCATCAGTGCCCCTGAGTGGGGAGCGAGGGGGGCTGCTCTCGGCTCCCCACCAGCCTCTGATGAGGACACGGCCCTGATGGCTGCTGTGCCCCTGCCCGGCCTCTCCCGGGGGGGCTCTCTGGGGGGCTCCCTAACTCCGCAGAGCCGAGCCGCCTGGAATCAGAGAGACCCAGAGGAGCCCAGAGGATGAGGAGGAAGTGCGGGCTCCCAAGGACAGAGTGGATGACAGACCCAGGGACAGAGGCGCCCAGGCCAGATGGTTGTGCCCCACTGTCCCTCCCCAACCTAAGGACACGGTGCCCCCACCCCCGCGGGCAGCTTCACACCGCCCCATCAGCCCCCTGCCCCACACCTCCCACTCCCGCCTCTCCTTCCTTCTTCTCTTCCTCCCATGGCTCCTCCCTCCCTCCTCCACCCCCTCTCCTGGGCCCTGAGTCTGATCCAGCTTGATTGCTGAGCCACTGTTCATACACCGGACCTCTCCCTCTCCCATCCGGAGATCTGCCCCAGCCCTGTCTCCCTCCCCCAACTCCAGGGGCGGGTGCCAGCCATGGCTAGACAAGTGCTCGTCACTGCGTGCTGCCCTCTGACCATGCAGGCAACAGACCGGTGGGGTGACTCACCGTCCTCAGCCCAGGAAGAGCCATGTGGGCTGGGGGCTGCACAAAGACCCCAGCCCGGCCTGAGGCCCCACATGGCCCCCCTGCTGCCCACATGTCTCTAACGAGAAAGACAGACAGCATGACAGAGCTGTAGAGACACAAACGGAAATGTCTGTCCCCGAGGTTCTGGGGCCAGACGGGGCATGGAGTTTGCCGAGGAAGGCGGTGGACCCCCACATCGGCCAGAGCCCCTAACTATGCTGCCGTCCCGCTTCCTCCAAAGGGGCTCCTGGAATCTGGGGGAGGAGTGTGGACACGGCATCCGGGTACCTGTGTTTGTAACCCTATGTCCCATCCCTGCGTCCACATATATATCCATATCTGTGGATCGGTGTCTGTGTGTATATCCACATCCGTGGGTCAGTGTCCGTGTGTATATCCACATCCGTGGGTCAGTGTCCGTGTGTATATCCACATCCGTGGGTCAGTGTCTGTGTGTATATCCACATCTGTGAACCATGTCCGTGTCTATGTCCACATCCGTGGATCTGTGTGCATGTGCATATCCACATCTGTGGATCCGTATCTGTGTGTATATCCACATCTTTGGATCAGCATCCATGTATATATCCACGTCTGTGGGTCTGTGTTCTGCACGTGCACACAGGTGGTGGGTCACGTGTGCGATGCACCCATGTCCGCAGGCGTGTGCTCCGGAGGCACCCACGACCTCTCTGCCTGATGAGTGCTCTCTTTCCCATTAATCATTCTGCACGGCTCCATTCCTGCTCGAGTGACAGGCAGCGGAGAGGGAGAGGGACGGGCGTGCAGGGAGCGTCCTTTGAAGGAAGCGCTGCATGGAGCCGCCTCTGCATTTGCGCCCAACCACACAATGTGAAAATACCCCAAGCCTGAGAATTGCCTGTTTGTTATGCTGAGTCTGAAACGCGTCTCCATTATACGGGGAGAGAAAAAGCCCAGGAGAAAAGAGAACCTGTGCAGATCTATTTTAGCAGGTGGTTTGAATAATACAAATTTTAGGGTGTTCGGGCTCCCTCCCCTGCCGGGCTCTGAGTCCCTTCAATCCTGTCAGCTGTGAAATGGGTCTCTTCCCCCACGCTCCTTGAGATGAAAGGAGATGGTGAATCAGTGAGCTGACAGCAAGAAGACCCACCGCAGGGCGCCCCTTTGTCCGTCCACTCAGACCCCCCTCGCCCTGTCTGTGGGAATGGCCCAGAAGAATGTCGGAGGCGGGAGGCGCGCAGGGCGCTGTGGAGAGCAGGAGAACTCAGCCCGCTGCAAGGCTGCGCCACCTCCCGGGAGGCCCCCCCCCCCCTCGCTCCACAGACAACAGGAAGGCACCAGGCGGCTGGCCAGAGGGCCGGCTCCCGCCCTGCAGAGAGCAAGCTTCGCAAACTGCACACCGAGACCCCTCGCACCTGTCTGCACGCGGCATCTGCGTCCCAGCGCTGTATTTGATTGGATCGAACACACTGCATGTGTGATGCACCCTGCAAGGACTGTCCACATGGCATGGCCCATGTCCAGGGCGTGGGCTGTTGCACAAAGCAGAGTGGATGGATGTCCCCTGAGCATGAACTGTGCACACGGCACGGCACGCTGCCCACATTCAGTGCAGGGAACTCCAGGCTGCACAGACTGGACATTGCACTCCCGCATGTGTCTGCGCCAAGCGTGTTAGCACACACTATACTCCTGCACGTGCGTGCTTACGCGCACTGTGTTACTGGGCACACTGCAGTCCTGCACCACGCAAGCTTGCACATACTACACTCCTGCACCATGACCATGCATGTTTGCACACACAGCATTCCTGTACCACGCTTGTAGCGCACACTGCACTCCTACACGTGCATACCTGCACACAGCGTGATTGGACACACTTTGTCCATCATACACAGCCTTAGGGTCACACAGGCGACACTGAGAAAACTGTGGTTGTGGCCCTGAGACAGTGGCCACTTGTGTCCAGGTGAGCAGGGAGCAGCCGTGAGCTCTGGCACGAGGGAGAATTTCCCTGCCAGCGGCGGTCTCAACTCTCCGGCACATTCATTTCACTTCGTGCCCAGATCCAGGAAGATGGTCCCAGGTGCCCTGGAAGGGGGCGGGGAGAAGACCCCGTGTGGAGCAGTGCCCTTGGCTCAGCACGTCCTGCGACGTGTGGCCCACAAGCCGCGCTGGTGACCATGAGCCCCACCAGCCGCCTCCCTGTGAAGTTTCTTTTCTCCTCTCATGAGGCCTTGAAGCCCGCAGGCTGCGCCCCACGGCACCCCAGCTCCCCAGAGCTGGGCTTCCAGGCTGAGGCTGTCCACGGCTCTTTGTGTTGCTAATAAACAGCCCTAAGATGCTCCTCTGCTTTCAGGAACAATCTGCAGAGAAATTGAGTTAAAAAGACAAGCCCCTCCTGGAGCTGGCTGAGGCAGCAGGGCTGACATCCCACTCTCAGGAAGAGGAAGGCTTTAATAACATTCCTCTGTGTAAATAGTTTTAAAACTAAACACATTATTCTGATCGTCTCTGCTCCTTCGACCTCAGGAGCCTCGTTCCATTGCAAAGGGGAAAAGCCTGCCCTGGTCTTGGGCTGGAGAAAGGCAATTATCCTACAGATTTCCCAGGATCACCTTTAAAATGATCTTTAAAAGTTTATACATTGTTTTATAATATTTAAAATATGACTTAGTGGCATGACGTCTCTCTAACAAAACTTATTTGGGGAAGGTTCTGAAAATATATCAGGAACAAAAAATATATATTTTGATATATATATCAAAATATATATATTTTGATATATATATCAGGAACAGTTTTGTTTTAAAAAAGAGTTTCAGGAATCACATCCATGCCCGTGCTCCTCCCAGCCTGAGGAAGCTGCAACCCTCATTGTCTGTCACTGTGACTCCCACGGCAGGAGGCCAGGAGGCAGCAGGAAGGTCAGGAAAGCAGCCCAGAGCCTTCACAGGGACTCAGCTCCCTCCCATGCCCGCGTGATCAGTGCAGGAAACACAGTTCCTCTGGCCGCCAGCAGGACAGCCTGAGGGCCAGCAGTCCCAGCTGAGCGGGGTGGGGGGGGGAGGGGGGAAGGGGGGAAGGGGGGAAGGGGGGTCTCTCCTCAGGAGGACCGGGAGGGACGGCAGGCCTGCCCGGACGCCCAGGGCCCACTCTCCCCTTCCGGGACTTCCAACCGAGGGGGGCCGGCACCCTCGGGCCCTCAGGATGGGGAGGAGCAGCAGGGAGACCCCGCAGCTGTGACCAAACCCAGGTCTCCCGCCTCCCCCGCCCCACACACCCGTTGGGCTGACCAGTCCCTCTCCTTTATCAGAGGCCCTGAAGGGGCCGGAACGTGCCCCACGTGCAGCAGAGGCTGTGGGGCCTCAGGAGACTCTGCTGTAGGGGTCTCCTTAGCCAGGGAACCGGATCATTCCACAGCCAGAAGGGCCAATCAAAGCAGACCCCGGTGGGCGGGCAGGAGAGGGCCACTCTAGGAATCCCAGGCAGGGCCCTCCCTCCTCCCCTCCCTCTCCCTCTCCCTCTCTTTCTCCCTCTCCCTCTCTCCCTCCCTCTCCCTCCCTCTCTCTCCTTCTCCTTCCCTCTTTCTCTCCCTCTCTCCCTCTCTCTGCACATTCACCCACACAGGACAGACAGCAAGAGCCAGGCAGGGCTAACACCTGGACAGGCTCAGGACACCAGGGACCTCGGTCAGATGCAGTGGCCATAGCCAGAGGCTTCAGGACTGTCGGGAGTGGACAGCAGAAACCACTGGGGCGCCAATCTGCAACAAGCCCGTGACGAGGCCTGGGCTCGAAGAGCAGACCCCTGCCCGCTGGTGTCCCAGCTGGACGTCCACATCGGCCGGGCAGCATCGGACACGGTGAGGGATCGGCCTGGACACTGGCAGGGGCCAGACCCGTCTACTGAGATGCAGGAAAGGCGCCTTTCAGGGTGTCATCAGGGAATCTCAGAGCGCCCCAGTGCAGGACCGCCCCCTCCTCAGCAGAGGAGATGCCCTTCCCCCGCTCCTCGCTCTAGGACACACCAGCCGGGTGGGTGCAGCCCGGGTCACGCACCACCCAGCAGTGCCCGGAAGGAAGACCCGGCTGCTCGCCTGACAGCCAGGGCACCCGAGGCAGCCAGCCCAAGCCTGTGGCTCAACAGGCCCTCCGAGACGGGAGCAGGGCAGGCGGGCTCTGTGCAGGGAGGTCAGGTCTGGGGGCCATCCTGGAGGAGGAGCTCAATTGGCAGCGAGCTTAACACCCGGGGTCTCAATGAATGAGTGAATGGCCTGTGAGTCGAAAATGAAGGAGTGAGGGAAGGTGTGCTCGCTGGAGCGAATGAACGAGTGTTGGGTGAATGAAGAATGAGTGCTCGGTGAATGAATGAATGAATGAGTGCTTGGTGAGTGGATGAATGAGAGCTCGGTGAATGAATGAATGAGTGCTCGGTGAATGAATGAATGAGTGCTTGGTGAGTGGATGAATGAGAGCTCGGTGAATGAATGAACAAGTGCTCTGTGAATGAAGAATGAGTGCTCGGTGAACGAATGAACAAGTGCTCAGGCAGTGAAGGCTGACTGGGCAGGAAGAGCTGCTGGGTGCCCGGGTACAGGCCCTCCAGCCTCCGTCCAGGACACATTGGGGCACCCCAGGGGGCTCTGACCTCCAGAGATGCTGGTTCTGCTCCTGCCCTGCCCAGGAGGGCGAGGTACCACTCCTGCCCGCACACTCGGCCCGGAACCCTGTCCCGGCCCCTGCCCTGTCCTGCCTTGCCATACACAGGGCACCCGGGCCTTCGGATGGGAAAACAACATCACAAAGTGGATATGGGGCTCTGATGTCACAGGAGGGCGGGGCTCTGACATCACGGGAGGGTGGGCCCTGGCGGCACAGGAGAGTGGGGGCTCTGACGTCAGGGTGCGGGAGGGGCTGCTCTGAGGCACAGAGGAAGCTGGCCCTGTGGTCCTCCGCATGCTCCACACTTTCCCCCCGACCCCAGCCCTGTGCCCCTGCACCCACGGACCCCGTACGCCCTTGCACTGCCCATACACCTGGCCCCTGTTCTGGGGCCCCGACAGCCCTCACTCCTACACCCTCGCACGCCTGTGCGGCTGACCGGTGTTCCCGGCACCTCCTGCACCCCTGCAGGCTCACACACCTGTTCTCTCTACGCCTGCGCCTCACCCTGTGCTCCCTTTGCTCCCTGCGCCCCCGCAGCACTCCAGGCCCCTGCAGGGGTTGTGGTGGCAGTGAGCTCTGCTCACAGGCTGGCCCAGGCCAAGGAGGGCGCCTGGATAGGGGAAGAGAACAGAGGCCGCTGTCCGCTCCTTGAGCTCTTCTTCCCGCTAGAAGTGGCAGAGGACACCCCGGGCCTCTCCTTGGGGCAGGCCCCCCACCGTGTGCTGTCAACAAGAGAAGCCAAGAGCTGGTCCTCGGGTGGTCCGGCGGGGCAGGCCAGCTGCAAGTACCCCGGTGCCCACCCCAGCCAGGGCGCGGCTGGAGGACGTGGCCACGGCGTAGGAGGAAAACCCGGAACACCCAGGTCAGGAGTGATTCTGGGCTCAAGGCAGCGGATTCTCTGGTCCCTCCTGCAAGAGGCGGCAGTGCGGCCCGCACCCCGGCCCAGACAGCTGCCACGCGTCCCCCGGCACACGCTCCCACCCCCACGGGGCCCCGGCCCCTCTGCAGGGCCTTCCTGGGGCCACTCGTGTCGCCCACCCGTGGCCTCACTGCGCGCCGGGCCCTTACCGCCCCACCACCAACACAGCCATGGCTCCCGACCCTGTGCGTGGCCCGAGAGGCCGGGCAGGGTCCCGGGGCGTGGGGCTGGAGTGAGCCCCGGCCACCCAGGTGGGCTGCCAGCTCGCGCGGGACACCGGAGACTGGCCCGGCCCGGCCCTTCCTGCCGGCGCTCGGGCCGCTCCCTGCTCGAGGGAGCGTTGTGTCTCCGGCTCGTGTCACGCTAATGGCGGCTGCCTCGCTGGAGCTTATTAGGGCGCATTATGCAGGAGCCCCAGCCTGATGGGCCGGCAGCCCGCTGTGAGGACGCCGATCAGCGCTTCTTTTAAGGCCCTTTCGCAATTGTCAGCAAAGTATTTTGTAAGGTTAAAAGGTGTAAAATTATTCTGAAAGGCTTTTCTGACCTGTCGCCTATCACCGCAAAGAGCTAGAGTTCATTTTTTTCTAAAATTGTATTTTTCTGAAATGCAGGAATATCAGGAGGATAAGCTCCTACCTGGAGGCAGTGCCCGGCGCGGGGGCTTCCCTCCCGCCCCTCCGCCCTGGCCCCGTCCCTCCGCGGGACCCGCCTGCCCCTCGCTTCTGCGGTGCCATGGCTGCAGCCCGCGCTGGCCCGCGCACCCACCTGCTGGCCAGGGCTGTCGGCAGGGGCACTGTCCGGCAGGCATCCCCAGGGCCCGCGCACCCCCCACCCTGCCTGCAGGCTCCGGACTCCCAATCACTGGCTGCTCGTGAGGGGTCTGGACACCGTCCAGGACTCCTGCCTGCAGGACCGGCTCCACAGAGCCCGACAGCCGCCCCGGGTGCCTCCCAGGGGACAGGGACCAGCATCTGGCTCTGAGCGTGCTGTCTCCTGGCTGGGGCAGCTGAGTGTGGCTCTGTGTGTGCACAGCCCCAGGGGTACACAGCGCCCGGTGCGAGAATGACCCGGGGGGTGTGGCTCCAGGTGTGCATGTGTGTGTGTGTGTGTGTGTGTGTGTGTGTGAGCTCTGGGTGTGGCTTCAGGTTGTTTGTGTGTGCGTGCTCTGGGTGTGTGTATGCACACCAGGTGTGGCTCTGGGTGTATGTGTGTGTGTGTGCGCGCGCGCGCACGCTCTGTGTGACTCCGGGTGTGCGTGGGTGTGTGTGATCCAGGTGTGGCTCTGGGTGTGTGTGTGTGCACGCGTGCACGTGCTCCAGATGTGACTTTAGGTGTGTGAGTGTGTGTGTGCATGTGTGTATGCGCGCGCTCTTTGTGACTCCGGGTGTGCGTGTGTGTGTGATCCAGGTGTGGCTCCAGGAGTGTGTGTGTGTGTGCTCCAGGTGTGGCTTCAGGTGTGTGTGTGTGTGTGTGTGTGTGTGTGTGTGTGTGTGTGCGCACGTGCACTCTGTGTGGTCCGGGCGTGTGTAGCCAGTGTGGCTCTGACCGCTGGTGCGGGAACCCTGCTCAGGTGGGTGCTGGCTCGTGGTCCCCAGTAGCCTGGTCTCCAGGGGCCTCTCCTGGCCCGGAGCTGCATTTCCAGAAGTGCTGCCATGGGGAGTGTGAGTCGGTGCCCTTGGGAGGTGTGTGGAGGGGAGGGGTCAGCTCTATGCCCTCCTGCTGGGGCGCAGACCCCCAGAAGGTGCCATCCAGAGCCCCTGGCCCACACCACGACAAGGGCAGTTGGAAATGATCCCTCTGGATAAGAACTGCGCCAAAAACAGGTAAAGGAACAAACACGATGGGCTCTCGGTATCTGTATTCAAACTACAGTGCCCCAGAGGGAGAGAGAGGGAGAGAGAAAAGGGGGAGGACCTAGAGGGAGGACGTGCCCTCGAGGGGGGGGCAGTGAAGATCAGCCCTCTGACTGTCTCACCGTGATTCAGTCAAAAGAGCAAAAGCCCAGGTCAGGCCTCGGGGCTGAGCTGCATCCACACTTGGCCCTGGAAGGCAGCTGCCCGGACCCACTCAGGAGGAGGCCCCAGTCCCTTGGGTGCCCGGGCAATGCCCTCCTCTGACTGGGACAAGGCTCAGGAGTGCCTGGGCAGTGCTCTCTTCCCCGTCTGCAAGGTTTGCCCAGCAAGTGCCTCCCTCTGCCCTGCCCTCCTCACAGCGGGTGAGGCCTGTGGCCAGCGAACACTCAGGGATGCCTGCCGGACAGTGCCCCTGCTGTGCACGCGTCTCAGGCTCCATCCCGGCCTTGGAGGGAACCAGGCAACATCCCCCCACCCAGCGAGGTCCCTCGGCTCACCAGGTGTTTCCGACATGCGGGGGCGGCGGGGGGCAGTTCCTCGCTGTGTCCAACCTGCGTTCCCAGGGTGACCAGCTCTTGCTGCTGGCCGCCCAAGCCTGCCCTGCAGGAATATCTGCTCGTGAGCTGGACACCGGGTGCGAATGACCCCTGGGGAGAAATCTCAGACCAGGCCCCCTGTCGGCTGCTTCGCCAGACCGGCACAAGCAGGTTCCTGGGTCAACAAGGCAGGCCTGGGTGTCCCCACAGAGCCTCCCACTGAGCACCATGACGCAGACCACCTTGAAGACGGTCATGGCATGAGGCTGCTCCAGGGCCTGGCTTCTAGCTAGTGTTTGCAAAGGGAGCTAATGCCAGGACGCTCCGGAAGGTTCTCAGCCTGCAGAGCCAGCGAGCACATGTGTCGAGCGGAAAGGCCCCTGGCCTCCTGCAGGCCTCCCCTGCCCAACAGTGACCCCGACCCAGCTCAGGAACCCACTTGCCCTCTGCAGGGCCCCAGGGAGGGTTCTACCTGCCGCTGGCCGCTGGCCGCTCCGAACACACCCCCAGCCTCCAGCCCTGCACCCCGCAAGCCGCCCCTCCCAGCTCACACGGAGGCTTCCAGACATCCTGGAAACAGGACAGGAGGCGACACAGACGCGGCAAAGGGCAGGGGCACCTTGCAAGGGGCAGTAGAGCCCCTTCCAGCAAGGTCACGTGGTTTACCACGACCAGAACCGCGTCCCCCAAACCATGACCCTAAAACTCAGAGTGGAAAAGTGGAACCTGCCCACATGTCCCTGCGGTCAGCACGAGCCCATGCCCAGGAGAGCCGGGCCCTGTATCCATGTCCTCTGGGAAGCGCAGGACACAGCAGAGTCCCACTGAGTGGTGACCACATGGGGGGTTAAGGACAGGACAGGTGACCACAGGTGACGCGGAGCCTCAAGGTGGGTGAGCTTCTACGACCACCCCCCATAGCCCACGACCCCCTGGCCTTCTGCCCACTCAGGGCCGACCCTGTCCCCACTGCCCCCGAGGGACCTCCCCGTTGTCCCTGGGACCCCTGAACCGGGCTCTGTCAGGCCGGAAGGACAGTGCCACTTGTTTCGTGTCTCCTCAGGCGAGGACGTGTGGCCACAGCTGGTCAAGCACCCGACACGCCCGGTGAGGGGTAGCCGAGAGCCAAGCCCTGGTGCCTGCCGACCTCTGCCCCCACCCGGCTGCCCCACAGACACCCTCATGCTGGGCCACCCCCCGCCGTGAGGGTCCCTGAAGATTTCGGCCACCGCATCTGCTGGGCAGAAACCAGAGCGGGGGACAGTCTGCGGGGCGTGAGGTGCGGCCTCGGGGCTCCGGAAGTGCCCACGGCACAGCCCGAGTCCCCAGCAACAGAGCAGGGTCTGCCGAGTCCCTCCAGCTGGGAGGAAGCTGGGGCTGGTCATGCGCGGCCCCAGGCCCGGCCCCACGCGCTACACAGGGGGAGGGCGTGACGCGGGGGGTGGGGGGTTCCCGTGGCTGTGGCGCCCGGCGCTGGCACTGTTTGCACCAAGCCGACGAGAGACTGGTGCTCTCGGACCTCTCCCTGAGTGATTTATTTCTCCTGGACGTTTTAACTAATGTTTTCCTCATTTGACATTTGGACCCACTAGACTTTTAAAAAGTCACAAATTGTCCCTAATAACAGCGCAGATGACGGAAGCGTTGACTGCAGCCGCCTCCCGGCTCTCGCTGCTCAAGCGCAATCATGCTCATTAGCCGCCCTCCAGACGCACTCGCCGCATAATAAGCAGGTTCCCAGCTGACAGCAGAGACGGCCACGCCATGGCCACGGGGCCCAGGCCCGGTCAGCAGGCAGGGCTGGGCCAGGGCTGCGGACACCCTGGAGCGGGTGGTCCTCTGGGGGGAGGCTGGCCAGGCCCTTGGCTCCCGCCCTTGCCACAGGCGAGCCCCGTTTCTGACACCCCGTCTGCCCGTGATGTGTGCAGGGAGAGTGGGACCCGCTGCCTTCGTGGTCCCCGGAGCCCCCTCAGTCTCACGGCCCCTACACCCCCAGGCGCCCAGTGCCCACAGGCCCCGTCTGCTCCACACCCCGGGCTTTGGGTCTGCAGACTTGAGCTCCCAGCGCCACCTGCAAAGGCCTGACCAGGCGGGGGCCGAGTGTGGGTCCCACACCCCCTCTGCAGTTTCCTTTTTAGAAACAGATTCTAACCCCGGCCACCCAGGCAGACACCCAGGACAGCGGCTCGACAGTCTACATAATGCAGCTGGCAGCCCACGATCCCTCCGCCTGTGACGGGTCTAAAATAGAGTCCCCGGCTCCGCCCGCTGCCCTCGGCCCAGCCCGCCGTGCGGCTGTGTCCATTTCCAGGGACGCATCTTCACCGAGTCTCGGTCCCACGTCAGCCCTGGAATTGGCTTTGTTCTTGCCCAGCGACCGTCGCTGTGCTCCTGAGGCGGACGGGGAGGCCACAGCCCAGCTCAGCCGTCCTCAGCCCCACGCCCCTGCCCTCAGCCGGGGGTCCTGCACCGGACAGCAGAGGACAGAGCCGGGGGAGCCCCTGCGGGGCCCGGCCCGTGGCGAGAGAGGGACCACGGCAAGCCACAACCTCTGTGACCACGGCACAGCCTGGCCGCTGACCCACGCCACCCACCCTGGCTGCTCTGGGCCTCTGCTCAGGCCGGCGGCTGTCTCAGGAGACAACACTGGGCCCCAGCTGTGCCTCTGGGTGCAACACTGGGGTCGGGGCGGGCTAAGTCAGGGTGCCACAGTGGGAAGGGGCCCGGCAGGTGGTTCTGGGAGGCTGCAGAGCTGGGGTCGGGGTTGGGGAGGCCTCTGCGGGGGTGGGGACTGGGTGTCCCCACGTGCAGCTTCCCATGCATGGCCCTGGCCCTGGGGGCCGTCAGAGCGGTCTGCCTCTCTCAGCCCTGCAAGTCCTCCCCAGTAGCCGGCAGAGATCGAGGGGCCTGGCCAGTCCCCAGGCGGGCACGGCCCATGTCCCCAACCTCCCTGCCCTGGGGCCCGGCAGGGCCACACAGGCTGGGTCCTGCTCAGCCCCTGGGCAGGTCCTTCCTCCTGGGCCAGTCAGGCTGCGCTGGCGCCTGGGCCGGGCCCTTCCTGCCCCAGCTCCCGCAGGATGGAGAGTGGAGAGAAGGCGGGAGCTCAAACCGCGTGGGATTGCGGGATTTCTCGGCACTTCCAGACCCGATTCCTCATCTGGCCATTGCCCGAGAGATGGATGGGAGAGCCCAGGCAACGGGCGGGACCCACGGGTCAGGGCAGGGCGGGAGGGGCCCAGGGCCGGAACAGGGATGGAGGTGCGGGGTGACGGGCAGGCACAGGGCAGGGAGCAGCGGGGCAGCGGGCCGGGTGCTGCTCCTGCCCGGCTGCTGCTCCGAGCTGCTCCTGAGGGCGGAGCAGAGTGTCCCGGCCCTGCAGCCCAGGCGGGCGGCGCCTCAGCCCACAGGGACGCGCTCGCAGACCACTCGGCCCCGACGCCCTGTGGAGTCTGGATGGGCCTGAGCCTGTGTGGATGTGGGTGTGTCTGACCTGGGCTCAAGGTCCCCAGCTGTCGGCCCCCGTGCTCGGCCGCCTCGACACACTGCGCCGGCACTCGGCCCTTCAGCACCCGCACGCCCGCTCACACTTGCCCTCGGCGCCCACATGCCAGGCGGCAGCTATGGCCGAGCTGGTTCCTGGCGGCTCATTGGCGTCCCCTCCCTCCGCCCGACTCTGCGTCCGCCGCTCTCCTCCACTGTCCGCATCATTGTCACCACGTGGCGCGCGGAAGGAGCCCTGAGTGCGAGTGCCGAGACCCGCGGAGGCCCTGGTCACATGCTCGGGGGCCCGGTCTCTGTCCCAGGGCCACGAGCCTGAGCCGTGAGGGGCGCCAGGGGCATTCCTGCGCGTCCTGGGGGTCGGCCCCTCACCCAGAGGTCTCGTGCTTACGGCTCCTCAGAGCGGCCGCAGTGGGCGGGAGCCTCATGCCCTCTTGGACACGGCTCCTGGGTCCCGTCTCTAGGCACAGGGCTCCTGCCTGCTCCCCGCTGACCTGGACTCCAGTCTCGGACTCCGGCCGCATGCGGCAGCGCCCGGAAGACTGCAGGGTGTGTGTGGGGAGGATGTGGGCTCCCTGGCCGGCAGGGAGGAGCGAGCTCACACCCAACCAGGGGCCTTGTGTCTGGCCGACGACACAAATGTCACGGTGGCACTGAGCCCCCAGGGACAGGAACCTCAGTGGGCCACCGCCTCACGGCCGCCCCGCATACCACACCCCTGTCCGGTCAGGAGCTCGTGGCGCTGCTGAGCTCAGGCGCCCGGCAGACCCTGAAGGCACAGGTGCGTCCCTGATCTCACACTGGTGTCTGTGCACGTACATGGCTGCCTGCGTGTGCCCGTGACTTCACGCCTGTTTGTGTCTAGGCGCATGTACGGCTCTGTGTCCGGGAGTGTCTGTGTCTGTGTGTGCACATACTTAACGTGTGGGTCACACAAGGCACGTATCTGTGTCTGCGTCCATGGACCAGTGCCCTTGTCTGTGGGCCCATGACTGTGTGTGTGTGTGTGTATGTGCCCGTGTCTGTGGGCCCCTGACTGTGTCTGGGCACCATCTGAGCTGTCCCCTCACATGGGAGCTGCCGGGTGGCTGGGGGGCTTGGGGGGCCAAGCGCTGAGCTGACGTGGGACAGTTGGAGGCAGGATGAGGCAGGGCTGGGCTGACAGAGTACACGGTGGTGAGTGAGGGGTGGGGGGAGGGCCTTGGGTGCTGTTGCTGGGATGTGGGATTTCCGGGGTGGTTGTGAGTGTGAAGGTGGGGGGCAGACCCCGCGGTAGGGCCCCGGGTCGTCACGGCAGCGTCTGTGTGAATGAGGCTCCTTGGGCCCAGGACGCCGGCCCTGGAGGGACCATCAGGCCACAGGGCACGACCAACGGCCCTGAGTTTGGGCCCCAGAACCCCTGCCCAGCTAAGCTTCGGGTCTGCGGAAGGAGAGGGGCCCCCCGACAGGACGGGCATAGCTGGGTGACAGGACCACCGCCATCCCGCGGGCCGCCCACCTGCTCCCCAAACACCCTCCAACGCCCACCCTTGCGGTGTCCCTGCAGGTGAACAGGCTTCCGGGGGAGACTGAACACTCCCTCCCGCCCGGCAGTGAGCAGGTCTGAGGGAGCCGGGGCAGGGTCCGGCCCGGAGTGGCGCCCCTCACACCCACAGCAAGGCGGCTGCTTCCTGGGCAGCTGAGACAGCAGCGAGCCCACGGGGACCCAGGAGACCGAGGCCACAGAAGCCGTAGCTGAGGCGGCTGGAGCCTGCCCGGGGAAGCGCGTTGCGGGGTTTATTTTTGTGTGTCTCTGTGTGTTAACCGTCGTGGTGATGATTAGCGCCCTTGTATGTTTATTGACAACCAGCACTGAGTCTGTGTATTTAAAGATAATAGCACGATTCCATGTTTGTGCCAGACAGGCCCTCTGAGCAGAGCAGAAATTCAGCAATTACCACTACAGCTGTTTGTGAAAATTTGACAATAGATAAATAATGACTAGATATCAATCTTTTCATTAAATTCAAGAAACAAAAAATATCTAAGAATTTTTGTTTTCCTTCTGACAAGTATAGGCCAATCTCAAGGAAGATCCTGCAGACACAGACGTGGCCTCCCCCACTGTGGCCTCCCCACCGTGTCCCCCCGCCGTGGCTTCCCCCATCTTGACCTCCCCGCTCTGGCCCTCTAGCAGTGGACACCGGGGCCTTGGGCCCACATAGGTGTGGGTCCTGCATCCCCGAGACCACCATGGCCAGGCCTGCGAGACCCTGCAGCACCCTCAGAGCCCGGCTCTGGAGCCCCCTGGAAAGGTCCATCACCCCCATGTCCATCAAGAGCACTCAGGCCAGTGGCCAAGCAGTCTGGGGAGCGGCAATGGAGCAGCCGGGGGGCAGAGGATGGGGCAGGGGAGCAGCCGCGGGGGTCCAGAAGAACGGGGGGGGCAGCGAGTGAGGGACGGGGGGCGCGGTGGGAGCAGCCGTGAGCAGCCTCCGCACCCCGTGAGCCTGGACCCAAGAAGCCGGGATGGTGTGTGAGCCCAGCCCTGGCCCGGCCCCCACGGATGCAGGGCTCAGGGGTCCCAGAGAAGAGCCGGGCAGCCGGGCTGGGCAGAGGGAGTGGCAGGGGAGCCAGCCAAGAGCAGCGGGCAGGGAGTCTGTCCCGTGCACCCGCAGGGTCACTGGGGCAGGCGGGGTTCGTGGGCAGGCTGCATCCTTGAGGAGGTACCTCCTGCTTGGACCGGGGGGCTGTCTCTGAGCAGGGCTGGCCTGGCCAGGGGCCCCTGAAGGTGAGGGCTGGCCACACGTCCAGGTGGGCCACAGAATGAGCTGTCCCTGGGGGAAGCAGGAAGTGGGGACCCACGTACCCACAAACTCAGAGTGGATGCGGACGAGTACCAGCAGGAAGCCAGGGCCCGCATCCCGCCCCAGAGTGGTCCCTCACCCCACCCCCGGCCTCCATCCCCGCCCCCCCAGGCCAGCCCAGGTCTCTCAGGAACCTCGAATTTAGCGATTATCACGGTTTCCCGTCTCTTTTGTGCCATAAGTGGTGAAGTCCAGAATATTCTCCTTCTAACTGTCCGCCATACTGTCTTGGAGACGAGCTGCATAGACGCGACACCCACCCTGTGGCCCGAGCAGCCTCGTCCTCCCGGCAAGACCAAGACTCAGGACATAGTTCTCACGCCCAGCAGGGGGCCCGGGTGCTCAGGCACAGTGGGCAGCTGATAGCAAGAGCCCCATGGGCCCACCTCCCTGCAGACAGGACGGAAACCAGGGCCTAAGCCTAGTCCTCCCCACAGCCGGGACCCAGGGCGGCGACAGATGACGAGTGCATGAGAATACTCATGTGCTTAGGGTAATGCGTGTCCATGAATGTGCACAGACGTGCATAGTGTGTGACGAGTGTCATAAGTGTGACGAGTGTCCGTGAGTGCATAAGTGTGCATTTGTGTATGTACAATGAGTACATGCGACTCGTGTGTGATTATGCATGAGCATGACAAGTGTGCAGAGTGTCCGTGAGTATGCTGAGTATCTGTGTGTGTGTGTGTGTGTGTGATGAACATGTGTGTGTGTGCATGTGACACCTGAATATGCGTGAGATGAGGCTAAGTCAGCTGTGGGCTCAGCCGGCCCCAGCTCCCGGTCACGGGGCCTCAGGGCTGGGCCTGACCCTGGGGGCTGGGGTGCCCACTGACGCGAAGACCTCCAGGGGAGGCCAGGGCTTGGGCACTGGGCGCTGGCCCAGATCCATGTCCTGCGGTGTTCGTGCCACTTCACTGCGCCCCGTGGCGAGTCTCACACCCCACCCAGGGGCCCGGGAGGTATCCTCGGCGTGTCCTGCTCCCCCAGTCCCAGAGGGTCCCCGAGGGGTCGCCGACACGCTCCACCAGCAGGCAGGACACCCTGGCACCAGAGCAGCACCCGCTCCGCGCACCTCATGGCACCCAGGGGAGCAGGAAGGGGAGCAGGCCCTGGAGCACAGTGGGCTTGGCGCAGCTCCTCCAGGGCCCTGCAGTGCTCAGTCGGGCCCCTAGGAGCTACTACAGTGCTCGGTCGGGCCCCTGGGAGCTACTACAGTGCTCGGTCGGGCCCCTGGGAGCTCAGTGCAGTGCTCGGTCGAGCCCCTGGGAACTCAGTGCAGTGCTCGGTTGGGCCCCTGGGAGCTCAGTGCAGTGCTCGGTCGGGCCCCTGGGAGCTACTACAGTGCTCGGTCAGGCCCTTGGGAGCTACTACAGTGCTCAGTAGTGCCCCTGGGAGCTCAGTGCAGTGCTCGGTCGGGCCTGACTGCTGGCGCCTGGGCCCCAGTGCTGGGTCATCTGTGAATTTCCCAGCACACACAGCCAGTGAGAATGATGCAAAATCATCACACATACGTGTGAGTATAATGGACTCCAAGGCATGGCATGATGGACACACATGTGCCTAGGATGTGGCCTGATCGTGTATACGCGGGACACAGCCTGGGCCTCTTCTGTGTGTGTCCATGGCCTGTGTGACTGCTCCTGCAGAGAACACATGACACCATGTGATGGACATGTGATGGACACAAATGACACGGATGCTGTGTTCACATGAGCCACACGTGTAGGGGCAGCCCCGGTGTGAGCATGTGTGTGACATACATGCCAGGGACACTCGCCCCACCATTGGCATATGTCACGAGAGCGTGCCAGCACGCCGTGTCTGTGACACGCCCACACAGGAGGAGCCGTGGGCACGTCACCTTGGACCCCTCCCCCGGCAAGCCAGGAGCCCTCGGTCCCCCCAGGCCTAATCCCTTCGCTCTGCATCTACTCTGGGCCCCCGGCTGCCGTGGCCTGACCTGGATCCCCTGGGTGGCGTCCCACAGGCTTCACAGGATCATTATCCTGGTGCCACCCGGACTCCAGGTGCCCGGCGCTGCCTGTGCCCCTCCCCCCCGCCAGCCTTTCTTTCGGGACACACAAAGGCTGCTGCAGGCGCGGAGCCCTGTGTGGCCCGTCAATGCAGTGCTCTGCCTGCACTGGAGGCCTGTGACTGCGGCCAGAGCACAATGGAGTGCAGGGACCGCGCTAATTAGAGCTGCAGGGCGAGGGGCCCGCAGCCGGCACTGGGGCAGCAGCCCACCTCGCGGTCAGAGGGCAGGCTTGAGGCCCTGACGGTCCGGCCAGGGTCACCATGGGCCAAGCAGCCCACTCTCGGGGCACTGTGTCGTCCTGCCCACAGCTGCTTCCAGGGTGCAGCTCTGCCCCTGGGGCACCCTGAGCGCTGCCCCCACCACTGGCCCTGTCACCCTGGGCCCTTTCAGCCCCGCCCCATCACCCTGCCCTGGGGTGCTCTAGCCCAGGGACTCCATGTCGCCTCCAGTGCCTCTTGCTCTGGCCCAGGTTGGGAACTTCGCCGCCCTGAGCACTGAGGGTCAGGGAGACGATGGCAGTCGGGGGCAGCGGCACTGCTCCGTGTGGGAGGCAGGACTGAACAGCAGGGGTGGCCAAGGGTAGCCTCAACCAGAAGCAGAGACATGCCGTGAGCGGGCCGGGCCCTGTCCCTTGGGCTGCCCGAACTCAGGCCTTCAAGCACACTGAGTCCGAGGGTCCCAGGAGACTCAGCCCCACAGCCACCCAGTTCCAGGACAGGCCTGAGTGCCTGGCGATTCGAGCTGCTGGTCACGATGACCACAGGTGGCCCAGGTGGTCGTCACTCAAGGCAGCGCGTGACCCTCTGCAAAGCACGGCAACGTCCACAGTCTAGCCCAGCCTCCGAGAAGCTGTGAAGGCGCCCACGGCTGCCAGCATCCTCTGCGGGGCCCAAGCCCGTTCCAAGGCCCCACTTGGGCTGCAGACTGCGGGCAGGGCCTGTGTCAAGGCCCAGCTTGGGGGCTGCATCTTTCCCCACAGCTTCCCTGCCTAGCTTGGAGCTGTGGGCCTGCCCCAGAGCACAGGAGCAATTGAGGGAGGACCCCTGGGGACCTGCCACAGGGGCAGTTGCTGGGCAGCCCAGGCCGGGGCGCGGGATCCACACACGGGCTGTATACATGGGATCCACACATGGGCTCTGCACACGGGATCCACATGCGAGCTGTGCACACAGGATCTACACACAGGCTGTGCACACGGGATCTACATGGAGACTGTGCACATGGGATCCACACATGAGCTGTGCACACGGAATCCACATGTGAGCTGTGCACATGGGATCCACACAAGGGCTGTGCACACAGGATCCACATGGAGATTGTACACAGGATCCACACATAGTCTGTGCACACGGGATCCACTCATGGGATACACACACAGGATCCACACATGATCTGTTCAGACAGGATCTACACACAGGCTGTGCACACGGGATCCACATGGAGACTGTGTGCACGGGATCCACACACGGGTTGTGCACACAAAATCCACTCGTGGGCTGTACACACAGGATCCACATGTGATCTGTGCACACAGGATCCACACGTGGACTATACACATGGGATCCACATGGACTATGCACATGGGACCCACACAGGCTCCACATACGGGCCCCTCCTCTGCAGGCTGCTGGTTCAGATGCGCGTGAGGCCTCCTGACCCCTCCTCCAGAGGCCCCATGTCCTCCCCCACAGCAGTGCCCGGGAGCCTGTCCCTCTCGAGGACGAGGCTGGGCTGGAGAACAGGCCGCGGAGGGCGCACGGGTCCTGCGGCTGCAACACAAAACAGGGCTCGCTCAGCGACACCCGCAAAGAACTCAGGGTTCTCCCTCCGGGCATCTGCCAAAGCAGCGAGATGGGGGCCGCGAGGCCTGGGCTCTGCCCAAGCCACAGACTCACTGCTTGGGGAGCATCTGGCTTCTCAGATCCCGGCCACAGAGGGGCCGCTCTGGGGCCGCCTCCCTGGGAGAGACTGTGGGGCCCGCACCGAGCAGGGCCAGGCACGTGTTTGTCCTGGTCTTGCGCTTCGTATACAAAGTAACTGGCCCTCAGCTGGGCGTGTGGTCACTCACTCCTCAGCCGGGCATGTGGGCACTGGCTCCTCAACTGGACATGTGGGCACTGGCTTCTCACGTGGGCATGTGGGCACTGGCCCTCAGGTGGACATTGGTCACTGGCTCCTACATGAAGTGTGGCCCACTCTGCTGATCCTGGAAATGCTGAGCTGTGAGTAGGTCACATGGCCACTAATGTGTTGGCCCTCGTGGTTTTCAGGTCCAGTCACTGTACTCACCACTGCTCAAACGCTCAAGACCCTCCTGGCCCCGTCCGTCACATCTGGTCTGATCATCGTCCTCTGGCCCAGGATCGAGGGCTGTCACTGCTCAGTACTGCCTGTCCCCGTCCTGTCGCTCATCCCAGGAGATGGACCCGCTTCCGTCCTCTCTGACTCACTCACCCCGGCTGCAGCAGAGCCTGGGGACCGTCGTCCGTGAGCCACCTTGCATTCCGTCGTGCCGGCCACGGCTCCTTGCTCCATTCCTCTGCGCTTGGCACTTGGGTGATCGCACAGCACTGGGCTGGGCATGGCCAGGACACAGCAGGATCTTTCTGAGTGATCTTGCGTTTGGGGCAATGGCCAGGAGAGGAGCTGTGGGGCTTTGGGAAGCTCTGGTCTGATGGCCCAAGGAGCTGCGTCACATGTGCTGAGCAGCCCTGAAGGGCCCCGCATTCACTGCACATGGCCCAGAGTTTGTGGGAGGGAGGACAGCTGTAGTCAGGGCAGAGCCACATGTGTTGAGTCAGGAGGGAACACTGGGGCGTTTGCTTGGATGACTGTGAGGAAACTTCACAGGAACGCGAGTCTGGGACTTCCAGGAGCGCAGGCAGCATTTGTTATCGGTGAGAAGACATGAGTCTTCCAGGAAAAGTGGAGACACCTAGACGGAGGGCTGGCTCTGGCCCCTGCGTGGACCCTGGGATGCTGTACCCAGTTGTAAGTGTGGCGAATATGCCAGCCTGGCTCACTGGGCCGTAGGGGGACACGCACCCACACTCCACGCAACAGTGCACCCCTGGGCATCGCTGTAGTCTGTGCTGGAAACAGCTTCTAAGAATCTCCCTCCGGGCAGGTGTCACGGAGAAAGCATCAGAGCCTGAGCACAGGCTGCCGGCACCTCGGGGTCCCCGGTCACCGCAGCAGTGGCCCAAGAGAGCAATAAGGAAAACACAAACTCGCCTAGGAGCCGCTAGGCACAGCTCAAAAAAGGACTGAGTCGCATGGGCAGCAGCAGGGATGAGAGCCGGCCAATCGGATCTCACCCAGTGGAGAGCTATGGCAGGTGTGGGCCAGAGGGCACGGGTGTGTGGGTCAGGTGGGCACAGGAATGTGGCCGTACAGACACTCTGCACAGGGCACGGGGTCAGACACGGTGGCGTACTAGGATGTGCCCCTGTCTGCCCAGAGAATTTGTGTCAGGCACTGCTTCGGACCCACTGCATAGCGGGTCGAGGGGGCTCGGAAGGGCCTGGCTGCTCTCCACACCCCACCCTTCCTTGTCCCCAGTAGCTCCCGGCCTCCTGATTTTCACACACATGTATACACACATGCACACACACACATGCATGCACACATATATACACACATATGCCCACACATATGTGCACACACATATACACATATATGTGCATGCACACATGTACACACATATATACACACATATGCACACACATATGTGCACACACATATACACAGATATGTGCATGCACACATGTACACACATACATGCACACGCATGCACATATGCACACAAACATGCACACATGTGCACACGCATGCATGCACACACATGCACACATATATACACACATAAGCCCACATACATGCACATACACATACGTACACACATATACACATACACGTGCACACACATGCATGCACACACATATACACATGCACACACATACACACATATGCACGCACACACGCACACATGCATGCACACAAGCATACATACACACAAGCACACACATACATGCACACGCATTGTTTCCTCTC
Organism: Sorex palustris; assembly: GCA_028565675.1. Taxonomy (NCBI): domain Eukaryota; kingdom Metazoa; phylum Chordata; class Mammalia; order Eulipotyphla; family Soricidae; genus Sorex; species Sorex palustris. The sequence goes on along the minus strand of JAOXYA010000041.1, from coordinate 52,588,310 downwards.
CACCAGACTCAATGCTGGGCAGCTGACCTTGTGGTGGTGACACAGGCCCTCCATGGTGGTGACCTGGCTCAGGGAACATGGCCACAGCCACACACCTGCATGAGCAGTGTGGTTGGAAAGCCCAGGGGCCCAGGCGCAGGCCCAGGGCTGTCTGCACAGCAAGCATTTGCCCATGGCACCCAGCACAGGACAGGACGGCATCGCTGCAGGATGCATGCCTGATTTTAAAGTCACCCCAAGGATTGGCGGGATAGTGGGGAGGGCACTTGCCTTTCACGCGGCCAACCCAGGTTCAGTCCCCAACATCCCCTGTAGTCCCCAGAGCACCACCAGGCGTGATTCCCGAGTGCAGAGGCAGGAGTGCGCCCCGAGCATCTCCAGGTGGTTGACCCAAACATTAAAACAGTAAAATCCACCCAGTTGCACCAGGTGGCTGGGGCACAGTGGGAGCCAGGAGGGGCCGGGCAGGGCCGTATGGCAAGGGGGAGGGGTGCCCGTGCAGCCTGTCCTGCCCTCCCGCCTCACTCCAGCCGGGTGAAGTCAGCCCCTGCTCCTCCCTCCCACCGTCCTAATGGCTTCTCCACTACAAAGCCACAATTGAATGACCATGTCAGCCGTCTCCAAGATTGGGAATTAAATGCACCTAGAGAGAATCGATACGAAGGACAGCACAATGAAGAGGCCAGCTTCGTCTTGCAAATCATTTTGTGCAAAGCAACTTTGCATCGAACCTCGGGGCCACGTGGAGACCCAGCCCAGCCCTGGGCCCCCGTCAGGTGCACTAATGGGATGGAGCCGCTCTCGTGGGCAGACATTAATGAGAGGATCCATTAAAATGGAATTAAAGTCTGGCCTGCTCACCTCTGGGGGCCACCAGATAACTCGATTAGAGAGCTGGCGGCTCTGAACGGGAGAGGCGCCATTTCCAGCGGACCAGCTCCCCCGGAATCCACAGCCTCGCAAGCTGTTCCAAGCAGGTCTCAGCCCAGCAGGGGGCCGGGAGCTGGAGGCACATTGCAGACTCTCGGGGTCACTGCCAGGTGCTGGGCCTCACGGGCCTTCACCCCCTTCCTGCGTCTCTAAGCTAGTGAGCTGGGGGCAGAGCTGCTAGCTATCACCCTGCGGCCTTCCCTGCTGCGGCTGGGACCGGCCGGCAGCCCGGGAGCTGCGGGCAGAGTCTGCGGACTCTGTCGCCATCTAGGCCTGGCTCTGGGCACTGCGGGCGCCCCGTGGGGAGGGCACCAGTCCCCCCCCACCCCCCCACCGCGGGCCCCCCTGGGGTCTCGAGAGCTGGCCTGGCTATGCTCTGGGTCCAGCAGGGACAGGTGAGGGCTGGCTCTGGGCGCTTCCCGGGAGCCTCGACACGACACTGCCGGGACCCAGGCAGGAGGGGTGTGGGCTCTGGGCCTCTCTCGGGCCTTCTCCCTGCCCCTCCTGGTATCTGCACGCAGCCTGGCCCACCTGCACTGGGCGGGACCGACAGGCTCCACAGCCGGGAATGCGCTCACGCCCTCATGCGCGCCCAAACTCCCACAGCTAATCAGGCCTTATCGGGGCCCACACGCAGCTCTGGGGCGGGCATTTTCTGCACTTTTGTTCTGATTTTTAAAGCACCTTGACTAATTCCCTTTTCCGTGCCACTGATCCCAGCCGTTGGGCCAAGTATAAAACAAGTGACAGAGATGAGCAGGCTTGGGCTTGAGTGCTCATTAGCTGCATGCTGGCACGCTAACTACGGGGTGCAGCTCCAATTTTCTCTTCCTTGTCACGAGCCAACACTATCCCCCTTTCCCGGTGCAGGCACTGAGGGCCGGGCCCAGCGCTCGCTCACCCACCCAGACAGGCCGGGAAGGGGTGGGCCCCTGGCCTCTGCCAGAGCGGGGCATGCAGCCCCAGACACTCACGGGGTCCCAGCTCTGACCCTGTCACCCGAGTCCCCTGAGTTGCGTGATTGACAGCAGAGAACTCTGGGTCCTGCTCTGCCAGGCTGCACCGGGAGAGCCGCCATAGGCTGCTGGAGTATCGCTGCTGTGTCACTCGCTCTGCTCCCGCTGTCCCCGCAGCTAACTGCCCCTGGGGGGAAGCACGCCCCACTCAGCCCTGCCTCGAGGCAGGCGGGGCCACGTGGGGGGTCTCCGGACACCCTAGAGCCGCACCCGGTGCTGCAGAGTCGGACGGGGCCAGTCACACGCCAGCCAGGTGCTGTCCTCCGCCCAGGGACAGATGCCAGCGGCTGGCGTTCCTCTGAGCTTTCTACTTCAGCTCACTGCATACGAGTGACTTCCCCCTCACTGTGGGCAATTTCATACTCACCCAACCATGCAATTTGTATATGTGATTTTGCCAATATTATTTTTTATTGAGTCACTGTGATCTACAGTTACGAAGTTGTTCATGATCCAGTGTCAGTCATACAATTCCAACACCCGCTCCTTCACCAGTGCACATTTCCCACCACCAGTGGCCCCAGTTTCCCTCCCGCCACTGCCTCCCCACTCCCCAGCCTGCCTCTACGGGAGGCACTTTTCTCTTTTCTTTTCTCTCCTCTCTCTCCTCTCTCTCCTCCTCTCTCCCCTCTCTCCCTCTCTCTCCTCTCTTCTCTCTCTCTTCCTCCCTCTCTCTCCTTTTTGGCATTATGGTTCACAATACAATTACCATATTTGTTCCTGTACCTCCTTTCAGCATGCAGTTCTTATCCAGAGTGATCCCTTCCAACTATCATTGTCATAGTGGTCCCTTCTGTATCCCAACTGCCTTTTCCCACCACTTGAGGCAGACTTCCAACCAGTGGACCAACCCTCCTGGGCCTTGTTTCTACTGTCCTTGGGTATTAAGTCTCATACTAGGTTGTTTATATCCTCATAAAGGGCGTTGTGAAGACCCTCCCAGGGTGGGAGAGACATGCTAAAAGTAGTCTATAGACCAAACATAATTGCC
>JAOXYA010000041.1:52542717-52566655 GCA_028565675.1 Sorex palustris | reverse complement strand
GTGGGAGGGAGGAGGGGGAGAGGGAGGTGGAGGGAGGGAGGGGGCAGGGGCAGGGCGGGAGGAGGTGGCCGCCCAGACGCCCATGCCAGACCAGAATCTCTCTTCCCTGCCGCCCTGAGACCCCGTGCGCTGACCGGAGCAGAGCCCCGAGAATCGTGTCTGGCGGGGTGGAGGAGGCAGGCTCTGCCAGGACTCGCCCAGATGGGCACGGGGTCCAGCCGCGGCTGCCCTGGGCATCATGGCAGACCCCACGGAGGGTCCCGGGGTGAGCTGGGGTCACCGGTGCCCAGTCCACGGGGAGGCAGCCGCCCCCTCGGCTGCTCTCAGGACCCGGTGCCAGCCACATGCCCCCAGCCCGCTGCCCACTGACTGGGCCCCCTGCACTGAGGTCCCAGCAGGGGCAGGTGTGGAGGCTCCCGGGGACAGTGGCCGCCCCTCGTCCTAGGGCGCAGGTGACCTCACCCGGGCCGGCTCGGCTCCTGGAAGCACTGAGGTCACTGCTTCGGGCGGCAGCACCTGGGGGGCCCAGCCAGGGGCTGTGTCAGCCCGCAGGAATGTGGCCGGAGCCGCCGTCGGCTGCCAGAGCAATTTGTTTGGTGTGTGTGTGTGTGTGTGTGTGTGTGTGTGTGTGTGTGTGCTGCTCACCAGGAGATGGTGGGGGAACAGGCTTGACTCCTGTGCTGCTCAGTGGCCATGGGCAGGCGGACCCTCCGGGCAGGCTAGACGTGCCACGTGGCCCAGGGGGATGTCCTGGGAGGGCCTGGGGCTGGGGCTGGGGGTGTCGTGGGGGTGTCTGGGGCGGGGGTGGTGGGGGGTTTCTGGGGCCGGGGATGTTGTGGGTGTCTCTGGGGTGTGGGTGTCCTGGGGGTGTCTGGGGCTAGGGGTGTCATGGGGGTGTTGTGGGGAAGTCCGGGGCTGGGGGTGTCAGGGGTGTCCAGGGCTGGGTGCGGCCCCTGTTCACCTCCCGGGGTCGGAATGCCGGCGGCCCTGGCAGGGACAGGAACGGTGACCTCAATGGTCTATTTTCTCTCTGGGCAGCAGCATCTGAGTTGCTGCAGCCCAGCCTAGAGAAGGGCCGTCCGTCCCGGACAGGGAGGACGCACGTGTCCCAGTCAGTGCCCGGCCCCGAGCAGGTGCTCTCGGCTTGGGGGGGTGGACCCCAGCCACATGGGGCAGTCTGGTCCCCCCCGGGGTCTGGTGAGTGCTGAGCAGTGGGCAGTCTGGTCCCCCGGCAGTGCAGGGAAGGTCGTGCCTTGAGGCGGTGTCCCCTCTCCTTGCCTGGCCCTGAGACCCCATACCGGGGTGACCCGCTACCCCTCCAGAGAGCAGATCACTTGGTGCCCCGGAACCTGCCTTCCCTGAGAGCGTCCACAGAAAGCCCCACCCAGGCTGCTGCCCCTGACGCCCAGGGCTGCCCACTCTGAGAACCGGGGGCCTGGGAGCAGCGGGCGTGTGGGTGCGACCACCCGCCCCAGGCACTCCTGAGCCCCCAGATGCGGCCCACGCTGGCCCCCTGGATGCAGACCGGCCTCACCTCTGGGACCTGATACCTAGGACACGCTCCGGGGTCAGCAGCGTCTGCTGTCCTCGCTCCCTCCCAGACTGACCACGGGCGGTTCCACGGACAGATGAGCGGAAAGAGGACACTGGCCGTTCCGGACATGTTCCTGGGCACACAGTCCCGGGGTGGGTGATTCTCAGCAGCGGCTCGGAGAGACATGCCCCCCTCCACCACCCACCCCCACCAACCCCAGGGCGTGGCGCTGTGTTCACCAGCCCGGCGGGTGCCCCGGAACCCCACAGTGCCAACCATACCCTGATGCAGACGGGGGTGCAGGCCTGAGGTGGGCTGCACGCAGCCCAGCTACAGTGCAGCCCAGATAGGGAGTGACCTGAGCACAACAGTCCCACCCGCGTGACCCCCACCCATGTGGCCCCCCTTTCCCGCGTGGTCCCCACCTGTGTGGCCCCCACCCGCGTGGCCCTTGTCTATCTGCTGTCCTGGTCCCTGCCAAGGACCCGCAGCCTTGGAGTCAGCGAGGGCCCCGACACAATGCTCGGGGTGGGCCTCCCGAGAAGCAGCTTTCACATGATCCCCCCGATCTCTGGCATGTCCCCCCTGGCCCGGCCACACACGTGAGGGGAGACTGGCTTGCAGGGGCCTCTTGGGGACACGACTCGCCTCTGCACCCGGGGCTGTGTCCAGGGGCCCCAGCCGGGCTGGGCCCTCGGCAGACAGAGAGCACAGACTGCACGGAGCTCTCCGTGGGTGGCTGGGTGGGCCCTGGACCCCTTCACTGGGTAGCTTGAGAGCCTGTCTGGGTCAGCTGGCCTTGCTCTGATTCCTGCTCTGTGCCCAGGAGGCCCCCTGGCTCCAGCAGCCCCGCGGCCTGGCTCTCCCCGCACGTGCCCTTATAAGGCCGAGCCGCGGGGACTCGTTCCGGCATCTGCCGCCTCGCACAGTGGGAAAGAGCCGCCGCCCACGACCCCACGGCGAGCGGAGAGGCGGTGTGGCTATTTCTGTGCATTACGTGGCCTCCAGGAAAGAAGGAGCAAGCCCCGAGTCGGGAACAGTCCGCTCCCGAGGGCGCCCTGGGGACCGCGGCTCTGGGGGGTCCGGTGCCCTGCCTCACAGACGGGGCGGGTGCACAGGGCCGAGCCAGGCCCCTCCCCCGCGAGATTCTGCCCAGCCACATCAGTCCCCATGGGCAGCAGAGGCCCACGCCCCCTTGGGCAGTGGGGACAGTCCTGCCCAGCAGACCCAGGACTGGCAGTGCCGCCCAGGCCCCCGAGGCCACGCCCTGTCCCTTGCACGAAGGACACAGCTGTGAGATGTCAGCTGGACCTCGGCCCCACCCTGCAGCTCTTCCCGCACGGAGGTGGTCACTCCCTGACCCTGCGCAGAAACAGAGCCGGGCACTTTCTGGGTGTGAGAGATGCTCCCATGGGTGTCCTGTGCGCAGACGAGCGAGAAGGACACGGAATTTTTTTTTCTCACAGCCCTGGCAGGACATCTTGGCAGGCCGTACAACAGGAGATGGAGCCAGCAGAGACTGGCCACCCCACCCCTGCCCTGACCGCTGACCCCTCGGGGGATGGGCACCTCCCGGGTGGCACTGTCATCGGGGGAGAGGGCATCCCTCACCTTCGCCTGGAACCGCACGTGGTCATACGCTCATTCATTAACTTACTCACTTATTCACTCACCCATTAAATCATTTATTCACTCGCTCACTCATTCATTCGCTCATTCATTCAGTCAATTCATTCACTCCCTCACTCATTAACTATTCACTCATTCACTCACCCGTTCACTCATTTATTCTCACTTGCGCACTCATTAATTCACTTGCTCATTCACTCATGTGCTCATTCACCCATTCACTCATTCACTTGTTCACTCAATTCATTCATTCATTCATTCACCCTCTCATTCACTCTCTCACTCATTCATGTGCCCACTCTGCACTCGTCCACTCTGATTCCTGAGTGTGGGCACTGGGTGAGCCCGTGCTGGGTTGTATGAGAGACGGAAGCTGACAGGCTTGGCAGGAAGTGGGTGAACGAAGGAAGCCCTATCTCGGTTCTAGTCCGCAGGGGGTGGGAGGAAGGGGAGGAGAAAGGACTCGGGCGACAGTCGTATAGCCCTGTATCTGTCAGCAGGGAGCGAGACCCTATCTGTCCCCGAGCCCCAGGCCCGACTGCTCCAGTCTCCGGTCAGCCCTGCGGCCACGTGGCTGTGTGGGGGTGACTCGCCGTTCACTGATCAGCCTCAGGGAGGAGCAGGTTCGCTGGGGAGTTAGAGCGGCCGGGGCGGTGCCACCTGCATCCCCGTATGAGAGTCCCACAAAACACACCACGAGGTCCCGAGTGTACAGCCGCCCACCATGCAGTGTTCAGACGGACGCCTAAGCGCCAACCGAGAAATGCGTGTGACACCGAGTGGGTCCCGGAGAACGTGGCACTTACCCGCCCTCCTTTCTCGGGGTAGCACTGGCAGCCGCCACTGCAGTCCCTGCCACCACATGGCACGTCGTACTTCTTCACACCCTGCAGAGACAGAAGGAAGAGAAGGAAGAACATTAATGGGCTGGCAGGTACTGTGGGATTGACAGCCACGAACCCTTGTAGTACAGTGTCATCGACAGCCGACGGTCCCCCAAAGTGCTGTAACATCTACAGGCGACGGTCCCCCAAATGCTGTAACACATCTATAGCTGATTGTCCCCCAAAATGCTGTAACACATCCACGGCCGCCCTGTCCCCCATAAGTGCTGTAACACATCTACAGCCGCACTGTCACCCCACAGTATGTTGTGTCTATGTGTTTGCGTGGGCTGTGCTGTGTGCCCATATGTCTGTGTATGGGATGTGCTGGGATGTACTATGTCTGTCTGTGAGTTTGTGTCTGTGCAATGTACTGTGTCTTTGTCTACATGTGTGTCTATGTTTGTGTGTGTGTCTGTGCATCAGATGTGCTGTATGCATCTGTGTTTCTGTGTATGTGAGTGTGAGATCTGTTGTGTGTGTCTGTGGGATGTGTCATGTATGTCTGTGTCTGTGTATGTGTGTGGGGAGGTGTGCTATGTGTGTTTCTTTGTGGAATGGACTATGTGTGTGTCTATGTGTGTGTGTTTGTGGAGTGTGCTATGTATGTCTGTGTGTGGGATGAATTCTGCGTGTGTGAGCATGGGGTGTGTGTGCCTGTGTGTGGAGGAGTGTGCTGTGTGTGTGAGTGTGCATGGGGTGTGCTGTGTGAGTGTGTATGCGTGAGGTGTGTATGAGTGTGTGTGCTCTGTGTGTGTGGGGGGGTGTGCTGTGAGTGTGTGTGTGCGTGGAGTGTGAGTGTGCATGCCCACCACCTGTGCTAAAACGATCCCAGGTGCAGAGGTGACTGCTGTGCAGGGCGGGCAGGGTGTGGGTTGACCAGCTGGGGGCCTGACACATTTATGGAATGTTCTCTGTGAGCTCTCCTGGACACTGCCTGGCCCGAGCCCCGGCCCTGCAGACGGCCCCAGCACTGGCCGCGCTCTGCACCGAGTCTGACCTGGAGCCTGGTGGTCCTGGTAACTGAGGGCCAACCAGAGCCACGGCCCCTCCCCAGGGAGCCACACGGGCAGGCCCCCAGACCCGCACACTCTGGAACCTTCTGTCCATTGCGGCCTGGAGACTCAGGGGCTTCCCCAGGAGCTAAGTATGCCGCAGCGAGGGGCCATGCTTGGGTCTGCCCTGGGAGTGTCCTCACCCCTCATTCCCTCAGTCATCCCCTCACTCATCAACGCACCCGGACACTCAGTCACCCACCAGACATGCACGCACGCATGCACACACTCACACACTCCTTAACTTGCTCACACACACTCACACACTCACACTCCTTCACTCACTCACACACTGACACACTCGCTCACTCACATACTCCTTCACTCACTCGCACACTCCTTTACTCACTCACTCACACACTCACTGACATACTCGCTCACTCACATACTCCTTCACTCACTCGCACACTCCACTCATTCACTCACTCACACACTCACACACTCCTTCACTCGCTCACACACTCACTCACACTCCTTCACTCACACACACTCACACACTCACACACTCACTCACACACTCACACACTCCTTCACTCACACACTCCTTCACTCACTCACATACTCCTTCACTCACTCACACACTCCTTCACTCACACACTCCTTCACTCACTCACACACTCCTTCACTCGCTCACACACTCACTCACACTCCTTCACTCACTCACTTCTAGACTCATTCATCCAGTCACTCACAGGTCACACTCACCCACTTATTCAGTCACACACACATCCACTCATTCATTCACTCACCCACTCCTTCATCCCCTCATTCATTCATTCATTCACTCATTCATTGCTCACTCACTCACTCATTCACTCACACACTCACTCGGTCTCTCCCCCACTCCAGTCACTCATTCCTCCCCTCTCATTCACCCATTCATTCACTCAGTCTTCATTCTTTACTCACTCATCTGGTCACTCACCATCACTTCATTTATTTACTCGTCCAATCAGTCATTCATTCCCTCGTTCATTTTTTCACCCGGATTCTAGTGTGCAGCTCTGACAGCCCTTTGCTGGATGTGTCACATGAGGGGCCAGAGCTGAGCGGTGGGAAGGACATGAAGGACTCCAGGGCGGGGAGAAGACCTGCGGTGGGCAATCATGGAGCCCCTGGGCTGCCCCCGCTGCCCCCTCTGACTATCACGGCAGAGAGAGCCATCAGCCAGCAGGCCTTGGGGAGCCAGACCCCCACCGGGCGCCCGGGCCTGGGGGAGCCAATGGGAACCTGTTTCCCTGCATGCCCGGGGTCCCGGCACTGCCGACCGACCTCCAAGCACAAGGGCAGTTCTGAGTGGCCAGTCTGGGGCACCTGGATGGTGAGCAGGTGGGGGGAACTTCCGGCTACGCCCCATCCTGGCATCAGAGGGGCGCGGTGTGGACAGCCACCTGGGGCCATCTTCCTGCCACGCGGGGGCCAGGCCTGCTCCTGCTCCTTCCAGAAGAGGCAAGCAGGGAGGAGATGGGACGGTGCCATCCTCCTGCCCGGGATGGTGCTATTCTCCTGCCCGGGACGCCGCTAGGCGTGGCCACAGGAGTCACTTAGAAAAGGCTCAGGTGAGTCACATGACCCGGAAACACAAAGCAAGTGTCATAGAGATAGAGAGAGAGAGAGAGAGAGAGGAGAGGGAGAGAGAGGGAGAGAGAGAAAGGAGGGAGAGAGAGAACGAGAGGTAGAGGTAGGGAGAGAGGGAGAGAGGAGATAGAGAGAGGGAGAGAGAGACGGAGAGGGAGAGGGAGGGGGAGAGAGGAAGGAGGGAGAGAGGGTCATCTGTCCCCATGAGCACAGCCAGAGGCTTAAGCACACACAAGCAGAAGCTCCCACTCAGCCAGACACACACACACACACACACACACACACACACACACACACACAGCCAGAGGCTCCCACACAGCTGACCACGGTCAGTCCCCACCCTCGCGCCCAAGGCTGTGTGTGCGCCTGTGGCTCCTGGCGCTTGGGGACCGGAATCCCGCCTGAGCTGGGCAGAGACGGTGGCAACAGCTGAGCCACACGAGTATCCGGTCTGAGCTGCCCTCCGCCTCCCCCCCCCCGGCTGAGTGACCCGCTGCCCAAACCTCTCCCGAGTGACCGGCTGCAGCCAGGGGCCCCTGCACCCTCCCTGACCTGGCACGGGCCCCTCCCCATGACCCGCTGCCACGGCCCTCCCGACCCCGGCCTGTCCTCGTGCCCCTCCCGGGACCCCCACGGGGACCCGCCAGTCTGTATATTTAGGACATTTAAAAATAGGTGTTGGCCAGCCCCGGCCCGGGCGAGGGCTCGAGTGTCAGGCACCTGCCGAGAGGTGTGAGGCCAGCCTGGCCCAGCTCCAGGCGCTGCAGCCCCGCACGCCGGGCCCTTGCCAGGCCAGCCTGCTGAGCCATGCCAGGAGACGGTAAGGCAATGGGTGCATTCCAGCCCACGGGGACCCAGCTTCCGCCCCGGGAACCGCAAGGTCCCCCTGCTCGGGCAGCCCGGGCGCCAGCTCCAGGCCCGGCGGCTTCCGTGGGCTCCTGCGCTGAGCCATGGGCCTGCTTGGCTGACAGCTGCCTGTGGGGTCCCCCGAGAGCTGGGGAGACGCTTGCTGCCCTCCTCGAAGAGGAGCAGCCTAAGGCCGGACACTCGAACATGCATGAGACGTGGACGGTCACTCTGCATCTGGATGGCAGGGACGACGCCCCCAGACAGTGGACACCACGGGCCACGCTGGGGCTGGCACCATTCCCACACACACACAGGAGAAACGCGCATTATTCAAGCCCGTACTGAGACGGGAGAACAAAACTTACTTGTCCTCAGACAAAGAATATTTTGTCCTCTACATATTTCAAGAAACTCTTGTCCAAGAAACTCTGTTTTGAGCCAAAAAGCGCCAGTCTGGAGGGGCTCAGGGCTGCTGTGCTGTGGGCTTCCTGCACAGGGCCCGGGGGGTGTGTCGGGCCAGCTGTCCCCGTCCCGGGCACGCCACCCGCCCCTCTGCCTGGGTCCTCTCTGGCAGGGCGCTCCGGAACCGCCTTTCCATCCCAGGGGGTGCGGGCCGGGCCGGGCCCCAGGAGCCCGTTCTCAGCCACGCAAGGGGCCTTTATCAGAACAGGAAATATAAGGGCTTCCGCGCACGCCGCAGCAGAAATGCAGGAAATTGTAGGGCAAGGGCGGCACCAGAAGAGGCCTATGGCTGCGAGTGCGGCTCTTTGGGCCGTCACCCATGTGGCTCTCTCTGCAGCCCGCTTGGCGCCCAGCACTGACCCGGCACTGCCGTCCACCCCCGTCATCCCAGCCAGGAGGTTGCCGAGACCCTGGGCCTGATCGTCCCAGGGCTGCCAGCGGACAGTGGAGGGGGGCAGGAGGCGGCACACGGGAGCGGGGACGCTGCAGGGGCCTCTGTGTCCCCGAGGAGGCTCTGCCTGTGCCCGGCGGGGTGGACAGTGGCCACCTGTCTGTCCTCTTGCTCATTCCCTGCGGGCAGAGCCGGGGTGTGGCGTTGGGTGAGTGGTCACTTGCCAGACGGACCGTTCCCAGCGGGTGCTCGGAGCCCACCCATGAAAGAGCCCTGGCTACCCTGCCATCCTGCTGGGTGACAGCAAAGCACCACGAATGGGGGCTGGGAGGTGGGGGCGGACATGCAGTATGCGGCCGGCCAAGGGGTTGGTCGGAAGGTGGCCCTGGCCCGGGGGGATGGGCACCCACCAGGAGGCCGCAGAGGGGGGGACGGGCACCCACCAGGAGGCTGCAGGGACTGGCACTAAGGTGAGTGAGGAAGCGGGACTTGCCGGAACAGAGGCCAGTCCCGCAGCGGGGGCGGGGGATGGGGACCAGCAGAGACCCCGGCAGGAAGTGGGTCCCGACATGCCGCCCACACCCTCTGGCCTGCCAGCACCCGCTGCTTGAGTCAGGTCCTTTGAGTGCAGCGGCCGCGTCTGCGACCCCGGGGAGCGAGCAGGTGTCGCCAGCGGCCGGAGGGCTCTGCACCCCGCCCTCACTTCCTGTACCCCAGCTGTGCCCCCCTTCCGGGATGGCACCCAGCTGAGAGCCTGGGGGCGCGAGGCTGAGTCCAGCAGGGACCCGGGATGGACTCGGACTCAGGCCATGTCCTAGAGGCTGCCAGACCCTCACGCTGTGGGGACCCCGGCCGGCCTGAGGCCCACCACAGCCCTGGCCCTCTGCTTTGTGCTGGGCAGAGCTGGTCAGCTCCTGAGAGCACTTGGGCCTTGCCCACCTGCAGGCCACCTTGAGGCGGGCCCCTGCTGCCCCACAGTCCCTCCGCCCAGTCGTGTCCACACTCCCCCAAACACTCTCAGGGCCTGGGGGCCTCTCCCCGCTCTGAGAGGACACTGGGCATACGGCCCCTCGCAAGGGCCCTGACCTTCCGGGCCCAAGGAAGGCCCCTCCCCTCCCGGACCCCGGTGTTTGTTTCCGGGGACCCGTGCAAGGGTCTGGGTCCCACATGCGGCGGGACACATGCAGCACAGGCCTGCAGCAGGTGCCGAGAGGGCTGGTGAGGCCCGGGGCTGGCACAGGGGCCGGGCCTGCGTCCTGGTTACTCACCGGCCCAGGGCTCACCGTCGGGCACAGGCACTGCCGTGACTCACACGCCCTGCCTGGGGGGGACGTGGCAGCCGAGGCTGGGCCGAGCACCGCCAGGAGCCTGTTTGGCAACGAGAGGCACCTGCCAAGACACGGGCGAGCCCGCCTCCTGCATGACCTCACCCCCAGCCCATCTCGGTGACTCACGCGGCGGCCGCTCCTCGGCGTTTGTTTATGGCTGGCGTGGAGCGTGGCGTGGATGCCGGGACGGGCATGGCTGAAGTGAATAGCTGACATTGTTGCCCAGCAGACGAGCGCGGGCCCCTCCTGCAGCCACGGATGCTGGCGAGTCTGCCCTGCCGGGACCCGGTGCAGGCCACTGGCCGGCTCCACCCAGGGACACCGAGTGGACGCAGATGCGGGCCGGGAGGGTTTTCCATGGCCCCGTCCCGAGGATGGGCACCAGGCAGGCTCAGCTGGGGGCGCTCTGCCGACCGTGTCGGCTCCACCCTGAAGCCAAGGCCACTTTAGGTAGCTGCTGGCCGCGCTCTGAGCCACGTTTCCACCCTCCTGTCTGGTTCTCTCTCCTACGTGCCCCCGGCAAGTGAATCACGCCTGGCAGCCCTCAGTGGCACAGAATCGGGATTCCTGGGCCCCGAGCTCGGTGCTTCTCTGCTTGGGGAAGCCCGTGGGCCGCATCCTGTGCTTGGGTGAAGCCTGACAGGCGCCCCCCCCACCCCCCGGCAGACTGCCCGTGAGGACGCTCTGGGGCGGGCTTTGGCCTCGCGCAGGTAACTGCTGTCGGCACGCTGGCACCTCCCGCTGGGCTCGTAAGTCTGGGGTGGCGGGTGGGGGGATGATCCCCAGGAGCCCGCAGTTTCCCGGGTCAAAAATCGCCTGGCAATGCACATGCACATACACGCACACACACACACGCACAGATACACGTACACACACGGACGTGCACACACTTGCATTTGACACACGCACACACACGCGCACACATGTACACTCGTGTATATATATATACGCACACACACACACACACACACACACACGCACACACATGCACATGAGGCAGGTGGTGACCCAGCAGCTGCACGGCCAGTGGAAAGTGCGCGTAAGCACCAGCCAATGGCCTACACATGGCCCTGATCACCAGGGGCACTGCCATCCTGAACCCGCCCACTGCCCTGAACACGGGCAGCGCAGCTAAAGACCCGAACAGAAAACAGGAAACCGCAGGCACGTTTCTGCAGAACAAACCTCGCTCCTGGCCAGGACAGGAGCCTCCCTGAGCCTGGACTCTCTTGACACCCATGTCCCGAGGAGTCACACGGGCAGGCACTCTGCCCGCTTCCCCAAGGTGGAGAGGGCCCTCGGGATCAGGGAATAGGCTTCCCCCAACTGCCTTTCCTTTCTCTGGGGGTGTCTAGCTGGAGGAACCTCTGGGCGTGGGGGTCCCACAGGACAGGGCTCCGGGTAGGACAGTGTCTCCCAGGGAAGCCACATGTGGAGGGGTTGAGGGAGGCGTGGGCATCTGTGGGTGGGGGTGCACTGGGGTCTGTGTCAGCCAAGCAGGGACAGCTGGGCGCCTTAGAGGGAACTGGGGAGATGAGTGGGCACCCTGCACACCGACCATCGGCCCCCCACGCACAGTGCATTCGACCTCCCGACGTGCAGCCATGGGGCTAAATGGCTCTGGACAGCCGGCAGCCAAGCTGCTTTAAAGCCTCCCTCCGCTGCCTGCCAAAGGGGCAAACCACCCTGCAACGGTCTCACACCTCCTTTCAGTCCAGTCCAAAGCCTTGGGGCACCTGGGCAGAATCCCCCGATCAGATCCTCATTCCCTGCATGTCCCGCCAGACCCAGCGTCTTTCCAGGTCCCCCGAGCGCCGGCTGATGTCTCTGGTCAGCCAAGAGAGAAGCGAAACCCACAGTTTTTTTTCCTTTCTTTCTTTTTTAGAGTCACACCCAGCGATGCACAGGGGTTACTCCTGGCTCTGCACTCAGGAATTGCTCCTGGCAGTGCTCGGGGGACCCTATGAGATGCTGGGAATCGAACCCAGGTCAGCCACGTGCAAAGCAAACATCCTACCCATTGTGCTATCACTCCAGCCCCAGAAATCCACAGGTTTATCGGTCACGGATGAGACGCGGCACAGTGAGAAAAAAAAAAAAACCCTCCTCATCTCTGGACGCTCAAGGGAGCGCAAGACCTGCACCTGGGAGTCGTGTCCTGGAGGCTTACAGCCTTGTCACAACGATTATGACGGCCTCATGCTGGGGTTTCCCTGACACGGGAAGATGGGGTGGGCGGGGGGTCCCCCCTTGGGCAGCTGTGCTGTGTGCTGAGTCAGCCGCTGAGCTGCTCCTCCACCCCTAGGGACAGGATGCTGGGCCCCAGGGGAGGCTGGACAGTGGTGCCCATGGCACCCGGGGCCACGACCACTCAGGCCTGCAGCCACACCCATGTCTCGTCCAGGCCCGTCATGGGCCCTTCCCACCCCTGTCCTTTCCCTCCTAGTGGCCGCTGGGGTCCCAGCTTTGCCAGCTTGCTGTTGCCGCCTGCTTGTGTCCCCCCTATGGGCTGGGCAGGTGGCCCTGGGTGACCTGGCCCTAAGGTCGAGCACGGTCCATGAGGGCGAGGGCGAGGGGGGCTTGGTCCACCCCCAGCGAGCCGGACAAGCCTGCTCCACCCTCTGGCTCTGTCCCTCGGTCCCTTGAGGAAGACGGGGTGTTGGTGGGACGAGGGGGACGCGTGTTCCCCCGCAGGGTCTGGGGATGGGCTCAGACCAGCCTCCGCCTGGTAGCCAGATGCTCCCGGAAGTGCCGGCTGGACCTCCACCGTGAACAACACATTGGGGGCCACAGACACCGCAGCTGGGCCGGGCTGAGACTCCAGCGTGGGGACCCCAGAGCCTCTGGCAAGTGTGTCAGGTTCATCTCCGTGATGAAGGTGCCATGGCCCCAGTCACGGCCACACTCGCCCCACCCCTGAGACCAGCGAGCGGGCAGGTCAGGCTCCCCCCCGCGCCCCCCCGCCCCGCGTGAGCCCCACCCCCCCATGTGGCCACCAGTGGGTCAGAGGCTGGGGGAGACGCTAGCCCCTGCCCCGCCCCAGCCCAGAGGGCCGGCCTCCACCCGGGGCCCTGCAGCCCATGGATGGCTTTTCTCAGTTCGGGTTTTCGTTTGGGGGCCACGCCCGGCAAACACTCAGGGTTCCTCCTGGCTGCTCTCTGGGATCATTCCTGGTGGGCTATAGGGACCACGTGGGGTGTCAGGGACTGAACCCGGGCAGGCAGCGTGCAAGGCCAGCACCTCCCCCACCCCCGTCAAGCAGGCGGGCTCTAGCTGCCCCTCCCAGGTGGGCTTCCGGGGGCGGGGGGCAGAGAGACGCCTCTCCTGGGAGTACCCCTGTGCCGACACCCCCCAGGCCTCCCCCTTCTGCCCCTGGCTGCCAGCAGGAAGGGCCACGAGCCCCATGCGCTGGTTTTAACGAGGTCCTGGGTTCTCGGGGTGATCATGCCCCAGTCTGCCTCCTCCGAGCCGCGTCTCGCACTGCCTCGGGCGTGCCCACACACAGACAAGAACTTTCTGGAACAGGGCGGCTGCAGTTCCCCGCCAGGCCACGCGGGGTGCAGGGTGCGGGGAGCGCAGGGCGGGGTGGAGGGACTCCGGGTCAGCCCCTCATTGTGGGGGCCGCAGGGTCCCTGGGCGAGGCTGCAGAGGGGACAGCTGGGAGGCCCCGGCCCGCTCAAACCTCTGACCCCGGTTCCCTCCTGACCCCTGCTCCAATTCCACTTTCGCCCATTGGCTCTGGCCGGGCTGGGCAGCAGCCCTGGCCGAGCCGCACCGCAGGCCACTGGGAGACTGCTGGACCTGGGTCTGCGTCCAGCAGCCGCAACCTCACTTCCAACACTCCTCATGGGACCCCCACGCACTCAGACCAGAGCTTTCCGCTGCCTGGTCACCCCTCAGCCAGCCCAGCGCCACTGCAGGGGACACCGGTGGGCCTGCGCCCCCAGCCGGGCTCCCCCATGCGTGACCCGCAGGCCAGCCGCCTGCTTGGAGCTTCTCTCCAGCAGGAGGCGCAAGTGGCCTGGCTCGAGGAGCGTGGGGGCCCCTCTGAGACCAGCTGCGCACTCAGGAGCTGGCACCTGCCCGCCCCTCCCAGCCTGGGTCAGGCCTCCCACTGCCTGCGGGCCACTTCCAGCGCACCCCAAGCCCCGGTTGCTGTCCTCTGAGCCCCCGCCCCATTTCTCGGAGCCCACGAACTCTTCTGAATGGCCCCTTTGTGGCGGAGAGTGGGCGGCACCCCTGCTCTCCTGGAGGGCCAGACACAATCAGACACACAGTTTCCAGGAAAAGAGGAAACGGCCCCTCGCTGTCTCTGCATGCAAATGTCAGGAATCCCACCTGGCCGGGCGGGAAGGGGCCGCACTGGCCGCCGTGACAGGCCACGCCTGGCCCTGGCCACGCCCGCTGACCCGCTCCTGCCTGGCAGGGTGGTCTGGGCGGTTCTGGGGTACCATGCTCCGGAACAGGGAGGGCCAGCTGGTCCAGAGGTCCAGAATCTGGGCAGTGGCCTTAGTGCAGGGTGGGGTGTCGCTGCCCTGGTCTCCCGGAAGACCCTGTTCTTTCTCAGGGGGGCTGACGGGGGGAATCAGCGGGACCCAGGCCTGACAGCTCCCTGGAGGACATCAGCCTTCACCTCAGCCCCCTGCATTTCTGACCAGGACGAGGGTGCATGAGCTCCGGGGACACAGTTTTGGGCCTGGCCTGGGCTCGTGGGGAGACTGGACCTGCCAGTTCAGCTCAGGGTGAAGGTTCTGGCTTCAGGGGTTCAGGTGGTTCAGGGGCTTGAGAACCTTCCAGAAGAGTAGGCGCCGGTCCCTCTAAGTGAAAGCTCTATGAGAGGAGAATGGTGACGGTCCTGAGAAGCCGGGGCAGGGGTCTGCACTCCCGAGGACCAGGGAGCGAGCTTCGAGGGGAGGGGAGGGGCGGCCGGCAGCGGCTCGCCGACCAGGGGGCCCGGGCAGCCAAAGGAGGTCAGGCTGGCAGCTGCTCCAGAAAGGGGCGAAGTTCTTAATTGCTGTTTTGGAAACTTAATTGCTCTGGGCAGGAGCGGGCGGGAGGCCCAGGCACAGCTGCGGGGCCATGTGCTCGAGCATGGCCACTGGGCAGGGTGCAAGGACGCGGGCCCGGGCGGGAGTGTGGGCACGTGCAGCTGCCTCTGTGGATGGACGGCAGCCTCGGGCGGGGTCCAGGGCTGGTCCCCGCCCAGCAGACGCTTGGGCCTGTGCCCCCCTCCCCGGCCCCCGGCTTCCTTCCAACTGACCACCTGCTCACTCACGCACATCCAGTTCCCCTGATGGCCCTGTGGCTGCCTGCCTCACACGCTTCCCTGGTGCCAGGGATGGCATGGCCAGGCGGCCACGGCTCAGATGGGATGGACACAGCACCAGGAGACGCCCCATGGACATGTGTCCCCGTGGCAGCCTGGGCGGGCCGAGCTGCAGGGAAGGGCATATGGCTGTGCCCAAGGGACACTGCCTGGGCTGCCTGCTGGGTGCTGTGCTACGGCCTGGTGGGACCCCCACCCCGGGCTCCGGTATGCTGGCTTCTCTCCCGGGCACTGCACGGGGCCAGGGCAGAGCCTGGGCAAGTGAGCTCCCAGCTGGACAGCAGCCAGGCGGGGCAGGGGCCACGATTGTGGGGTGTGACGGCCCCTCAGGGGCCCTAAGCCCCAACTCCCCACACGCCCCAGGCTGGGAGACCTCAGACTCTACTGAAGCAGCATGTAGGAGCCGGCAGGAGCCGCGCCCTTCTGGAATCTTCTGCCTGGTCCGACCTTTACAAGCAGTAGGATGCCGGCAGCCAGAGTCCAGCCCTCCGGCTCATCCCCCAGTGGGGTGGACCCCCATCCATTGCAGGGGCTTGGGAGCATATCAGTGACAGACTTTTCTTTGAAAAGAACAAAGAGCAAGTATCAGCGCCTACAAAGAGCAAGTATCAGCTCCCTGTTATCAAGACGGGTCGGCCCCTTTGTTATCTGTGTTATTGATATGTTAACGTCAGGGACAGCATTACCATTACTGTTAGAGGCACATCTGGCTGACTGGGGGTGGGGGGTGCCACTCCCCCCCAAAGCCTCTCACAATCGGGCAAAGCCCAGGGTCAGGGTGCAGGACCTAGGAATCTGGGTGTTCCCAGTGGCCAGGAATTTGAAGGAATGTAGGTATTCTGGGGGGTGCATGCTGACTCAGGCCCTCGGACCCGCTGCGTCATGGGAGGCCTTATCGAGCCCGCTCCCCGCCCCTCTGGGAGCCTGGCACGTAGGCCCGGGGACATTTCCATCCCTTTCCAGGCGGGCCCTGCCCCAGCTGGGCTCGGGAACCCGGGACTCTGCTCACCATTTCCAAAACAGGACTCTAAAAACCCTGAATCACGCCGGTTACCCCCAAGTGACCTAAGGCACCAAGTGACTCAATGAGAAATTAGATGACAGCCTCACTGCCTGGCCCCAGCCTCTTGGACCCGGCCGCTACGGGGTGGACCGGAAAGTTCCACCTGCTGGCCTCAGGTCAGCGAGGAGGCTGCTGTGAGCCCCACGTGGAAGGAGAGTTCCCCTGAAGCTTCCCCGGGCTGCCCCCCTTCCCCCGGAAGGCAGAGCACTCAGCGCAGGCCGGCTGGCTCTGCCCCTGCCCCTCCGCCAGCAGACCCTTCACTTCCTCCCCCCAGCTACCTCGGGGGCGTGGGAGGACCCGAGGAGGGAGCAACACTGGCTCTGAGCATGAGCCGTGGCCCCAGGATCCCTCAGGACACCCAGCCCAGCTGCCTAGGGCTGGCCACATCCTGGTCCCTGTCCCTGAGAGAGGGGAGGGGAGCTGAAGGTCACGTCCCCCGGAGGCGCCCTCGGAAGATCCTGGGAACTGAACTCCTCCAGGGCGAGACGCCACCCACCCACACCCAGCCCGTCCATCCCGAGCACATTCAGGCCTGGAGTGTCTCCAGCCCACGGCACCCGGGTGCTGAGACTTCCGGGACGGGAAGGGCTAAAGTTTCATCTGGAAGCAAGGAGGGCCTCGGCCCAGACCCCTGAGGAAGGCCTCGACCCAGGGATGGGCGGGTGTGGGCAGCGAGTGGGCACTTTCGGCACAATCCGGAGGGATGGGCCCACGAGCAGCTGAGGGGTGGCTCGGGGTGAGGCGAGCAGTGCCTGGGGCAACCTCTGACTTCTGCAGCTGGAGCGTGGCTGGTGCACTGGGGCTCCCAGACGTGTCCTGAACCCCCAGGGCCCCGTTGCCCTGCACATTAGGGGCTGGGAAACCAACAGGCCCTCTGGGAAGTTCTGAGCCCTGAGCAAAGCCACAGTGACTGCTGGTGCTGCCGCCAAGGCTGTATGTACACTTGGGGAATGTCTGAGGGGTGGGCGGCCATGGGGACCCACTCACCCACAGCTGTCAGAGAAGAGAGAGCCATCGTCACGGGTTGGGGGGATGCCACGGGGGCCCTGGGAGGTGCTTCTCACACCTGATGGGATACAATCCTGAGCCACGACCAACCATGCCAGGCCACGAGGACCCTCATCAGAGCCAGTCAGACAGGACCCGTGCCCCAGCCACGCCCGAGCCACGGAGCAGCCAACGCACAAGCCACGGCTGATCCGCACGGGAATCATGCTCCAGCCACGCCTGAACCACGGAGGAGCTACGCCCCAGCCACGCAGGAAGCACACACGCGCCACACCAAGCCATGCAGGACCCTCGCCAGCCATGTTTCGTGTCACGGAGAAGTCGTACACCAAGATACACGGGCCACCCTGAGCCCTACGGGGGCTAGAGGACGGGGAACCCCTCTGACTGCAGAACCAGGGGCAAGGCCCAGACAAACTGTCCCAGGAGGGACAGTGGCGGGAGAGAGTTTGCACTGCTCCTGCCCACCGGCCACAGGACACAGCGACTGGAAGCAGAGACACCATGTCCCAGGGTGGCCAAGGCCAGTGGCACGGACTCCCGGGCTCCTTTCACTGGTGCTCCAGCTCGCTGAGCCCACGGGCTCTGCAGGCGGGCTGAGAAGGCCCCCAGGGGGTAAGGGGCCCCGGGAGTGTGTGGCACCCTCATTCCCGCCAACTCCTGCCCCAACCACTGGTCTCCTCACACAGCTCAGGTCTGGCTGGCTGGGCCGAAGGTGCCAAGGGCCCTGCCAAGGCCTAGGGCAAGCCAGGCCTGGGCCCTGCCATCCTCCCGGGCCAGCCTGACCGAGGGGCCATGGCCTGGCAGGCTGTGGGCGCTGGTAGGACTCGGGGGAGCAGACAGAGGTGGGCGGATGGGCTTTCGGACAGAGTTGGTGAATCCCCTGGAGGCTGTCGGGATTCCGTCTATTTCAGGAAATACACTCACTGCCACCCCGCAGCACTCAGAGGAGCAGAGACTCGAGACAGGTATGGAGAAGCGTCTGGCCCCTACAGCAGCCAGAGGAGCACGGGCTGGGCCCCGGGGCACAGGGACTCACTACAACGAATATGATCCTGAAACAAAGGATGGGGCGGGAGCAGCAGGAAAGCGGGAGGGAGTTTCCCTGGCTGGGGCCAACCTAGGTTCGATCCCTGACATCCTCTAGGAGTTATTTCTGAGTGCAGAGCCAGGAACTCCTGAGCGTTGCTGGGTGTGGTCCAAAACCCCAAAATAAAGTAAAATAAATTTTTTTAAAAAAGAAAAAGAACTGAAAAACGCTCCCCCAAGGAGAAAAGGCTTTCTGGGTGGCACATGGGCCCATGCAGAGCCATGGTGCTGCAGGGGTGGTGCCCGGGTCACCCTGGCCAGCAGCCACGTCTGGGCCCTCATCTCAGCTCACGCCCGCTTCTTGGAGGACTTCAGACAGAAATAACTGTGCTCTTAGCTTCTTAAGGAAGGAATTTCTGGATTAAAAAAATATTCAAGAGTTAGCATGCCTAATCTAACTTCCTTCCCCCTCTGGGCTCAAGCCGGTCATTTATTGCTAGAACTTAAAATTCCAATCAGGTGAGAATCAGATAAGGCCGCTCTCCTGGCAGAGAACAAAGCGAGCTCATTCGAGGGCCAGGCTGCAAGCCGAGAGCCCAGGCCTGTGGGAGGGGCCGCACACAGCCCAGGGTGGGCACCCCAGAACTTTCTGAGGCACGAGCACGTGGTCCTCATGACCTTAGAGGATGAACCCAGTGTCTGCAGGCCTGGTGGTGCATGTTGGCCTGTGGGGACTCGCAGGATGCCCTGGGGCCTGCTGCTTCTGCGCAGGAAGGCGGGAGTCAGGGCCGGGAGCTCTGGGAACCAAGGGCGACTCCTGAGCTCAGGCCACGGGAAGACAGCGAGGGACGCTGATCCCCAAAGGACCCCGCACCCAACCCCCACCTGCTGCGGGAAACCGGGACATGCATGCTCCATGGGGACGCACATGCCCACCGCCGGGCGGGGAGGGAACCTCACAGGATCAAGGAGGGAAACGGGGAGCTGGGAAGAACTGCAGCTGGTATGATGAGCACGATTACGAGAGTACAGGGCCCCCCTGCCCCAAGGACAGTGGACAGGGCCATTTGAACCCAGAGCAGAGCGGACAGGCACCCGCCGGGCCGCTCTGTGCTGGAGGAAGCTGACTGGACGTCAGGGCTCCATCACTGGCTCCTCGGACCGCGCTTCTGTCCAGAGGGTCCTTCCCCGGGTGTCCCTCTAGAACCGCCAGCAGACACAGGTATTTGCTCTGGGGCAGTTTAGCGAGTGCTGTGCGGGTGACTTAATGAGAAACGCACCCATTCCCCCAACCTCTGGCATCCTGATGCTGGTATCACACACAGGAACGGATGTCCGCACACACTGGCAAGAGATTTGGAGGTTTCAGACCATTCCTGGTTCATACTTCTTGTTTTGCAACGGGAAGGGGAGGCTGGCCCAGGAAACTGATGACTAAGGCGAAGGAAATCCTGTCTGTGCTTGGATTGTCTTGGAGGGGCGCACGGGCGGGGCGGGGGGAAGCGCAGACGGGGTGGGCAGCGGGAAGGAAGGTGGCCAGAGAGACGCGCGGCCGAGCTGGCCCTCCCGCACCTTGGACTTTGTCACAGCGAAGATTCTACCAAATAAGGGAGAAAGGGAAGGGGCGCCTCTCCCGGGAACATTCCTGCTGGAACTTTCCCTCGGCCATCTGGTGGCGTGTTGGCCTTAGGTGCCTGGGGGAGGGCTGGGGGCTCAGCTGGGAGCAGGGAAACGGACAGCTTTGCTCCCACCAGAAAGACGGTTTCTCCTGAGCCCTCAGTGCGTTCACCCCTCCCATCTCTCCTCTCAGCTCAGACCCAGCGACCGCTACTTCTCATCTGGCTGCTCTGCGGGGCAGGTCCGCGTGCAGCACGGGTGTGTCCTCCGATACACGTCTGTCTCTGGGCCTCTACTGTCTGTCCTCTGTACCTCTTGCCTGTCTCCCCTACAGCAGACCATCATGTCTGTATACCTGCCTCCCTCATTATCTGCCCACATCTGACTTTCTACTTGTACAACCCATCCATCCACGTCACCCATCCACGTATCCATCCTCCATCCATCCATCCATCCATCCATCCACCCACCTACAAATCCATCGTTCATCATCCATCATACAGCCCATTCTCAGCCACCAGCCAGCACCTTGCCACGAGCACGAATCTGTGTCCACGCTGACACGCATCTTACATGCATGTGTTTGGAGGCCAATGGGGCCCAGGTGGGGAAGGGGCTCCCCAAAGAAGCCGTGGGCTCCCCTATCAACTGAGTACTTCTAGGGGCTTCCAGAAGCTTCCTCTCTCACCACCAAAGAGCTCCTGCATGCACGTCCCACCACACCCTCTGCCCTCGGTAAGGGGGCCCGCGGAGTGGGGGTGTCTCTGCTTCCAGGTTCTGCTCTGCCTGGCTGAGCACCAACCCCCTCCAGAGACACTGGCCTGTGGGGGCTGTGGGAACTGCCCCCTCCACCGTCACCCATAGACATCAGCCCCCTGAAACCTCACTGCATCTCTCATGCCCTCTCTCTGCCTGGGAGGAGGACCGCGGGGCCTGGGCTTGGTCCTGGTCCTGTCAGGCACTCTTCCCCACGCAGCCCTGCTGGCCGAGCAGCAGGCAGGGTCTCTCCCCGTGCCCTGTGCTGCCCCTCCCGGACCCGGCTCTGCCCCTCCACAGCCCCAGGGTTGGCGACTGAGGCCTGGGGGCACCTGGACGGGTCAGGGATTCCAGGGCCCTCAGCTGATGTGGGGGGTCAGTCCTGGGAGTGGACGCGGGTGCTCAGGACGGCTCCCACTGAGTCACTAGTGACCCCTGTCCCCCACCAGCCAGTGGCCTGCATATTTGATCTCGAGGATTGCCTTTGTTCTCCGGAATGTTCTTCCTCCCAGAGCCGTGCAGGCCTGGCCTGGCCCTTAGATCTCCAAGGCCACTGCCTGCTCTGGAGATGAGTCACAGGCCCCGGCTGCAGTGACCACTTTCAAGTCGCAGGAAGGCGGGAGCAGGAGGCCTGGACCCTTCCCTGGTGCGGTCCAGCCGTGGGCCCGCCCCCTGAGCCACACTGAACTGGGTGCGCAGGCGACCCCCCATATCCGCTCACCACTGCCAGACCCCCTCCTTCCCAAGGGGCACCGCCCGACCTGCGGCCTGCTGCAGCAGGGCTGGTCAACCTAATGCCCAGGAAGGCTTTTTTGACGGAGCCACAGAGCTGGTGCCCCTAAGTCCCAAGCCCCGGAGACTGCTGTCCCCTCCCCCCAGGGCACCCCCAAAGCCCCAACTCTGTGACCCTCTGGGAGGGGAACCCCAGGAGCTGGGTGGGGACAGGACGGCTCTGAGCCGAGGTTCAGCCTCCAGCCCAGGGGGGCCCACAGGACCTTGCCCACGGTGGGCCACAGGGTAAGCCTGGGTTGCACGCGTCCCTCTGACAGCCTGCCATCCTGCATGTGGGCGGGGGGCTCTCGCCAGGCTGTGCTGGGCCAGCCGTACCCACGCCTCTCTTGGCCAGCCCACCCCTGCCCGTGGGGCCCCTGGGCCTCAGCTCAGCCTAGAAGGGGCTGCAGAGTCCTCACAGCACAGGGTGCCACTGCAGAAGGACATGGGTCAGCTTGGAAGAAGCCCCCCCCCACCGCCAGCGCTGACCCCCGGAGCCAGCAGGGAGTCAGCTGGGCCCCACCGGCTTGTCATGGACAAGCCAGGCGGGGAGATAGGCAGGCTGGAGAGCCTGGGGAAGCGGCATCCGCAGGGGGCCTGCGGTTAGCATCCTCATACTGGGCGGTGACAGCCGAAGGCTGACACTTCTGAGGGGCGGATGTCTGGGAAGGATACGTGTGACCCATCCAGGTATGGGCTTGGGGGCGCTGCGCCCTCAGTCCCTGACTACAGTGTGGAGCCCAGGGGTGGGGCTCCACCCAGGGACTACGGGACCGAGACCACGGACCACGGAACTGAAACCACGGGCCATGGGACTGAGACCACAAACCACGGGACTGAGACTATGGACCACAGGACTGAAATCACGGACCACAAGACTGAAACCACGAACCACAGGACTGAGAAAATGGACCGTGGGACTGAGACCACGGACCACGGGACTGAGACTACGGACCACGGGACTGAGACTACGGACCACGGGACTGAAACCACAGACCATGGGACTGAGACCATGGACCATGGGGCATTGACACCACAGGCCACAGACAATGAGACCATGGGCCACGGGGTCTGAGACCACACACACACCATGGGAAATTGTGACCACGGACCACAGGGGACTGAGACCACCAGGGACAGGGACCACAGCGGGGGACGGGACCACAGCCCATGTGGACTATGTCCAGGGCCCTCCTGGTCGGTGTGTAATCTTGATGAGACCCTGGTCACCCCTGCAAGGGTCAGTCCCAGACAAGACTTGTTCTCCTTGGGACGATAGCCTCTGGGATTGCGAGAGCAGGACACAGACGGGGAGACGCCCACCCACGCTTGTCACCCCTGCTGCTCCCTGGGCACTGCACGCCCCACACCAGTCCCGCCCACGTTTCCGTCCTAGACCCCAGAGCCACAGGCCAGCTCAGAGGGCGACTCCCTGCCCTCTGTCTTGGGACAGACCCAGGTGACTCGAAGGCCTGGGGGGTCTGGGCAAAGCTCCCAGTGCCCCCTGGCTCCCGGCCGTCCGGGAGCAGAAGGCAGAGCCCGCGAGCCCCTTTCCAGGCCTTTCCAGGCTGGCTCTTCCGAGGCCGACTCCCGCCTCTAGGCCCCGCGCCCCGCCACTTCCACAGGAAAACAACAGAAGTCAAGTCCCCGCCGACACAGGCTTCCGGTCACCCTCCCTCTGTGCCCTCTGCCTGGCACGAGCACCCCCACACCCAGCACCCGGGTTGGTGTTCAAGGGGGAAGACCTGAGGGTGTGTGCGCACACCCTCACCTGTGGGGACCCGCCCAGAACCACATTCCACCGTGTGGGTCTCCGGGTGCTGCCCCGGGCAGGACTGGCCTGAGCGACCCCCAACAACCGGCCCCCAACAACCGGCGGGTGTGGCCCTGATCCCACACAAGTGCTGGCAGGGGTCTCCTCGGGGCCCAGCGCCCAGCCCCACGCGCCCACCCCACCTCTCAGGCGAAAGCCCCAAGGAACTGTCCTGGACAGCACCTGGACAGGCACCTGGACCCCTGGCTGCTTTCCGAGGCCACCCGCTGGCGGCTTGGCCGGGCTCCAGCTCAGGAACCCTCGCCTGGAGCAATGTTTGGCATCACGGCTCCTGTGCGCCGGGACAGCCGGCAGGCCGGGCAGCTGAGGGCCACCGGGTGGGGGTGGGGCGGGCAGGTCCCGGGCCGCCAGCCTTCCTGAAGCAACTCAGGTGCCCGGCCAGGGCTGCCCGCCGGCGATTCCGCCCCTGCCACCCGCCCCGGGGCTTCTTGGGGACTGGCGAAAGAGCCCGCACGGGCTGGCAAGGGAGGACTCACCGCCAGGACGCTCGGGGCCAGCAGTCCCACGGTCACGGCCAGCAGCAGCCACCTAGACGGGAGAGGGGGGAAGCGCGGGTGAGCGGGACCCGCCGGGCGACCCCCCCCCCCCAGCTCCCCGGGGTCGCGGGCCGGGGAAGCGCTCACCTCGGCGGGCCCATCCGGGCCGGGGCTCCGCGGCGCATGGTTCCCGGTCCGCGCTCTCCCTGCGGGCCGAGGGACAAAGCGGCTGAGCCCGGCGCGCCCCGCCTGGCCCGGGCGTCCCCCGTGGAGACGCGCCGGGACCGGGGCGAGCCCGAGGACCCGCTCCCGGGCCGCGCCCGCCCGTCCGCGCCCGCGCGGCGCGCC